>OY728158.1:391664419-392914419 GCA_963277665.1 Viscum album
AAGTTTATTTTTTTAGATTTTGAATATAATAATTTAGTGATTAACATATGAATAAGTCAAAGTATAGGAATATATCATGGGATTTTATTATCTTATAGAGCGATTGGTTTCCAATAAATTGTCTCCCTATACGAATGATAAAAGTGGATGTGGATATAGAATAGTTGTACTTAGGGGTAATAAAACTAAAAATAGTGGATTTGGTATTAACTATATAATTACAAAGTCCATGAAAAAGAGGCCTTCCAAATGTTCTACTTCCACACACATGGAGGATATGCTTTAGAAAATTAACGAACTCTTTATAATCCACTATGAATGACCTGAATAAACTATTATTTTTGTAAAAGTAATATGTTAATTACCATATAAAACATAGATTTAAAACTAGATTATAATAACTTATTATTTAAATGTCAAATATAATTTATTCCCTATATTTTAATCATTTCTATTTTTATATGATTTCTGGTTTATGTACTATTAACACTATTTTTTTTCATTGTTGCAGTTAGTAGAGGTAAATATGAGAAACTGTGAAAAAAAATGTGATAGGAAATTTTATGATTTCTCTAATGATATACCAAACCTGATGGAAATGGTAACTGAAAAATCCATGTAAGTTCTAGATATTATGATAGAATTTATGAATAATAACTTGAATTCTGTGTTATTCTCACTTTATCCTAATAAAGTGAAAGTTGTGGTCAATTAATTTATGTGAAAATAGAATATCCCCTTTATTGGATATTTTATCCCCACATTGTGTAGTAGTGGATTTTTAATATAGAAAACAGTTTTTTCCTTCGGTTCTCTGAATAAAAAAATGGAGTGCTATCTATTTATCGCATGAAGGGGGAATATGGTCAGTGGTTATAACTAATCAAAAACTTGATTGAAAAATAGTAAATTGACTCCATTGAATGTAAAGAAAGCAAGAAAATATTTTTCAATAAATGTTTTCGTTGACCTATTAATATTAAAATTTAAAAAGACATCCTTTGACTGCATAAAATGAAAGATGAGTCTATCATGTCATATGAAGAAAACATAACAAGGGTTTCATGGAACACCTAGGTATTTTTCATTTACAATGAAAGTAATGTGGACCACTAATTTAGTGGATAAAATGAAAATATTTTGAAATTTGAGACATTAAAATCAATGAAGTAATTATATATTTTTTTCTACAAGGTTGATTTGGATATTGGTGTCTCTCAGTTGTGTTACGGGATTAAAGATTAAAAAAATAAAATGGGGTTTTTTTAGGGGGTGGGGGGTGGGGGGGGGGGGGTCAAGGGATAAATCTCACGATAGAAAGATAACCCAATATCCCATGTATAAAAAATGTGGGAATAAGAATCCAAAAAAATTATCTAAATTGAATGAATATAATCTTAAAATGTGGAAAAGATAGGAATTTTGATAATTTATGCTAAGAGAGATAATGAATCCAACTAATGGGATGAAATAAAGAATGCTCATAAGGAAAATAAACATATAATCCAATGTGTTATAAAAAAGGAACACAAGAATTATATGAACCAATTCCTTAAGCCAATGATTTTCACAGTCAATCAATGATCAAAACCTATAAGATAGAGGGAGAAAGGAAGGGCATATACTACCACAACTACTAAGGTGGATCTCAATAATGATTTGGTAATGGGGACTATATTTATTCATTCATGAATAGAAAACATACTATTTTATTATAGTCCTATGCATTGTCTTATATATTGAATTTTTTAGTAAAAATATACAAAATTTACCTCATAACATAAAGGATAATCTACCTATTTCAGATAGAATGGATTAATTATTTCATCCAAGTTTATAAATCCCCCTGGTAAATTTTTTGTTAATGGAACCCCTAGAAAATATTATCTAGCTTCCTTTAGTAGAATTTGATTCTATATTGGGTATGGATTGTCTATTATTATAGAAATTAGATAGTAACTATTCAGAGAGGGGGTTCACTCCTCACATGTTAAGTAATACTCTCATTTTTTACTACTATAACAAGGAGGATGAATCATTATTAAAATATTCATATTAAGTATGTATGTTATTACCATATGAAAAATCATATCTAGCTCAAATGATTGAGATAAATGAGGGAATCATGATTGAAGGCATGCCCTTAATGGGAGACTACACTGATCTATTCAATGAAGGGTTTCCTAGTCTTAATCTAAACTAATAAGTTGAGTTCTTAACTAAACATATGCCAATATCTCTGATTATATCCAATAATACTTCCATAATGGCCAGTGTTAAGCCGAAATAACAAAAGGAGAAGTTATAAGGGAATCTGATTTTATTTGTTCTTTATAGTGTAGTGGACCAGCCGAATTTTCCATGAAGAGGGATGGGTCAATTCACCTATTTTTTGATTTCTATGAACTCTAAAAATTCATGATAAAAAAATTATCCCATATCATGGATATACGACTAGTTCAATCAACTATTTGGGGATTAATTTATCATTAAGGCTTACCTTTAGATGGGATATCACAAATTAAAGGCGACGAAAGAAGATACTACCATGATTACCTATCAAAAATCGTATGGACACTATGAGTATATAGTGATTCCCTTTCAAAACACTAATTATCTATAACTATTAATGTACATGGTGAATAGATTCTTTAGAGATTACCTTGAAATTGTTTCTGTAGTATTTATAGAATATATTCTGATATACTCTAAGAGTAAGGAGGATCATGATGAGTATTTGAATAATAAGTTAAATAATTTATGAAAGGAGATGATGTATGGAATGTATAGTAAATGTGAGTTTTTGACGGATGATGTATCAATATTGGGGATTGTTACCACTAGTAAATGGTTATATGTGGACCCTTATAAGAAAATTTCAACTAAGAATTGTGGTAGACCAACATTGGAAATTTAGATATGAAGTTTCCTTGGACTAGTTGGGTATTGTCGATGATTTTTTAAAAATTTATCAGAATTTTCATGTGAACTAACAAAGATGACTCAGAATGGAAAAACATTTTTTTTCACCAATGAATATGTGGAGATCATTAAGTAATTGAAATAAGGAATATCATTTTATCATCCCTCATACTTCCCTCATGTGGGGACTTATTGTGGGATGTAGTGGTAATATAAAAATGGGATTAGGCACTATATCCATGAAAAATAATAATGTGATAGCTTATTCTTTAAGATAGTTCAATTTTCATGGAATTAACTATAAAACACATGATCTATATTTGGTTATAACAATATCTATCCTAAAAATATGGCAGTATTATCTCTACATGAATATGTGTGAGATATATATAGATCATGGGATCCAAATATATATATTCACATAGAAGGTAATTAATATAAAAAAATGAGTATGGTTTGATCTAGTAAAGTATTGTTACTTTTCAATCCACTTCTATCCTACAAAAGTGATTAAAGTGGATTTTTTTATGTAGAAAGGATCCTAAAACCTTAATGATTATGATAATTGAGAGTGATCTGATCATCATAGACTTACAAGGGATGGATAATAAAGTCATAAAATTGGGAGAAATGTCCTACCTATCTATAATTATTTCTCAACCAACTCTTTTATAGAAGATAATGTTCACCCAAAGAGAAGATGATGAAATATAGAATAATGTGGAGGATATAAGAAATGGTAAATCCTAATAGTTAAAAAATTATGAATGTTGAGTTTCAATATTTTTTACATTGATATGTGTACCATTATATCCCAATATAAAGAAAAAGATGTTGAATGGTGCATATAGATCAACCTTTTATATCCACCCAAGGAGCACATATGTGTATTGAGATATCTAAGATAACTATTTTTAGGAATATATGATGAAGATCATCACATAATATAAATCATATTTAATGGTATTTCATTAGGTTAATGATGAAATTAAAAAGTACAAGGGGATGATGCAACTATTATCCATACTTACATGAATATGGTAAAACATCATAATGTGATTTTTTACTGGTATTCTGAAGGCACCAAGAAGAAATAATGTTATAGGAGTTATGGTCGAACATTTTATAATGTCTGATCACTTGATTTCAATTTGAGATGACTTATACCTAGATAAACATGCAAAGATATACAACAGAGAAGTTGTAAAGATATATGTTACATGATTATCAATTTAATCTTACCAATATATGGAATTTACCTCTATATTATAGAAATATCTCAAACTATAACTAAAAACTAAATTAAAATTCAATATGTATTATCACTATAAAAATAATTCCCAATTTGAGCGGATTATCTAGACACATGAAGACATGTTGAGATCATGGTAAATGAACATAAATGGATGTTGGGATCATCATCTTTATTTGGCTAATTTTTCATACAGTAATAGATTTAAATAAATTATTCAAATGAGTCTACATAAATAGATTTATTGGTAGAGGTTTAGAATATATATATGTTGAGATTAAGTTGAAAAATTAAAGATTCTAGGTTATGAAATTGTTCAGGAAATGATAGAAAAGGTTAACACCATTCAACATCACATTAGGGTTGTTCAATGTCAATAGAAGAGTTATACTGACTATCATTAATGATACCTAGATTTTGAGGATAATTATAAAGTTTTACTCTGCATATCATAATGGAATATATTCATAAGTCTTGGGAAGAAGGGAAATCTAAATCTAACCTACATCATACCATTTGAGATTCTTGATTGCATTGGTGTCCTGGCTCATCGATTGGCACTCTAACTTACCATGTATCATTGAAATGATGTATTCAATGTATCCCTCTTGAGTATGTACATATAAAATATATCACATTTATTGTATTCTAAGGTGGTATAGATAGAAAATGATATCTCTTATGAGGTGTAGATGATGAATATATAGGATCATAGAGAAAAATATCTACAAAACAAGACAAGTCACATAGTCAAACTAAAATGGTGAAACCATAAGTACGAGGACGTAACATGTGAACCAAAGGAATACATGAAGCAGAAGTACCCTCACATGTTTTCACCTTAGTATTTAAAGTGAAATTTATATGGTGAAATTTGATTAAGTGTAGATGAAGATAATGAACTATATCTTTATCAATATAACTTTCAATATTAAAATTGTTTCACACTTATTAAATAATAAAACCAAATTAATTTTATTATTTTAATTTAATAATCATATTTAGAGATTAAAAATTGATATATAAATTGAAAATATTATAGTGGGATAAATAATAGAAAATAAGATAACTGAAATATGAAAATTTAAATCTTCTCGATCAACCAGAATAAATGTAGTAAAGAAAAAATTCTATAGAAAAGAATCAAAATATTTGTAATAAAATATTAATCATAGAAATTAAAAAATATTTGACCATTAGATAAACTATAAGTGAATAGATAATTGATGAGATATGAGGTATTTATAGAAATAGTGAACCCTTATTACTCTTACAAATTTGAACATTAAAATATTAATCTAAACATTATGATTAGTAAAAGAACCATTAGAAAATTATCATCAATTTTTGATTACTATAACAACATTATTTATATTATAAAATTATAAAATGGAATATTTATATGATGATATGAATAAATAAAAGTTTTAAAAATGATAAAATAAGTATTTTTAATTTAGTAAAACATTTATCTTTTATTTTCATTTTTATATAAAATATAATTGTTTAGAAGATATAATATATTCATAGAATTGGGTTAAATATTAATACTATTTTTTATTAAACTGATAATATATAATTATTAGAACTTATTTAATTTTTCAATGTGTTATAAAATTGATTATAATATTAAAATTTATGTTTTTCAAATAAATGAATATTTCATTTAAAACTGTAAAATCTCATATAAATACAATTATTTTGAAAACATGGAATTCATTTTTTGAATCTACACATTGATAAATAGTTTGGGTGATGTTTTTTAATTTTTCTAAAATAATTTATTTTTTTCTATAGAGAAATATAATAAAATATGGTATTAAAAATTATGAGCAACCTAATGGATTCTATAAGTCATTGATGATGTATGAACACACTAATATAAAATAATACTCACCATTTAATGTATATAGGAACAATAATCAATACCATTGGATATATGGATCTATTATAATAAACTAATGATTACAATATTTAAAACACCCCACTCCTCCACTTATAAATACCATGAACCACCACACCCTCACCTAAATAATTATATGCCACATAAATTTCTAAATTTCCTCCCAAAAAACATATTAATCCTATCCTCTGGGTTCTATTTGTTCTGGTATTGTCCAAATACCACTTGACGTGTCATTAAGTTTTAGCATAATAGGAGGCGACATAAGGAATATGTAAAACTCTCGAATAAACTCTTTAAATTTTATTCACATTCTACCAACCCCATATGTTATTTATCCACATAAACATAGAAAAGTAGGTTTAATAATTAATATTATATTTTTCTATTATTTTTTAATATAAATCAGCTACCCTCACTTCATTTTTTTCTTAACTGATATCCTTTTTCACAATATGGTTTGTTCACTACTTGCATGAACAATGCACTTCATTTTTATCCAGCACCATCAAGACTGGTCATAAAATTATTATTATGGTCAAATAAGATGATAATAGGTACATTATAATTTATTTATTGTTCTATGATTAATATTTATATAGTATTTTAAATTAAAAAAACATGTACATTATGGTCAATAAAACTTCATAAATGAACTAGTTGTATAATGCTAGTGTTCTTACAAAATAAAAATATCTATATCAGAAGAAACAAGATATTTGGGATAATTTAAATTTATATAAGTACAATAATAGTATTTAATTAAATTTTGGTTGTTGTATTCCTATTTTAATAAAACATAAATAATTATACGAAAGTGATTCATCCTTTGAACCATGAAAAGAACACCCCAAGAATAAGGAATTTAAGATTTTTATTTCAATAAAATGGTTGTAAATGAAAATAATATAATTATATTAAAAAAATATAGATGAAATTTTTTATTAATTAAGAAAATAATGAATTTTATTTGATTATATAGAACATTATGTACAACTGAAGAATTATTCTAGAACTAAAGGTAAGGGATCTCTCTGAACCACCATTTTTTTTAGTTAATGAAATTTTTATAACTAATTCACTTTATCTCACTTTAATGTTATATAATGATTCAAAATTAAGTATATGTTTATATTATCTATACAACTAGCTTATTCTGTCATATATTGATGGGGTATTATATTATATAAGTTTATTACTTTAATAACTTCTTTAAAATCAATCCCAAATTAGGTGAACATTTCTATACCTTGATATTTTTATATAATTCATATTTAAATACTTTTACTATTCCTGGTTTCATTGAATAAAATAATTATTAGGAATATATCTTGGTTTACCATTGTTTTTCAAATAAAATTCCATATTTATTCTTTCACCAAAATCCTTTAACTATTTATTCAAAACATTGTTATGATTGTTCATTTATATATTCAATTCCTTACCCTTTTTCAGAATGTTTATAAAATATTTACACAATATTTTGAGACCTATGATTTTTTACTCAGATATGAACATTGAAAAATAATTTATTCTCTATTCTCTTTGGAATAATTTTTTAATATTCTTTTATTATGATATGAGGAAAGATTATAAAACCAATTTTTTCCATGGCTAATTTCTATGTTTTTTCTTTATGATTGATTTTCTTTTGTGGAACACATAAGCATGTTTATGTTATTATGGGTGTGAATAGAGTGATCTACAATGAGTTCTATAATGTTTTGTTCTTTTTAGATTGTATGTTTCAGATTAGGGAGTAAACCTAATCCATGATGGGACTTTGTCAACCACAAGATGTTGTATTAGGATGTTAGCCTTGAATTATGATTATTTAATGTTTTATGTCATTTTTTATTTCCTATGATTCCCTGATATTATAGTATCATATTATTTATGTTATTATATAATGTAATTATTTATTGACATTCACAATTATGATATCATATTTTGTCTTCTGACTCACATGTTATTCTTCATTATCATGTTTATTCCCTTATATGACTTTTTTGAATAACCACATTTGTTTATCCACTCCCTACGTAATTCTATGTAGTTGTTAGAGATCACAAGATTTTATGATCTAATTATGATGATTATAAGAAATTAATTTTATTTTAGTTATACTTTTGTTTATTATAATCCTAATATTTTAATAACGTTAGGCCTCTCAATCCATTCATTGTATTTAGGGTATATTCATGTAAAAGATCATATAATAACATGTATAAAAGTCTTGTATCACAATAATTATCATATAAATGATTATATAATACCAAATAGTGAGGGGAACCTACATGGACATGATAATATAAATATCATCATCACAAATTGATTATAAGCTTCCAAAATTATAGTCAGAGAGATAATGGGTAAAAAACATAAGAAAAATGAGAAACAAGGAATGAGTGATGATATAAATATTGAAAGGGACATAAATATTTAAGATGGATTAAACAATGTTGGTATTAATCATAAAAAATTACACCATATTATTTTTAAAATTTATAGATACTAAAAAAACTATACATAAAGGTGTTAGAATAGGTAAGCATGCCGACAAGAACAAAATACAAGAACAAAGAAAACCCAAATAAGTTTCAAGAATGAAAAAATTATATTCAAAACTAGATTTAACAACCCACTATCAATAGTGGAAAATATGGGGAGCTTCAGAGTTATTGATAAAAATCATACAATAGAAACATTGTGATCAACAACTTCATATAGCCACTAGAAGGAAACACCAGGGAAAGTTCTAATATAAAATAGTTATGGTATCATCATGTCTATATGTGGGTAGAATATCAAGATCTTATTAATCTCCTCTTGTATAATAATTTTCTCCATCTAAAGAAACATCTCTCTTGTAATGTTTGAATCAGTTAAATTAAATCTATTTGATCTAGGATACAAATATCTAGTAAAATCAAATATTTTGAAATAGATTAATAAAAATATTAAATGAATATATGAAAATAAACATTCCTTAAAACATAAAAAACTAAAGAAAAAAATGAAAAAAATACTATGTAATGGGCAGATGATCACTATATAAAGGTCATGTGACATCTGTAGAATAAAGGTAATTTGAAATATATGTTAGGGTACCCGGAGTAAACTATGTAAATGTCATTCTAAAAACCCCCTATGTAAAGGTGATGAACCCTATATATAAAGATATTTCAATATATGTTCTATAAATTCCTTTATGTAAGGGTTATCAATGAACGATAATTCCCTTGGAATAGGGGATACATAAGTTTCATTAGGGACCTCACATAAAAGTAAATATAGATAAATAATTTGAGCATAATAAAAAAAGGCATGAAAAACACAAGAATAAAATTATAATGAAAATATAAAAATTCTAAACTCAAAAAATAAAATAAAAAAATATAATAGTATAATTTTAAAATAAATATTATTTATAAAATCAACAACTTGGAATAAATGTTTACCATGGCTTATTTGTAATCTACTATCATAGCTTCCCCACTCTAAAATAACAACATAAAACCATATTCACCCCAAAGATCATATCATATCTATGATCGAACTAGATAATATTTCCACATAACCTATAAATCCATATTCATATCAGTTAGCAATGCACCTGATCTCAATATATCATAGATAGACCATGTTATCCCATTTATAGAACTGACACCACAATGTCACCTTGTATAAAGAAAACAAATAATATTCTAGTTTGTTAATCATTTTTGGTTTTAAAATATCTAAAAAAATTAATATGAATCATTAAATAGAGGATCCTGAGCTACAATGTCCTTCATTAAATAAAAAAGGTTATGGGATCACATTACAATGTAATGTAGCCTGAATTTTCACGTTCTTCACAAAATCTACCCACAAACTAGTGCCACAATCTAATATATATGAAACTCTGAGGGAAATATATTGGTATGATGCTCAACAATTTTCTTGTATAGGTGAAGAAGAAACTATGAGGTGTACATGGAAGAATCCTTTCACCCACACTCTTCCACAAAGAGTTCATCTAAAAATATATGATAGGAACTTGATTGCTATAGTGAATATATAATGATAAGGAGAAAATCTTCATAGGTTTTAGTTAAAAAAATATATATTATACTCTCATGTATTTTTTTATAGCTTGGGTTTTTATTTATTGTGATTTTATACTTATTTTTATATACAAATTCATTTGAATTTTACTTTAATAGTGGTCAATTATCATATCCTCTTCATTTACCTTATTTAATTTTTTTTCGATTTATACCCAAAACCATGCCTCGCGTATGCTTCATGTTATAAAGTATTAATATCATTTATTTAATATTTGGGGAGTTTCCATGATGATACCAAGTTCACATTCTTTAATTCATCAATTAGTTATTTTCCTTTTGATGAGGTAGTAAGTATGTCATGAGTTTTTATGTAATATATCTATCTATTCATGTGTTTTTATATGTGATTTCCAATAATATTAATTTATTTCATATGGGATTTTATTATGTTATTAATGTTTTGTGTATTCTTTCGAATGATTAGAATTTGGAGTAATATAAATGAAAATATGAAATTTTAAGGAATAAAAAATCACTTCATGTAGATCATCAAAGTATCATGGAATGTAAAATTATTTATGAAATATTTTATGTCGAATTATAAATTTATATACCCCAAGAATGAATTTAATGAAGGTTTTCCCATGGTGATATATTTTCATGAGAGGTTACAAAGGCACAAAACTGAATAAATGAAGAAAAATAGAGTTTTTCATGCTAGAAGATGATTTTACATGTTGTATAATCATTACATGTCATGTACATATAAATGTTGTGAACCATTTATATGGTGTGAAGATGAAGAAAATTACCCTGAGTGATACTCACATGTGTCAGGCCATGACACAACAAAAAAATCTCCAAAATGGTTCTTACATCATGATACGTGTTGTGAAGGTTTTAATGAATGATGAATACATGTTGTGAAAAACATTACATGTGCTATAAGTTTTAGATAGAGTATAAAAATGCTGATTTATAATGTATATTTGATGGGAGTAATACGTTTTAACCCAAATATTTCCATTAAAAACTATATTTGACCCATAAGAGTCTATGGTTGACCTTAAAAATTATAAATAATAATTTTGGAAAAGATATATTCATTCAATTCAATCCGTGGAGAGGATCAACTGCTGAAAGGCATCTGTGGGGTTCTGACCTAGAGTTCTTCATAGATAAGTTTTCTTTATGGGTTTTTTGTTTTCCTTTACTTTACATTATATAATGTTGAATTATTTATATATTAATTCCAAAATATATGACTTAACCACTCCCTTTCCACTTCAATTGACCCTTATAGTGTTCATCATTACTTATTATTCATTTTAGTTTTAAATTATATTTAATCAAGTTTAATTGTGAATTTAATTATTGTGAATCAATTAATGATTATATCAAAAATTCCATTTGTTTCTCTTCCTTTAATCGATTTTTTCAGAGGAGGAAAATCCTCTATGAGATAGGGGTTTAAATTAAGAGTGTTTCTAAGATTAGTGAATCTATAGATTAAACCTTAGTAATTGTATTGATATTAATTATTTTAATAATAATTGTTCATCACATTATTTAGAACAACCTTTAACACATAATAAGATATTGAATGAACCAAACCTAATTTTATTTGAGAAAGACTATGACCATTAGGCTATGAAACATTTTGAATATATAATAAGTGTAATTCATCTAGTTTTTTTTGAAAATCCATGGCCAAGGGATAATTGCAACATATGTTGATCCAATTGGTTTGACCAATTCCAATTAGTGACCATTTCACTTCTTTGTATACTAAGACATAGGATTATCCCAAGATAGTTTTAGGGTTATATTTTTCTATAACCATAAATTTACCATGATACCTATTGTGATTCACAATAAATTTATTTCTGTGTTGGTTAATTATTTTAATGAAGTCAGCTGAATTTGGGGTGACGTAAAATTTGTACAATAATTTACTTCCATGATCCCCACACTCTGGGGGTTATTCCACGTACATCCACTGTACAATGAATTTATAGTTAGTGTTGTTCAAGATAATATAAAATTCGTTTTAATTAGAGTTGAGGGAAATAATGATTCCCATTTTTTCAGTCAAAACTCAATATTTTATGCACCCACACATGTTTTTGATTACACATCCACATTGATTAGATTAAATTTTTATTTCCTAATCTACACTCAACTACTAATGTGAAGAAATTAGTAGTTTGGTGTAAAAATAATAGAGATAAATGGTTTATAAATGAAACCTATTAGAAAAACCTATTTTAGGAATTCCTAATGTTTTCTACTCTTATACTATTTATACAAGAACTATGTATCTTAGGTCTTAAAGTATATTAAAGGAAGGGTTTAAGGTCAATTTTTTGGGTATAAGAAAAGGGGTGATCCTAAATAAAACATGGGATATACTTATCAAGTAGATTAAAATGCAGTGAAAAGAACTCAAATTGATTGTGGTGCAACCAATTAGATCAACCAATTATTGAAAGACTCCTTACTCTATGTTAGTGGACAACCTAAGTGTTAGAATATGATATTGTTTTAAGATTTGAATAAATTCTATTGGACATACATAGATCTTCTCCACCTAGGTCATGGTTATTCGATTTAAACATCCTATGGCCAGGGATAATGTAAACGAATGAGATTTAAAATTGCATTAAACATGGTTACTAGCCATTGGGTTAACCAATTTCTATTTTAGAAATTCAATTGATTCAAAAACCCCTACTCTCGACCCTTAACCCTAATCTTATAAGCCCCACATGGTTATTTTGATCAAATGTAATGAAATAATAATAAATTTACAAAAAATCACGAAATAGTTGAGAAATAAGATATCCAAAACAAAAAGAAATTAATAAAAAAGATCAAACAATTAAAAGTAATGTAAATCCAATAAATAGAATACTACACCTAAAGAAAAAATGAATAATACTTTATGTGTTGATGATGAACATTGAGGGATGATGAAATGGATTTTAAACATGGGAAAAAATTAACAATGGATGAAGAGCATATAAAGATTATCCAACAAAATAATTATTTAATAAAATGGTCAATTGAATGAATTGAAACTAGTTTTGAATGAAAAATTATGAAAAATGAAAAAATGATGAGACAAAATGAGTGAATTACAAGGATCCTCTGTTTGGAGGATCACCAAAAATATAAATAGACCAGAAGTTACATGAAATCTAAAGAATTCATGTAATCTAATATATTATGGGACTTCTTTCCTAACATCTGATTTTTTTCTTGGATGCACATCAAGTAAATGAGATGAAAAATTTTATATCATGAATCAACTTGTGTCATTAACAGTGTGAGACTTCGAACATTTCACATCCAATAATACTTTCATGTGCTGTATGCAATTCACTTTTAGTTGGATTCTGATCTTTGAAATCTATATGCCGTGTAATGAATATTCTAATCTTGTTCTAGATTCAAATTACATAAAGAGTACATGTGTTATTTTTTGATATATATAAGCATGTTGTGAATGAGGTCTACACATCCTATATGATTTACATTGCATGTAAAGCCTATTTTTCCCATTATTCATCAATTCATCATTTGAGATAAAAAAGACAAATTCCAGTTAAAAAAAACTAGAACCCATTATATTATCAAATTAATCCAGAAAAATCCTTAAACAAATGTATCCAATATTTTTATATAATTTCATCTTATCAAAATTTTCTATAATTTAAAAGTTTCATATACTAAAACAATAGTAATATTAATATGGATTCCTAATGAAACCAATTTTTTAAGATAGAAACATGTGTTTCAACCAGAAAAATAAAACTATGTGTAAGTAAAAACATCAGTCCTCCAATATAATTCTTATATATTAAATCAATCATGTATCATATTGTAGTTATTTATCAAGATTATTTATTATCTTAATTGAAAATTAAAAAATATTTCTTAAATGATACCCCCCTTTTCAATTTAATTAACAATAAACATTCTATCAATACTCAAGGTAAAAAATGGAAACTACAATTATTCTCTTACTCTGTATACATGTTGTTAACCATAAGCTTTCATTGGTTATAATATTTTCACATCTAAATGATAAATATAAATAAATAGGTCTTCAGGAATATGGTTCAATTGTTTCTAAGGTTGAGGGAAGGTCGGTAGAATGTAAAAAGTTAATCTCAAAAGAGGAAATGCTCTAATGTATAATGCATTATAAACATGGACAATGTAATGATGTAACTCCTACTATATAAGACATGTATATTCTCCATAGATCAAGGTGGGTCCATGTGTATGAAAATTATGCTCTAGAATGTACCATGCTCCTTTCAATTTTTGATTTTATTTATTTTTATATCTTTATGTTCGTGAAAGTTATCTTATCCATCACATAACCACATATGATCCATCATAGTATTTATAGGTTTGGTAGTGGTAAATTTTCCTTCCAAATAAACAACCCAGTATATTTTATATTTTCATTCTATATAGTTTTTATTTTCAAACAAATAGTGTAAGAATTGAAAATTATAAATGCAATCACGAACCACATCATCACAATTTGGTGAAAATGAAAAAGTATATTACCAAAATAAAAACATACTATGTCTATCAGTAAAGAAAATTTCCCCATATTTTCTCAAAGAGAAGCCTTGTGTCATACCTAGAATCGGGTAGCAAGGGATAATATGCATCAAATGACACCATACTAAAGAGGTTCATCCTAGATAATATGGGATAAGTAAGGGAAAATTTATAGCCGGGTCTTAAGAAAAACTATCTCAACAAAGACAAAATCAATATTATTAATAATTTAATTTTTCAATCATATCCTCAATATGATCTCAATATAAGATATGATAGGTTTACATTCTACTACTATCTCTCAAGAAATTTACATAGAAAATAATATTATTTTATTATTTTGGATCCTATATGGAATGGTAGTATACAAAAATAACTTCTAATAACTAAAGGTATAAAATATTGTAATAAGTCAATCAAATGTAATTCAAAGAATCTATATTTATAATTAATTTACATAACTCAAAAAACATGATAATAATCTAAACCTAAGTAAAACATGTATTTCCACAATTTCCAACATTACTATGTCATTTAATTAAATGGGTAAATTGATATTTCATCTTGGAAGAAAGATTTCAGTAAAACGTGTCTCTTCAAAAAGTGAAAAAAATTAAATATTCCATGTGTGTTGAAAATAAATAACTATAAAGACCACCACCCCTACACATAAAATGAGATAGTTTCTATACTATTCTGGATAACATCATGGGAGAGATATCTTATAAAGCCTAGAAAAAGGTGAAATGGAAATTTGATACAAAATTATATAATCGAGATCTCCCTACAGTGAATGGAATTCTATAGTGAAACTTGGTAGATAGTGTGTGGCATTAGGATACCTATAAAAATGGTTAGAAAAAAATTGATTCACTAGATAAAACATTATTCAAAAGGGTTAATAAAATTTTGATGAAAAAAATAATCAGTTTCATATAGTCTAACCCCACAGAAATCAAATTAGATTAATGCAGTAATGGGGTATAGTGATGTTGGGTCATTCCAACAAAAATAAAATTCAAGAAATGAATTGAAAATAAAACTTCCTGAGTACATAACTGAAAATACGAAAAACCAAAATAATAAGAATCAACACCCATAAAATATTATTAATGTTTTCATCATCCAGATATATGGACAAAATAATCAATCAGTGTTATTAGTCTTCTCATAATTTTTTTCCTCCTACAAGAATATCTAGTTGTTTAATGGAGCACATGGGGATTCTTGGTGGTATTTACCACATTAGGGGTACACTAAGCATGATTCTACTAAAAAAACAATTACATCTATTCACATCTTGGTAGGGAACCCTACTATGAATGGATATTAAGTGAAATTTCCTCATGATGGTGTCAACATCATCAAAATTATAATACATCTAATATTGAGGGAATATGGTCTCTTAATTGGCGTGTCGATGATAATAAATAAGATAGAATAGTAGTACATGAAAAAATTAATGTAGCAATGAAATGAAAATGAGAAAACATAGAGTAAATAAAAATTTTGTATCTCATGTATAAATAGAATAAATGATATATCAGGGTAAATGGAATAAAATTAGAACAAAAAAGGACACCTGAGAATATTACAAAAAAAGAGGGGTTTGTGATATAACTGGTTAATAAAATCAGCGCCATCCAGAGCCACAATATCCATTCTATCCCAAAAAGTGGGAGAATGTTTTTGTTCATACCTATGAATGTCATATATAGTAGAAGGGTTGTGATAAATGACAGTCGAGTAGGGTTTTATGGTGTTGATAGCTAGGATGGTCAATTATGGAGGAGGTTAGGTGCTGATCTAGACTGGGTTTGTGTGTCTAGAAACTAGATCAATAAAGGGAGTCTTGAATGAATATTATTGGGTGGGGCTCTTTAGCCATAGTACATATACCAAAATATAATCTTTATTGGATGAGGGTTTGTGGGATTAGGGGGAGGTTGATATGGGTGTTATGTGGGGTGGTAATGGATGAAGTAGTGGGGTCCACATAGTACAATGGGTGGTTGGATGTGGAGGCTTACTGTTGAGTAGGGATGGTAAAAGAGTTTTGTTCCCCAAGTGGAATGCCTACATGAAGGTATATCTACTTTTGGTTCTCTAGAATAAACTAGACAACATGCCTTAGGTTAGATGGAGGTGGTGGGGGCGCAGGAGAAGATGTGGCTGAGACTATGGTGGCAGTGGCATAGGTTATAAAAACCAGGACATGGGTGGTGATAAAGGGGGTAGTAGTGGTATTGGAAAAGTGGGAAAACCTATTATGGTGTTTGTGGTGGTGGTATCAGTAGTGGTATTAGAGGTGTGGGTATGGGAGAGATATCCAGCAGCATGCAGAGCTAGGGCCCCATTACAATCCCAAAACTATACCAATTCCCAATAGTAGATGCTCTCATCTTTCATCAGTAACCCCATCATGTGTAGTAGAATTAGTCTTATTCTCCCCATTGGGCTGAGGGAGGTGAGAGGATGAGTGGAATTGAAGGAATTTATATTCCTAGAAAGATGATTAATGAATGAGATACCTAAAGGCATACTATGAGAACCCCTTTCTTAGGTTAAAAAGAACAATCTGAACTACCTAACCATGTTGAAAATTGGTCCTCCCAAGGTTGAGGCATGCCTAATCACCTCAATTTTGATTAATATACCCTAGAAATAACTACAGGACATCCAGGTATTAGATGATTCCATATGAAGGATTTTGAGGGCAGCACCTCAGAGCACAATTCTCTTCATCGTTCAAGGTACATATATGATCTGAGGGTCTCTAAAAATCCTTTCCAATTGTCACAAATCATAATCATTGTTTTGAACAAGTGTATTTATGGGAATATAATATATTTCATGAACTAGATAAATTAGATATCAATGATGAAAAAAAAATCACCATGGGTGAGATACCATGCCCTACCTTTAAGTTAGAATCAAATAGAGTCAATGGCCAACTCAATGTTGGCAATGAAACAATAGAATAGATCCCTAAATGTCTCTTCACACACCTAGATGATGGATGGGATGTGAATTGGATCTATGTGGTGAAGGACCTCTTGGTGGATATGGATCCACTCAGGCACTGCATGGTCTAGGGTATTATATGTCCTCTTGGGATTTTCCTAGAGGTGGACCAAATGAACTTATTGCTCTGGTGTGGGGAAAAAGAGGCAAGGATGGTGTGAAGGTAAAATAGAACCATATAACCCACCAGATTAAGACTATGAGTCCTTATAAAAGGATTAATATTCATAAAAAGAGGTGTAGTTCAATGATGATGGATTAGTTGGAGGTAAACAAGGTAAAACTATCCTCCTCTTAGGGGGAGGAGGCATTTTTTTCACTGAGGTGTGAGTTTGGAAAAATGGTTTTGGATTACCTTCATCTAGGAAATAGAGTAATGGAACCATAGAGAAAGATTAATGGGGAATTTAGGTGTGGTTGGCTAATGAGGAGGGTGGGAAAAGGAGAAGTGTCCAGTGGAGGGGGTGTAGGAGCAGAGGAGTTGTGCATATGGAGGACAATGATAGGGGAGTCGGGCCAGGAACCTAGGGTTCACAAAATATTAAAGCCTCCTAAAAATTTCCACATCATTTATGTAGTAAATGGAATGAAAAAATAAAATTTTATTATTTTTTAACTTTTTAAATTAAACACTTTTTATTGAATACACAACATGTAATTGGAATCTTTCCCTGTTTTTAGGCTACTTCCTTTGTCCTAGGTTCTAGTAATGCATAATATTCATAAATATTATACTAACTTATCATAACCTATCTGAGATACCTTGGGTGGCCTCCCAGTCATTCCTTGATTTATTATCTAGATCTAGACATGTATTTATGTAGAAAACGTCATCTTTGAGTTGATACCCAATATAGAACTATTTTTTAAAATAGAAGGGAATAAAGGTCCGATGACATTATTTAAAAGAGGTAGAATGTAATTATTGTTCTTATGAGTATTTTTATCATATATGTGTTTATATTTTGAGTTATTTCTTATATTTATTATGGTATTAAATTTAACCAATTAATTTATCTTGGTTTTGGGTAAAAAATTATGTTTTGGGCTTGTCAGCATAGTGTGCATGGGTGGCACATGGTTCATCAAACCATGCGCATGTTCATTGAAAATCATGTGGCCATTTTTCTATTTTTTACATTATCTAGCCACACAGTTTGTGATTTTTTTAAACCATGTGGTCTAACCATGTGGTTTTTTCCTCTTGGACTATAGGGGTTTCACGGTTGCCGCATGGTTTATAAAATTGTGTAACTTTTCTCAAAAATTAAATATTTCAAAATAAAATTTCTGTCATCTCATGATTTAACCCCAAATCACCCATTTTCTTCCCCATTTTGGATTCACAACCCTATGATCCTCTCATTAAAACCCTTTCTCCCTTGTATCTCCAATTTTGTGGTGGATTTTGTGTCGTTTCTTTAATATTCTTCAAGTATTCTCCCTTCTTTCTTGATTTCATCCTCTTTTCTAGTGTTTCTCTTCTTCTTTTTTGGATTTTCATATCTCTAGAGGGTTGATTGACCTATTTGGGGTTTTATCCTGAATATTATGGTTCAATATTTATGTTTATGTTTTTATCATTCCTTTATATGTTTTGATTGAGGTGTGGTTGGGGTTTAACATCAATTTCCAAAAGATTCAACACTTGAGGTAGGTGGTTCCATGAATACACATTATTTGGTTATTTTAATATGCTTTCATGATTTATTGTTTATTTTTTCTGTATTGTCAATAAGGTGTGAATGTTTTCTAAAAGGGTTTTTGGTGCTTGTGATGAAAAATTGGTTTTGAAATGAAATGAGTAGTTTTTCATTTTTAAACCTTTGATTTTTTAATTGTGTTTTATATAGTGTTCATGGTGTTTGATAAAATGGTAATGTGATGAAAAATATGTTGGGAAATAGTTTTGGTGAGTGTTCAGACTTGGAAATGGATTCAGTTATGGAAACAATAATTTATCAAGTGTAGTCATATCAACTGGAATCTATGCATGTGAATGTATTGAACTATGTGATAAGTGAAATTAAAATTAATCCTGAAGGGAAACATAGGAATATAGGTGGGAAGACTAGGACTAGTATACTAGTTGAGTTATATGTGGATTAGCCTATATTCATCTTTTAGGATTGAATATTACAACACTAAATAAACTATGATGATGATATAATACCACTAGTCCCCTAGGATGTTTCCTCATAGTGGATCATGCATGAAAAAATTATGGGTTATGGTTATTATACATTGTTTCACTAAGATACAAGGTTCTTATTGTACCATTTAAGCTATATACTATATGGTTATCCTATAAATTAGTTCTATATTGTGATATTTTACCTATCCTAGGAATACTTGGAACTTTGTTGGTTATATCAAAAGAACACCATGTTTTCATTAAAATTATTTCTATAAAAATACCACTATCTTTACTTTTTATAAAAACGGAATTTTTATTTGTATTATAATGTTTTGGGATGGAATATCTTTATTGGGTGGAGTCCTATTAGGATTTATTTCATACCCTTCATACAAATTTTAGTATATATAGACTCATTTATGTTTGAATCAGGTAAATAAAAGATGATTTGTGATGGTGGTTCAGTTTACTGCTGGTATTTTCTTATCGGTGTTGTGGTGTTGTCTTTCAGATAGTGATCCTATTGTTTCTTGGAGGTTTTTGGGATAGTGTCATTTCCCCCTTTTTGTTGCAGTAATGTTGGTTTTTGTTTAAAATTTTGAACATGAAATTGAATATTGTTATGCCTTTTTTGGATTTGATTCTTTTTTATTGTTATGTTTTTTTTCTGTTGATTGTTTATGATTATAAAACTGGGTGAAACTATTACCCAAGCATGTCATTAATACCCACGAAATGGTCACCAGCCCATGAGGATAAAAAATTCCCATCGGTCCATGACACTATCTGGGTCATGTTTTGGGTTGGATGGCACTCCATAATGGTTTGTGAAAAAATGGCATCAAAGTAGTTCATGAACTTTTTAGGTTATGTTATTTAGGATGAGACTAGATATCCTGGAGCCACCACTGTTTGGACTTGAGGTTATGGTTTTGACAAGGGTGTCTGGCTAGTACACCTCGTGAGAGATATTGAGTCACCATGGGATGTTGGGAGTTTATTTGATCTCTCCCCCTAAGATTTGTACATGATACATATTATATATGGAAACTGGTTGGGGGTGGAGTGGTTTGTTTTTTTGGGTTGTTATTTGAAATGATGTGGATATTTTTTGAGTTATGGAATTGTTTGAAATTTGTATTTTTTTATGGATTTTTTTCATAACTAGTTTATTTATGGATTTTCTTGTGATTATTTCTTGTTGTAGAAAAATTCATATCTAGAGACTTATTGTGGAATCATGGTAAGAGTCTAGAGAGAGTTCTCACTCACCAATTGATCAATGACTAGTGGGAGTTATTGTATTGGTTCTATAGGCATTGGAACTGGGAGTGGGTTCTTATATGTCTTCAGATAGAGAAAATGAACTAGGTCCTAGAAAGAAAAAAAGATCAATAGTTACTAAAAACAATCTTCCTCAATTTTGGGGTAGCAGAAACCTCAAGATGGAGAGGAGTGGCTCAAGAAAATAGTGTATATGATTGAGTTTCTTAACACTCATTATGAATCCCTAGTGAAATGATCTTTGTTCATGATGGAAGGTTCAGAGGTGGTGAGACTTAGTTTTTTAGTCTAGGAAGATTGATAATATGGATTGGAATGAATTCAAGGTCTCTTTAAAGGATCAACATTGTCTTGATGTATTAGCCAACTCCAGATCCCAGGAGTTTATAGAGATGAACCAAGGAGATCATTCTGTGATGGAATTTGCTAACTGATTTGTATAGTTGGTTCAGTTTTCACCTGTGATCATTTCTAATGTGAATATGAAGTAACATAGATTCAATATGAGGATGATTCTAGATATTTATTCTCATGTGTTTTTTAGATGAAAATATATGAAGTATAGGATGATCGTTATTTATAGAGGATATTGATAAAAATGGAAGCCTATATTACCTGGAGAAGTGTCTATAATGGGTCATGGTATTTCATCAGAGAATAATAGAAAGAAATATGAGATGGGGAAAAGGGAGGTGGTTGTTTAGTCCATCCTCCCTTGTTTTCTTCTTTTTAGGTTTCTAATGTGTGGTCAGTCATGTTATAGCAATGTGGGAAGGACTGGAACTTACAACGGGCATGCACATCTCTTATAAGACCTTTCCACTAATATAGAGCTATGGGGAACATGAAATATTATTTCAAACTGAGGCCCCCATCTCATAGTGGTGTAGGTTCATTGGATTCTTGTGGGATATCATCCCATCCAGAACCATCCAGGTCTGCGGGTTCTTGGTTTGGTGGTCATGGTGGTAGGACTGGATCATATTACCATATGGGTAAGTTCATTGAAAAGTCATAGGCTAGTGGTCATTATAAGGCTCAAGATGAGGCAAATAATCTTTATCTTGTGGACAAATCACTATTAGGATCGGATGCATGACCTGAAATAGTTTGAGGTACTGTTTTTATTGAATCATCATTAGCTATTGTTTTGTTTGTCATCAGTGTAGCATTTTTATTTATTTCTTCCCATCATGTATATGTGTTAAAATTACCAACTGATCTTTATAAATATGAAATGGAGTTGGTAATTTCTCTTATATATATGCGAGAGAAGGGTTTTAGTTATCTATCTTATTCACTCATTGTGTCATGGGTTGAGCTAGTGCCACAACTATTTCCACCTCACTTATTAGACACTGGAATCAATCAACACTACTAGAAGTCCATCCTGGATTTTCTAGAAACCCCAGTTTATTTTTCATATGTGAATATTTCATTATTATAAGGGTCTTATTCCACTCAGGCCTTCCCAGAAATTTCAGAGAATGACCTCATAGGCCAATGGTGAAGAGATTAATTAACAATGGGAAAAATCTCATGAAATAAGGTGCATCAAATTGTTTCCAATCAATCATGTCCTAAAATATTAAAAGAAAAGAAAATTTGGGTGAATGAATGGAATGAAAAATTAAAATTCTAATAAAAAAACTACTCATTCAATGGGGCTCATGAAATGGGTTAAAAAAAGATAGTATCAAAATAATATTACAATACATGTTTCAAAGATATAATCTATGGGGATGAAAACCATAATTGATGATCCATACATCAATTTTGGATTAAACATTGTTGATGATCATGTTCTATAGTGATTGGGAAGATCAACTGCATTCACTATCATTCGATTCAACTTGACCTGATCACCAAGCATCGTATGATCATGATCTACCATTGAAGGTCATCAAAGCTCCTCTATAAAACCTCCTAGGGATATATGACTATCCCTAGAAAATTTTTATAATGAGATATTTATATAGTACTATATTTAAATCATTTAAATTAAAATTCATTATTTATTTTAATTTAAATGAACCACCAAGGGATACCTCATCTGAATTTTGGCTCTGGCCAACTTTAGGTCATTCCTAATATAAACCCCATTATTCTTATTGAACCGTTATCATTAATTTCTAGTTCAATACTACATTCAAAATATATGTCATTATTTATGAAAGAATGTGCATGTTTGATATAAAATATATTTAATATTTTTATAGAATTAATTTGGGGCCCACATGGCCTTAGAATCGTG
This sequence comes from Viscum album, assembly GCA_963277665.1. NCBI lineage: Eukaryota > Viridiplantae > Streptophyta > Magnoliopsida > Santalales > Viscaceae > Viscum > Viscum album. The sequence continues at coordinate 391,687,829 of OY728158.1, forward strand.
CATCGTCTCACATCCTAGATCTAAAAATATTTCTAAAAATATTTCAAATTCTTATAGGGAAAATATAGATTTTCTATTTTATTTACACCTTTAAATATTTTGTTCTTATAAAATTAAAAACTAATAAAAATGGGGTTGTGATACTGAGCTAGTATCTATGTCTCCCACTCTCAAGACATCTTTTACATTTTCCCATGCTACCACATCACTTGAAAAAAGGGAATGGTCCATCAATACAAGATTATCTCCTTCCAATTCTCGATGTCCACTAAGTACTATTTGAAGTTGGATCCATCCTCAATTTCCATCTCACCCATCCAATAACATGTGTAGAATCATGAGCATATATTCTCATAAGTGACACATGGATGATTTAATACACCCAATCAAACTGTGTGGGTAAGGTGATATGTTAAACAACCTCCCCAACGATTTATAGGATCTCAAATAACTTGATAAACCTTGTGGATAGATTTCTACCCCATTTTAATATACACAATACTCTTCCTGGGGACACTATCATGAAATCATGGTATCTATACTAAAACTCCAAGGGCCTTTGATGTCAATAAACAAAATATTTTTTCATCCCCTAATCTACCATCATCCACTCAAAGATCACCGAGAACATCTTCATCATCTCTGGTACTATATCTTTCCCTATAAGAGACACCTCTTTGATATTTGTCCAACATAGGGGTGACATGTATGGTCTCCCATACTAGGACTCTAAAGGTGGAATTCTAATAGTATATTGATTTTTATTATTAAAATAAATCTCAAAAAAATGTTAGTGCTACTTCTAGATCATGTAAAAGAATATCATGTAAGAACTCATCATATCCTCCAACAAAAAGATAGTGTGATTGGATTTACCATTCATATGGGGGTGAAAATATATATTCATCCTCAACTGGGCCCCAAATGACTCCTACAGGACTCCCCAAAATAATTACATAAACCTCACATCATAGTTAGAGAAATATCTGGAGGTCTAAGATCTCCCATATATAAAACTAATCCGGACCCTACATGGAACTCTACATCCTTATATCAAGGAAGTACACTGGCTTGGTATGTTGGTCAACTATCACCTAGAGGGAATGATGGACTCTCACTATCTATCGAATCCCTAACAAAAGTTTCATGGATATAATATCCCATATCCACTCTGGGATCTCAAGAGGATAGAAAAAACATGTTAGAACCTGGGACACAACCTTCACCTAGTGACATATTAGACATCAAGAGAAGTAATTTTCCATGATTCACATCACGGTGACCCACTAAAACCTATACTGAATTTCCATGTACATATTACCTACACTGTGATGTATAGCTAAAGGAGAATTGTGAAACATCCTCATCACTTCCTCTTACATCATGACTGGATCCACCTTCCTTCCGAATAAAATGACGATGTGATTCCCTCATTCTATAATGGTGAATATAATGAGGATATCTTGTCACATAAGACCTAAAATTCGATGTCTTCCAACTATGCATATCTTACAATCTAGATTATAGAAGGATTCAACACCATTGACTGTAGATAAGTTTCACTCTTATACTCCTCCAGGATCAGCTGCATGGAATCCAACTACATAAACACCTCCTCCACCAAATGAGAATGGGAATTACTATAAAGGGAACATTTCACCACATTTACCTTCCTATGAATATTTATTATCCCAAAGTTATTTTCATTTAGGAACAACAACCATTGCCTCTATCTCATGTTCAGATCTCCCTGCATAAATACATACCTGAGACTCTGATGGTATGAGTAAACAAAAAATTTCAATCCTAGAATATAGTGCCTCCACATCCTCATAGTCAAGACCACTACTGCCAACTCAAGGATTTGAGTTGTATTGTTACTCTAAGGGGGACTCAATTTCCATTTCCAATATATGATAAATTCCTACATATAAGTCAACACATAGAAAATCCATTCTCTATAGGCATCATATTATATATCATACTCTACTCGCTCCTCTGGTAGTATCAAAATTGGTGCACTATTCAACCTCAACCTGAACTCCTAAAAAGATCGCAGACATTAATCAGTCCTTATAAGTGAAATCCATTTCCACATAAAGGTCGTCAAAAGAGATGAAAACCTATAGTAATATATCATAAAACTTCTATAATACCATGAGAAATCCAAAAAGACTATGTACCTAGGACAAGGTCTTGGGTGGATCCCATGAATTCAATGCATCAATTTTTACCAGGTTTATAGATAATCCATGATCAAAAATGAAATTCCCTATAAATTGAACTATGTTTCTCCAGAACAAGAACTTCAATATTTTACCATAGATTTTGTGATCCTGAATAAATTCTAGGACCACATTCTAGTTCTTTTCATGGCAATACTCTGCACAGAGTAGATGAGTATTTCTTCTATGAAGACAACCACTAATTGGTTCATGTATAGATAGAATATCTGATTCATTATAACCATAAACATTGTTGGAGAATTTACTTTACTAAAATGTATCATCATAAAATTATAGTGTCTATGGAAATATCAAAACACCCAATTTAGAATATCATCCTATAAAACCATCAACTTGGGGTATCCATACCAAAGATCAATCATCGAGAAAATTCATATTCTTTAAAAATGATCAAAGAGGTCATCAATCACTATTAAAGGGTACACGTTATTTACTATGGTCTGTTTTGGGTGTTGATAATCAACAAGAAGCTACAAATGTTTTTTCCTGCATACATAAAAAAACTATATCTTCTCATGGGGACACATTGGTTCTGATGAAACCCTTCTCTCAATGGTATTACAACTATAAATTCATCTTATAAAGCTTTGTATGTTCCATTTGATATCCCATAGATGATATCAAAGAGGTATTGTGGTGAGATTCACTACAAACCTCTTTCTACCCCCTTGATGGTAGACCTGGAATGCCCTCAGAAAATAATTACATATAATCCTTTATAGGTGAGGGAAACCAGATGCTAGAGGAGTTTGATTCACCAAGGGTTAAACTACACAACTGATGGGTGATGGGTTATATCTTTTTGGATGTAAGACACACTCGCTCTTCCATGGTATCTCTATCCCTATAACAAAAGATAATCTTATCCCATCAATATGGAGGCATCTTAATCATCTTCAGTGATAGTAGATCTAGGATCGGGCTGTTAACAACTAGTCCATACCCAATATGAAATAATGTGGATCATCACAATGACCAAGTTATCCCCTAATAAGCTCTCTCTTCCAACTAATAGCTTTAACTTCTATGAAAAAAAGTGATAATGAAGATGTGTTCGTTGTTGAACCCTCAGTAAAAGGTTGATGGGATAAAATCTCATCTAGGAGCCCTAAATATCACACCAAGAGAAATTTAATAAAGGAAAAAAATTCACCTTTATCTAATAGTGTTGAATAAATAGTAGAATAATCACATATCGTACCTCTAATCATCTCACAAGTTTCCATGTCAAAATATTCCTCTTTCTATAGCTACCTAAGACACCAACAACATGTTACCTAATCTTATCATGGGACTACTGGTGGTGTTGGTGGATAAAGGACTTAATAAAATTTTCCACCACCAATACATACTCTTTTTGGTTTCACACCTTCTCTACTACTAACTCCACCTCCTTAGGGGTCAGCATAGACTTTCTTAGGGGAACCCCATTCTCATCAATACCTCTACTATGGAGGTCCATCCATTTACGGAATACCATATTTAGCATAATAGTTTGAGAAATCATTTTCCATGTGACCTATCTCATTACATTCATAGCATTTATCCTCTCTGGGATAATCTAGTCTTCTATGCTATCCTTGAGCTACAAGAACACCTTCTTGAGGCTGAGCATGGTTATACCTCATATACACCAACACCTGTCATCTTCTAGCCACCAAAGAAGACTCAACCCTATAATTCCAAAATATGGATCCAACTTCATAACATCCCTAAAACACAAATCTCTCAATAACTAGTTCTTGATATAATTATCTAGACTATATGGGAATTCACAGTGGTATAACACTGACACAAATATATCCATGGAGACCCTGCTCAAACTTTTGGCCCCAGAAGTAACCATCCCAAATAAATTTGAGGGAGTACCATGTAAGGTTAGTGAACCTCATGTGATACTCATAAACTATAATCCATCACTGTTGAAACTACAATACATCTTGAATTAGAACTGAGAATAAGCATGAGGAGAAGTACTCTTTATGAATCAGGTGATGGAAATCAGACAATGATAGTGTCCACCCATCATGAATCTATGTGAAAAAACTCAAATAGTTCCCTAATTCTCAACCTAATAGAATGAATGTTAGTAAACCCAACCATTTGACCAAGGTCTACACATGTCTGAAAACATATATCAATGACTTAGTCCAATCCTCTACTACCTATGGATCGAGATCATGGCAGAACCTAAATGGATTATGGTGCTAGCACTCATTGAGTGTTTGAACCTTATATGCATCCTTATCTTGATCTACTATTATTATCTTCCTATAAAAATGTATGGGTATTTCTACATATCTAAATAGAGGAAATATCCCATGATATTACCCCTGAAATTATGCCTAATTAGTTATCGATTTTTTATTATGATCCTGAATCGGTAACATGGATTATTTTTTATGGAGGAATATTAAAAATTATTCAAGATATACCATGATAAGATAAGAATATATAAATATACATCTAACACAAGAAGTATAGTCAAATGAATCAATCCTATAAGATTCATGTTCCAATGTTACCTATAACAAATGCCTCGGTATGCAAAGACAAAAAGTAGGTGGTCAGAGTCCTAGGGAATAGATATGTCGGCCACTGCACTAAAACATGGTTTCCTATCTGGAGAGCCTCACTTGAGAAACTTTGACACCCATTTCATAAATTTACATCCAAACCACATAAGTGAAAAAATTTCCATACATAGTATCAGAAAATAACCTCCTTTAATACCAATATGTCATGACAAGACCCACTAGGGCCCGCTTGGATGATGAAATACCTAACTAAAACTACTCCAAGACCACCTTTATAGGCCCAGGGTTGGAGACATGTTCCAAAATTCATAACTAAAATATCGGAGTAATTTTCTCAATGTACCTACACAAATTCACCCCACCATATCTATGCATGAATATAGAGGATAAATATATAGTAACATCTTGATTAAAATCCATGAATGTAACAAACGATATGGAATAAAATAGTGTAAGGTGGTGAAATATGAAATATAAAGGAAAATATACACATCTAACTAAAAAATATGTCGCAACCATATAGTTACTAGAGAAAAATAATGCTAAGATATCCCTGCTCATGTTCTCCAAGACCGACCACCATAGATGGTATTTTCACCCAGGTATCACTAAACTCCTCTAAAATCACCACTGTTCTATCCATTTTCTAAATAAGACATGAAACATGTAGGAAAATCCCATGAAGGGGTGATTATATCAATACTCAATAAGATTATATGAAAAACAATAGGGGAAATAAAAGACATGATAAAAGTAGTTAGCTCAACCAAAAATTACAAGTGAACTAAACCCAAGAATAAAGATATATATGCTCCTAAAAGATACCTAGACAAGAGAGAAAAGAGATCTCCATCTCAATGCATATCCCGAGATGATTAGTCTTCCAGCTAAAATAAAGGTTAATCATTGATGAATGACATCTCACATATCTATCCATAGAAGAAATATGGGGGACCCAAACACTTGTGTGGATGGGTAGTAACATCTTTGAGGATAGAGAATATGTTCCCTAGTGCAATATAAAAGTAATACCTCTATATCTGTATTACCAGTATAGAAGATACATTCCCTGGTATGATAGGGGAGTTTCGTCTTAGTCTATAGAGGATCAATTCTGTAGTTCGATAGGGGAGTTCCTCATTAATATCTACATAATGAGTATATATGAACCATTCCTTGGTATAACAATGGATCACCATCTTTGTGGATATAGGATCTGTACCTTGGTGTGGCAAGGGTCTTCCACCTATATCTAATGATCATGTTTGATCACTACCATCATCGAGCATCACCTACAGAAGAATTATTCTCATAACATAAAGTAATACATCAAAAAATATACAATGTAGGATACCATTGAATTATATATAGAAAAAAAATTACAATTGTATACTCATAGGCTAAAAAAATTCAAAACAAAGGAGATATGAGATGAATAAGTTTCAGGAATCAGTACACAATATGTATGAGCAGTCACATGGTGTGTGACCTCACTTGGCCTCTGGGTCGTGTCTCAGACATCACACGGATTTGATATCAATGAATTAGTACATGGTGTATAGGGTTGTCACATGAATTGTATCAGATTCAGGGAGCCTTCCTATGAACTCATAGTTAAGTCTTTATACCTTGATCCATTCCCACATACCTATCCTTGTATCTAGATGTGCTAGAGTACTATACCATGCTTGTTTACCTCAGGTCATGGTCATATACTCCATGAGTATAGATCATATCATCCCATATGGATTCCTAGGTGTGTTCCACTAGTACATGGTATGGTTTCATAGGAAGATTCACACAGTGTGTGGAATATACACATAATGTGCGATCCATATCTTACCTAAAACACTAGACTCTCTAGTTGGGTGGGTCAACATGGGATTTTTTTATCAGACTATAAGTCACAAAGTTTATTTTTTACAAAAACATTCATTCCTTAATGTGTTCAAAAGATCTACACTCCCACAACCAAATATTCCTTTTAACAATGTAAAAATATTGGTAATCACCTCCATCCATTAGTTCCAACCCACCGTTAGAGAGAAATTAAAATCCAATATTCCATAGGAAAATCATTAAACATAACACACACCTCTAATGTTTCTTCTATTTCCTCCTCAAAATATATAATCCAAGAATCAATCAACACTTCCCTCAAAATATCCCAATTTTTTTTAACAAAAACAGATTTATTTTTTATATAAACATATGTCCCAAATCAGTGTGTCCAATCACACTGATACCCACCCCTAAATGTTGAACTGCATCCCTGTAGGCCAATAGTGAGGTGCACCATTAAAGGTGTGGTAAAATCACAAGAAACAAGGTTAATCAATCATTTTACAACGATGGCGCTACACCATTTCCCCAGCTACCACTCCTTGCTCTGAACCCGAGTTCCTTCGCTCCTCTCTAGGTCGGTTCAGGGGAGTTGGATTATTAAGGTTTTGGGCTTATAGTCTCGATGATCAAGGATATTCAAGGCTCCTTCATCCTTTCTCTCTAGGGTTCAATCCCCCGGTCTCTCCTTTCATAGATTTAGATTTATGTTGGGTTTTATTCCCCGTTCCTTTTGGTTCCCCTGCTCTGAGATGTTTTTGATTTTCCTGTGATTTCTTTAAAGATTCTTTGATGTTTGGTCGGTTTTGAGTGATTGTTCTATTTTGGGGGTCGATGTTGGTTGGAGACAATGGATTTTTTATAGCGGTTATGGAGGTGCTTCTCATCCTATGGTGTTCAGTGGGGTGTTTTTTGTTGATAGCAATGGTGCTTATGTGGGGATGATGATATGGACTTCTGTGGCCTACCTCGTTAGTGATCTGGTAGACGAATGGAAAAGATGGCCTGTGTGAGGATGCTTCAGGTTTCATGACAGGATACAATGATGATTATTATTAGAGTGTTCGAAAGAAACATGACATGAACGACAGTGATGTTGATCCCAGGATTCACGGGATTCATAAAATTCACATGATGTGTACCTGGTGACGATTTCTTTTGATTTTGATTTTGAATTTTGAATTTTGAATTTCATGATCCCCATGTTATGTTTTTGAATTTTTAATTTCATGACCGCTGATGATTTGGAAAATGTTCGGGTTCCCACATCCCCCTTGAAAGTGGTTTTATGAAATAAAAAAAATGATTTGGAGAGAGAAGAACGCATTCTCCAGTTATGGAGGATATCAATTTTATTTGTTGTCTATCGACTCACCTTGATCTGACCACCAAGTTTCATATGATCTTGATCCACCAACAAAGGTCATTAGAGCTCCACTCTAAAACATACAAGGGTTATGTGACTATCCAGGTTGAAATTTAATAATTAAATATATATAAAGGATAATTTAAATTGAAATAAATAAATTAATCACATACTTTAATTTAAATTCTCCCACCAGACTACCTTGTATGAACATCCACTACTGAACAACATTAGGGAATGCCTAGGGTAATCGCTGTACTCAAGATTCAACTGTGGTATAATTTTTTTGATCTGAGACTACATTCCATAAATATTTTATTATAACTAAATTATTGTGTCTACATGATATAAAACATATTTAATATTTTAATGAATGGTCCTCAGAATTGCACATGGTGGATGATGATGGTTCCAAAAATATTTCTCAATATATTTCAAAGTGTTTCATGGAAAAACATTGTCCTTACACCACCACTCTGGACCACTAACCAGTTTTGAACCAAAAGTCACAACCTCACATTAGGCATGCCTCCATATAAACTAGAATCTTTAGACTATAGGTGAGGTTGTATAAGGATATTATGGGGAGATAATACCATCATGTTATAGTATAAATTGTATTAGAAATAATATAAAACATAGATATATTCCAAATAAAAAACAAATAAAAATTTGAGGAAGTTACAAACAAAATACAATATCATGTTTTATAAACATTGAATATATCATACATTCCACAACTAATCCCACATGAATATATCATATATAAAGGATTTAAAAATAAAAAAAACATTAAACTCTAAAAAAACCACAATTGGTCTTGAAGAAATCATAGTAACATTATCTATTGTTTTATTATTATTATTTTTGTTTTTTTTGTTTTTTTTTATTTTTTTGTAGAAACATTATCCATTCTCCACTCTTGTATTCCAATAAAAATTTCATATAGTGAAACTTTCTCTAAATATATAACCTAAAACTAGGCAGTGATGTCTACTTGGGTACGAATGTTATTGAACTTCTAGGGCACTTTGTGATTAGAACTTAGTAGGACATCCATATTGGTGTTCCTAAAATAACCGGTCAAAAAAGAAATTTGATTTGAAATTTCTATAAATAAATAATTTTACTATTTAAAACAATTTAAATAAATAATAAAACAACAACTCATGCCTAGGTTTTATAGTTTAACTCGAGACTGTTCCTACGATCAACTATCCTTAGATTTGTGACCGTGATTTACTATAACTATTTTTCCCATAAAAGTGTGTTTTTACAAATCACATTGATCATGCCAACAAATATAAGAGACCCGATTCTACCCAGCATACAAATAAGTTAACATAAACCTACCATATAAAAATTTTATCAAACAAGGCAAAAAACAATAAGTAATAATGCCCTAATCTATAATAGTTTTCTCAAACAATTCATGAGAAAATAAGTATCATTGACTAACCTTATTGAAGTTTTATTTTTAAACATCACAAAAACACATAAAATGTATTTTTTGAAGAGTTCCATGACCAACCATGATTGAATTTTCTATTCCTTTAAAACAAGTCATCCCCAAGGGGAAATTTGATTACCTTTTAAAACATGACTACCCCAAAAGAAGCTTTCATTTTATAAAAAAACAATACCATAACTAGAGGGGTGTTTCCTTTAACATAAAACATTTCAACAGAAATAACCATTATTTTAAGAATATTGTAAAATATTTATAATTTTTCAAAAGGAAACCACTAAATCACAGCATTCATTTGTGATTTGAATAAATAAAAAACAAATCATAAGTTATAAAATCCCACTTTTCATCCCATAAGAATCAATCATGACTTACCATTTTTCAAGGAAACAATTAATATTTTATAAAACATCAACAACCTATTTACGTCCATTCGAAATGAAATCATTTATAAAATATAATTTCATTTAATTATTTTAAAATGAAATCCCAAATCATCATCATTTTAAAAAACTAATATTAGTATTATTTAAACATGAATCAATATCAAATACTTTCCAATCATCGATGGTTGTGAAATTCCATTTCATTGCCATAATTTTAAATAATAATTCCCTATTAAACTATTTTAGACATAACATACCCATTTTAGGATATCCCCCCATGAAATTTTATAAATTAAAACTTACTCAATTGATAATAAAACTAATTTTATTAGGTAAACACTAGGTTAAAATGGGACAAAGTCCTTCTTATTGGAATTTACTTTATTTAGGGTACATAACATGTCAAAGGGGTAAGAAACCAAGGAAAAACAAATCTAAAAAATTTATTATAAATTTTTTCACTGCATAGATATGAAAATATGACTACACCCCTTGTGTACTTATAATAATATTTAAGTACTATGGTTTATGTATATGGGCCTCCTACCTCATGATTAGAAAATCCTACCAACCAAGTATCAACATACAGTTTCACATAAAATTGGAGAAATCAAGAAATGAAAAAAGTAACTTGAAAAATGTAATTTTAGATTTTAAGAGAGAGAAATAATGAGATAATAGATCAATTGATAATGTGGATGGAATTGAAATGTAAATTTACTTTAGGATTTCCAATTCCTTGTAAAAAATTTGATTCGCTCAAAGGATAAGGGATATTATCAATGGGAATAAAAGATGAAAGTGAGGGAATCTGAGGGGTGTTATTGGACAAAGAGGGAAAAAATAATGAATAAAAAGAAGAGGGGGTAGTCCCTGAGAAATGATGGGGAGACATACTAGATAAAAGACAACAATTAATATAATTTCTATCTTATAGCCTTCACTGGCTAGCTGATGTTGGCTCACCGACTAGCCAGTTATCCCAACTACCTAACAAGGATACTACCTTGGCCACCGGTTATCCAATGGTGTTATAGGAACAAGCTACATCCATAGACACATTTTTTGAACCCCTAAATATATCTTCATCATATTTTATATCCCAAGACACCTCTTTTATAAGGTTACATGCTTTGGAATTACCCTCTGAAAACATGTCTACAATCCAACCCCTCCAAAAACTAAAACAATCTAATTTTTGACAAAAAAAATCAGAACCATAAATACACAAAAGGAATTACAATCCACCAATCACCTTCCATTACCGATATAAATTCGATGGGGGGGGATAATGATGTTTTGGTATATATATGTCTAAACCAAGAGGTGGGGAGGTTAACTCATATCCTTATGAGATTATCACCTAGTCCAAGGATCTTTTTATATTTTATATATTTTATATAATATCATGAAAACAATATTAAATCTATATTTGTGGTAATTGGTTAATTACATCTATTTCCAATATAGTACGGGGAACAAAAGTAATGTGGGAGACTGACTAATACATATGCATTGATGAACCCTATATAAAAATAGATCTTTTTTAACTTATGGTGTAATTAATTTTTCAATCATCACATAAGTATGGATATCTAACTCAATAATTTCAATCTATGTAGGAAATTAAATATAGATTTTAGTACCATCCAGGAAATTGATCTGTTTACACTATATTTTAAATGCACATGGTAAGGTATGAAGAGTTACTTTATAGTTTAAAGAGAGATGATAAGGTGTTGAGATATCTCTATAGATGTTTCCTTGGGTAGATTTGTATGAACACCATGTACATAGATCTTGATATATAATCTCATCATAAAAAATAAGCATCCATCATATTTTCTTCGACAGGTGAATGCTTGCTTGTCACACACAAGGCTCCAGGTTTATTGGATCATTACCGGAAGACATATCCATCTGGTCATCACTAATAGACATGTATGAGGAGTGAATGTGACCTTAGGGAACAACTAATAATGTATAAATTATTTTATTTTTTTACTATAAAATAAGAAACTATTAAGGTGATATTTTAGTATTTTCCATGAGAAAAAAGGGTTTATTCTAGAGTGTAGTTTCATCTATGTAATAAAAAGAGTTATAATGGATTTTATTTTTATATTTGAAGAAAAATAGTGTTTATTATATATTTTAGTACCATTAATGACTGAAAAAATGTTTACATAGGATTTTATAATCATCCAATAAGGATAAAAAATGATTTTAATTGATTTTAATTCCATAAAAGAAGTCTAAAGAGATATATTCTAATGTATATTTTCATCAAGGAAATCAATGAGGTATCCATTGTTGAGTACCTCAAGATAGATGTGTACACTCATCACACAAATATATCCTCATGATCTCTCACATTACCAATAGAATTTACTATTGGTTAATCCTCCATATATCCGAGGAAGGGAATAATTTCATTTGGGGACATTGGGGAATAAAACTTTAATGAAGTTATGACGTTTAAAAAAAACTAGAAAGGGGGCTGTGAGAATGTTTGGATTGAACATTATGGTGGATTCATATATACCATGATTAAGGAAATAAAAATTCATATATTTTAAAGTAGTTTCATACAGCATAAATACATTCTATACATAATGATTTTGGGATTTATCATCCATTAGTTTTATTATTTATTTTTATTAGGTGGTCCAAAAAATATGTAGTTCAAAGGGTTTTTATAAAAATAAAATACATGTGACAAGGGCATGGACCATAAACTTGATAAATGAGTATTTTTGTTTTAATCCATGTAAATCAAGAAAAATTCTCATCTTGGGGAAATGATTCTTATAATATAAATTCATATATATGGGTGTTCCATGCTGTTTTGCATCACGTGGGAAAATTGGTTTACCATACAGTTTATGCCCATTTAGAAAAGACAAGTGAATATAATTTTATGTTATACATAACAGATTACTCTATTATATATTGGACCAGGTTGAATATTCCTTAATTTGGACATACACAAGGGAAGCCCAGCCAATACATTGGTCTAGAGAATAAGAATATGGACATGATGAGAAGTGAATGTAATGTGATTAAAACTTTTCGAAAATTATAATGGGGTATACTAGAATGATTGTGATATGATGTTTTGGGTTCCATTTGGATAATTAATAAACTTAATATGGGTTGTTCTTGTACAAAAGATGAAAAAAATTTAGGTCTTGTTGACAAACATACAAAAGTACACCTAAATGTTGTAATTACATTAGATTAACATTATTATTTTTTTTCATATTTAGATAAACATGGTGAATTTTATGGCCTAGAAAATGTGGGATAAAGTATACCAAAACATTTGAAAACTTTTACCCTTGAGTTCTGGTGGAATTTCATAAGAATAAGTTAGTTGATTACCAAGGTAATGTAGTTTAAAAAAATAAATATCATAGTCAAACTACATTATTAATGATAAAAACATAACTAAGTAGGATTAGGAATTTCATGTTATAGGCTTGGGATAAAGGGTCTAAAATTTCCAAGGTAGTTAACCATGGTAAATATTTGAGTTTGGAAAATGTTTTCAATAAACTCAGTGAAGTTACAACCAAATAAATTGGGAAGTAATGGATAAATTATTCCAAGTCTAATTCGGAATTGATTTTAAAAAGGAAACCTTCACGTGAGTGTAAATTTTATACATCTAATTATTTTTCACTCACGAATGTAAAACTAATGAAACAATCATATGAACCATTTTATTTCATTTCCCATTGGTTTTGATCTATAAGTACCTTATTAGAGCTAATAATATTATATATTGATTTGTAAGTTGAATGTTTTCTATGCCAAAGGTGTGACATTTCATAAAAAATCTACCCTAACATCAACCTATTACATAACCTCCATATAAATAAAAGTCTAGTGTTAATTAATTGGAAAATTTAAATATTTTTACTAAAATATAGCTTGGTACATGTTAAGGATATTTTTCTTATTTAATAACTTTTTTTGTCAAGATTATCTTTTTTAGTTCTTTCGATTACATACATTTACGTTTGTGTTCATCGGTAATGGTTTAGAATAAGCTACACTATAAACCTAATTTTTTAAAACTTTTATTACGCTTCATGTCAATGTATTGGAAATTTTTGAGTGATTAAATTTTTTTATTCAAATAAATAATTTTCGTACATAAAGGATATGTGTGGATAAATAAATCCTATTAGTTGAATGAAAAATATGATATCAATAGTGTAAGTGTAATGCCTCAACCCTAGTTACCCAGAGTCGGTGCATTATTTCATAACATTGGAATGATCACAAGAGATCAATTATTGGAAGACCGATTTTTTATTAGCCTTGGAATTACTAAATACATACATAAGATTTACATTACATTAGGAAATGGGAAAACAAAAACATTGTGTCCCTTTTGAACACACACATATCAATTAGCCTATTCTCGTAGGTTAATTTTAATATACTTCTTTATATCATGGGAAAAAGAAAACATAAGAAAGGGATGTGCTCATATGATTAGTAAGTATAACAATATAACAAAAACCATCATAAATAAGAATAAACATTAAAGACAATGTGTAAAACTAAAACAAAATACTTCTAAACATAAACATTAGTATAATATGACAAATATACATCAAACAATTCCATTTACTTATTCACATGGATATTATACTTATCGAATAATCACATGTAATATCAATAGATAATTTAATAATGATGGAATTCATAAATTCAGACTTCATAACCACATAGTCAAGGACTCATAATAAGACTACATATAATATTTCTTCATGGACTTGGGCCAAGACACTATTATGTCTCATTAGACCTACTGATGCATCGAGGAGCTATAGCGGGCTCCACCCATCACATACTAAGCCCAATACATTCCACATATGAAAATATTGAAACATAACATAAACATAAATATTAAAACTAGAATAAAAAATGTTAATACGTTAAACATAAACCATGAATGGAATAAAATTAACACATCAATAGTTAAACATATCACAAAACCTTCAATATAATATGGAAGATTGTACCATAATAAATCATCTTCAAATAAGTGTAAAATCCATCAAAGGATGTTAACATAGATGAAATCAAAACTATTTGAGATAAATATCTATTTATATTTTGAAATCATTTAAAAGTCGCATAATTATAAAAGAAAACATTTAATTTGAAAATATTCTTATAATATTGTAAGGGAAGCTTAAAAGGTGTTATAATTGTGTAAAATAACTGCACCCACCATATAAGTTAAAAAACATTCATAACTTAATTTGTCAAGAAGGTCATAAAGTACCTTATTTGGAAAGCGACGAAAATGTTCCTTTGAAAACATTTTATAAAAAGTAAAAAAAGGGTATAAAAGAATTTAACCCATAGTCTGGTAAATATTAAAAAAATTTGAAATACATTTTAAGAAACATAGATGTGGATGATCAAGAGGTCCTAGTAGATACTCATGTATAAACAACCTCGGATAATAAAGAGATTTTAAAATTAACCAATCCCTTGTACTTTTCCGTGGCCGAGGGTGTAACACCCCTAAATTTTATGAGAAATATTATTTTTAATTTTATTGATGTCTTGTGTTGTATGGTACACTAATATTAGCTTGCACTGTATGCAACACAGTATTAGCTTACAGTATACGCAACACTATTATTGGCTTATTTTACGCACGATTTCAAGTTCTTTCGATAGAATTCAACATTGAATATAGATTTTTCTCAATGAAATAAGATTATATTATGTTATACACAACACCAAAGGAATATTTCACGCAACACAGACTTGGCTTGCGTTACACGCAAAAGAAACTTTCCACGATGGCCTGTGTTGCACGCAATACCGAGTTACACTAAACAACAATATATTATTTTTATGAACAAG
Organism: Viscum album; assembly: GCA_963277665.1. Taxonomy (NCBI): domain Eukaryota; kingdom Viridiplantae; phylum Streptophyta; class Magnoliopsida; order Santalales; family Viscaceae; genus Viscum; species Viscum album. The sequence continues at coordinate 391,703,572 of OY728158.1, forward strand.
CCGTTATGAATATTATTAACCTAATTTTTAATTTTATAAAATTAAAATTCATCTTAAACATTTTATATAACACAGTATGAGAAAAAATCAATTTTTCTTATAAAGGAATTATTTTTCAAAAAATGCAATTTTGTCGCCTTTTGATGACAGACCCCTTTTCAATCTAATTTTTGACAAGTTTTTTAGGTTGAATTTAACAAAATAAACTAATTATTTTGAATCAGGATATAAAAATTTACTTTGGATATATTTTTTATATTTTCATGATAACTTTCAAATTTTGATGAATAATAAAAATACGCTAAATTTTACTTAAAAGAAACTTTTTTCATCGGGATAATTTATAGGTTTAAATTATAATATTGAATGGTTTTACAGTATAAATAGAATATATTTTTACCATTTAATATAATTTATGTCATTATCATTAATTTTACATTGAATTCATAGGTAAAATCATTTCAACCTTTTGCAATGTTTTAAATAAAAACCCATTTTTTTCGACAATGAGATTAATTTAAAATTAATTACTGAAACTCAGGTGTTTCGAATCTGGAAAAATGGATTCCATATTTGGAATCAGTAGGTAAAAATTATTTTAATATGCTACTTTTATTTTTGGGCATTATGAATAGTAACTACAGTAAATTTTATTTACCATAGTTAAAGGTAAAATAGGTAATTAAGAGTAAAAATAATAATATAAAATTACCCTAAAACTTGTCTTAATATAATTAGAAGATTATATTTCATCTTAAAATATAATTGGGTCGAAATTTTATCTTTTGGAACCCACTTGTATGTGATTAAGACATTTATTTTATTTTATTTAAAGAAAATTTAAATATGTCTCACTCAAACATTAATAATTACATTATTTTTAATATAAGGTTTTACTGAATATAAATTAGATTATAAATAATAATTTGAAATATAAATTTGTTTTATTTATCATGGTAATTTATTTGTAATTTTAAGAAATATATAATTACCTTAATAGCTTATACATTAATGATGCAGAAATTATTTATTTAGTGAAAAATCAATAATATAGTTTTTATTAAAATAATAATATCCCTCAAAAGGCCCAAAAACTTTACCAAAACTTATTGGTAGAGTATAGATACACCATAATCATCCAATTGTCGACTTGTGGACCATTTGGATCCTTATAAAACAGATTATGACATTTATATTATTTTATTTTAAATGATCTCAAAGTTTTCATCTTCATAATTTAATAAACATAACATTTTAAAAGTTGGTTTTTTTAGAAGATAAATTCGGAAAAAAGTATTATTATGAAGTATATTTGATTTATATTTATCATAGTATTTTATTTTTAAATTTTATGCAACAAATAAGTATATTAAATAATTATACAAAAATGTTGTAGTAATTATTTTATTAAGAGATATATTAAATAAATAGTTTTAAAAATAGTAAAATAAATATTATATGAACTAAATAATGTGATCCACGAATTTTATATATTATTATGAAATGTTAGTAATATATTAAATATTTTGGTTCGAATATATATTCTATGTGGATTTTATTTAAATTCAAATAAGTGAATAGTGTCAAAATTGACACTATTGATATTTTATAAAAATAACATATTATTAAATTGTTTAAAAAATCACAAAAATATTTAAACATTACAAATTAAAATTTATATGGTCTGAAATTTCATAAATTATCCAATTAAGGAAAATTAAAAATACATAAGTAAGTATTCAAAACCATTTAAAATTTAGAATATTATTAACACAAATAAAATTCAATAGATTAAATAAGGATAAATCAAAATGATAAGGTTTAAAATAAAATCAATAGATTTATAAATATTATTGGTTGATGCTATTAAAACCCTATCTTATCCCATATTCTAATTTTAGTCACTTTTGATGTTTTTAAGTGGGGTTTGAGTTATTATAAATTATTATTTTGGAGGTTTCCAAAAGTACCCCTCTACTCTCTTATAAAAGTGCACCTCCTCCCTCTCCTCTTCACTACATTTTGAGATTTCAAAATCGGATAAACCCTGATAATTTCCCTCCTAAACTTCTTTATAAACATACTAGAGGTCCTGGTTTTCTTCAAAGACCAACTCTAGTTCCTTAAGAGGAAGTTTAAAGGAGGCACTTTGAGAAAGAGGTAATATCTTCTACCGAATCTTTCAGATTTAATTTATATTCTACATCATATTATTTAGTTGTTTCATTATAAATTAATAACATTAGTATCACTAATATAATGATATTTTATTATAAATATTAAACAACTCTATTTCACCTTCTACCCATCCTACAAAAAACGAAATCACCGCGCGTGCATACGTACGAAATACCGTCTCCCCGCCATGGTGTAATCTTTTTATTCATCACCAACATACTTGGATGGGTGTAATGATGGAAGAAATTACTATTTATGATTATTTTAAAGTGATATTGATTCTTAAATATTATACACCATACACTTCAATTCAATTCTACAATCATGGGAATGATATCATCGCTTGTGTGTACGTACGACCTACCATCTCCACGATGTGATGCGATTCATTCTACATAATCTTCATTGAAGAGTGATTATATAAATGAATTGAATAAATTAATATGATATATATTATACTAATACAATTATTTAAATGGTATAACTATAACCTAAAAAGAGGAATAAGAATTTATTCGACAAAACATGCATAATAACATAAAATAGTTAACACCCGAATAACAAGTAACAATGAAATGTTACTAATAAACCAATAATAATATGAACATATATGATATCATAAAAATAAATATGATTCTTGAAAAAGTCAATGAAATTATTAAAATCATTATACAGGAGGTTCAGATACGTACAAAGCAATCATTCTTAAGGTAAGGGGTAACTTTTCCAATATCATTTCTATCTGAGATTGTTTATTCGTAAGTATTTACTGAGGGTTATATTTATCATCCATGTCCATGTATTCTAAAACTGTTTTCATAAAATGTTTAATATTCTTCCATATATGTTTAAAGTCATTTTTACCATTTTTTGACTTTTACCACATGGTATGGAAAGAATCATTCATTTGTTTCGACAAGAGTACAAGGAGAATGTTTTTTTAACTTATATGGTGTGAAGAGATTTTTATGATTTCATAACACCTTATTTACATGAATATTCCTCGACAATATTTCATGATTATTTTCAAAAAAATTATTTTAATTTAAAATTGCGTGACATGTTGATAAAATAAAATGTTTTTGATGAATAAAGGATATTTTCCTCAAGAACTAAGTTCAAGTGTTTTATCAAAATTATTTTCCATCTATGATGATATAGGGTTATGTTTCTATCCCAATTATTACATTGATTTGATTATGTTCTGATGGAATTTTTTTATGAAGTCCTTTTATCTTATGAGGGCATGATGTTTAAGAATCCCATTTTATTACATGGGTTATGCTACGATGTATGATTTATGATTTTGTGGAACACATAAGAATGGTTTCATTATGAGATGGGTGGGACCTATATCTCCCTCCAATGCATTGGGTAAATATTTATATCTCATGAGATAAACATGGTTGGAACGTCAAGTAAATCTAGTTCAGTAATACATGGCTGGAACGGCAGGTAAACCCAGTTCAGTAATGGACTTTTTCCACTATGATGGTCTTGGCAGCAATGCCTTGGCTACTATGGAAATCATATCACGTGGTTAATGGTTTTCCACAATTAAATGTTTTATTCCCATGCTATTTTATCATGAATGATGTTTTTATGATATATTCCTTACATATTGCCAAGATTTATTTCAAAACTCAATATTTTGATGTTTAAACTTTATGTTCATGTTTTTAAGTTAAAATGTATTTGGTTGGTTTTATTTTCTTTATGCTTACCCTTACTGAGAATTTGAGGTCACCCTTTATATGTTTACCTTTCCCCATGATATAAAGAAACGTTTTAGGTAAGAAAACAAAATGGGAAGATCTTTATGGGATATTTTGAAGATCTTTCACCATGATTTGAAGATTATGTTTGGAGTTTCCAAAGACACTAAACTATTATGATCCTTGGGTGTCTTTTTTTTATGTATTAAGTATTTTGAAAAAGTAATGTAATGTCCATGTATGTAAATATTGGGTATCTATAGTTGGTATTAGAGGAAAAGTTTAGTTAACCTTGAGAAAATAGGATGCAAAAACTTTAGTGAGATCTACAGAGATATTTCTAAGGTATGTCTAGGGATGTACCTAAGGTTAAGTATAAGTATAGGTTATAGTCCAAGAATTATGATAACGATCATGAATAACCTAGTATTAAACATAAGATGTTAGAGATTGAAAGTACTCCCCTTGATTATATTGTTTTACTAGTATGATTTTTTCCACTCACACTATTCTATTTGGGTTTTAGATAATGGATGGAACCCGAAGGAACCATGTTAATGATTATTGCACTGAGAAATGCAATGATTGTCCTCATGAACAACCAAATGTTATGGAAAATGGAGTGAAAAATCTTATTACTAAACTTACACAACCTACGAATCATTCTGGACTTCCAAATGAGTAGAGAAGGGAACAATATTCTATTGAATCCTTCATGAGGCAACGTCCACCTTCTTTCAGTGGGTCTTCTGATCCACTTGTTGCTGAACAATGGATCAATACCATTGAAAAGATATTTTCCATACTTTGATGTTCAGAACATGAAAAATTCATTCTGGATGTTTACCATTTAGAAGGTGAAGCAGACCAGTTGTGGACTCTAATTAAGAATATGAGGCCCCAAGATGAAATTGAATCCATGGAATGGGATGAGTTCAAGAACATATTTTTCAATAAGTACTTTCCTCATATTCTTCGAACGGAGATGGAAAAGGAGTTCCTTGAGCTTAAGAAAAAGGATGATGAATCCGTTGGTATATACAAAGTGAATTTTACAAGGCTTTCAAGGTATACATATGGATTTATCATCTAACCTGAAAGTAAATTTGATCGATTATTCAGTGGCTTAAAACCAAGTCTTCGAAAAGAATTAGCTATAAGAGACTTCAGTAGCTATGATGATATTGTGCGTTGTTCTATCAATATAGAACTGAAAGTTGGTGTTATATATCCATTTCATGGGTTTGACAAGAAACAAAAGATGGAGTTCAAGGAAAAATTTCAAAACTATGGTGAAAAGAAGGAAAATGATTCATTATGCTCAAAGTGTGGGAAAAAGCATGGTGGAGACTGTCTTAAAGGGACTATAAAATGTTTTAAGTGTAGAAAATAAGGTCATCAAGAAGCTGAGTGCTGATGTAATGGTAAAAAGGTAGATAATTATGTAAATAGAGAAAAGACTACAGAGAACGCACCACCAACACTTCAATGCTACAAGTGCAGGGAAATGGGGCATTATGCTAATCAATGCACTAATCCAAGGGTTAATGATGATTGAAATCAAAAACCTCTTAAGGAAAAGGACAAAAGAAAGTCACATGCAATCACTATTGGTGATGTTGAATATGACAATGAAGTGGTGGAATGATTGAGTGTTTATGTAACATGATTCCAAAATAGTGTTGTGGAATATCATTTATAGTATCATGGAATTTTAGAATATCTATGTATTGGTTTATTGTGGTTTTCAATAATTATATTGTACCAGTAACCATGAAAAGTAATTGAAATATTTTTTGAAAGAAGATGATATGTGCATAATGAATGGATAAGGAGAAAATAATATGATTGATAGTATTAATGAGCTCATGACTGATAAAAGGAAAAAGTGATACCATGGTTTGAGTATATAGAATTTTTGGGATTTTGGTATGTGGAAAGAGTTAACTTTTGACAAGATTCATGTTTTCACTAAGGTTCTATAGTAATTCATGTTTCTAGAATACATTATTACGGTATTCACATGTTTCTAATGTGACCAACAAGATATATGTTATGATATATGGGGGATAAATGATGGTATTCACATACTTGTTATATAACCAATCTAGTAATAATTTTCTTTATATTGTGAGTTTGGACAGAAGTATTTTGGATAAGCCTAAAGGTTGGAATGGATTAAGTTGGACATTAGAAAGTATTGTTTAAGGATATAAATTTTTTTCTGATATTATTTCTGGAATGTTATAATGTTGTAGTTTTAGAAAAAGGAAAACCCGCAGGACGAGCGAAACCCATCACGTCGGACAAGGCTATGGGAATCAAACAAACAACCGAAGTGGGACAGGACTTTATAACCTACCAATGACCTATATGAAGTCCCTTGTTAGTAAAAATTAGTTTAATTTTATTAAGTGGTATGATATATGAATTATAAGTCTTTTTTTGGCACCATATACGATTAATATCACCATATATGGACTTATGTATATTTTATAATTTTTTCTAACCTTTTGTTTGAGACAGATGGAATGATCCATCATTCTATCAGATGATTTTATAACACTTCAGGAATGAAAAATTCAACTTTATTTCTTTAAGATATGAAGTGTAAATTGTTCAAGGAACGCCCAACGACGGGATTATACTAAAATCAAGTAAGTATTTCTTCTAATGAAAAATTTTCAACTATAGGGAAATGATCATAAAAAACAAAAACATTGTCCTAGTACCCTCATATTCGATGAATCATATGGTATACTTGATCATCAAAAAATTATGGCTTTCTGATTGTTGGCTTTTTTCATAGCCATGTTGTCTACCACTCTCCATCAGAACTTGATGGTTAGATTTATCTTCAATATCCATATTTTCACCTGTGTTCTCCTATGTGGAAAACTAGTGATAAGTTAATTTGGGTAACCATTACATTTCATACATTAGTTTTTAAAATCATGTTTTAGTATTCCTTTTTATGATGTGGGTTTCTATGAAAGAAACTTTCAAGTAGTAAACCATTTATAACCCTAATGAATTTCAAGGGTGAAATTAATTCTAAGGGGGGTAGAATGTAACACCCTAAAATTTTATAAGAAAAATTATTTTTAATTTTATTGATGTATTGTATTGTACACAACACCAATATTAAGTTGCACTGTACGCAACACCATATTAGCTTGCAGTATACACAACACTATTTTTGGCTTGTTTTACGCACAATTTAAAGTTATTTTGATAGAATTCAAAACTGAATATAGATTTTGTTCAATGAAATAAGATTAGATTATGTTATACAAAACACCATAGAAATAATTCATGAAACACTGACTGGGCTTGCGTTATACGCAAAAGTGACCTTCCTCGATGGCTTGCGTTGTACACAATATCGAGTTTCACTAAACAACAATACATTATTATTATGAACGAGCCGTTATGAATAGTATTAACCAAATTTTGAATTTTATAACATTATAATTCATTTTACACATTTTCTAAAACATATTAAGAGAACAAAATCAGTTTTTCTTATAAAGGAAGTATTTTTCAAAAAATGCAGTTCTGCCGCCTTTTGATGACGCACCCCTTTTCAGCCTAATTTTTGACAAGTTTATATGTTAAATTTGACATAAAAAACTAATTATTTAGAATCAGGATATAATAATTTAATTTGGATATATTTTTCATATTTTTATGATAACTTTCTTATTTTGATGAATAGTAAAAATATGCTAAATTTTACTTAATGTTTTTTTTCATCAGGATAATTTATATGGTTAAATTATAATATTTAATGGTTTTAAAGTATAAATAGAATATATTTTTACCATTTAATATAATTTATGTCATTATCATTAATTTTACATTGAATTCATAGGTAAAAACATTTCAACCTTTTGTAATGTTTTAAATAAAAACCGGTTTTTTCGATAATAGGATTAATTTTAAATTAATTACTGCAACTTATGTGTTTTGAATTTGAAAAAATGGATTCCAAATTTGGAATAATTATGTCTAAATTATGTTAATATTCTAATTTTTTTTGGCATTATGAATAGTAACTACGGTAAATTTTATTTACTATAGTTAAAGGTAAATTAGGTAATTAAGGGTAAAAATAATATTATAAAATTATCTTAACACTTGTCTTAATATAATTGGATGATTATATTTTTTCCAAAAATATACTTGGGTCTAAGTGGTATCTTTTGGTACCAACTTGTATGTCATTAAGACATTTATTTTTATTTTAATTAAAGAAAAGTTAAATATGTCTCACTCAAACTTTAAAAATTATTTTTTTAATATAATGTTATACTGAATACAAATTAGATTATAAATAATCATTTTAAATATAAAATGTTTTTATTTATCATGGTAATTTATTTGTAATTTTTAGTAAATATATAATTACCTTAATAGCTTATACATTAATGATGCAGAAATTATTTATTTAGCAAAAAATCAATAATATAGCTTTTATTAAAATAATAATACCCATAAAAAGTCCCAAAAACTTGACAAAAACTTATTGGTCGAGTATATATACACCATAATCATCCAAGTGTTTACTTGTGGACCCCTTGGAGTTCTATAAAATAGATTATGACATTTATATTATTTTATTTTAAATGATGTCAAAGTTGTCACCTACATAATTTTATAAACATAATAATTTAAAAGTTGTGTGTTTTAGTAGTTAAATTATAATAAAATAATTATTATGAAATATATTTTATTTATATTCATCATATTATTTTATTTTTAATTTTTATGCAACAAATAAGTATATTAAATAATTATACAACAATGTTGTAGTAATTATTTTGTTAAGAGAAATATCAAATAAATGGTTTTAAAAATACTAAAATAAATATTATATGAACTAATTAATGTGATAAAAAAATTTTCTCTATGAATATGACTTGTTAGGAATCTGTTAAATATTTTGGTTCGAATATATATTCGGTGTGGAGTTTATTTAAATTCAATTAAGTGAATAGTCTCAAAATTGACACTATTGATATTTTATAAAAATAACATATTAATAAATTGTTTAAAAAATCACAAAAATATTTAAAAATTACAAATTGAAATTTATATGGTCTAAAATTTCACAAGTTATCCAATTATTGACAATTCAAAACACATAAGTAAGTATTTATAACCATTTAAAATTTAGAATATTATTACCACAAATAAAATTAAATAGATTAAATAAGGATAAATCAAAATGATAAGGCTTAAAATAAAATAAAAGGATGTCTAAATTTTATTTTTTTATTATATTAAAAACATATATTATCTCATATTTTAATTTTAGTCACATTGAAGGTTTTTATGTGGGTTTTGAGTTTATTATAAATTAATATTTTAAAGGTTTCCAAAAGTGCCTCTCTAATCTCTTATAAAATGGAACCTCCTCCCTCTCCTCCTAACTCTATTTTGAGATTTAAAACTTGGAAAAAACCGGCCCATTTCTCTTTTCAAATTCCCTATAAACATACTATAGGTCTTGGTATTCTTAAAAGAAAAACTCTAGTGCCCTAAGTGGAAGTTTAAAAGAGGAACTTCGAGGAAGAAGTAATATCTTCTACCGATTCTTTGAAATTTATTTCTTCTTATACATCCTCTCATTTATTTATTTCATTATAAAGTAATAACATTAGTATAAATAATATACTTATATGTTATTATAAATATTAAACAACCCTATTTCACCTTCTACGCATCATACGAAAAACGAAATCACTGCGCGTGCGTACGTACGGAATACCGTCTCCACACCGTAGTGTAATATTTTTTTTTCATCACCAACATACTTGTATGGGTATAATGATGGAAGAAATTACTATATATTATTATTTTAAAGTGATATTTATTCTGAAATATTATACACCACACACTTTAATACAATTCCACAATTATAAGAATGATATCATCGCTCGTGCGTACGTACGACCTTCCGTCTCCATGATGTGATGCGATTCGTTGTACATGATATTCATTGAAGAATGATTATATAAATAAATTGAATGAATTAATATGATATATATTATAATAATAAAATTATGTAAATTTTATAACTATAACCTAAAAAGATTAATAAGAATCTATTCAACAAAACATGTATAATAACATAAAATAGTTAACACCCGAATAACGAGTAACAATGAAATGATACTATTAAAATGATAATAATATGACCATATATGATATCATAAAAATAAACATGATTCTGGAATAATCCAATGAGATTATTTAAATCATTATACAGGAGGTTTAGATACATAAAATTCAATCAGACCTAAGGTATGGGTTAACATTTCCAATCTCATTTCTATCTGAGATTGTTTTTTCGTAAGTATTTACTGGGGTTATATTTATCATCCATGTCCATGTCTTCTAAAACAATTTTCATAAATTTTTTAATATTATTACATGTATGTTTAAATTTATTTTTACCATTTTTTGACTTTTACTACATGGTATGGAAGGAATCATTCTTTTTTTTAACATACGAGGTAATTTTTGACTTTTCCTTCAAAAGTACAAGGAGAATGTTTTTTAACTTATACATCGTGAACATATTTTTACGATTTAATAATGCCTTATTTCCATGAAACTTACTCTATAATATTTCATGATTATTTTCAACAACATTATTTAAATTAAAAATTTCATGAAATTTTGAGAAAAGAAAATGTTTTTTATGAAGAAAGGATATTTTTCCTCAAGTACAAAGTTCAAGTGTTTTATCAAAATAATTTTTTATCGATGATGATATCAGGGTATGTTTCTATCCCTATTATTACATTGATTTTATTATGTTATGATGAAATTATTTTTATGAAGTACTTTTATATTATGATGGAATGATGTTTAAGAATCCCATTTTATTACTTAGTTTATGCTATGATGTATGATTTATGATTTTGTGGCACACATAATAATGGTTTTATTATGAGATGGGTGAGACCTATATCTCCCACTAATTCATTGGTTAATTATTTATATCTAATATGATAGAAATGGATTGAATGACAAGTAAATCTGGTTCAGTAATACATGGCTGGAACAACAGGTAAACCTAGTTCAGTAATGGACCTTATCCACTATGATGGTCTTGGCAGCAATGCCTTGGCTACTATAGAAATCATATCATGTGATTAATGGTTTGACACAATTATATGTTTTATTCGGATGCTATTTTATAATGGTTGATGTTACTTTATGATCTATTACTTACATATTTCCAAGGTTTATTTCACAAATCAAGATTTTGATGTTTAAACTTTATGTTCATGTTTTTAAGTTCAAATGTATATGGTTTGTTTTATTTTCTCCATGCTTACCCTTACTGAGCATTTGAGCTCAGCCTTTATATGCTTTATTTTCCCCAAAATATAAAGAAATGTTTTAGGTAAGAAAAAAAGGGGAAGATCATTATGGGAGATGTTTAATATCTTTCACCATGATTAGAAGATTATTTTTTGAGTTTCCAAAGACACTGAACTATTAAGATCTGTGGGTGTCTGTTTTTGTTATGTATTAAGTATTCCGCAAAAGTAATGTAATGTCCATGTACGTCAAGCTTGGGTATCGACATATGGTATGTTAACCTCCTATATAATATTTAAACCATTTTTATTAAATTATACAAGAACCACATACATAAATATGATATCATATATGACATTCTAATATTTCTTGGTTAATAATATTTTAGAAGTATCATTATTTCAGGTGTTAACTGATTCGTTTTCCTTTATATGTTTTTCAAAATAAGTCATGTTAGTTATGGATAAGATTTATTTGATTCACATTCAGAATTATATTAATTTCCTAAACATTATTTTAAATAATATAATGAAAATTATTCTTGAATGGTTGTGATGGGGAATAAATCTCATCGTGTTCGTGGAGAAGGTAATCCGTATGTACGCACAAGTGACAATATTATTATATTGATGGTGAAATCGAATGTAATTGGATGATATATCATAGATACAGAATTAATAACATATTATATTTATTCTTTACATCAATTATACTAATTATTATAACCATCCAAATAATTAAGTGTTGAATAAAAAACTACAGCACGGCACGGATACAGTAAGTTGTACATATGCACATATGGTGAGTTTGTCATTAATATGATGGATAGAATAATGAATATGGATGTAACATATTTATAATAACATCAAAGGTTGTATAATGAACTGGAGTTATTATTTTGGTATGGAAACAATAAAGAAATAGGAAGTGGAAGAATATTTTTTTTGAAAGCGGTGAAAAAATTATTACCTCTTCTTTGGGTGCTTTTTTTTGACCAAAGGGCACATTGGATTAGATTATGATAAAATTACGGACTCTAGGATGAAGTGAGGGTATTTGGTAGGATATTTGAGTAGGTTTTGGTAGATCCAAATGGCATTGGAGTTGTGATATTGAGAGAAGGGGAAGTACCCTTTTATAAGAGAGGTGAGGGTCACCTTAGGAAAAGCTCGAAATATTATTTTGTAATAAACTATTTTCAGCATTTAATGGATCCAAAAAGATTTATTTCAAAGTTTAAGGTGGGTTTGGGTCGAAAAAATCTCAACTAATAGGTTTTAGACCGGTTTAGGTCATCATATTAACCTCATAATTTAGATTTAACTCTTAGTTAAATAGTTATCTTTTACCATGTATTCTTGTATTATTATAATAAATATTTATTAAACATACTACAAAAAGATAATAGAACCAAAAGTGGTTAATTATTGACATATCTAACCTTATCTATGTTCTTATTCTGAATGTTATATTTTTATAAATATTATATCAATTAGTAATATATTAAATGTTTTAAAAACTCATTTATGTCAATTTTGACACTATTTAGTACTTGGTTATTGCGAAAGTCAAAAACATTTGATTAAATATAAAAAAATAAATTAAATCAATCCTAAAATGTAATATTAATCTAGAAAATTATTGGAATACATCAAAAGTATTAATTTACATTTATTTTTATATTAATGATATTAATTATTTTAATCATTCATTAATAAGGTAATTACTACATCTTCATTGTTTCATAAATAAACATAATTAGTTAATGTATAAAAGTTATAAATTAAATAACATTATCTATAAAATATGTTTATATTTCTAATTAATATTTATAGTCAAATTTATCTTATGTATATCCCTATATTAAAAATGTTTTAGTTATTAAACATTGAATTTTACTCTTTTAACTATTCTATATATAAAATACTAATGAGTGTCCAAATCTAATCCACGTGGATCAAAGTGGATCATATTTTATTCCTAAGGATTATTGTTGTTGAAAAAAAACTTATCTAATAGAGTTAGGACATGTTTTAGGGTAATTATAATATCATTTTTATCTTTATTTACCCAATTTACTTTTAACTGTGGTAAATAAAATTCAAAAGTTACTATTCACCAAAAATTATTTTCATCCTATTGAACCACATTTTACTCACTAATTTCAACCGTGTCTCTCAAATTTTTTAATTTTAATTTTCTAAAGTTGTAAAATTACGTTTTATACATATTTTCAAATGTGCCTAAAAGTTGGGTAAAAGGCATTTAGAAAGTTCAATAAAATTTTATATGTCAAATCTTATTATAAAATAAATACAATGAATTAAATTGGAATAATATATTAATTATGTTTATATTATTAATTTAAGATAAATTTTTAATTAAAAATAGTTATTTAAATGAAAAATCTAGTTTTAATCAATAACATAGTGTTTTTCAGTATTCATCAAAAATTGAATGTTTTTAGAAAAATACCAAAAATGCACCCAAATATAGTTTTGATATTTGAAATTCAAAAATTATGTCTATTTTCTCAAATTGAAAACATTAAAGTTTCATTAATTAATTTAAAATTAATTTCCATTGGCAAAACTAGAAAAAAGGTTTTTAAGAGGTAAAAACTAACATAAGATTGACATTTTTTTATGTCCAATTTAAATGTGAAATTTCTTAAAATGAACTAAATTATATTTAATGACAAAAATATAATATAATTATACTTTAAAAAAGTTGTTTTCAATTAAAATTTAGTATTTTTTACTATTAATCAAAATATGAAAGTTATCAGAAAAGCGCCAAAAAATTATCCAAACTAAATTTTTATGTCCCAATTATAAAGAAGAAATCAATTTCATTAAATTTAATATATAAAAGTTACAAATATTATATTTAAAAAGGGTTCTCAATTAAAAGGCGGAAGAATTTCATATTTTGAAAACTACTTGTTTTATTTGAAAAATTGAATTTTTTCTTATGTTATGTCTAAGAAACACATAATATGGATGTTAAAATTATATGGAGTATATATAATTAAAAATGCGATTAATATTATTCATAGCCTCTTTTTGAACGACTAGTTTGGTAAGTCATCGTTCGCTCGAGCTCGGTGTTGCGTGTAGCGCAATCTATTGAGTTACTTTAAAGAGAAAACGTACTCTGAAATCCCAGGGTGTTAAATTCTACCCTCATTCAATAAATGTCATCATCACAATTTGAAAATTTTCGTCAAAAATAAGTGGTTAAAAATAGAAAATTTCTTTGTGGAAAACCCACATGGGAAATTGGGTTAATAAAATTTAGTCTTAATAAGAGGGAAAGGGAAATGAAAAAGTCACTAACAAATAATGATCTCGAATAAGAGAACATTAGTGGAAATTAGAGACACATAATTAGAGGGAAAAAAAATATTTATAGGGAGTGATTGAGGACATAAATAAAAAACAAGTGAACAATAAATGGAATATTGAGGGCATCAAATCCATAAATCTATGATAATTTAAAATATCATTGGTTAAACAAAAAACAATGTATTAGGACAAAAAAATTTGGCTATAAGTTCCTTCCCCTAATTTTTATAAATTAAATTATTCATAGATTAAAAAAAATAATACTTGGAAAGTAGAGTTCCATCCATTAACTAATTTATACCACAAACTCATCTTTCACTCCAAAAGATAGTAGAACTCAAAAATATTTTATATATAATTATCATATTGGGTTCCAAAAATAATGAATTTATAATTAATCTATAATACCATTTAAAAAAATACATTATACAAACCATGACATCATATAGGCCAGAGGTAGGTGATGCACCCCTGTCGCCCTTCGTTTGCGGGTTCAAGTCTCGCGGCCTTGCCGAACGCAAGGGGTTGTTGCCCAACCTCTAGATTTTTCTTTTTTATAACAATCCAAAATTAATCTCAATAAATGTTTTAATCATAAAAAATAGTATCCAATTTCCAAAATAATCAATTCTAACCTTTAGACATATCTAAAATACTTCAGTCCAAACTCACAGTCCAAAATTTATAAGGAAGGTAATCATAATGAAGATCTCTTTTTTCCACATAATAACATGTGAATACCTTCATCATGTATTCTCTTAAAACATGGTAACACACTAAATTAACATAAAACCATATTGAATACATTAATGCTATCTTTTTATTTATATAATACTGGATATATGCCTTAAATCCAAAAATATTGAATACTCTAACATTGATGGAATAAACAAACCATTAATCAGTTCCAAGGTAGTCAAGAATATCTAATATAAATTATCCAAATCTACCATCTCTTATTAAAAAATCACTAACTCAGTATCAGGACCATATTAAGGGTTATCTTTCCTTCAACCATGCATTTTCTAGAAATTTTAACTTGTTGTTGAGTCACTTTTCTTAGTAACATATAATCTCAAATCCATAATAAAAAAATAATACAATACAATCCTTATTTATTTTCATAATTAATATATCCATTACATCATTGATACAACACTCAAATGACATAATTAATTTATAAAAATATAAGAATAATAACTATTCATCTTTATCTGTGGTAGTATTAAAACATGATTATTATCCAATAGGATCATTTAGGGTATACTCTAATGATTGGGACATTGATTCGCGTAGTCTCCCAACTCCTTGAAGATGAATCATTGTATATTTGAAACCATTTTTTTACCCTTGAAATCATGTAATTAGTGTAATTTTAATCCACACTTATAGAAAACTCCCATTCCTTTCAAGAATTTACTAAGGTGATTCTTTCCACAGTAATCACATATGGTCAAATCCTTCTTTCCCTTCTTCCCATTATCCATATTTCTCTCTACCATCCTTTTCTTCTCTAGCTTCCCTTCAAATCCATATGACTCAAAGAATTATTTACTTATATTATTAATAAATGAAACTATTTATTCATATTATGAGAATACAAGGGAGAATATTTCCCTTCTAAATGTTGGCTTAAGATCATGAAAGATATGATTATTCTTACTCATTGGATCATGCGTATTGATGGAGTTTTCATTCATTCTACTGGGAATCATTTCTAAAAAATAGAATACACTAGGTTAATTTATGAATCTCAATGAATAATTCCAAACTTGTAAAATTCCTAACAAAAATTTAAATGTTTATGCATATAATCCATAATCATAATTTTTTTAGGAAGTATTTAATCATAAATCCTTAATAATGATTTGTAAAGAAAATGTGAATTATCCTAAGCATATCCCCCGGGAGTGTCGTAACCAAGAGTGCAGTAAGGTCTATTGTCATGTAACAGTTCTCATTTCATTCGGCTCAATGTAGTGGTTTCTGGTTTTACCCATAGATACATCTATTCCAGAGCCACCTCTACCTCCTTGAATCTAGACATAGATTTATTTCTTGGAAATTTCACAAAAGCACTACATTTCCAAAATTCTTATTAAAAATATAATACAAAATGTTAATACATTAACCACAAACCATGAATAGTATAAAATTAACACATCCACAGTCAAACATATCACAAAACCTTCAATACAATTTGGAATATTATATCATATTAAATCAACTTCAAACAAGGGTAAAATCCATTAAAGGATATTGACATAGATGAAATCAAAACTATTTGAGAGAAATATATGTTTATATTTTTAAATCATTTAAAAGACACATAATTATAAAAGAAAACATTTATTTTGAAAATATTCTTATAATATTGTAAGGGAAGCTTCGAAGGTGTTATAATGGTGGAAAATAGTCGCACTCTCTATATAAGTTGAAAAAAATTCTTACCTTAATTTGTCGAAAAGATCATAAAGTACCTTATTTGGAAAGGGACAGAATAGTTCCTTTCAAACCATTTTATAAAAAAGACAAACAAGGGTAAAAATAAAATTAAACCATAGTCTATTAAATATTTAATTTTTTTTGAAATACATTTTTATGAAACATATATGTGGATGATAAAGAGTTCCTAGTAGATACTCACGTATAATCATCCTTCGATAATAAAGAGATGTAAAATTAACACTTTCCTTGTAAATTTCCTTTCTAGAGGGTATGTTAACCTCCTGTATAATAGTTAAATAATTGTTATTAAATTATAAAATAACCACATACTTAAATATGATATCATATATGATCTTCTAATATTGCTTTGTTAATAATATTTTAGAGGTATCATTGTTTCGGGTGTTAACTGATTCATTTTACTTTATATGTTTTGTTTCATAATTCATGTTTGTAATGGATATAATGTATTTGATTAATATTCAGAATGATATTATTTTCTTAAAAATTATTTTAAATCATAAAATGAGAATTATTATTTAATGGTTAGGATGGGGAATGAATCTCATCGCGTTCGTGGAGACAGTAATATGTACGTACGCACGAGCGACAATATCACTCTATTGATGGTGAAATCGTATATAATTTGATCATATATCATACATACATAATAATTAAATATTATATTTATTTTTTATGTAAACTATACTCATTATAATACCCATCCAAATAATGAAGTGTTGAATAACAAACTACACCACGATATGGATACGGTAAGCCTTATGTATGCACGTATGGTGACTTTGTCATTCATAGGATGGATATAATAATGAATATGGTTGTACCATATTTATAATAAAATCTCATTATGTATAAGGCACTGAAGTTACTTTTTTGGTATGGAAACAACAAAGATTGAGGAAGTGGAAGAAGAAAAGAACTTTGAAAGAGGTGACGAAATTAGTACCTCTTCTTAGGGTGCTTCTTTTTGATTTGATCAAAAGGGCTCTTTAGGTTGGTTTTTGATCAAAATAAGGACTATAGGTTGATGTGAGGGTAGTTGGGAGGATATTTGAGCAGGGGATGGTTGAGAAAAATGGCTTTGTATGGGTAATATTAAGAGAAGGGGGTGTACCCTTTTATAAGAGAGGTGAGGGTTACATTATGAAAGGATTGAAATATTATTTTATTATAAAATTTTTCTGGTTTCTAATGGATCCAAAAGGATTTTGTTCCAGGATAAGGTGGGGATGGATCGAAAACCTCTAAACCAATATGTTTTAGATATGTTTATGTCACTATATTAACCTTATCTTTTAGATTTAACTCTTACTTAAATAGTTTAACTTTTACCATGCATTCTTGTATTATTATAATAAATGGTTAATAAACATACTATAAAAAGGAAAGAGAATTCCAACTAGTTAATTATTTAAATATCTTACCATATATAAGTTCTTTGTAAGAACCTTTTATTTTTAGTAATATTATATCAATTAATAATATAGTATTTTAAAAAAAACTCATTTATGTCAATTTTGACACTATTTAGTATTTGGTTTTTGTGAAAGCCAAAAAAACTTGATTACTAAGAAAGAAATATATTAAATAATTCCTAAAAATTCATATTAACCTATAATATTAGTGTAATTCATCAAAAGTACGAATTTACATTTATTTCGATATTTAAAATATCAATTATTTTAATTTTGCTTCAATAGAGTAATTAATACATCATCATTGTGTCATAAATAAATTTAATTATTTAATATCTAAAAATTATAAATAAAATATTATTATGTTTGAAATATTTTTATCTTTATAATGAATATTTATAGTTGAATTTGTCTTATGTATAACCCTATATTAAAAATGTTTTAGTTATTAAACTTTTCATTTTACACTTTTAACTCTTCTTTAAATAAAATAATAATAAATGTCACAATCAAATCCAAGTGGATCCAAGAGGATCATATTTTATTCCTAAGGATGTTTTGGTCGAAAAACACTTATCCAATATTATTATTACATGTTTTAGGGTAATTATAATATCATTTTTATTTTTAATTATCCTATTTACTTTTAATCGTGGGAAATAAAATTCAAAAGTTACTATTCATCAAAATTTATTTTGATCCTATTGAACAACATTTTACTAACTAATTTAAACTTTGCCTCTTGTAATTTTGAAATTCAATTCATAGAAGTGGTAAAATTATATTTTATACAAATTTGTAAATGTTCCTAAAAAGAGGGTAAAAGATGTTAAAAAAGTTCATTAAAAATTTATATATCTAATCTTATTATAAAATGACTCAAATGAATTAATTTGGAATAATAAATTTATTATTTATCTATTTTTACTTTAATATAAATTTTTAATTAAAAATAATTATTTAAATGAGAATGTCTATTTTTATCTATAACACAATGGTTTTCACTATTCATCAAAAATTGAATGTTTTCTGAAAAATACCAAAAATTCACCCAAAGATAATTTTGTTATTCCAAATTAAAAAATGATTTCTATTTTTCCAAATTAAAAATATAGAAGTTTCATTAATGAATTAAAATTAAATCCCATTTTCAAAACCAGAAAGTGAGTTTTTAAAAGTAAAAAACTATCAAAAGATTGACATGTGTTTATGTCCAATTTATATGTGAAATTTCTTAAAATGACCTACATTATATTTAATAATAAAAATATAATCTAATTATACATTAAAACTGAACAAATGAATAATTTTTTGCTTTAAATTATTTCAGTTAAAAAAGTTGTTTCAATTAAAATTTAGTATTTTTTACTATTCATCAAAATATGAAAGTTATTAGAAAGGTGCCCAAAATATATCCAAACTAGTTTTTATGTCCCTATTATAATGAAAAATATAATTCCATTAAATTGAATATATAAAAGTGGAAAAATGATCATAAAAACCACATAAACGAATCCATGATAATGTGATAACTCAAGGACAGTCTTGAAAATGAATAAAAGGAGGGAACATACTAACCTGGGAGGAAATATAAACATTTAGATTTTATTTTGAGACTTACATACTCAGTTTTCTATTTTCCACACCTTGTTTGGTAAATTCAGTAGTGGATTGTTAAATATCCCAAGTATTTGATCTAGATGGGGTTGTACTAAGGATAGTTGGAATCTCTTTTTATTATTATATTTATGTAATGGAATCCATGTTATAAGTTTTTTAGTCTTATAATGAATAATGTGGGTGGATTTTTCATTCCTTTTAAATATGTAACAATATTTTCATCTTTTACTAACTAATAATTCAATTTTCACCCTTCACATGATTCATTCATCATAAAATAGAGTCAAATAGAATAAGGGATGATAATTTAAGGGTTACAATTATGTGTTATTGGATACATTAATCCAGATTAAATTTATTAATCCATAGTTCTATCTAATGAAAATTGTTTTGAGTAGTGGGGTTTTGATGCTTCATAATGTTAATTATTGATTATATAAATTCATCAAACTTATTCATATAGGATTTTTTGGGACCAATGTACTATGGTTATAACATATTTATACTCATTATTTTGGCTTAGTGGTAAGCACCCCGTAATACTACATGAAAAATGGGGGTTCAAAACCCATTGGGCGCAGGGTACTGTAGCAGTACTGTAGCGGTACTGTAGCAGCGACAGTACTGTTGATCGGCGGGTACTGTAGCGGCGGCAGGGCACTGTAGTGGCGGTGGTACTGTGCGCGTACTGTAGCAGCCGGGTTACTATTCACAGAATGGGAATTGGGCCAAAACTTAGGGCCTACCGGCTATGTAATGGGCTACAAGCCCACTGGGCCTTCGGGATATGTAATGGGTCTACCTCTACCTAGTTAAGAGAGGTCTTCACTTTGCATTATTAATAAAAATGAGGCTTTGAACCCAACCTTTTTAAAAAAAATATAGTATGAGGCTTCCCATTAGATATACTGTATTATACTTTTTTTCTGAAATATCATAATTGATTGATTATTATATTTTTCTTATGGATGTTTCAATATATTTTATATTTACATCAAATTTTAATCAGAACAAAACAAGTTCAATGGATTCTTTACATTTTTTAAAAATATTTATAAAAATGTGACAAAATATGATCATTAAGTGTGGAAATCATCCTTGGAAGACAATGGTGGTTCTCTATTATTCTAAATTCCATTGGTTTAAATAATATTTTTAATAATTATATGTTAACATTGAATAAAAGACTTAGAATCATTACTCTTGAGATGTAATTCTACCTTTAGTTTTCATGTTTCTTTATTTTTAGTTTAATTATATATTTTTATTCATAATAAAAAAATTCATACATAGACCAACACATGTGCAGGGAATCCACCAAGTCTAATGAGCCCAAAATGATAAAATAGCCTAATAGAACATGAATTTTTAGGCCCTATTATTAAACTAAACTAAATATAAATCCATGTTAATAATAGTGTCAAGCATCAGCATTAATTAGTGACCCAGTACACAACCACACATACCAATTATGATATATTACAATTATAATTTATAAAAAAAAATGATATTGTGTATTAAATATTTCAATTTAAGGATATATATATTTTTTATTTATTTAATTTTATAATATATTTTTGGGTTGATTAATAAATGGATTTTTTAATGTTTTATTAATAAATGTGACTTTTTGAAGGCTCAGTTGACAAACACATCATGTTAGGGTTAGTCCAGTCCAACCTGATTAAAAAATTAGTTAGTTTTTTCATGCTTGAACATGACATGCCCATACCATGTATATCTTTATTAATATAGGATCATAATAAAAAAAATATTTTTTCATAAATATTAATCCATGTATTTAGATTATATTCATGGTTATATCAAGACACATAAGATCCATTAAGTATTTTCAAACTAGTTTTGTTAAAAATATCTCTTTTTGATTCTAGTGATGTGCATTACATAGATAATTTAGAACATACTCCTAAAAATATAGTTAAAAACTCAAGATATAAATAAAAAATTTAGAGTCATTATTTCAGCTAACATAATTTATCCCAAAAACAATTCTCTCTTATCTCCAATACCATTTTTTGTTATTTTGAAATAAACCCCAAAGGTGTTGGGAAAGACGAAAGGTAAAAAATTCACAAATAAACAACAAAGATAATGTATAATGGAAAATAATCTTTCCCTTCTATGAAAAAAATTAAATATGGTTAGCAGTGATGAAAAAATATGTGTACATATAATAAATCGTAACACCAAAAGAATTAATATGGAATAGAAAAAAAAGAAAAAACATAGATGTAGACGAGAAAATAGAATCCACTAAATTAATTGGGTATGTAGAAAAGAATCCCCAAAATTAGTGGGTTATCCAAACTAACCCTAAATAAAATATTATCACGTTCAGAAATAATATGCACTCTGAATTTAGTTTTAAAAAAAACATTACTTTATAAACAAAAGAAAAATTATAAATATAATCACACTAATATAGAGTCATCGTTCTAATACAATGGTGCTAAAGAATCACTATGATCAAAGAAAAGATGTTTTTTGATAAAATATTTCAAATTTAGAAAATTATTCTCTGAAAATAATCACAAAAAATGTCAGTAGAATAGCCTAGGTTCACACTACTATGAGATATAAATAGAGCCAAAATGCATTCTTCCATGTGGAATTCGCTAAAAAAGATGTAACCCCCTCATATGGGAATTTTTTAATTAGGTTTTAGAATTCAAGAAATTTTAAATAAAAGATAGTGATTTTATATTTTTTAGCATAGGATACAAGATTCATGAACTATATTCATGCATCTTACTTTAGTGGGAATGAATGAAAGGGGTTCACCATTCTGTTTTTTTCACCACATAAGAGGAATGAACGATGTTCAAAAATATTTTTAACTTTATAAAAATTGAACTTATATAATTTATTTGGGTTTCTTATATATAAAATAAATGATTATTAACTTACTTAAAAAAATTAAAAATTACTAAAAACAAAAATAATAATAAATAAATAAATGAAATAATAGTAAATCCAAAATTAATTAAAAAATATATATAACTAATACATAAATTGGTAGTTAAATATGTTATATTCTTAGTTATAAATTATATAATAACTATAATTAGTAATTAATATGTATTTGAAAATATATTATATAATACTTGTCAATTATAACATAAAATATTAATTTCTTATTGTTTAATATTAATTTAAATTATTAGTTAGTTTTTTATAATTATCAATAAATAATATTATTTGTTCGTATATATTAATAATTATGTTATTAATTACTCTTACTATAATTATTATTAATTATAGAAATTTCCATTGGTTATATCCCCATTTATTAAAAGAAAATAAAAAAGAAATAATGATAAACTGGGTGGAGGGGGTCAAATGCTACACTTCTTCCCTCAACTAAGAATCGATGAATGACAATAAAGCATCATGAAATTAAAAAATAGAAATAATAATCAGAATGATAATCATCACCCTAATAATACTAGTCAGAGTCTTCAATCAATGAGATAAACATATTGGAGTGCCCTATAGTATTTTTTACCAATGGAGTGTTCTTAGAACTCATTGTTTTCCTATGATTGGAGTAGTCCTTTCTAGGCTTACTCATATTCCTGAGAGTGTGACATACTCCTTTTTCATCCATTTCTTCCCTTTGATAACATTCTATCTATAAGTTGTATTTCTCCCTTGATTATTTTCATCCTTATCCAGTTTAATATCTCCCAATTTGACTATTATTCCTAAGGAATTGTAAGCCTCCTTGGTAACTTGTTGGAAATTTATTTTTTGATTCTTCTGTATAAAAGTGTAGACAACCCAAAGGGGATAATATTTAGAGTAATATTACTACCTTGGATATCCCTTTTGATTACAATCACTTTAGTTCTAAGAATACATGACTAGATGAAGGACAACCTCCCTAGATTCCACTAACCAAACCTCTTTTTTAAAACAATATTTTCCAAAATAAAATATAGTAATAGCTAGAGACATCCACTGATCCCCCGCTTTACATATATTATAGTCAGGATTTCACTTCTGAGGGGAGCCTAATCAAATAGAACATTATTATATGCATGATATAAAGACTCTTGTTTTCCAATTATAGAAAGACCATCCTCAATAGAAACTGCATAGTTCTGAGGTTCACTAACCCATGAAAACTCATCCTCAACTAGCCTCTTCTATAATAATAAGGACTAAATTTTAAAAACATTTTCATTACAAGAAAAAAAATACTGGTTAGTAGAGGTATAAGAAAACGAATTAGCAATATAAATGGTCTTATTCCAAGTTGCGTTCTTGAACTTATCACTAGAAGATGGATTATACATATTCATATATATCCAGTTTTCAGAAGCACCATCATCATATTTTTCCAAAATTTGGTGTCTTTTCATACACATAGATTTATCATGGGAACTATTAATTAATGTTGTGAAGGTTAAAGATTTGGTACACAAATCCTGGTATGGCTAATTACATATAAATCATATAAAAATAGAAGTGGATTCTCATAAATATATATAATTTGGAATTAATTATTCATAGTAGATAGAACCACCTTACTATTTAGAATTTATCTAAAATTAACATCCGCTAAGACTCTAGTAATATATTTGATTCTTAGATTCTCTATAATATTATCAATTTTAATTGGATCTCCAACTGACAAAGGTAAATCAAATATAATTTTAGGGTTCCAATAGATATAATTGAGAAAAAAACCAATATATGGGAAAAGGGTTTTCAAACTATAATTGGATAGAAGATATAGTTTCATTCTTGGATCATGAGAGCACTAACCTTTTGGGAGATTGAACCAAAGCCATATTCCCACTTACTCAATTTTGAATTTGGAAGAAAAATTTGAAAGAATCCCCGACCCAATGGAATAAATTTCCCTTTTTAAAATCCCAAAATCAATGATGTTTTTCTTACCAGATAGTAAATTTTCTAGGGTTTCTACACTTTGGGGATCATGACTCATCCAATAATTAAGTGACAACATAAAGAAATTCCTTCCGAAACGGCATCTTACCTAATGATCACATGAGTGGTATCACATTGTTTGAGAATATAAACAAAATCACCATCATGAAGGGATGATAAATGAATTAAAGACATATATAAAGGCTTAAATTCATAAATACTTTATAATTATATCTATCTAGAAGATGAATCCATAGAAACAATATGATAATGTGGATAGGTATTTGAGGAAGATGAGTTATTCTTTACTTCACACTCGCATGATGATTTTATGGACGTGTATCAGTTGCTGACCACTTTTATTCATACCAAGGAATCCTTGATTCTAGTTTCTCATGGAGGATTCCTAGTACAGACCATATCTAATATTAAAAGGTTTAATATTTCCATAGAGAAGAAAAACATGAATCACCATCTTCAACATTGAGAAGAACTCTACTGAGAATATGCTCTATCTGAAACTATAATTATTTTTAGTATATTAATAGATAATATAATTAGTAATTAGTAATTATATTATTTTTTATTGATTAATAATAAATAATATTTTACTAATAATTATTATTAATGTTTAAATTAGTTATTATAAAATTAACTAATAATAAAATATTAATAAATAATAAAGATGTTAATTATTAACTATACTATAAATCTTTAATTATATTATTCCTAATGTAATTAAAAATATATGTCATTATATTAATAATTTGTAATTATATTATAAATATAATTAGAAAAAATATACTCTTAATTATGCAAATAAAAAAAATTAACAATATATAAAAAAATATTAAAAATATCTAATTTTGACATTAATTTAATTAATAGTTATTTATTTAATATTATAATGACTAATACATAAGTAATTAAATAATATGATTTATATAATTTTAAATTAAAAATATAATTAATATATATTGAAATTAGTTGTTTTTTGAAAAACATTCAAGTAAAAATTAGTTACTTATGAATAATTATAATAATTCTAATTATTAATTCTGTTAAATAATAATAATAATTATATATATATGTTAATTTAAAAAACATATAACTTCTATCTAACATAAAAATTTGTTACCAATTTTAAATGTATCACTCTAGTCTATGTCGTTGTTTTGGACACTCCTATGTGCCACAGTTTGGTGTCTAAATAATGCATCCATTTCATGTAAATCGATGCATAAGATCTAGAATATGAACCTCTTATGATTCATCTATTATGGTTTTAAACACATTACATTTTGTGATAATTGGTGGATTCAAATTCTCATCACCCATACCATATCCTTGTTAGATGGAAATTGGCCGATAGCTAGAACTATCCCACACATAGGAAGAATATGGTTACTGGGTAAGGGGTATCTCATGAACGGGGAAAATGATGATGGAAAGGTACATCAATTTCTAGTAATCAGTATAGAATAATATGATAATGTAAATGATTATGATATAGAATAACTAGTATATAAAAAAAATTCTTCTATATTTTCGTTGTTGGGAGCCTCTGAGTGGCAGCTTTCCCCCTTTCCGGCATGCACCTAGGGTTTCCCCGTCAATTCTTCCCCTTCCCTCCTCCAGCATGTCCCGACCTCAGCGTCAGTGGTATCGTCTCAGCTCAGTGTTGCTGGGTGACGGTTCCGCATAGTCAAGCTCTGTTCTGGGCTTGGCGGTGGATTTGATGGTTGTTCGCTTTGGGGATCTCGCCTCGGATTGGGTGAGTTTGTCGTCCATTCCAGTGCGCTTCTGGCTATGGGATCTCGTCTCGGCTTCTAGATCTTGCCTCAGCTCGGGTGTTCATCGTCGGCTCTGGTGCACTCTTGGCTTAGGGTTCTCGTCTTGGCTTCATGATCTTTCCTTGCCATGGGTGTTCATCGTCGGCTACGGTGTGCTCCGTGATTTGGGATCTCGTTGCGGCTTCAGGAACTCGTCTCAGCTCGGGTGTTCATCATCGGCTCTTGTGCACTACTGGTTTCGCGATTTCATTACGGCTTCGGGGTCTCAGATCGGATCGGGGTTTGTCGTCGGCTCTAGTGCACTTCTGGATTTAGGATCTCATTGCGGCTTTGGTGTGCACTTTGCATCGATGGAGTCGGATCCGATATCCGTCTTCATTCCAGTGTGTTGTCAGTTCTTGCGTGCTTCGGTGAGCTCAGAGCCGGTGCCAGTGGCTTAGAGGGGGGGAGGCCATGCGTTATGGTTCTGTTTTTGTTGACTCCAGGTCTTGGTTTGGTATGGTTGGTTTCAGGATTGTTTATCTGTGAATTTGGGTTTGGATGTGCCCATTTGAGTTATTGGAAGTGAATTGGATGCTCCCTTGGGGAACCGGGATATGCTACAAGGTTTTGCTTCAAATGAGGATAGAGATGGTCGGCTTCTCCATGCATGAATTTTCAGATCCGGAAGACTGAGAGGGTATGGCTTCGCCATCTTCACCGTGCTTGTGCATTTATGCACGGGACTGCTTGCTAACCAGTCTTGCTTTGGTGGAGGCAGGCATTACTATTGTTGATGCTGGGTAGAGGCACTTCTGTGTAGTCTTCTCTGGGTTTCAACCCCTTGTTTCCTGAATTTTGGTAATGTTTTGATGTCCTTGAAGTCTTGGTTTCCCCCCTTTACCCTTAAAAGGGGCTTATCTAAAATCAATAAAAATTTTGTCCTTTGGTCCATTCAGTCAAAACAAATTCTTCTATAAGAATACCCAATGGGGTTTTCTTGTCTTTTATGGGAATTAGTTGCGAATCTGGTTGATCATGTGGGACATGATCATCATTTTACACTTCATTATGTGGCATATCAATAATAGGCTTGTTTCCGAATAGAACACATACATTAGTATCATAACCCCAATATCATCTAGATCATTGAAAATAATACCATGATAAATTTCATCCATGGGAAGAAAAAACTGTATCACTGCTCTGTGAAAATTAGCCTAGTCAAATGCACCTCCCTTTGTGGAATCATATATGTGAATCAGGTGTGTCATATAAGGATACTAAAAAAATAAATAATGACGTAAACTATTGATAATAAAAAAATATATTTAATAATAGAAGAAATAATTATTATCAGCTTATGATATCCTCAACTATGACACATAAGATATTATAATGGAGTTATGTGATACAAGGTCCCATAATCCAATTGATGTGATATAATCATGTGTATATTGTCTTCCCCTCACAATCATGACCCATTTGTTGGAAAACTGATATTGTTCCAATATACTTCATTTGATTTTTGTTTTAATAATATCACGAACTCTTCAAATGTTTCTAATTTCTATTTTATTAAATTTTTTTATCATTTTTTAATCATATTTAGGTCAATTATTTCTTATTTTGTAATTATATTTATGATTTTTTAAAAATATATAAGTCTTTGAAATCAACTACATGAGGCCATTGGCTACTTTGATTTTGGCTATTTTGAGAAATAAGTTATTTTAATAAAATATGTGATAGAATCACCCATATGAATTGGCGATATTGCTAAATTGGAAATGTGAGTAATGTCAAGGTTTCATAATTGTCTACATAAAAAATGGCTACACCAATGAAATAGTGATGTCAAATATGCTATATGGAGTAATTGTCAATGTGGTTTGGATTAGTGGAATATTATTCTTGATAATTCTAATCACATGTGTGGTTTGGTCGAGTATTTAAATTTTAGAAATATAAATATAATGGCTACTTGATTTGTATATGTGAACAAATAGGCTACGTAAATAGAGGATAAATGGAAAAATTACACTATGTGAATTAAGATACATGGATTTTAGCTATGTGATGATCCAAAATCAATATATTATTATATAACATGAGTATTTATTATCATGAGATGATTTTAATTTATTGAACAATAGAATTTCTATTTGTGGTAAAAAATTGATTTCCAAATGTTTGAAATTAGTATGAAAAAAATAATAGAGATTATTTTATTACTCAATTAATTTTTCCTAGGTAATTTTTACAAAATTAAATATTTATTTTTTTCCTAAGGCTAATTTTATTCGATATCATATTTTTACTAGATTTTAAAAAGACGCACAATCAAAACCAAATAAGAAAATTAACAACTACTCTCTCTATCACAACCTCTCTTGATGCCTTTTGCGCTTATAATGCACTGTGTTTAGAAGAAGAAGAAGAATAATAATAATCCTATTTTTCCCTAAATATTCAATACAATTAATTTTTCTATGTTATGAAAACTATCCTTAAGCTATACTTAACTCTTATTCTATCTCTAAGGGATATCTTCTATCCTATTAGTTTCATCTTCTAACTGTATGCTAAAACTTGTAGTCTATCAATATTATTTGTTGTTGATGGATGTTATAACACCCTGTAATGATATTTAAAGGCTTTTGTTATTGTAAATCCTTTTAAGATATCAGATGAATATTCTATACTTCTAATATGTGATGAATTCTTACATTCAGTCAGGAAATCCCTAGGAAAATGATTGATTCTAGTGAAATCACAAATCTCAAGGACATGAGTTGTGGTTAAGTACACAATGGGATCTATGTTCTCCAAAGAAATATAAATATTTTGTGTTCTATAATTTGATTACCATTTTTCATTCTATTTCATTATTTTTGAAATAAAAGACTAGAATATATCATACCACAAAATAGGATGGTTTTATGTGATGAAAATTTTCAAAAAAATAATTAACCCCACCTCTTGATTATTTTTATATAAATTCTCTAACCAATAATTGGTTTCAAAGGGTAAATAATATTAAGTTATCATATATAATTAGCTGAAGACTTAATGTTCATCTTCAAATGGATATTATGGCTAAGAATAGAGAAAGAGTGTATATGGTTAGATAAGCCTATTTTAATGGAGAAAAATATAGACTTTGGAAGGAAAAAATTGTTATTTATTTGAATAACCTAGGTATAAAGGTTTACATGAAAGTCATTAATCCTTACAAAATTTATATAAGAAATCCAAAAAATTAAGATCCTTCTGTAGAAATTTATTAGTATCTAAAATCCAAATCCATAATTAATATTATATGTGGACTCATCCCAAATTATTTCAAAAGTGTTTATTATTGGGCTACAGAACATGAGATGGGGAAAATTATGCTAGTGAATTATAAAGGTAATTATAATTAGATATTACATAGGTAAACTCTACATAGTTGATGTTTGAAAAATTAATAATGATAGAAAGATAATATATAAATCATATGAATGAATTATCAATATAAATTATGAATAAAGATGATTCTCTATGCTCACCAATTCATTAAAATGTTAAAAACTAAAAGTTATTATAGTTTTTCCATCTAAATAGTGTAGAATTTTATCTACTAATAAGAAATACATTTAGGTGAAAGATTTTTAAATAAATAATATCACTGGAACACTCATGATGTATGAATAAAAAATGGATATTGAAGCTGTTGAGAAAAAAATGGTTAAAAGGAAAATGCAACATTAAAATTTTCAATATCAATTAAAAATGTGGAAAAGTTATACAAATTGTTGATTAATATGATAATGATAATTAAATAAAATATTATTGTGATGGTGATCTTTCCCAATTTTCCATAAAGCTTAAAATATTATACAATAAAAGAATAGGATTCAATAAATCCTTTAGCAAGTATAAAAAATTTAATGGAACTTAAATATAAGTTAGCTATTGTTAGTGAATGTATTTTGGATATATCAATCATGATTTTCCACAACATCAGGAAAAAAGGAAATATATATATATATAAGTAAAAAATTGAAACTGGAATTCAATAAAATGAGTAAATGATATATACATTCCACATAGAGTGCTTCTAAGGATTTGAGTGCGTTGTCCCTAGAAATTGTTCTATGGTAGACATGGATAATTTTTTGGCTGGTTTGATGCTAATTTGGACTCAAACAACCCTACATTCTTCAAAGGAGCCTGTTTTGAAAATCTCCTCAGTGTAGTCCCTATTCCACCATGACTGCAAGTGTCTTTAATGATACCTTCACAATCATGATGATCACCACAACTATGCAAACATATTTTATTCACAACACCCATTTTTTCTTCATAGCGTGCTTGTAAGAATCACATTTCATAGAGATCCCCTACCATCGTGCGAATATATTTTATTTTAAGTGTCTTTTTTTATGCAGTGAGCCCCACAAGCAATGAGAAACCCCATTCCCTATAAATAGCTAGCTCACACACCCACATAAGAATTATTAACTCAATCATTCCTCTATCAATCTCCCATTTCAAGAAGTTCCCAATCAACAAAAACCCTTGAAAAAAATGGATCTTCGATGGATCATGAGCCACACGAACTATGATTTATTTTTTTTTCATGGCCCCTACTTCTGGTAGGGATGCCCTTCATGAATAAATCAACCATTCATAATGGAAGGAGCCCATATGGGTCACTCGAGGCTCTGTGAATCATTAAGTCTTCATGGAGAAATATCTTAATAATGAGATCTATGTTAAGGTGAGCCCATGCTTCATGAGACCAATTCCTTCATGTAGTACCTTTCCTTATTGAATCACCTTTCATTCAAGAAGAAACCTTCCTTCATTAATAAAATTTCCTTCATGAACCCCATTTCTTTATAAATATCCTGTTGGAGAGCCCCATGGATTTGGGAGACCTTTTTCAATTCAGCCCTCTGGGCCTATGCAAGTGACTTTATAGTTCCTCGAGTTGTGTAACAAGAAGAATTTATCTACCTAATTCTTCATTTCATAGGTATGCCAATATCTATTTATTATATTCATATTTGTACTAATATGAACCCATTGAGTGACCACTTCTCCACCCCATTTTTTCATGGCATTGTTGATTCCTTCCCTACCCCATGTGTGGGTAGGTATCCGTCATTTAGGTCCTAGGGGTGATGTGTGAGTCCTCATCATCCAAGATGCATGATGTTAAACTACCATGACCCAATGTCCTCATCACATGATGTCAAAATGGGATTTTCACATGCATGTAATGCCTGAGAAGATTAGAAATAGGATGGGCACCAGAGCCCTCACACACACACACACACTCGTGCTCTCTCTTTGGGATTTGTCACCATGTCCTCCTCAGGTAGTCTCCAGGTTAGCCCCGACGTACCTTGATTGGGTGATCTATGTATGTGTGAAGAAGAATGAGATCATCCTCTCACGGAATGAGATCCTCCTCGTATAGTAGGAAATATTCCCCAGAAATCCATCATGGTGTAATACCTAATCTATATCTCCTTAGAATGATAACCATGTGTAAGCTCCACACCATTCCTCATTGATGCGTCTTTCTCAATGCGGCCATCCAGTTTATTGGTTCTTATTGTTTCTCACACGTAGCATGAATCACATGGTTATAGAGGTGAATAGTGACTGTGAAATCTCCTCGGGTAGCTAGACATATGTAAGCCCCGAACTCCTAAAAGTAATGGATTTTGTTTCATGTCTTCTATACAAGGTATGTAGGATGACACCCTGAGATTTAATCCTACCCAATAGTAATCTATGGCACTATATCCCGGGACATACCCTCATGATGTGACATCATCCCTTTTGGGACACATCCCCTAGATACACCTCCCTGGGGAGTCTTGATCTATTCACTTGGGAATCTTCAACATGTAATCCTCACACCACATTCTTGGCCCCCCTTTTAATTCATGATCCCCAATTCTCCCTATTAGAACAATTTGGACTTTTATTCCAAGACAAATGGGATCTGTATAAATCCCCTTAGTTTTTTAATCCCAAATCCTTCCCCTTTATGTCAATTTTATCCCATCTATTACACTCTATATCAATACTTTCTCCATTTCTATCTTTATTCATAAAAAGGAAACCAGATCTCGGTGATATCATGTCACCCACAGGCAATTAGCCCTGTGTACGCCCCAAATCATCCCTTCAAACTACATAGGATTTAATCTCTATCTTCTAAACATGGTGTGTAGGAAGGCTCTTTGAGGTTCAATCCCAGAAAATGGTAAATCTTTGTGTTCCCCTTATTGGGGTCCACCTACTAGATATTCCTTTAGTGGTGTCCAGATCAACCATCATGGTGTGAAACCTTATCCTCATGAGATGAACCATTTTGGGTTCATCCTCATTAGGTATTCTGATCTACCAATCTGGTAAACCATCCATGTTCTCCCTCTTAGGCATACGTCCTTCTAATACACCTTCATAAGTGTTCTGATCAGTTTGATCCATCTCCACTAAATGATAAACTCACAGCACAACCCATTTTAAACATGGTAAGTCAAGGAAAACCTTAGAGACATGAATATGGAATAAAATATATCACAATCGACATGAGAAGCCTCAAATTTATGCTCCCTTAAGAATCCCTCTAACGAGGAAGAATATAGGTGCTCCAATGTTTCAGTGTCCATACATGCTAAGTGATGCCTAGCGTGGCTACTCTTCTTATTAAAGTTTGCATCCCTAAATTAACCCTCTGTAATGTACTCACATATGTAATATAATTAACTAGTTTCCACAAAAAATGGCATCGGGAACATGTTTCATGAAAAATGTTTTAATCTATAAGGGAGACTTAGACTAGGAGACAGATTATAAGAAGAAATCAATGAAAGGAGGGGCCAACATCCAATAATCTCATTTCAATCAATGAGTAGAAATATATGATGAAGTGATGAATTTATCCCGCCTTTGGAAAGTTGAATGTATGGAAATAGACTGTGCGTCACTAAATGATGTTGTGCGCCTCTGCATAAAGCATTATAAATAGAAATGGTGTAACTGATGTGAAACATATATCCTTATAATATGGGGAATGTTTTTATAGGTAACAAAACCAAAGATTTTTCTCAAAAGTGCATATGTTAGGACACCATCACAATTTGGTGAGCATGACATGAGTCCTTTCCCCTTCAACAATGGGGATTGGTATTGATCGAGACATTGATAGATGAGCATTTCCCTAAATCTAGATATCTGGTTCCTAGTACTTCCAAGGAAATAGTAGGACTGTTGTAAAACTCACCAGAATTTGGGGAATTTAATAATGTGTTGGTCCCACATAGTTCCTCCTTTGTCATGATGTCACCCTCATCCAAAGCTAATGGGTACCCAAATCTCATCTAACAACTTTAATTATTCAGATAATAGTATTAGATGTTCTATTATAATGATATTAGCTGGTGGGGGTCATTCCCATGAGGGACATTGCCTTCTATAACCTAGAGGATTTTGCGGCTCACCATCACCATAACCACCAAGGTCCACATAGGGAGACACATATCCCCACACAATCATTCAATCGTTTGAGGGGCCTCTCCCCAAAACTCTCATATGGATCACACCCCTACACCAATGAGGTATGAGACATCTGATTCATCCTAAAAATGACAACCATATGAGAACTGCTAAAGAGCTCTCCCCCATGCCATATAAAAACCTCAAAAAAGTATCATTGGTTGAATAAAATGATTTTTTTCTTCTTCTTCACGAGCCTCAGTCTAGATAACGTGGCCCCAGAATTAGGCCAATGATCAAGAGGATTCTTGTCATAAAGAATCATCTTAAAAAGCTATATTAGACCGTGCCACCACCAGAATATAATACTAGTTCCCTACTACAATAGAGATGGTTCACTTTAATAACTGATAGGGTTCAAGATGTCATCCACCCCATGGTTAGGCTAGGTTGATTATATTGATCCCCAACACAGTCAATAGTTGTTGTAGGATGACATGTGATGATGATATTCAATATGTAGGTCCTCTTGGATCTACAACTCAACATAGAGGTACTCGACATGTTAACAACATCAATCGAAGTGGAGGTCCTTCTAGTCTTCTCAAAACTTAGTATGGAGGTCCTCCTCATGCCTATGGTTCCATATACTAAGTTCCTCCCTATATTCGAGATCGTCAACATGAAGGTCCTCCTCAGGTCATTTTTAGCTCAAGTGGAGTTCCTCCCCATAGTAGCACTCATGAGAGTGAAGTTCCTACTTTCTTTGTCACTTATATCATGGATGCCGTCCCCATGTTCCCACCAACTCCAACAAATATGCTCCCTGCTCCAGAAACCATCTAGGCAGAGGTCCTCCCCAATTCATCAATGGTCAAAATAGAGGTCCTACTTGGGTCTAGGTCAATAAATATAATATTTTTCCACATAATACCTATACTAATTAGTGTGAAGGTCCTCCCTATTACATCGGTGATAGACATGGATGCCCTCTCCATTTTCTCAACAATTTAAGTAGTGGTCCACACCACTCCAACATTCCCAACTATGGAGGTCCTTCTAGCATTTTAGGTAACCAGAATGAAATACATCCATGTACTAATGATCATCAACAAAAAGGTCCTCTCCATGTTCCTTTTGACATATAAAGAAGTGATCCACGTGACTTGTATCCTCAAATAGGAGGAGTTCATCTCTGATCAAATGAAAACCAATATAAAGGCCCCCCTATGTCACAACCATCTCAATCAGAAGTCCTCTACACTCCTGCACCACCACATATGGAGGTCCTCCCCATGTTGAATATCTAATATGTCCTGATGAACCGTCTCAAGCATGAAGTGTGAACAATCTGTTGGCACTAGAAAAAACATCCAAAAATTCATGGAATATTTCCATACATGATCCAAGAGTTTATCCAATTTTTTAAGCTTCTATTTGACTGGTCCTAGATCCCCAACAAGTTTACTGATTAGATTTTATAGTCATTTTAAATTAGGGTGTAAAAATGGTTTGCCTTTCCCATTCAAGGATCCCCCTTCACAACCACTATGGAGAATTGTGAATGAATCCTGTATGATTTGATAGATACATTTTCAATGCCACTGCTGAGTAATTATAGAATCCTTTGCGAGTCTGACAGATTCACCTTCAATCATGAATCACCATCCTCTTTGCAGAGTCCCTTTTGCTTCACAGTGAGCCCCACTGATCTCCATCACATATAAATAGCTATCTCACCCACTTCATAAGAATGGTTACACTTCCATGTCATCAATCCAGCTCAAATTTTGTGGTTTTATTGATCATTGTGGGTGGATACTCTTCACGATTGAGGGATCTCCTTTGGGTTCCTCGAGGTTCCGTGAAGAATTATTTATTCATAGTGCACTCTAAAAATAATAATCCTTATGCTAAGGTGGGGCCATGATCCATGAGCACCTTTCCTTAAAAAAGCTCCTTCACAAGACCCTGAGATCCAAAAAGCTCCATCCTTTACAAGACCCTATGCCATGTGAACACCTTTCCTTCACAAATCCCTATCCTTTTCAAATTTCCTACCTTCACCCCCACTGGTCCGTACCATGGCAGTAGAACTCCTACACCTCCTCTTGAGATTTCTGTCAGGCTATAGTCCCATCACTCTGGGCCCGTCCCATTGTAACTTTCACTGACCCCCACTGAAAAATGGAGAGTCGCACCACAAACACTTTGGTCCGGGTCTTCAACATTTTACCATGCACCCTTATGTGCACCCCACTTCCACCTATGGAATACCATGATTAAAGATACTCCTCTGAACTCCTTGAAACACATTAGGTTTACATATTCCCCTGGGTACCTTTCTCATATTGTGAGTTGAGATTCTCTTCCTTATTTCCTTGAGTACCATGAGTTGAACATTTCCTAAAAAACTCCTCCAAAACCCCTCACCTGGATCCTATGCCATGTTGAACAAATAAGGGAAACTCTTGAGTTAGTCCAAAAACAACCCATTTCTAGACACATTATTCCTAATAGACCTTTCTACATGACTATAAACTATACTACACCCTATCTAAATAACATTGGATGCCTCTTGTTCTAAAAAAGAGATGCCTTATACACCAATCATAAGATTCCAATAGTCCCCACTACATGACATTAAAATTTAGCATACCCTATAATTCAATAATAAGATTCCTCTGACTCCAAAAAAGATATTCCATAGGTGAAAATCATAAAAACCTCATTCCATGATTACAGTTGTGTAATTTCATGAGCATTAGAATCTATTTGAGAATTCCATCACTCCACCTCATGCTTTGTGTATCCTTCATTTAGACCTTCCTTCTATTCCATGTCCGAAGGGAGCCCCTAACGGCTTGGTCCCATGCTACTTTGTCTCACCTACCATTCTGGGCCAACTCCCTAGAAGACTTTGAATGACACATCGAGTTTGTCCCCGTGTTTCGAATATGGTTAGCGGTTGGACCTTGTTTATTTGTATCCATCCCCGGATAACACAATGTGGATAATTTCTTTCAAATATAGTCAAATTCTATATTACTTTATCATTCATCTCCCACTGGGTTCCAATTTTTGGGAATTTGATTCACACTTTTCATCTCCCTTTGTTCAGAATGATTCCAATACATTTGGTGTTATCCCGCTTGTGCACTTGCTCAAATGTGTAGGACCCAATTATATTCATCAACCCACCAGTGAGTTAGGATTCCATCATTACCATACATGACTAAGAAATTACAGACATCTTCCATGCATAATCTCCTTCCATAATTGGCAATCCTTAGCAACACATGAGGAGATGACCATGTGTAAGACCCATTAACCATTGCTTCTCCAAAGTAGC
The DNA here is from genome assembly GCA_963277665.1 of Viscum album. Taxonomy (NCBI): domain Eukaryota; kingdom Viridiplantae; phylum Streptophyta; class Magnoliopsida; order Santalales; family Viscaceae; genus Viscum; species Viscum album. The sequence goes on from OY728158.1 coordinate 391,741,198, forward strand.
ACCTGGTCTAGTTCCATGAGTAATCCCCATTAACCATTGACACTCTTTAGTGGAAAATAGGCAACTGACCATGAGGAAACCCCATTAACCATTTCCACTCCTTATAAGAATCTAGGATACTTACATGTGTAATCCCCAACAAACATTGTCACTCCTTAGCATCACTCAGGATGCTTCCATGTGTAAGCCTCATCCAACATTTTTTATATTTAGTGGCACGATGGATGCTTCTATGTGTAATCCCCATTCATTATGGCCGATCCTTAGAATCACACTGGTATCTTACAATGCGTAATCCCCTTCCACTGTTTTCACTCTTTATAGGCACCTGGGTAGCTAACCATGCATAAAAACCAACCATCATTGCCCTTCCATAGTGGCACTAGAGCATCTAACCATGCATAAGCCCCATCCATCATTGCCACACCATAGTGGCACTCAGGAAGATAACTATTCATAATCCCCATTCAACACCCTTTATATCCACACTATTTCACCACGATCATTAGGTATGATGTTTCATCTTATTTCTCACACGGAGCATGACTGACATGAATTTAGTGAAAACATCAACCATGACAACCTCCTTGGGTTGGAAACCACACATTAGCACCAGCATTTCCTTGGGAATATAACAATGTATAATCCCTATGATCCTTTTCACTGAACTTAATGGACATTTAGCCTTTCCATATCCATGAAAGGTACATAGGAAGCCTCCCTAAGGTTCAAGAAAATCACCCATTTGTCCCAACCACTTCAAATCATTTCTCCCTCATCTCGCATTATATTAAATTGTATTCCCCATTCATCCCACATAACATTAAACAACATGGGTTTTGATCCTTGTCTTCTAGACATGGTATGTAGGAATCCTTCCTGAGGTTCACCCTCAAAACACTAGTAAAATTCAGTGTCCCGTTTGTTTGGAACCACATCCTCAGTCCTCCCATTAGTGTTTTCAAATCAGTTCATATGTCATCATAGTGCGTAAGTCCCACACTCAATCCATACTCCTCCAACCAAGAGTGTACCACATGTGATGTGATGCTAACCACGGATAATACCCATCATATCTTTGGGTTTTTATCATTTTTTCACAGCCAATTGTATTCCCCATTTCTGAACTACAAGGACTTCCATCTTTTCCCTCTTTGAGAAAGGTATGTAGGAAGCCTCTCCAAGGTGCAAGCCCAACCCAATCCTCATCGCGGTCTCTCCCTAGAGCCTTGGTGTCTTGGGAAGATCTTTCCTAAACCCGAAGGTTATACATCCTATGAGTCCCCATCCATGAGATCCATTATCATGGGTCACCTACTCAAGTTTCCCATCGCCCCACCAAACTTTTTGAACATTGTCTCCTAGCCACTGGGATATATAAGAAATCTCCCTAAGGTTAAATCCCACAACTGCCATCTTTACGTCAGTTCCATCTCATCCATTCCACCCACTTCACCCAGTCCTTTGTCATCCATCGTAATTCTTACCTAGGTAGCCACATCCTTGTGAAATAATTCCATCCATATGGTAAGATTACCATGTGTAAGCCTCGTTCATCCTAGTGCTCTTTGCAGCACTCGGCCCACTAACAACGCATAGGCCCCAACATGATTCTAGGTTGTTGTCCATTATTTACACCCTGATCCCATGACTCACCCCTATGAACTATGTGGATTTTGATTCCTATTTTATATGAATAGTATATAGGAATCCTACCTAAGGTTCAATCCCAACCAATGGTAAACCATGGGTTTACACTTTCCTGGGGTGCACTCTCCCTCATCCACCCTATGTGGTGTCCAGATCAGCCTTCATAGTGTGACATATTACCTTTTTGGGACACACCACACTGGGTCTGCACTTAATGGGTGTTATGATCCATCCATATAGTTTCCCCTATTTTTAGGGTGAAATCCCCTTTATTCACCTCCAGTGGTGTTTATGTTAGCCTCCATAGTGTGACATCTTCCCTTCTTGGGACATACCACACTGGGTCTCCTCCCATTAGGTGTTCTGATTCATCCATACAATGTCCCCCTTTCTAAGGTTCACTCTCCATGATCCACCCTCAATGGTGTTCAGTTAAACCTTCATGGTGTGACATCTTCCCTTATTGGGACACACCACCCTAGGTCTACTCTCATTGGTCATTCTGATCCATCTATCTGGTATCTCCCTTTCTAGGGTTCACCCTCCTGGATCTTCCCTTAGTGGTGTTCAGATCAAACTTCATGGTGTGATGTCTTCCCTTTTTGGGGCACACCACCATAGGTATGTTCTCATTGGGTGTTATGTTCCATCCATCCAATTCCCCCTTTCAAGGGTTCACTCTCCCGAATCCACCATTTGTGGTTTCCAGATCATCCTCCACGGTGTGACATCTTCCTTTTTGGGGAAACACCACCCTAGATCCGTCCTTATTGGATATTTTGATCCATCTATATAATAAACCATCTAGGTGACCCCCCAAGGAGGTACCAATATAATCTATCTCTATGGGGTATTTTGATCACTCTCATTTGATCTTCACAAAATGCTAAACTCATGGACTACACAATGCTGAACATGGGATGTCTACGAAAAACCATAGAAACTATGGATCAATATTCCGTCTCCACAAGATTCTAAACTCATGGACTACCACATGATGAACATGGGATTTCCGAGGAAAAACACCAAAACAATGGCTTATAAATCCATCTCTACAAGATGTTAAACTAATGTCATACCTTATGTTGAACATGGGATTTATGAGGAAAACCTCAAAAACTACACCTTAGAAGTCCATCTGTACTAGATGTTAAACTCATGAAATTCCATGTCTTAAACATGGTAAGATGAAGAAAAACATCAGATACATTCCCCCATCATATGATACCTCAAAATCAATGTGGGAAACCTCAGGTTCTACTCATTTGATATTCCCTCCTATGAGGAAGAATATAGTTAACCAATGTCCATGCATCCAGAGATTCCCAGACAAGCCTGATGTTATCATCTACTCTGACTGAAGGTTGCTACCTTGTCAGGACCCCTTGGAATGTCTAGATAGAAGTATCTTAATTAACTGGTGTCCACAATGATACGGTACATGGAATGGGATTCACGAATAGTAACTCAAATCTATAAGGGAGACCCGAACTATGAAATGCGTTCCGAAGAGAAATCTACATATGGAGGAACGAACATCCCATCATCCCATTTTCATCAAGGAGAAGAAAACATTGAAAAAGTGATGGATGAAACTTAAATTTGGAAAGGGGGTATTTAGGTAAATAATCAGTGCATCCTACCAGATGATTCCCACCCCAAAAAGCAACAGAAACACCATTGCAACCATAGGAAGAACTTTGAGAAGTGCTAGATCAATTTCAATCCGGCCCTCTTTTTAGATTTTGAAGTTAGTATGTTACTAAATGATGGATCCTTCACTATAAACATTTGAATTATATTTTGTGGCAGGAACATGATGTGAGAGTTTCTTCCTCCAAAAAGTGATATGTTCCAAATGCATGAAACCCTTTGCAGGTACATGCTAGAGGAGGTAGATTTGTCTCCCTTACAATGAATTCTTTTAGAGTCCTCTCTACCATTTATAAACTCATTATATGTGTAAACACGGCCTCACAAAGAGTTATTATAGTGTTTGGTAGGCAATGATCACCACCTCGATTCTCCAAAAATTACCGCTTCCCTAGTGTATATAGTGGTGGATGACACCCCATCTTGTAGGGATGTGATTATGTGGTCGGTACCACCCCAAAGTGATGACCCAGTGAGTAGCGGCATGTCAGATCATTCTGTGATCTCTCCACTAGAAATCCCAACACTAATATAATCGAATTTTGTGTTGTTTTTAATTCTGATGAATATGGAAACCAAGAGCTGGATCCCTCTTCTAAAAGGAGAATTTTGTGGGATGCACTTGCACCACACTAGTTATCTATGATGTTCAGGCTGACTGCTTCTCCCAATTTTTATATTATAGTTTTTTTTTACCCCGGATGAAGTTGTGTGCTTCTGTCAAACCATATGGGTGATTCATTTCACCCTCAGGAATGATCAGTTCTCTTATAAAATGATCAGGAAAATTTTTGATAACATCATCCAACAATGTCACATGGTTGACCTAGCAACACATCTTATGGAAAAAAACTCTATGTCACATAACTGTCACTGATCTCTTTAGTATAAATGTATCCAAAAAATTCATGTGTTCCTCATAATTATCATTGATTCATCCTTTCATATTAATATTTGTGGGTGAGGACATTATACTTTTTTCCACTTCATCCAAATGCAGCGACATCCAATCCTACCTGGTGACATTGAGGATATGTCTCCAAGAACCATTATGGTGAACATGGTTATCCATGAAAAATATTTATAATTGTTTTTTAGTGTAGGGTACGAAGAGAATTTGACACCCCTAGGGAAACACAACATTTTTTGGACACCCCCAGGTGTTGTCACCCACAAAAAAGGTAGATGCTTGGCCATGTAGAGTGCTCTAAGTCATTGCCTCCAGGTTGAGACCCCAACAAGGGTAAAATACTGTCTGATACTTCCAAGCCTTTTGAAAAAAATTGTTCAATGAAGAAGGTGAAGGTTGTTCCCACTATAACTGCCTTGCTCTAGTAGCATTTTGAACAAAAAAGGCTCATTGATATGAATCTTGTCATGAACCTTGTAGGATAGAGTCTAGACTATGGTAATCCTTGGATCATGTACCTCTTATGTTGGGATTTTATGGGAAGCCAAAGGATATTCTTTTCCATATACCTCCAATAAATATTGAAAGTCCCATACACCCTATTAGGGTTAATATTTGAGCTTATTAAAAGTAACAATGGTATAAATCACTAAATCCACCTGAGTTTGGTGAGAATCATCCCTAGGACCTGGATTTGGTTTTTACTATGTCATCTCCTTCGGTTTTTCTTCTGTAATATCTTTAGTTTATTCCTCCAGCAGTACTTTGGGACATTCCTCCAATAGTTCTACTAGTCGCTCTATGAACCATTGATCCTTTCTACCATGTTGATGAGGCCAATAATGCATTGGTGGTCAGAGATCCTCACCTGAAAAGGAATCCTTGATTGGAGGACCCAATGGTCCCTCTCGTCACCTACCTCGATGTCCTTAAGACATGATATGTGGCAATCCCACCTGATGGAAATTTTTATCTAGCATGGGTGGATTGTATGCTAGAAACTAGGTGTTTTAGGAATCCTACCTTATCACCATTCAATTGGATGGGAGAACCGCCACATCATATGGCCTACATTATTCCCATGTGTGGGCCCATGCTAGGAACTCTAGCAGAGAAAGAGGCTACCCAGATATAGTGTTTCGTATAGACATTGGAAGGGCCTATGTTCATCTAGTACAACCAGTTACCCATAAAGTATATAGATGGTTGTGAAGATCTACATATACATTTTCTTTCTAAATTATGCTACACCAATCATAAGATTAGTTTTTATTACCTCTTCAAGTACACAAAATAGCAAGATGATTGAGTTGTAAAATTTTTCGCAGGGTGGAAAGGCCTCACATGTTAACTTGACATGATGTTGACTCAAGAACATCATATAACAATGTGTGTATGGAATATTAAGATTTAATTTATTCCCACCGTCATCACTAAAAATATACAAAGTAGATTTTGGGAATTTTGTGACAAGGATCAATGCCTAGAGGAAGAGTTATTGAAATCCTTGAAGGCATGTTTATTACCTTTTACATCTCTTGAAAGAAGAGCCTCCAAGGCCAAGAATACTATTTCTACAAAGGTAGAGGACCCCATGATTCTAGAACTATTATCACCAAAGCCTCCTACATTACTTCTTTATGGAGAATAGCTTTAGTCCTAGCCTTAGGCTCAGCATCACCAACTACAGAATGGACTAGTACCACCCATGCACGAACCCCAATCTAGGAAAGGAAATCAAGTGCTATCCCCCCATCTGGCTCCACCACCTTGTCAAGACTAGGCTTTTAGAGTCCCTTTCTCAAAAGGTAGAAATGATACCTAATGGTTTGATGAGTCTCATGTTCCCAGTCATTTATGCCAGTGCCTTAGGTCAAGGGATTTAGAATCTGTCAGAAAGTAGGAATCTTGGGGAGGATACTCTCATCGATTTTCAAACCACTGACCCTCTCATAATTTACTTACACAAACCATAAATTGGAATTATATATTAAAGGACTATCTCCCAGACAATGTTGAAAATAATGTGGCCAAATTTTTACCTACCCTGACATAGATGGTGTGTATATTTGTAAAGGCTGATAGTGTCAACAGAAATTAATGGTATCAGCTCTCCATACATGGTTCCAAAAAGTATGATGAGTGGTTTTCTTGTAGAGTAGTGGCATACACCCATGGTGTCATATGTGCATATTTTAATTTGAGAAATCCACCCAATGTAACTGTTCTTCTTCTATCTATTGCTTCTACATCTATGTCTCATACTTCTACTTCTCTAAAGAGACAGTACCAATAACGAAAGGTAAAGAAAATACCCTTGTCGGTGCTAATCACAACTCTGACTCTGGTAAATTTCATTATCCTAGAGATGTGAATCACCCATGGAGTTATCCAGTATTGGATGATTCCTTGTGTTATTATCAATAGTTTTCATCAGTGAATACCATCGAGCATGTGCACCCCTATATGGTTCTCGGTAATGAGGAGCATCATGAAAAATCTTCCTAATGTTCCCAGTAAAATCCATCATCAAGGAGGCCATGAATATGTGATTTTTTAGAATGATCATGCTAGTAATTCCATCCAATTTATTCATGCTACCGAGACTAGACAATAGGCTTAGCACAGGGCTCATCATGTGTAGTCCACTAATCATGTCTTATCAGATCAACTACCATCACTATTCATGTTGTTTGTCCAAGAAGATCCTCCATGACCGCATTTAGATCATCTGAATCGAGCTCTATCCAGAAATCACTCATCTAACATTTATCCAGTAGTAAATTTTCACTATTCATCTAGTGAATAATGGGATATTCTCATCACCATCTGAGATCTTTTGGATCAACCAATGAAAATTTTCATGCCTTCAGCCACTGAAAATTTTCATTGATCACAGATGTAGGATGTAATTTAGAACCTTTAAAACATTATTTCAAGACCATAAATTTTCTAGGGTCTCCTCCTATCATATGAAATGTGTTAATCCCTCATAGAGTCTTTGAATGTCCCCCTACAGTTCTAAATAGTGGTAGTGGATGTAGAGGCCCTCCATACTATGTAAGTCAATATAGAAGAATGTAGAACCATTATATAATTATTTAGAGAATATGAGGATCTCATTAGTAAGGGAATATTCATATGTTGTATATAATAGTCAAGATCAATGGTTTGGAAGTCTATCTTTGTCTTTTTGACAATGTTTCTAGGATCAATATCATCCTTACCTAGATGCTCCACAATCTTGGACAGATAGAAGCATATCATAGTACCTACGACCTAAAAATTAAAGGATATAACATGACTGAATAAAGGCCATGAGGTAGAATCTTCCTGAAAACCCAATTTCATGGCTTGATTTCCAGCACTAAATTCATGGTCATCACCCAAGACACCACAAAAAATGCATTGATCAGTATACCCTAGCTCCATATGCATGTAGCAGTTTCATCCTAAAATCACCATTCCTATAGTACTCCCTAAATAGTCAAATAGGTGTCCTCCATGGTGACAAGTCTCCTTTTTCCCTCTTATGAAGACCTCTACATTAATGAAGACTATTATAAGAGAAAGAAAAAACATGTTTATACCAATGATGTTGAGGACACTGCTACTTTGGATAACCCTGGTATGGACTTCGATGATGCTTTACTACTCTTGATTCACTAGTTGGAGGCCATAACCCCAAACATGGGACACTTCTTTGTCATCTCTAAGAAAAGGGGGGACTTGTTCCTCAGTACAAAGAATGCCATAAGATTACCTCATACTCTTATACATGATAGGCTCGAGTAATACTAGAGACCCCTACCACAATAAGGTATTAGGATGTTCTACCCATGCCTAAAACAGCATGACATACCTACTTATTTCACTGGAATGAGTTGAGTCAACACATATCGACCCACCACCACTACTTTGACATCATTGAGTGTGGGTCCCTTGTTCAGAGGCCTAATGGAATTGGGGTGACAACCATTGTTTCAGTGGTTTCAATGATTCATGAGTCTCTTGATAAAGGTTCCACCACCACTCAATCTAGAACAAGTGTTCCCCCATGGATAGATAACATATAATATTTTCCTCCCCCTAATGATCATCTCACCTTAGATTATAATGAATATTTGGAAGATTCCCCTCCCACATTCGAAGAGGAAATCTCAATCATCGTCGATGAGTTTTTGTAGTTGAATCTCAATACCGAGGTAGACCTATGGCCAAAAATGATCATCATAACTATGCCTACGGAAGAAAAAAATTAGAATGTGGATTTCATAAATAAGAATTATGGTTAATTTTCATGGAGTTAGGAAGAGATTCCAGGGCTGGACCCTCAGATCATCATCCATCATTATGGTCTCTCGATGATACATTATGTATTCAAGAAGATTCACCCATATCATGAATATATGGTCAAGGCCAATGATGATAAGCCCATCATAGCCAACATCATCAATGAGTTTCAGTACCCCATGTGGTTAGCTAAAATCATTCAAATCCGGAAGAAGAATAGATAGATCATAGTCTGTGTCATCTTCCAAGATCTCAACCACCAATGTCTGAATGATGATTTCCCCTTTCTATGACAGAGCTTCTGATTGATTCAAATGATGGGTTCTAGGATCTCTATTTCATGGAGGGATAATTTAGGTATAATCAAATATGGATTCCCCTCAAAAGATGAGGATTTCACCACCCTTAGGGTGTCACATGGTACCATCTGTTATCAGGTAATTCCATTCAGTTTTAATAATGAATGAGATACCTATCATTTCTGTAGGAACAACATATTCAAATTGATCCTTGGAATTCTACTGGAGTGATATGTGGACAATTTGGTGGCCAAACCCCACCAGGGTAAGGAATATCTTAGTGACCTTGATAAAATTTTCATATTACCTCACTACCACAATTTGAAGATGAACCCCAATATGTGTGCCTTCAAGGTTGCCTCTAGGAAGTTCATTTGTTTCATTGTCTGATACAATGGCTTCGAGATCGACTTAGATAAGATCAAGGAAATCAGTTAGATTCCTCCTTTAAGAAACATCCTAGAGCATCAAGTCTTTCAAATCCAAAATAATTATATACACAGATTCATCACAAATAAATCTTAAAAGTATAATCCATTTTCTAGAATCTTGATGAATGTTTTCATCTTCCAATGCGATGAAGAGCTCAATATCTTCTGAGGAGATTATGAAGTATCTATTGTAGCCTACAGTTTTGATTCCACCAATTTCCAAAAAATCACTAGTCCTTAATGTTACATTCATGGAATGATCACTTAGAACCCTTATTTACCATAGTAACAATGGAGGAATAGAGATTTTTTTACTATCTCAGTTGCATTCTCCTCAACACATAGATCATGAATTCTTCTATGGAGAAGAGCTGCCTCGTGATGGGTTTTGTAGTGAAGGAGTTAAGGAATTATTTGCAGCATCATGAGATATAGATGATGTAACATGTGAATTAAATAATATATATTCCAAGACACCCAATGTTGACCATCCATCTAGCTTATTAGGAACTAATCTTTCATTATTTTGACATCTTGTTAATTCAAAAAAAGGAAGTCAACGGTCAGGTGCTGGCAGAGACTTTCTCACCTCACATCTAGGCCCTGGAGAGTAGTCCCTGGTTCTTGATTTTTCAAATGAGGATATTCACTTAGTAGAATAAGTTATTCAATGTTAGAAGATGAATTTTTTTAGTGCCTCCCAAATCCTAACTCGCATGAGGTTTGATGATCCTTGACTCAATAGAGTAGGCTTGGGTATTGTCTTCATATTGCCTATACAGGCTGTTTTCCATATTCATTCTTACTATCATAAGGTTGAACCAAAAATGAGGAAGAGTATTAGGCTATCATTACTGGTCTCAATCGATATCTCAATATTGATGTTACCCACCTTCATGTGAAGGGATACTTCGAGCTAGTCATCAAGTAGATAAGAGTGACTATATCATTAGGAATCCCAAACTCATTCTCCTTATCAAGAATTCTCATGTGCTAATGGCCCACGTCGCATATCAAGTAGATGTGACTTAAGTTCCCCGGTCATAGAAATTTCAAGATTATTCCCCATCTAGTTTAGCCGATTCTTTCACATAGACTTTCCAAGAAGTTCTATTAAATCCTGTGGTGCATCAAAGGGTCGTCACCCCTACCATTGTAGATAACAAGGGCATTTAGCAAGTAATTTTTTTTACCACATATGATTTCATATAGGATCCTCCATACCCCCTTTCCATAGTAAACAAAACCTATGATTGGACATATAATTTCATCAAGTATCTACATCATGGAAATATCTTAATACGAAGAGCCGAGCGTGAGTGAATCCATCATCATGCATTTCAATCCACCCTCCAGATCGGTCTGAACCTTGAACAAAACCTCTATAATAACGGGGTTGATTGAATTGTAATATACTACAATTAGGGAGATGAGACTCCCCATGTTTTTCAAGAAGTTCATGCTGGTTCCTATGGTACCCATCATGAAAGGGTTGAAGCTCTCTCACTATATTCTAAAGTTGGGATAATTTTGGCCCACCATGGTCTATGATTATATTGAGTATGCCAAGAGGTCCCATGTGATTCATATCCACACCAACTTTATAGATCTAATAATGGAACATCTACATAAAACCATGTATTATTGGCCCATTACAGTCTAATTACTCAATGTCATGGGACCATATCCGCCAGAAATTTCTCGTCATTGTAGGTTCATTATAACCAAACTAGATTTCTTTTCCAATTAGGTAGTGGAAATTATTCTCAAAGAGGTCATGAAATATACTATTTTTGAGTTCATGAGCTCTAATATCATCCATTTATTTAAAGTACCTCATGGTTTTATCATTGATAAGGGCACAAACTTCCAACATATGAGCTGAGGCAATTGTACTCCAATTGCAACATGCAGTCAGACAAAAATTGTCCTTATCCAGATCAAGAAAATGGAATGTTCTCTTCCGTAAGTAAGAACCTATCCAAAAATTTTCAAATATTTTGGTTCAAAACCAGAAGAGTTGTTAGAATAAACTCCCCAATTCTCTCTAGTCTTATCAGATGACAACTCATAATTCCACCGAGGTGATGATATATTCCCTAGTGTGTAGAATAGAGGCAGTATTTCCCATCTAGATATAGATTCTAGTTATTCATACAAATTTTTATGATAAAAAAATGGAAAAAGTAGAATAAGTTTGTCTAATATGATCTGGAATCCCTCAATGAGAATAGGATCTGGACCTTTCTCAATTTGGAGAGGCATGAGAGAAAAATATCCAGATATTTCGACAAGAGAGTTTCTCCATGCTCCTTCATTCACAGTGACATAGTACTGGCTCTAAGGAAACTGATGATAACTAGCAGGAATCCACCCACATTGGAGCCAAAATATTAAGGAACCTACATTATCTATAAGGATTACCCTAATGGTGTATACACTTTAGTAACTATTGATGGAGAACGAGTCACACCTCCTACAAATTTCAAGTTTCTCAAGTAATTATTTGCATAAGAATTTTATTTGTAACATCCCCCATGACATTAAACTGAACATCACCCCTTTTTTCATCCAACATGACATTAAATAGCCATGAATTTTCCTACATGATGACAAACTGCACAATCATCTCATTGTTCGAGCTCTACGACAATAAACAAAGATCCCCAATGTCTTGGTCGCACGACGATAAACATTATGACACCTTCTTCCATACCACACAACATTAAACAGAACATAATTTCTATTTCTATATGTATCTTTATTCCCATCCTTATGCGATATATTGGAACAAATAGACAAATTTTCTTACGGGCCAAATGCAAATATATCCTTCCACCCTATATCACTATTCACATAACGATAAAATGCCGGACATTTTCATCCTTACTTCATGAAATTAAATTGCATGGGTACATCCCATATGCACGACATTAAATTGGTAACATATGGTCCAAACTCTATTACCATAAATTGATATCTTTTAGTCTGAACAACATGACCTTTAAACTGTTCACAATAACCCCCATGAACCAAATTCTTTTGGATGGTTCTGTTCCCACCTATGGATGATCCTCACTGATATCTTTGAATGGGTGGTGGTAGGATATATAGAGAATTGAATTCCCTAGGCATATTCCCACCAATCTATTTCCATGCATCATGTTACCCTTTATCCGGTTCCCTATCCTCTTCCACGTCTGAAGGGATCCCAATGATAGAATGGTCTCATGCCACATTGGATCGCATTCCATTTTTGTCCAATTCCCTAGAGGGATTTGGATGATATGCTCAGACTAGTCCCACATTTAAAATATGGTTAGTGTCCAACCATCGTATTTCTCTTCCCATCCGAGGTATCATGATACATATTCTTTGATTCGAATATGGTCAGCAATTATCCTCCGTCGTTATGATACCTTCATTGTGATCTAGTTATTAGGTAAAGTGATTCAACATTTCCACCTCCCTATTTTCTAATAGAACTCTAACACCCCAGGTGGTGTGCCTTCTTGCATCCGCACATTTTTTGTTGGAATGTTATTATGTTGGGGGGATCTCCCACAAGACATTTCTTTTCCAGCTTCGTATGCTTCCATATGATGGGTAAATCCTAATATCACTCCTTTTTTTCCAACATTGAATATGAATCACGTGGTATTAGATGACATGGTATGGTTTTTACCATTATATAATAGTCAAACGACCCTCAAGTCCAAACTCTATGACATTTTAAACTAATATTTTCTCCATAATTCTTAATAGGAGTGTATGGTGTGGTTTGTGCCTCCTTTGCATAATTAACATCAGGTTTCAGAAACCATGCCATTACTCATGAATAGCCTTCTTCCTCCTCACTGCACAATGTTAAAAATAATGGCTTGGTCTTATCATATGACCCAAAACCATGGAATCATCTTCCTTGATGCACAAAAAAAATGGCACAACATTTTGGTGTTCTCACCTAATAGGGCATCGCCTTTGTAGAGATCTTCCACCATGCCACCTATCAAGACCTACACATGGATTGATACCTGTGGTGATGCCTATACATTCCATCTTGGTTTATCCACAAAAATATAATATCAAAAGTAAAAATAATAAAATCTAGTTCCACTTATCTCTATGTATGGGTATGACTTTCTTGAAAAAATGACTCTGCAAGGACTTAATGTGGAATCATTCCCATCCTTTTATGTCATGTAGTGACTCATAGAAACCTTTTTATGGGATCAGGAATAGACTATCATGTCCAATAACTATGAAATTAATTTATATTGTATTTTTTAGGCCATCCATGTGACACAAGGGATGTTTTGGCCCCCATTCATGTCAGGTTTTACAAATTGTGTGCCAAATGTGTACCCCTGGGTTGAGTGTTCCCCTTTCAAGTCCAAGCCACATGACATTAAAATATAAAAATTATTTATATGGGATCTGTAGTGTGGTTAAGGGCCTCCTTTTCCTCAATGAGTTTGGTTTTTTCATAACAGTGCACTACACAACCACTAGAGAAACCCTCTATAGACTAAACCCTATGACCATAAACTATGAACCAACTATCCTTAATGCAAGAAGATAATATACAATCATACCCGGATAATGTTTAGGAATCCCTATGACAATTTTGGGATGGATTTTCATCTTCTCTAGTACTACTTGATTCCCACCATTACAGGATACATCATGATTCAATGACATTCTATCTCAGGCCCATCCATAGGTTTATTAACCCCTTTTGTCACCTTTGACTTTGTTCATCTTAAGTCTTGTATGAAACACGTGTTCCTTTTTGGAATCATTTATGTCTCTTTTTCTTCCCATGTCTTGTATACATTCCCTAATACTGATCATCTCATAGTAGTTAATCAACATGACATTAAACTATTCACCATGGTTCATGAAATATGAACATAAATAATTTTCATGCATGGGACTGAATCTCACTCTATGATGTTCTCATTCCACACATCGATTATATCTTGGTTTTGGTTCTCCCTCATCCTTAAACTTTAGATGGACCCCCAATGTAAATGGTTTCATGGAAACTTTGGATCACCTTCCATATTTTTCTAGTGCCCTAATGGATATTTAAAAGCAAGCAGTGAGTCTTTTATTTTGAACATAGTGAAAAGTTGATCCAAAATTTTCATTGTACATTTCTTTTTGGTGTTGTTATGGTCTTTGTGTTTTGAACATAGTTAGAAGTCATCCTTTCCTTAATACCCACCCTTTCATCGAGACCTTAAAATACTAGACTTACCATCCTTCTCACATTTTGTATAATAGTGGGATTCTATCCTTGGTGTCACCCTTGATGTGCTCTCCCACATAATAGGTAAACCCCTTTTACTATTCATTGTTTCCAACATCGATCATAGATCACGTAGGATTTGGGGTTCTGGTAGGGTGGGAACCAATATGGTTTATCCACACAAGTGTTATTTGTTCCAAACTCAATGACCCTAAACAAAGAGACTAATAGATAACATTTGGTGTGACTCCATACCCTCTTGGTCCTTGTTCATGTCTAGTTTTTTCCATATCCACATCACATATATATCCTTTCCATCTGTTCCTTGGTATATTTTTGGTGAACAATCCTACTTTGGCTCATTCACATCATGTTAATCTTCTTTTTTCCATGAAAACATTCTCAGAATAGACATTATAGGGCATGTAACATGACTTTGAACTGATGTCTAGAGTTCTAGATGCACGAACTTAAACTATGTGAAAGAATCCTAATCACATGTCCTTAAACTATGGGAACTTATTTTTATATGATGTTAAATAATACCATGTATCTTCCTCATAGTAAAATGTTAAACTATATGTTAATCATCCATAATTAAATACCATGAAACTACAAAGTATCTCAGGCGCTCACTAGATTTGTTCTCTCCCACATTGATGGTCATTTTCCACATTGTTGGCTTCTCCATTTATCTCTCAGCATATGAGATGATACCCCCCCCCCCTTGATGATAATTTTGTACTTTCTTCATATTTATAGACTCGTGCCAATGTTCTAAAAAACTTTGTGTCATAATTATAAGAGTGTTGGTATCCTTTTGAATGTTCCATCACCCCACTTCCATGATTTATGTGCACTTTATTTGGATCCTCATCCTCCTTCATGTCTGAAGGGACCCCATGATGGATAGGTTATGGCTCTTTGGATCAGCATCAAATCTAATCCAATTCCATTGAAAATTAGGACAATATCTCAAGTTTGGTCCCCCATTTCAGATATAGTCAATGGATTGACATTTTTCACCATCATAGGAAGATGTTATGAATAATATGGTTTGAATATGGATATAAGTTATCTCATACTACCATTTCATCCACCCTGTTATTCTAAAATTTGGGTGTCATGAATCACACTTCCCATTCCTCCTTTGTTTAGATTGATTCCAATACCTCTATCATTATCCTGTTTGTGCACTAGAGCTTTTTTGGAAAGGTGATTTGGATTTTATGAGATTCCTATTATCCAGTAATTTTCATTCTCACCGTGAATACATTGGGTGGTTAGTCAAAAATTGTAGTCCTCGAGTATTCGATGAGCAGATGACACTCTTATAAAAAGTGAATGGTTATGTAGTTGTACCTTGTTTCTCAAATCGGGAATCAACCACATGAGATTAGGGATTGATCCTTAGTCACATCATAGATATGGTTGAGGTGAATTTATTGAAGTAAGCAGGAAATATGCAAATGAATATAATTTAAATCAATAAAGAAAAAGTATGTTTCCTAAGCTTGACCAAAACATGGACCTTCTGGATCTTTCCCTTCAATGGAATTCTTCAATATAACCATATTATGGCATGTATCTCCCAGAGACTCTTTTCTATTCATGAGCTCCCCATACTCATCAACAAACATGGAGTGAAGCTCATTATACCTGAAAAATATTAGATTAGATTCAGATCAAAGCTCAACCAGTTGAAGGATCGTCTTCTTCAGTTTCTCTTGGGCCTCCACCAACATGACCTAAAACCATGTGGCATGTACCAAATGGTTGTTAGAAAAGGTGGAATTTCTATTCATCTACTCATCATGATGTTGGATTTCAGATTTGTATTCCTATAACTTCTTTATGTTATCAGTCTTATTCTGGCACCAATCAGTATCTAGTTGTTGGATTATTTCACATATTTTCTCAATGAGGATATATTTTATCAGCACATTTAGTTCTCGTGAATCCTCCCTTGCAGTGCATAGATTTTGTATAAAATGTAAATCTAATCCTGTTATAATTTTCCAGTTTAATTAGGGGGTATTACCGATGAAGAATTTTATTAAATTACATAGTTGGCATTAGGTTTTCTGACCATCCATGATTGAATCAGAATCAGGGTCATGAAACTCTACTAGATTAGAACGTTCGTATTGTATAAATGGGTCCAAGAGTTCAGTGGTTGGATCCTTCTATAGAATCATATCCAATTGTTCGAGCTCCATGTCATCAGGTTGTTCCCCATTGCTTGATTCTATCTTGATGATGATGTTCCAACTAACTTCAAGTTCCACCCCACTAGTGGGATTACCCAAAATAATAATTGATCTCACCTTGGAAACCATGGATTGGATGGTCTGGAATCATACATCTATACTAACAAAAACACCTATCAGGAACAGGGACCTGATTCCTTTATCCACTTGTACTAGTAGAACTCCTTCCACTCTGGGGACTATTCATATATGAGTTTTTTCAGTCATTATGATTGAGCATACAACAATTTTGACTCTATGTGATAGGAAAATTATAGTGGGAAAGTAGTGGTTGATCATTTTATCACCTCTGGATTGTCATCCATATGATACCAAGGCATGGCACCCCATATATGATTTCTAGATTCAAATGTTCTATAAGGACACCCATGCCTCCCCATCACTTCTAGACTGTACAACTACTATTTCTCTAGATAGGAATAAAAGTACTTGTCCCTCTAGGCCTGTCTCCATGAACTTATTTTCTTCAACAGGGGAACCTTCCAAAAGATCCTCCTAGATAAGTAGATGTCAGTTAAGGAGCCGATATTAAGTGGGAGTGATCAATAGATAATGGGGGGAGATAGATTATACTTTATGAGTTGAAAAAAATTCACCCATAGAATATCCATCTGAGGATACTATCTCATTCTTCTTCTAGAGAGTCTTCCCTTTAAGTAATTTCCACATCATCCTTCCAATGGTTCTACTCCTTGACATCTTCCCCACAAGATCCACTATATTTGAAAGGTAATGGGAATATTTATACCAAATAAACTACTGATAACACTATTGGAGAAGTCATGTCCAATATAACCCAAACTCTGTTTTTCATGGGATGTGAGATGCCACGAGAGTGCACTACGTCTTCTAATTCTATCACGAATAGTCTCCCCTCTTACTTGGATGTGCTGATGCTACCTTTAGAAAAGAAAACCCATTCCAAATATTTTCCATGCCTTTTTAGCTAATCCCACACATCATCAGTGTTGAGGTACTCTCTGTAGGTATCCCAAGTGTTCTAGTTCGTGGGGTAGACAATATAATGAAGAAGCACCACATAGTGAAATTGATTCCTAGTGGCATAAGGAGGTATCTTGAGTAACCCCCTAGATAGTTCCCCTTCTTCTCGATTCCTCTTAGCTGGGAGCACCAGAACTGTTTCTACTACTACTCTCTCTTCACCCCCAGTCAGTATTGGTCTATGGGCCACCTCCCTTGATCCCGCAGCCTCATCACCAAGATGTGCATCAGTAATGACCTCATGAACTCCCCTTGATATTGCATGACCCCATATTAATAATGTAGGCGCCTCTCTTTTACTATACTAGATCATCAACTTCTTTAGCATATCATCTGAATAAGAAGCCTCCCAGTTATGCGGGTATTAATGGATTAACCAAAATTCAGAAGTGGGAGGTGAAATCTCATTCCAAATCTTCTTGTAATAACACGTGAAAATGGGACAAAGTTTCCTTGTCAAGCATGGGTGATCCTCATGATATACTCCTAAGTACACCCTCAGGGTCAGCCTTTGTACAAACCAAAACATCCTTGCAAATCATTGAGGGGTGTATTCTTCACATATTGGTTCAAATACTACCCATTCCACTAACACTCCATGTAACGACCCAAAGTTTCATTAATGGAAATACCTCTTGATCTAATTAAATGTCTCTGTATGTTTATATAAAATGTCAACTTGTTTTGTTTTATGTTTATAATTTTGACCGTTGCTAATATAGCCATTGAACAGTGATCACATGATTAGTATAAATATAGGGCTTTAACAAATCCAATTTACTCAGACAAAAGAAGCGATGGCCTCATCCAGTAGAATTTCTCCATATGAAGCCCGTTTGTTGGAGCTTGCAAAAAAGGTGGAATCCTTGGGATTATTTCTTGACAAAGACCATGATGAGCTTCATCATGTCATGCTCGAATGAGACCGTCTATGGGAGAAGTGGAAGTTGATAGAAATTACCACTCGAGCGTTGTTATCCGAGCCACCCCAAGAGTCTATCACCATCACACACCTTACCCTTAGGTCTTATGCGGCTGTTTTAAGGGGTTATGTAACAAATAGATAGTACTATTTTCATGTACATTATTTTTTGTATATAACAATGTATATACATTCTTGTCATCATTGATACATTGTAAATAGTGTTTAATGTACAAATAGTGTTTTTAGTAATTATTTAATTAAGAATTTTATTTTATTAAATTAAGGTATTTTTTAATTAAAAAATATTTTAATAAAATATTATTATTAAGTTATTTTTTATTAAATATAAATGATCTTATAATTTTATGAATGCAATTATAATTTTTATTAAGTTTTGAAAACCATTTCTGTCAAAACCTGTGAATTTTCGATAAATGTCAGTTTTTATTTTAAAAGTGAAAATTAACATATTAAGAAAATTATTTAGATAAAATAAATGTTATTTATGGAATCATGACATTGAAATTATCCAACAGTGAATTTTTCATAATTTTCTAAGATAGTCAAATTTTTGGGTAAAAATTAAATACCGTTTAAATATATAATGTGTTTTATGACATCATAATGACCCAATAGTGATGTAATAAAATACTATAATATATATGTTCGTCCAATATATGTTTTACCATTAAAATAATGTGATTTTTGGTTTGTTTGACTTACTTTTAATAGCATTAATGGACCCCTCAAGACTTATTAAACACCTTGTCTTTTTAAATTGTTTTTTATGGGAATGTGACTCACCTGCACATAAGAAACCCTATTATTTTAAGAATTTAGGACTTTGGAATTATAAAATATTTTTTTACTCTTACTTTTTCTAATAACCATGGGGAAAAACCATGGGATGGTTTGTGGTTTGGATTAATTTAATGTAAGGAGACCCAAACCTAAATAATAAATAATTACCTCACCTTTCCTTTATAAACCCACCCAAGATCCCACTTCCTCTTCACTCAAAGCCTTTGGATTTCGTCCAACCTCTGACCTACTCTCTCCAGAATCTTCCCAAGGTTCCCCAAGCTCCCAAGAAGCCTCTCACAAGCCTCTCTCTAGCCTTTGGAAGCACACTTCCAAGTAAGGGTTTTTTCTTCCTTTCTCATTTTTGTCCAATTTTATTTAAGTTGTTTTGCCCTTTTAATTTAAATTATGAATGTTGGGTTATGGTTTCAAACCTACCTTATACTTCCCTCTTTATGTTTTAATGATGGGAGACCCCTTTCTCTCTCATTAGATGCCTCCCATGTACACCTGTTACTATGCCGAAATTCTGAAAGGAACTTCTCTCTCTTCATTTACATTCAAGCAATACTTTTGTATCATGAATCTAAATCCCATTACAATTGTTGGGAAATGTATCTATATGACCTCCTTAATGTCCATTACATTTAAATATGATGGGGAACCCCTTTATATCTCATCAAACTTCTTTATGAATTCTTATGTCACGCCGTTATGCTGCTGAAATCGCACCGATTTTCTAAGCCAATGCGATTGTGTAGTGAATACCATGCCCATTTCTCTATCAAGGGTATTAAACTTTATGCACATTTACTTATTGATTATAAAGTTTCATGTATGAATTCCACATTCATTTATCATTGAATAAATGATTATTTTTTATGAATCCATGTTTTATGATCCATGTGGAACACTTGTGCATGATATGAAATGTTTAAGAAGGGCGCGCCCTTATAGCTCTCCAATGCATTGGGTAAAGTATAGTATCATGATATGTCTTGTGCAATGACTGTTTACTCATGATAATTCAAGTGAAATGATGGTTTACTCGTGCTTCATGTACAATGAGGGTTTACTCATGCTCCATGTGTAATGAGCCTTGGCTCATGCTAATTCCATGTTAAGTGTTGTTGCCACATTTCCATGTTATGATTATCATGCTTTATCATGCCTTTATGTTCATGTTTCTCTTATTCTCTATTGATATGCCTAATGTCTAACATGTATTGTACTCCTCATGTTATGCCATGTTTATTCCCTTATTGGGCTTTATAGCTCACCCTTTTCTTATGCATGTCCTGAGGTTATCCCATGCAATGCTAAGTACGAGGGAATGTAGTGGTCATGTAAAGGAAGTTTTCAATAAAGATGTTGTATTTCATGTTTCATGTTTTTATGTAATGATCTGAATCCCCAAAGACAATAAAACCCTCGATATTCATTGTTGTATCAAGTGAAGTTTTATGTAATAAATCATGTTTAAGTTGTAATAAAAAGCAGGGTTGTCATAGTTGGTATCAGAGGATAAGTTTAGTTATTTTTGGCATTAGGATTAAAAAACCCTAGTAAAGCCTTAGAGACTAGAATAATTATAATAAAAACATCCCTAAGTTTTGGTAAGTACTGAGTAAGTGGTTTATCAAACAAATACATTCCTGTATGGATACGAGCAGGTAGAGGTGGCTCTGACACTGATATATCCTAGGGGTAAAACCCAAAAACACCACTTTGAGCTTGACTCAAATGGGAACTAGTGCACGACAATGGGCCTTGCTGCACACTTGGTTACGACACTCCCAGGGGATATGCTTTGGTAAATTAACAAGCATAGTATGAACCTTTATTAAGGGAATTAAAAAGAATTCCCCCAAGAATATATGATAGAAAGTAGATCATGAAAATCCTAGATTGAAGCCTATAGACTCATGAGTTAATGAAATAAAGGTTTATTTATAAGTCAAAAACTTTTGTCTTTGGATTAACCTTTATGTGTTACCCCTAACTTTCTTTTTATTCCATCCAATGGCCAGTAATAGGACTCAGGCTAACAACTGTTGTGAAGATCAGTGTGATGATTGTACTAATGAGATACCCAATCCAATGGAAGAAGGAGTCGAAAATTTGTCACACTTCTCACTCAGCTAACTCAAGTTTTGAATTGAAACACAGGTCAAGAGTAACGTTCAACCCCCCCAAGAAATAACATGTCTCTATCGAGAGCTTCATGAGACAAAGGCCTCTTACTTTTAGTGGATCATCTGATCCCACGATCACTGAACAATGGATCAACTCCATTAAAAATATCTTCTCCACCCTTCAATGTTCTGAACAAGAGAAGGTTCTCCTGGAAGCTTATCGTATGGAGGGTGAAGCTGATCAATGGTGGAAATTGATCAAAAATACAAAGCCTGAGTAGGATATTGAGGCGTTGGAATGGAAGGATTCTCAGATGATATTTTTCGATAAATATTTTTCGCACACCCTCTGGCATAAGATGGAAAGGGACTTCCTTTCCCTAAAGCAAAATAATGAAGAATCTATTGGAGCGTACGAGGAAAACTTAAAAAGGCTTGAATGATATGCTTCTGGCTTTGTCATTACCCCGGAATGAAAATTTTACCACTTCTTTGGTGGGCTGAAGCCTAGCCTGTGGAAAGTATTGGCGATCCGTGACTTCGACAGCTATGAGGAAATTGTCCGATGTGCCCTCAAGGTTGAAATGGAGATCAAAGAATCATAGGGGTATCATGGGGATAAGAAGCATAAGGTGGACTTCAATGCTGGTGGTCTGATGGATAAATCCAATGGTGCTAAGAAGATCCCGCACCACACTTTCCAAAAGTGCGGAAAGAAGCACCCTAGAAATTGCCTTAAGGGGGCGAGGAAATGCTTTAGGTGTGGAAGAGAAGGGAACATAGATGTTAACTGTTGGAAAGAAAGACCTGCGGCTACAACATAGGAGAGGAACGCTCGGTTCGAACCTCAACGCATTGTTCAATGCTACAAATGCAAAGAACTGGGGAATTTTTCAAATCAGTGCCCTAATCCAAGGGTTTTAGGAGGCAACCAACAAACTCCAAGGCAGTAGGGAAGAGATTTTGCCATCACTTCTGCCAAAGTGAACCCTGAAAATGAAGTGGTGACAGGTACTCTAGTAATTCATTCAATAATTGTGAACGTACTTTTTGATTCAGGTTCTACGCATTCTTTTATATCTCGAAATTTTAGTATAACAATCCCAACACCACCACAAATCATGGAAGTGAAGATGTCGGTGAGTACGAAAAATGGGGAAATCATTGCATCCAATGAATATAATTCCTCCCCTATTATAATCTGTAGATTGAATTTCCCGGAGAACCTTGTCATACTCTCTCTGGTGGAATTTGATGCAATTCTTGGCATGGATTGGCTTTTCTTATATAGAGCCAACATAAATAGTCGGGAGAGGGAAATCACACTCCATATGGAGAATCGACCCCCGATTCTTTACAAGTGTAAGGAGGAAGATGAATATCCTTTAGCTCCATAATCTCAAGAATGAATATTAATGCCTTATGAGAATGCGTATCTGGCTCAGATGATTGAGTCCAAGGAAGAAACGATCCTTGAAGAAATGCCTATTGTGAGGGAATTCACTGAAGTGTTTCCTGAAGAACTATATGGTCTTCCTCCTAGAAGTGATGTTTAATTCTCAATTGAACTTATACCCGGGGCTTTACCAATATCTATGAATCCATATAGAATGGTTGTTGTAGAGCTTGAAGAGCTGAAGAAACAACTACATGAGAAAATTGATAAAGGGTTTATATGCCCATGTGCTTCACCATGGGGTGTACCATTCCTCTTCGTCAAGAAGAAGGATGGGTCAATGCGGCTTTTCATCGATTATCATGAACATAACAAAATAACGATAAAGAACATGTATCCTCTCCCATGAATTGATGATTTGTTCAATCAGCTGTGTGGAGCACAATACTTCTCCAAGGCGGACTTGCGGTCGGGATATTATCATGTAAGGGTGAAGAAGGAAGATATCCCCAAGACTGCTTTTCGCACATGATACGGGAACTATGAATTCATAGTAATGCCTTTCGGACTCACTAATGCTCCAGCAATCTGCATGGACATAATGAATAGAGTCTTTAGAGATTACCTCGACAAATTTGTGGTAGTCTTTATAGATGATATTCTAATATACTCCAAAACCAAGGAGGATCATGAGGAGCATTTAAGAACTGTACCAGAGACTTTGTCCAAGGATAAGATCTATGAAAAGTACATAAACAGTGAGTTCTGGTTGAAGGAGGTCTCATTTTTGGTCCATATCATCACAAGTAATGGGATATCTATGGATACCTCCAAAACAGATGCAATTGAGGGATGACCGAGGCCAACATCGGTAACGGATATCCGTAGATTCTTGGGGTTAGCTGGATATTATCGATGATTTGTGAGGAATTTCTCATGATTGTCCAACCCTCTTACCAAGATAACTCAAAAGGGAGTAAAGTTTTCTTGGAGTGATGAATGCGAAGAAAGCTTCAAGGAGTTGAAAAGGAGGCTTATCACTACGCCCGAGCTCACTTTACTCACACGTGGGGAAATTTTTGTGGTATTCAGTGATGCTTCAAAGAAGGGATTAGGTTTTGTACTGATGAAAAATGATAAAGTGATATCCTATGCCTCAAGGTAGTTGAAAATCCATGAGCGAAACTATCCAACGCATGATCTGGAGTTAGCGGTGGTGATCTTTGCCTTGAAAATCTGGCGGAATTATCTTTATGGGGAGAAATATGAGATACATACTAACCACAAGAGTCTTAAATATATATTCACATAGAAAGAGCTTAATATGTACTAGAGAATATGGATAGAGCTCATCAAGGATTATGACTGTTCAATACATTACCACCCTGGGAAAGTAAACAAGGTGGCAGATGCCCTAAGTAGAAAGGACCCAGTGATTCCATCAATGATGAGAATGGAGAAGGATCCAATCTTCTTAGACTTGATGAAGATGGACATGGGAATCATAAATAATGGAACATCATCAATCCTTTCACAAATTATTGCTCAACCGTCTCTTTTGGAAAGGTTAAAGGATGCTCAAAAGGATGATGTGGGAATTCAAGAAAAGGTGGAAGCTATCGAAAAAGAGAAATCCTCAGAGTTTAATGTTAATGAATAAGGAATTGTGCGGTTTGAGAAAAGACTATGTGTTCCATCATGTTCGGAGATAAAGAAGGAACTTTTGGAAGATGCACATAGTTCCAATTTCTCTATTCACCCAGGGAGCACAAAGATGTATCGAGATCTCTGAGAAAACTTTTGGTGGGATAATATGAAAAAGGAGATCGCTAAATATATATCAAAGTGCCTGGTGTGCCAGCAAGTGAAGGAAAAGAGAAATAATTCTAAGGGGATGATGCAACCATTTCCCATACTAGAATGGAAATGGGAGAACATCACCATGGACTTTGTCACCGGAACTCCGAGGAAATCCAAAGGCAACAATGCAATATGGGTTGTTGTGGATCGTCTTATAAAGACTGCACCCTTCATTGATATTCAGGAAGATTTCTCATTGGATCAACTGGAATGGATATATATCAGGGAAGTGGTATGTTTGAATGGAGTACCACTATCTATTGTGTCTGACCAAGATCCAAGATTTACCTCTAAGTTTTGGAAGAGTCTTCAACATGCTCTGAACAATGAACTGAACTTCAGTACAGCCTATCATCCTCAAACTGATGGCCAATCCGAGCGGACTATCCAAACACTTGGGGATATGTTGAGAGCATGCTCAATGGTCTTTAAAGGAGGATGGGATCAACATCTTCCTCTAGTTGAGTTCTCTTATAATAACAGTTTCCACTCGATCATCCAAATGGCACCATATGAAGCCCTATATGGGAAAAGGTACAGAACACCGACATGTTGGGATGAGGTCGGTGAACGTAAGCTTCTTGGACCAGAAATGGTCGAGGAAATAGTGGAGAAGGTGAAAACCATTCAGCATCATATCAAGATATCCCAGAGTCGATAGAAGAGTTATGCAGATAATCATCAAAGAGACCTTGAGTTTAAAGTTGGAGACATGGTTTTTCTACGCATATCTCCCTGGAAGTAGGTCATGAGGTTTTGAAAGAAAGGGAAGTTAAGTCCAAGGTACATCGGCCTCTTCGAGATTCTCGATCATGTCGGGGCTATGGCCTATCGACTAGAACTTCCACCTACTATAGCCAAAGTACATGATGTCTTTCATGTATCCCTTTTAAGTAAGTACATACCGGACCCTTCACATGTACTCTATTCTAAGGAGGTATAATTGGAAGATGATATTTCTTATGAGGAGAAACCAGTGAAGATATTAGATAATAGAGAAAAAAGTTCTACGATATAAGACAATGCCCATCATCAAGGTGTTGTGGAGAAACCACAAGTTTGAAGAAGTGACTTGGGAATCGGAGGAAATGACGAAGTTGAGTTACCCACATCTGTTTTAGTGTGGGAAAAGGAAAATTTCGAGGGTGAAATTTCTTAAGGGGGGAATATTGTAACGACCCAAAGTTTCATTAATGGAAATCCGTCTTGATCTAATTAAATTTATTTGTATGTTTATATAAAATGTTAACTTCTTTGGTTTTATGTTAAGAATTTTGACCGTTGCTAATATAGCCATTGAACAGTGATCACATGATTAGTATAAATATATGGCTTTAACAAATCCAATTTACTCAGACAAAAGAAGTGATGGCCTCATCCAATAGAATTGCTCCATACAAACCCCATTTGTAAGAGCTCGGAAAAGAGGTGGAATCCTTGGTCATTGCTCTTGAACAAGCCCAAGATGAGCTTCATCATGTCAAGCTCGAATGGGACCGTCTACGGGAGAAGTGGAAGTTGGTAGAAATTACCACTTGAGCGATGTTATCTGAGCCACCCCAAAAGTCTGTCACCATTGCACACCTTACCCTTAGGTCTTATGTGGCTGTTTTAAGGGGTTATGTAACAAATCGATAGTACTATGTTCATGTAAATTATTTTTTGTATATAACAATTTATATACGTTCTTGTTATCATTGATACATTGTAAATAGTTTTCAAAGTACTAATAGTGTTTTTAGTTATTATTTAATTATGAATTCTATTTTATTAAATTAAGGGATTTTTTAATTAAATAATATTTTAATAAAATATTATTATTAAATGAATTTTTATTAAATATAAATGATCTTATAATTTTATGAATGCAATTATAATTTTTATTAAGTTTTGAAAGCCATTTCTGTCAAAACCCGTGAATTTTCAATAAATGTCGGTTTTTATTTTAAAAATGAAAATTAACATATTTAGAAAATTATTTAGATAAAATAAATGTTATTTCTGGAATCAGGATGTCGAAATTATACAACGATTAATTTTTCATAATTTTTTGAGACAGTCAAATTTTTGGGTAAAAATTAAATACCATTTAAATATATAATGTGTTTTATGACAGCATAATGACCCAATAGTGATGTAATAAAATACTATAATCTTCATATTCGGACAATATATGTTTTAACATTAAAATAATGTGATTTTGGGTTTTTTGACTTACTTTTCAAAGAATTAATGGACCCCTCAAGACTTATTAAACACCTTGTCTTTTTAAATTGTTTTTCATGGGAGTGTGACTCACCTACACATAATCAACCCTATTATTTTAAGAAGTTAAGACTTTGTCCATAAAAAATATTTTTTTCCTATTTCCTTTTCCAAAATCCATGGTCAAAAACGTTGGGATGGTTTGTGGTTTGGATTAATTTAATGTAAGGGGACCCAAACCTAAATAATAAAGAATTCCCTCACCTTTCCTATATAAGCCCACCCAAGCTCCCACTTACTCCTCACTCAAAGCCTTTAGAGTTCGTCAAAACTCTGACCTACTCTCTCTAGAATCCTCCCAAGGTGCCCCAAGCTCCCAAGAAGCCTCTCACAAGCCTCCCTCTAGCCTTTGGAAGCACACTTCCAAGTAAGGGTTTTTTCTTCCTTTCTCATTTTTGTCCAATTTTATTTAAGTTGTTTTGCCCTTTTAATTTCAATTATGAATATTGGGGTATGGTTTTTCACCTCCCTCATACATCCCTATTTATGTTTTAATGATAGAATACCCCTTTATCTCTCATTAGATTCCTCCCATGTACACCCGTTACTATGCCGAAATTCTGAAAGGAACTTCTCTCTCCTCATTTACATTCAAGCAATACTTTTGTATCATGGATCTAAATTCTATTAAAATTATTGGGAAATGAATATATATGACCTCCTTACTGTCCATTACATTTAAATATGATGATAAACCCCTTTCTCTCTCATCAACCTTTTTTATGAATTCTTACGTCATGCCGTTACGCTGCCAAAATCGCACCGATAATCTAAGCCAATGCCATTGTGTAGTGAACACCATGCCCATTTCTCCATCAAGGGTATTCTCATTTTTGCACATTTACTTATTGATTATAAAGTTTCATGTATGAATTACACAATCCTTTATCATTTAATAAATTATTATGTTTTATGAATCCTTGTTTTATGATCCATGTGGAACACTTATGCATGAAATGAAATGTTTAAGAAGGGTGAACCCTTATAACGCTCCAATGCATTGGGTAAAGTATAGTTTCATGATACGTCATGTGAAATGAGTGTTGAATCATTCTAATTCAAGTTCAATGAGGGTTTACTCATGATTCATGTGCAATGAGGGTTTACTCATGCTCTATGTGAAATGAGCCTTGGCTCATGCTAATTCCATGTTAAGTGTTGTTTCCACATTTCCATGTTATGATTATCATGCTTTATCATGCCTTTATGATCATGTTTCTCTTATGCTCTATTGATATGCCTAATGTCTATCATGTATTGTACTCTCATGTTATTCCATGTTTATTCCCTTACCGGGCTTTATAGCTTACCCTTTTCTTATGCATGTCCTCAGGTTATCGCATGCAATGCTAAGTACAAGGGAATGTAGTGGTCATGTAAAGGAAGTTATAAATAAAGATGTTGTATTTCATGTTTCAAGTTTTTATGTAATGATCCCAATCCCAAAAGACACTAAACCTCTAGATTTTCTTTGTTGTATCAAGTGAAGTTTTATGTAATAAATCATGTTTAAGTTGTAATAAAAAGAAGGGTTGTCATACTCCACCTAGAAATACTAAGAGATATGATTACTTCTCTATGGTGTCTGAAACATCGTGTCATTCATGAATTCCTCTCAAGTTTGATTAATGATTAGATGATGTTTCATTTTCAGTAAAGGACCCTCAGAATCCGACCCTTTTCCCCTCATCTCCCATTCAAATGGGGGTATCTTTTGGAACTGAAAATCATTTTATAGATGAATTAGACAAATTCATGGCTGGCTCAAGGCTAATTTGGACTCAAATATCCCCAAATTCATCAAAAAGTATGTTTCTTGAAGATCATATATAGAGACCCTTCACCACCATTTCCACAAGAATATTTTATTATAACATCATGATTCTAAAAAATATAGTGTCCATACGAATGTATTTATAACATGACATTTTTTTTATTTGTATTGTGCTTATACACATTGCAGTTCTAAGAGCACCCTTCGCCACTATGTGAACATATTTAATTTGCACTGTCTTTTTTTTTGTTGGAATAACCTATGATCCTTCTTAAACCCTTTTTCCTATAAATAGATGGATCACACACCCTCATAATCATTTTCAACTTGACCATTCACCTTATGATCTCCCATTTTGTGAAGGTCCTTAGCACAATGAACCCTAGAGAAAAATGGATTTCCCAAAGTAATTGAGAATCATGAACTATGATTTCCATTATTCTTCAGGGAACATACTTATGGTAGGGATTCCTTTTATAAAGGCATCCACCATTTTCAAAGGTGGTAGCACCAATGGGTTGCGGGAGGATCTGCGAAGCATTAAGACTTTAGGGAGTACTATCATAATAATGAGCTCTATGCTATGGTTATTCCATACTTCGTGGGAGCCTTCCCTTTGTGGAAAATTATTCTTTCAAGAATCGCCATTCCTTCGCGAATCATGACTATTTCACATAGCACCATTCCTTGAAAAAGAAGTTTCCCTCCTCGAATCCCCCTTGTTATGTGAAGCCCCTCTGGGTGAGCCCTCTTGATCCACAAGCCCCATTTCCATGTGTCCCCCATGCTAGTGCAATGTCACTTTATGGTTGCTCATGTGGTGTTACATGAAACGTTTCTATAACTAATTAATCTTTACATAGGTATGATAAGAGATGTTTATTCTTCACATAACTATGTTAATGAGGACCCCTAGATTGACCACCAATCCACCCCATTGTATCATAAAATTGTTGATGCCTTCCCTTACCCAAGTTTTTGTAGGTATCAGTGGTGTAAACCCTATGGGTGAAGAGTGAGTCTACATCATCTGAGTTGCAAGGAATTAAATTTCCAATAACAAACATCCTCATCACATGACGTTAAACTTTGTTTGATGCATGTGTGGAATGTTCGAGAAGACCATAAAGAGGATGGGCACCAGATCCCCATCACACTCTCTCCCCCTTAATGATTTGTCTCAATGTGCACCTCGAGCCATATCCATGTAAGATCTGACATACCATGATAGGTTTCCTTCTGTACTACTAACATATAATGAGATATTCCTCAAAAAAAAATTAGATTTTCCTCAACCATTGATCTTGGAGTAAGCCCCAATCTTCATATTCATAGGTCCCTAACCATATTCAAGCCCCTCATCATTATTCAATAACACATAATTCATGGCTCAAATGTTCTGTCTACTACCTCTTCTTGTTTATCACAACGATTCTGACTCATGTGGGACTAGAGGTTAGTATTTACCATTACATCTCCTCGAGAAGCTAGCCTTGAGTAATCCCTGAACTACCAAACTTCATGGGGTTTCATCCCTGTATTCTATACAGGGTATGTAGGATACCTATATGAAGTTATCTCCAAAAAAATAGAAAAAATATGGTGCAACATCTTAGATATATACCCTCATGATGTAACGTATGACCTTTTGGGGACACATCCCCTGGATCAACATCCACGAGGCATCAATATCCATTTTCTTTTCTAGATTCAACAATTAATTCTGACACCACATTCTTGGGCCCCCCTTTTCCGGCGTAATCCCTAATTCCCCATATCGAAAAAATGTAGAATATAATTCTTAACCAACTAGGATATGTATGAAGCCTCATCAAGGTTCAATACCAACACCACAACCTTAATTTCAATTTCATATCTTCCATTACACTACATTTCAGTAGTTCCTCCATTTCCATCTTGATTCTTACATGGTACTACACATTAATGTGATATCATGTCATCCATAGGTAGCCATCCATGGGTATTCCCTATGTCACCCCTTCAAACTAAATGGTTTTTTATCCCTATATTCTAAACATTTTACATAGGAACTATCCCGATGAATCAATCCCAGCCAATGGTAAAGCATAGTGTTCCCATCTTTTTGGTTCACCTCCTAGACCTTCCCTCAGTGGTTTCTAGATCATCCTTCATAGTGTGAAACCTTCTCCCAATGAGACACTCTATTCTGAATCCGTCCACATTTAGAGTTATGATCCACCCATCTAATAACCCTTCAAGGTTATCCCTCCTAGGGATACATTGAAAAAATAAACCTTAATAACTATTATGGACTTTCTGATCTCTCACTACTAGATTCTAAACATGCGGCATAGCATGTGATAAACATTTGAAGCTGATGAAAACCTCAGATATATTCCTCTTTCATAATATACCCAAAGATTTACATAGGAAGCCTCAAATTTCTACACCTTTGAGAATCCCTCTAATGAGAAAAAATATATGTTCTCCAAGGATTCAGCACACAAGCATGCTCAGTGATTCCCAGTGTGACTACTATCTTATCCAAAGGTTTCATCTCTCACTTGACCCTTTGGAATGTCCTGACAGAAGCAGGGAAATTAACCAGTTTCCACAAAAATATAGAACCATGAAGGAGTTTCATGAAACAATTGTTAATCTATAAGGGTGACCCAGACTATGTGATGAATTCTGATGAAAAAGACATGTAATGAGGGATCAACATCCCATAATCACATTTCAATCAAGTAGAAAACATATATAAAGAAGTGATGGATGTCACTTACCTTTGGAAAACAAGAATGCATGGAAATAGATAGTGCATTGCTAGATGATGATGCATGCCCTAGTGGAAGGAATTGGAAATAGAGTGAAGAAACATCCTCTAAATCATAGGATGACATATAAAATAAAATTTATATCATGTTTTTTTGTGGATGAATTTGATGAAGTAACTTATTTTTTTCTTCATAGAAATAATATAATTCTAATTTTTTAAATATTACTTTTTAAAAAATTTAAGAATACTTTACTATAAAATAAATGAATGTGAATTCTTGAAAAAGAAAATAAAGTTCCATAAAAATTATTATAATGTTGGTATATGTTAAACATATGACAAAAAAAACATATTTTTGACCTGAAATTTCTGTTAGAAAATTTCTCTTCTTCTTGTAAAGAACATGGAAAAAAATAGTAAGGTTGAAAAAATAATCTCATTAACTTAATGCTACATATATTTTTTCTATAAAAGTGTAAAATTAACAAAATATAATCCTTTGTAACAATAAAATACAGTCAGATAATATTTTAATATGATGTGATGGGGAAAAATTAATGTTGTATAAAAACTATTTTTTTCCTACTTCAACGAATGAAACCTTTCCTATAGTTATTTTTTTCAATATAGAGAAATGTGAAATTATGATAACGGCTTATTTTAATAATCACTATGTGTTTTTAATCATGATTTTTTTTTCAATAAATTTATCAGAATTTTGTGTTGGAATTTCTAGTCATCACTAGTAGATTTTGATTCAAAAATAATTGATTGCTTACATTTTAAGATCTAATAGAATATGGGTACCAAAACTATTTTTTATTTGTCTTTATGGGAATCACTTAAATGAGAAACAATAAAAAATATTATATGGATCATGTATAATAATGGCATATAAGGGATGGTTTATCAAATTTCCATTTGTTATAAAAAAATTGATGGAGGATATGACACATTTAGTGACAATGATAAGGAACAAATAATTATTATTTGATCAATTATAAATCCAAGATATGTTCAATTAAATTATATTCTTTATATGGAATGATTGAAAATCCCCCCGATAAGTATTTATCAACTTTGTGATGATGGTTACTCGTTATATTTTTCAAACTATGCATGTTTTATTTCTAATGATAAACCCATTATGATTAAGGAACATATAACTGATAATGTCTATACCTTAGATCATAATTATTATTATAGATAAAAATTGAAATATTTAAATACTGAATCAAATAAATAATTAATTTGTAATAAATTACTTAATCATTGAAAATTTTAAACTTTATGAAACTTTTATAATTAAATTTTATTCTCAAATTTACCACAATATAAATTGAATAATGGGAAACTATGTGATACATGAGAAATGGGTAATCAAGATAGGTTATATTTTAAATATAATAAATATTTCACTAAATCTAAGACTATGGAACTTATCCACATGTATTTATTTAGACTATCTAGAATAAAAATACTATGTGTAAACCCATTTTTTTTATGTTTCAGTGGATGGTTTTTCTAAATTTTATTGGGTTTTCCATTTTTTTCATAAAAGTTAGTCATGTTATATTTTTATAATTTTCCATAAATTGATTAAAAAATAGATAAATTTTATATTTGAGAAGTGACTATGTGGAATAATTTCAAAACCACGAGTTTAATTATTATTGTTCAAATCATGGTATCAAAAATGTTTTTTCAACCCCTAGGACACCTCAAAATAATGGTGTTATTTTTAGGAGTAATAGTACCTTGAAAGATTTTTCTAAGACTATGTAATGTGAATATAACATTATAAATCACTTTTGGTCCGAAGTTTTAAACATAGAATGTTATATCATTAACAAATTTCTAATTTGGTCCATTTTTAGGAAAACACCCTATGAGCTATGGAATAATAAAAAGCCAATAGTTCAATACCTTATGTGGTTGGATGAAATATATAAATTCTGTACACCATGTAAAATCTAATAAAATTTGATCCAAAGGATAATAAAAGAATCTTCCTTGGTTATTCTACTACTTCTAAGGTTTGTAGAGTTTTATCCAAAAGTTCAAGGATTGTTAAAGAATTCAATGAAGTGAAATTTATTGGATGTGGTTTTTTTTACCCTAAAATGAATCTAGATGATTATTTATGTGATTATTTTGAAATCAGGATAACTGAAATTAGTTTTGACAATAAATATGATGATTATTTGGAAATTTATTTTGGTTAAACTAATTTAAAAAAATAGATACTAGTGAACCTGAAAGTGTTCTACCTAGACAACCTAGAACCTTGAAAATTCATGTTTTATATATAGTTATTGGAATCATAGATGAATGAATTTGGACTATAGTAAGTGTTGGAAATGTTAAATAATTTTGTACCTTTTTATCTGAACAGGAATCTATAACCTTAGTACAATCTTTATCTGATGAAATTTTGGATTTAGTTATGCATGAAGAGTGGAACCACATCAAAAGGAACATGGTCTGTTTATTAATTTAATGACGATCTGATTACTCTATTATTAGAAAAAGTGTGTTTTTAAAAATAAATAAGATGATCATGGTATGCTCACTATTAATAAGAATCAATTACTATATAATGGGTACAACAAAAAGAAATCAATAGAATAAAAATATACCTTTTCAATCATAGATATGTTTAAACCTATTAAAATTATCTTATACTATGCATCTCACATATATTTCAAATTATATAAAATTTTTGTTAAATCTATATTTCTAAATGTTTTTCTTATGGTGGATGTTTATGTCGAACATCCTCTTGGTTTTAAAAATCCTCACTTTCCAAATTCTTTTTTCAAACATACTAATGATTTTTATGGTCATAAAAAAGATATGAGAGCTCAATATAGTCATTTAAGTTCTTTTCTATTATGAAAATGATTCTTAGTAGGAGTTGTAGATCCTACTATTTTGAAGAAATTTTTTTGATTGTTCAATTAATTAAAATTTATATTTTTAATGTGATTTTTGGCTCTAAAGATAAAATATTATGTAATGAATTCTCAAATATCATAAAAAATGATATGAGTTTGATGGTCAAGTTAAATTTATTTCCAGGATATTAAATTTATCAAACAGATTTTGGGAATGTACAAAATTAAAGAAAATACCAACATGACTTACTTAAAACATTTGGAATTGAAAATGGTAAGATAAATGAAACTCTAATTATTTATAATGAAAATATTTATTTGAATGAGCTGGTAAACTAGTTGAAAATATATTGTATAGTGTAATAATTGGGATTCTATTGTATTTTTCTTCTTGTATATCATAAATTAGTATTATGGTATTCATATGTACTATGTTCCACAAAAATCCCAATGAATATCATTTAATGTATGAGAAAATATTTTTATGGTATTTGAAAGGAATAGTTTCTCTTTATTTACATTTTTGAAAAAAAAATTCTTTTATAGTTAAATGATGACATTAGTGGGTTTATACTATATGTGTAGAGTACCTCAAGAACATGATAGTTTCTTAGAAGAAATATTTTATCCTAGTCGAGTAAGAAATGACATTCGATTTCGAAATATACTATTGTATCATAGTAAATAATAGCTGTTAGTTATTGTTTACATGTTATGTGGATGAAACACACCATTATGGATTTTGGATTTAAGTTTAGTCATGTTTTAATGAAATTTGATAACATTACTACTACCAACATTTACAAGAGTCCATTATATAATTTGAGAACAATTCATATAGATTTATGACATCAGTTATTGGGAAATCATGTTCATAAATGTGATATCTCTCTAAAATTTTTCTCAACTAATAATAAATTATATGAGATCAATTTTAAACTCCTCACTTTAGAGAATTTTGATTTTATTACGTTTGAATTTTTATTAATTGAATTAAAATGATTATAACTTGTTTTGTTTATCATCAAAATAATTATATGTCAAATTTTCAATTTATTATTAATTTTTTAATTTTTTAATGTATTGTGATATCTAAATGAATTTGGTTTGTTTTTATTTATTATCAAAATCTATGTAATTTTATATTCTCCATAAAAAATAAGCCATAATTTGGTAAAAAATTATTTTTTGTGTTATTTTATTTTATTTTTTATTTTATATCTAAATTATCCCTAATCCTAATTCAACTATATATACATATCCCAGATTAGGTATGTGACTTCACCTTGAAATATACTCTCTCTCCTCTCACTTCATTCGTGTACATTCGTTCTCCTGTAAAACTGAACTGTCACCCCCAATAGTCTAGACCTTCAACCATCCTCTCTAAGATAGGTAAGGCTTATAATGGAGATAAAAGTAGTTCAAAATATTTAAATAAATCCAATAATAGTGATGTGATGCACTGAGTGATTGCAGAGAGGGATATATATATGGTATGGTTTAAAGGAATGGAAATGATTATAATTAAGGCATTCCAGTTCCAGGGTTGCAATTTTTTTATGAGAAGAAGTGTGTATTATTGTTTGAAGAGGAGGTAAATGAGTTTTTCTGGAATGGAAATTTTAAATTTTGAGAAACTGAGGATGTGTTATTTTAGAATGTAAATGGTAAATCCATTTGGTATCTTATATAGAGTTGGTGGATATCATGAACTTTCCTCACGAATGTGAGTATTGTTTTATTCAAACCCTTGTTGGAATAATATCATTAAGACCCTCTAATATATTTATGTTTCTTTTTGTGTCATATTATCATGAGAAGAATCTCAATAATGTTTTATAAGTGTAATGTAAGGTACTATGAAAATTCATACATATTCGAATTGCATAGAGATTAGTATAAATTGAGCAAGAATTGTTTCATGAAATGTATCTCCATGATGGCAAGATCAATAATATGTAGTTCAACATGACAAGAAGAATCGTGTAGTTTATGTACCATTAATGATAGTGAGAAGGTACGCTCAATTATTATCCTTATGGATATATAATTCCCTTATTTTTGGGAAATAAGGAAGTTAACTTGAATGAAAGAAAAGTTATTATGTTCCACAAGAGAAAAAAATTATATTTTTTCTTATGAAAGATTTGGAATATATATGGGAATCCACATATATATCATTATAAACTTTTGGTTTGGGGAGTGATTGTAATTTGGTTGTTCCTCCTCCCACACTAAATCAGATGGTTTGGTCTAGGACCACACCTTCTAGGGATGAAAAAACATTTGAGATGGTTCCTGTTAGGGAAGTGGAAGATATATCTATTTCTATATTAGAGCATGTTTTGATAGAATTTTGGTCTATAGTGAAAGAGGATTGTGGTAAATAAGTTTTATCTACAAGTGTGGTTGAGTTTTTTAAACCAAAGGTTCATTCTATTGAGATATCTATTAGAGCTCAAGTGGAAATACTAGATGATAATGTTCCAAATTTTATGCTACTAGAGATATAGTGGAGTGTATGTTTTGAGAACAAAATGGTTCGTCCAACCCCTATATCATATCATTCTAATAAAGATGTTAGTTGTAACGTGATAATGGTGGAAGATAGTGTTCATTCACATAAACCTGAAAAATATTCAAACACCTCATTATCTGCAAGAGGTTAAACCTCCAATTAGAATTGGTTTTGAAGGATCCAATAATGAGAAACATATGAATACTATGTAAAAATTAGTTTTCATTGGTTTTGATAATCTCAAAATATATTTTAATGAGTTGAGGAATGATTTTTTCTCCTACAATAAGGAAATTAGATAGTTGAATTAGATAATAGTTTCTAGAGATGACATTGATATGTTTATAGGGATAATGGAATCCTAGACCATCATGATCCAGAATCTCCAAATGGTGAAACTGGTTTATTCTTGTATAAATGATGAAGTTTTGTAGTTGTTATGGTCTATTTGGGTGATATTAATGTAATGTGTTCCATCATATCTAATGTTAATGAACTTTGAGTTTTTGTGGCATCACATATAGATAATATTCATAACCTATCAATGGTCTAATCAGATCTTGTTACGGAATCCCTTAATTAAATATATAGATTCAAATTAGATATGGAGGATATAATTCATACAATGAAAAGAATTGATGTAATATGATTTGAATTTATTTAGATGTTTCACCCAAGTACCACCACTACGTCATAACAATATATGGTTCCTGATATCTATAATTACTCCAAACAAATCTCTTCAAAATTGAATTAATTTTCATTTCAATTCTATTCAATTCAATGTCATCTTTACATCAGTTCTTATGAAAGTGTTTAGGAGGGATCTTTTGGAAGGTTTTAAGGACACCAAAGGATCTATAAGAAGATCAGTACTTGAAAAAAATGATTCCTTGAATGAAATAGTGTGATTTCTTAGGGAATTTGTTCCTTCATTCAATTTCAATATGGATGAAACTAAATAGGTATCAAATAGAATCATGAATATAGTTTCATCTTATATTAGAATAATAAGTATAAATCACTATAAATCTAAAACTATGTTTAAAAAGACCTATGAATGAATTTTTGATATTTACTAAAACACATCTAGAGAGAATTGTAGATCATTAAATTGTGATGAATCTACTAATTTACTAGTAATAGAAAAAGAAAGGGGAATTTTTATAAACAAACTAATCAGACCAGTTGACTCTTTTTCATCTACTACCATATCTTTAATTGTTTATGGACCCTATAGTAATGTACTTAAGGTTTACAAATTAATTTTGTTGGAACTAGAAAATATATACCAAATGTTTAAATTAATAGAATACATACTAATAAAACTACAACTCATGGAATACATGATTCAAGCCAAGAAATTTTTAGAAGCCCCTGTATCTCTATCTAAAACGCATACAACTACTATAATGATTTATTCTTAGATATTTTACACAAGATATATTGAATCTATTAAAGGGTTTCTAAATAAATTTCCTTTCTCAATTTTTATGATACATCGACAATATAGTAAAGGCATTTTGACATTTGAAATCAGATATTATCAAGCAGATAGATATGTGCAATTATTCTCTTTTCTCTCTTATAGGATGAAGAGACCTCTGAACAATTTTTCATCATGTATACAAGGGTTATATGTATAAATTATACATGGTATTTGATCCAGCCGACATCTATAAAATATATAAATAAATAATTTTTATTTCTCTTGTAGAACCTACTTGAATAGATGGTACATATTTAGTGCCCACAATGAATATAGACTTTCTTTGCTCCAGTACCATTGATTTAATCATTTCATTAGAGAAACTTGAATTGTTTTATCATAACTACCTAGTATCCAAGAGATAAATCTAGATTTGGGGATTAAATTTTTGTTGTTGTGGAACATAGAAGAGTATTCCATTCCCTAGTGGTTGATCCACATACTACCTCTTCCTCCAATCTAAACAGTAGAAAACCTCCAACCAAACCTCCATCTAATTTTGAACCTATCTATAAGCCAATTCCATTTAACTAATGTTATGTACATGTAACTTTGTATGTCTTTTTTATTTTTTGTTATAAGTTTTAATGTCTATTAAAAATCCAATTTATCTCTTATTTTTCAAATGAAAATATTGTTTTCATTTAATGTATTTCATCTTCTTAAATGTTTTACTTTCTATATTTTTTAACATTTAGTACATCCTTATCCAAATTCTGTTTCAGTGTTATATTTTGACTTTCCATTACACATAGTGATACAATAAATGTGTTTTCCTCTCTTTACTCTATATTTTTAATGTAAAAAAACGGGGAAAAGATAGTTATTGATGAATAAGAATGAATAAACATATAATTTTAAAAATAATTATATATTAAATATTTCTTATGTTAATCATTTTAAGCCTTTTAAAATCTCATTTTCAATATTAAATAGTTTTTATGATCATGAAAATGAATTTTTTGTGCATAGTGGAAGTGTGAAGAGGTGGGGGATAGATTGAAATGTCATTTAATAATCATTTCTCAAACCAAGATGAAGGAACACAAAAATAAAATTTAAAGTTAGTTTATTTAATATTTTAAGTAATAAATAACAAGGATTAGGAACATTACTGAATGATGAATGTTCATCATCAGAAAATCCCATTTTGGATTACCATTATTATGCTATTTGGATCCATGGATAGAATCATTTTTTGGTTATCCACATCTGCTTCTATGATCTCCAAGAAACACCATTCCATCTCTGGGTGCCAACTTGTTGAGTTTAATGCCTTGTGTTATTCATTATTGATCTAGAATTCCTTTTTCTTGAGGAAATATATATTTCACTTCTCATTCTTAATAGATAGAGATATGGAGTTGAAAGAAAATATTTTGTGCACAATAATGTTCTATTCTCATCTTTTGGATGATCTAAAAATTATTTATTTTAATATATTTATAGAGTTAGGATTTATGTTAAAATCTTATTTAATTGAAATCATCCATTAAATAATATGTATTACCTTTAATAAACCCCTTTACACAAAATAATAATTAAAATATTATTATTATTTGTTGCAAACCAACATTTTCAATAAAAAAAATATGTAATAGTCTTGTAAATTAATATTTTTCACTGGGCTCAGCCTTGGTTTGTTTGAACTCCTAGATAATTTATTTGACAACTGAATAAATATTATATTCATAAATAAATATTTTATCCATAATCTTGTGAATAAATATTTATTAAAATATGCAACAAATAAAATAATTATTTTATATACGAGCTGATGAATAGGTATTTATTTAATTTATGTGATCAATATAATGTCTATAAAATTATACCTCATACTTGAGAATAATATTATTTCTATTAATTAAACCAAAATTGAATTTAATCGAGATCAACTGAAATAGTTAGTATGCGACCCTCTAGGATTCTTTCTCATTGGAATTAGGAGGGCTTTCTTAATGTTTAAGATTACTATCTAGTAATAGTTTAAGGCACCCAAGATAAAGAAAGTAATGTTGCAACATCATCAACCACATGCGAACACTCAAACGATAATATAATCCATTTTTTAAAATATATAATCATTCAAGTTAAACATTAATATCACCAACCTATTTTCTAGATATATATTTCTTTAA
The DNA here is from genome assembly GCA_963277665.1 of Viscum album. NCBI lineage: Eukaryota > Viridiplantae > Streptophyta > Magnoliopsida > Santalales > Viscaceae > Viscum > Viscum album. The sequence continues at coordinate 391,781,922 of OY728158.1, forward strand.
CTATCTAAAATAAAAACGTCGTTTCACCATGTCCATGGAATTTAATGTGATTGTTATATTCCAATCATAGGGCTGAGATATCATCTTCCATAATGTTGGAAGCGATAAATCCTTCCTCGACATATTCATTAATAACATTTCCATTGTGACTCATCATACTTATCCAACATTTCCATGAATTTTTATCATCATGGTTTATAAAATAAATCTATGTATTTGTGTTATAACATGAATTAATAATAATATCAATGTTTGAGGACCATCACACATGCTCATAGTGAGATGATCTGATAACACCAAAACATGTAGAATTCCTAGTAGTGGGTCTATTATCATAATCTCTCATCTTAGAGATTTCCAAGTTCAAACTTCAAGAGAAGAAAAATCATCTTCTTACAAGCACTCACAACAAATAGTGTATTTACTATGTGTCCCATCAGAGTATGATATCATACTAAATAACATTATTTGATAATGTCGTCATAGAACATCAAGGTTATCATCATAGTGGGGAAAATCTAGGACCATATAAATGTGATATATACTCTAAGAAATTATTACATTAGATTCATGTGTAAAAATAAACAATATGTAACAAGAAGATTCATTAATATTCAATACATTGAATATGCATGTAATCAAAGTATAAATAGTTCGTCCTTGGACACCATCTCCAAACAACTCCCACATGAACAAGAGCCAACAACATAATACCTTCAATAATCTAGAACTCACATGATAGTCATGTTTCTGATGAGTCAAGACTTTCATCAAAAGGGCTTCCATGTGGTCTTCCATGGAATTAATATTCACTACAACATCACCTCTCTAAGGAAAATACCTCAAAAGATGATACTTATGAAGTTTGTGCTTCATCCATTTATGAGACTACGTCTCTTTTAAAAGATACACCACTACAATTTTACCACAATAGAATGTGATTGGATATTTACTATTAGATACCACATCATTATCATTGAAAAACATTGTGCATATACAATACATTAGCTACCTTATAAGCCATAATATACCCAGAATTTACTATGGAATCTTCAACCACATCCGGCATTGAGCTCTTCCAACTTAGAACACCTCCATTAAAAGTGAATATGTATCCCATTTTTTTACTTCATCTCATCTTGATCAGTTTATAAAATAGAATCTGCATATCCTCTGATGACATGATTCTCATCTTCTCAATATACCAAGAACATGTCCTTATTACACCTAGGATACTTATGGATAGTCTTGACAGACATATAATGGTGCTCACCTGTATTTTTTTGATATCTTCATATAACATTTAATGTATTGGAGACATTTAACCTCAAAAATATCATATATTATATGACTGAACAAATCACTGAGTGGTATAAAATATTTTTCATTATTTTTATTTCATTATGTGTCTAAGGGAACTTTTTTTTGGAGAGATGAATTCCATGTGATGCTATAAACAATCCCCTCTTGGATTGTTCAATACTGAATCTCTTCAATGTGTTGTCATTGAATATACATTGAATTAGGATGAGCAACCAATTGGATTTATCATGATGGATCCTGATCCCATGAATATATGTTTCATCCCCCAAGTCATTCATATAGAATAATTTATTCAACCATGCCTTAACAGACTTTAATAATAGTATTTTGTTTCCAATGAGTAAAATTTCATAAACATATACAAATAAGGAAATGAATACACCCAAACTAAACCGTTTATAGATGCACAATTTTTATTAATTTTTTATGAAACCAAATTCTATTATGGACTCATTGAAATGGATGTTCCATGACATAGATTATTTTTTCAATCCATAAATTGATCTTTTCAATTGGCACTCCTTGTTCATGCCTTTTAGAGTCACAAACCCATTGGGATGGGTCATATAAGAAACTTTTGGAATGTTCCCATTATGTAAGGCCATTTTGACATCCATTTTACAAATATCATAATAAAGGAAATCCAAAATAGAAAGTAGAATTGTAATGTTTTTTAGCATTGAAATTGGTGAAATGGTTTCTTCCTAGTCAATTCCTTACTATTGTTTAAAATATTTTAAATCAATTCCAATTTTATAGGTACTTAATTATAATAACCATATGAAACCAAGATGATTTACATCTAATTGAGGGTCTACCAAAATCCAGGCTTTGATTTGGTATATTGAATCCATTTCAGAATTCATGGATATTTTCAACTTTTTAAAATCTATATAACTCACTTCTTCAATGTTTGTCATAGGATCATTATTAAAAAATATTATTGAGTCACCATCCTTGGTGACTAGAAAATAACACCCTTCTAGTTCTCTAACCTATCTAGTACTCCTACATTGTAAATGTGTCTCTGAAATAATTTATTCTTCCAGGGGGATTTGTGGATATTTTTCTATACCAGATTTTGTGTATCTTGAGCCAAGACATTATCAAAGTTTATCTCGCTCCCACTATCAATTTTAGATATAAGATACTCCTCATTAAATATTTTATTTATTTCATCCACACACTTATTTTATAATGGATTTTATAGGTAGTGTCCCTTTGTTTCCATGGGATATCCTATAAATATACAGTTTCTTCCTCATGAGGAAATATTATAAGATGAAGATTCTGTAACAAATACTTCACAACCCCACACATATAAGTGAGAAAACTTGAGAATCATTCCATTCCATAATTGGTATGGGATATTTTTTGTTGCTTTTGTTGGAAAATAGTTTAGTGTGTATGTTTTTGTTTGAAAAGTGTATCCCCAAAAGGATAATATAAGACTCACATAAATCATCATTGATCTCGCCATGTCTAACATGAAGTGGTTCCTCTTTTATCTTACACCATTCCACACAGGAATATAATGAGGAGTGATTTTAGATAAATTCATGAACTCCTATAAATAATCATTGAAATCTTGATTAAGATATTTTCCACCACAGTCTGAGTGTAGTTTCTTAATCTTCCTACCAAGAAGGTTCTCAACTTCATTCTTGTGTTCTGTGAATTTATCAAAATAATATGATGTTTACCTCATTAATTAGACATATCCACATATAATAAAATCCCAAGTAAAACATATGAAGTATGAGTACCCACCACTTTCTTCAATAAGAAATGGTCCACACACATCAACATGATCTAATTTAAGAATATATTTACCCATTTCATCTTTCTTACTAAATGGGGATTTTTTAATTTTCCCATATAATCATGTGTGACATACACCATGTGGTTTTAGTTAAAAATAATTTAAATAGCCATTTTTATATTATATAGTCAATCATTTTTTTCCTTTCTTAGCCTGCGATGCCAATGTTGGGTATAATATGAGTCATTAGAAGTAACCTATTTATCAATTTCCATTATTTTTTTTTCATGTAATTAAACACACAAAGACCATAATTTAAGTGTCATTTATGATAAAAAATTATATCTTTCTAAAAGAAGAATAATTTATTCCAAAATATTAAAATAAATAGATATTAATCAAGTATGGATATAGAAATAATGTTTCTTTGTAACTGAGGGGACATAATAACAAACCTTTAAAAGTATGATATTTCTGGTGGGAAACATGAGGTAGTAGTCCTTGATAGATATAGCTCGATGTTTATCTCTATTGAATGCTCAAATATATAACTCTACTTTGTTAAATTTTTTGAATCTACATGGTTACTATATTTGAATACATATATGATCACCACAAGATGTATCTAATTTCCAATTTTTAGAAATAGAAAATTTGAACTAAATAAAAAACACACCTGATGTTTCCACATAATACTTTTTCTAGGTGTGCATTTTCATATAGTGACCCTTCTTGACACATGAAAAACATACAACATCAAATTCTCTTGATTTCTCCTTAAACATCCACTTATTGGAAGGTCAAGAAGAAAATTTGGGCTTAAAAATATTTACCTTTCATTTTCATTTTTTCACAATTAGGATGAAAGGTTTTTAAAACTTATTATACTTATCTAAATTTCAGAAAAGATTAATGAAATATAGAAAGGTCTTCTCAATGTTTTCCATATTAATATTCACAAAAAATAATGAGAATATTAGAGGGGGTGATTCTAGAATGAGGTTAATGCAATGTTATTTACAGACATTAAACCTATAAAACTCTAACTACTTGTAAGAACCCAAATCTTCTTTACAGGTAGATTTTTCTTTTTAAAGTCATTTTTTAGAAAAAGAGGTTTTTATAGAAAATTTCAAAGTACACGCCGTGTACTTTATAAGTACACACCACGTACTACTTTTCCACAAGAGATTGTGTGCTGGTCGTGTCATGGACACACACATGGCTGTTTGGGGGGTTGACTTGGAGGCCGCCTAAAGCGGAGTACAGAAATGACGAGTACAAACCGTGTAGTTAAAAAGTACACACCGTGCACTTTCTTTTTTTCATTAAATGCACCAGGGTAGCGTCTAATCGCAAGAACCATCTTCTTCTAGGTTTTTGTCACCCGAGAGAACCCATACGACCACAATCCTTCTCTGAGCCCCTGAGCCTCTGTCCGATCATAGATTCATCCACCGTTGATTGCATTGGGATTGTCTCGGTGATCTCTCTCTTCTGCTTGAGCTTCGTTTCATTATTCTTCTTCTTCCCCAAGTTATCCTCTGTTGAATGTTTTAGACGTTTTTATAGATCTTTAGCATTCTAAGGTGATTCAATCCTAGAGGTTCACATATAGAGATCTCCAAATGTCGAGGTAGGTTTTTTGTACCTTTATGTTGAATTTCCATGAGTTATATGTGAAAAATTGCCCAATGCCCATGAACGGGGTACTGCGCATTTACCATTTTAGCCCTATTGTTTGCCTAAAATGTTTGTATTCTTGAGTAGATGATAATTGATTATGAATAGGGTGAATTTATGTGCTTTGGATATGTTACCCATGTATGTTTTTCCCATTTTGACCTTTGGGTCTAGTTTGCCTGTTAAGCTGCGGTTTACTTTCCCATGCCTAGTATTGTAGGATGGTGTGACTATTGTTCTATTTTGCTGTTATGTTATAGAATTCTAGACAATTAGTTCTTGAGGTTTACCTTGGCTGATACGCACTGCTACATTTTCTTGACTTACACATGGCTGTGAGAACATGGTGTATATATCATAGGGATAATAGACATTGAGGGCTTCTCCAGAGTGTCTGTTTTACTTAAGATGCGAGACCGTAGGGGGAATTGATGTTGAGTGATTCCTAAAAGTGAATGTAGTTCCTCAACACAGGCCACAGGGGGAATGTGACGTAATTTCTTCCCTAGATCACCTTTAGTTACAATATAAGACTATAGGGGGAATTGACAGTGAGTGCTTCCTCAAAGAGTCTAGGATTAAACTAAACCAGAGGGGGTTAGACTAAGTGTATTGTCCAAAGGGTTGCTTATACTTGTTAGGTGGGACCATAGGGGTTAGACTGAGTGTACTTCCAAAAGTTTTACCTTTGTGTTATCTTCTTCCTTGTACTTGTTAGGTAGGAACAGAGGGGATAGACTGTGAGTAATTTCCATAAGGTTACCTATTTGTGTTTATCTGTTTGTATAGATGTTGATTGATTTTGAAACTGTGGATTGTTTACTATTGAGTACTTCATGTTTACTATTTCTGGAACTTTTACCTTCCATATACTCAATGATTGTTAGGCATATATCTCGTGGTGGTTTCCTACTGGGATTAGTCTGAAACCCTGTTTGGTCCATGCTTTTGGGCCCAAACAGATTATATTGTCATAAGTATAGACAAGGGCAAGCACCCTTCTACTTTAGGTACTTGACATGCTATAGAGCTGGAGAGAACAGGACCAAGATCAGGCTTGAGATGTTGTAGAGCTGATTACTGTTTTACTTTTGTAATTGGTTTAGTACTGTATTTTAGCTTCGTGCTTTGTTTCGCTGATTTCCAAGACATATGTATCATGCGTCATTTTATACATGTGCTCCAGTTTGTTCTATTCATCTTATGATATTAATTTTTGTATGATATTATTACTGTTTTCACTTTTGTAAGTATTTGTTTCCTTCTGCTGTGTACTATTCCAATGAGGGAATTTTTTCCCCACTATCACACCCAAGTCCCTCGCTGCTAGTTGGCAGCCTCTGGCGTTCGTGGAAATGCGCTTGAGGCCATGTGACCAACTGGGTATGGGGTTCCTCTGGGTGGATTCTAGAACTGGGATGTTACAAAGTGGTATTAGAGGATTTTTCTTTTCTCTTGACTTACTGTTTGGATCCAATAGTCAGGGATAGGGAGGAATAAGTACTTGGTAATAAATTGTGCCCGGGAGTAGCTAACCCTTGTATAGGGAAAAGCCAATCTACCTCATTAATGAAATTTTCTAGTTTTGAAAGTTTATGATTGCCTTGATTTTCACTGTTAGGTGACTCACATGATTTGTGCTGGTTATTATTTATTTTGTTGAGGTTCTATTTCAGTCGCAACCTGATGAGATGAGGGTATGCCATCTCAAGCATCATATAGGCATTTGCTAGAAATCACCTGTCATTCATTCTTTCCATGAAATCTAGGGTGAATTAGCAATTGCATGTTGTTGTGATAGATATTTTGTATAATATTCATGCTATTGTGATAGATGCCTTGATAAAATACCTGATGTTTGATAGGGTATTGTTTGTTTAAGGTTTTGTCTGAATAAATTACAAACTTTGATTCTTGAGGTGTTATGGGCCCTCATGGACCAAAACGTGGTGGATCATGGACTTGTTTTCCTTGTCATAACATGTATAAGATTCCATGCTTTGATTCATGGGGATTATGGGCCCTCATGGGTCAGAATTTGGCACCTTCAATGTTCGTTTCAGTGTTTTTCTGGGTTTCAGTGTACTTTCTAAGGCTTTTGGTCTGGAAAACCTAGAATACATGCCGTGTAGTTTTGACTACATGCCTTGTGTTCTTCTTCTTGGGAAGAAACTGTTTTTCTTGAGTATACACAGTGTAATTTATGTAAATTCCATGTAATCTCTAATAATGTCATAGGCTGTGTGGGCAGAGACACAGGGTGGGGAAGGTCTGGTGGGAACACGCCATGTACCAGTTTAACATGCCGTGTGGTGTTGACCATGTGTCCTCTCGTGTAACTAACAAAACGGGTCAATTTTACCCTTTATCGTACACATCGTGTCCATCTAGAACATGCCTAGTATTGTGAGCCATGTATTAGGACGTATCCCTAACAACACAGGTTGGGTGAAGCTTGTCTAGTACACACCGTGTCTATCTTGAACATGCCATGTAGTCTTGTCATAGGATAGTCGTGTGGCTTAACTGTGTTGAAGGACTCTGGCAGGGAAATAGAATTCGAGTACACATCATGTGTTAGGACAAAACGCTATTTGTTTGGGATGTTGCATGACCAGTTTTGGCAGAAGTACATGCCCATGTGAATGACCTAGGGGAACATGTTGTGTAGGGGACATACACACCGTGTAGTCATGTTTTGAAAAACTTGAATTCTTTCTTTCTTCTGTTACCTTCCTCTATTTACAGTTTTTAGTCCTTGATAATCTTGATTTAAGGTGTGTGTGTGAACTTAGAGAGCCATGACACCGAGACATCCTCCGGTTGTCTGCCAGTTACAGAGCAGTGATCAGATGCTGGATACAGCTGACCAAGGACTTCCCGCAGATCCTCCTATTGTGCCAGTATTGGCACCAGTAGTTATACCTGATACCAGAATGATGCAAAATTTAAGGAAGGCATCATGAGGATGATGCAGACTTTTCAAGTAACACCGTATCCTGACCCGTCGATGGAAGATTTGACGCGGATTTTCCAGCAGCAGCATCCTCCCACTTTCTCAGGGGAAGGAGGGCCTCAGGCTGCAGAGTCATGGATAGAGGCCATGTTGACGATCTTGAAGCATCTGGAGACGCCTCTAGAGAGGAGGGTCAAGATCACTACCTATATGATTTGGGACTCTGCCAAGAGGTGGTGGGATGTGATCGCACAGGCGGGATGCCAACAGGTTATGGAGTGGGATGAGTTTCAGCACATCTTCTATGACTTCCTCTATCCAGAGACCTTGAGGGCCAATCATGATTGAGAGGTTATGTGTTTGGAGCAGGGTACTCTTTCTATTATAGAGAATTCCTCCTACTTTACCAAGATGCAGCGCTTCACGCCTATTTCAGGAGGTGATCAGTTATTCATGGATAGGAAGTTTGAGGATGGTCTGAGGCACGACATCCGATCGTAGGTGAACATCATCTGGTTGACTTCTATCACTTCTATCGTCAACTAGGCACTGATCACGGAGTGTAATATGAGGGATTCCAGAGTTGTGAGCTAGGGTGGCTTGGCATATGGAGTTAGAATCCCTCTTACTGACAGTAGGAAGCACCGTAGGATGTCTTCACGTGATGATCCAAGGAGGCAAGACATATCTTCTAGTTTCCAGGTGGTGTGCTAATAGTGCGGAAAGAGAGGGAATATGAGTCCACATTTCTCGAAAGACCCAATGGAGTGATGATCATGCGACAAGATGGGTCACCTTCACTGCTTCTGTCAGATCTTCTCACCAATAGCAGGTGACAGGGGTTCTTCTATGACTCCGTGATCGGGAGAAACACAACAAGTTTCTCACCAGTCAAGGAACTAGAGGTCTTATGGCGATTCCGGCCAAGGTGGAGGTCGTGTTCGTGGTGGTCAGTCACCGGTCTTTTAGCAACAGCAGAGCAGATCAGCTCAGAGTGGTCAGGCAGGGTCACAGGGCTGTGGAGCAGGCCAGACCTTTGTAGTGGAGCAGACCCCATGGGAGAAGGATCCCGGACCATCTACAGTTCGAGGTACAATCTTAGTTACCTCAGTTTTAGCTTATGCTCTTTTTGATACAGGGGATTCCCATAGCTTTATATCTATTGCGGTTATGGAGAGCCTTGGGCTCTGCATCTTTTCTTCTTTTCATATCTTGACACTAGACACTCTATTAGGGACTTGAAAGATGAGTGTACGTCAGTGTAAGTAGTTCCCTCTAGAGTTTGGTGGGCGTCACTTTTTATGGGACCTCTATGTCCTAGAGATGATAGGATATGATGTCATTCTTGTAATGGACTGTCTAGTTTTCTTCTATGTAGTCGTTGACTATTATCATTGTAGGGAGAGTTTCAAATCACCAGAGGGCATATCGTTTCTTCATAAGGGAAAGTGGGATGTCGAGGCAAGCAGTGAGGGTCCAGAGCATCATGGGTTTGGAGGAGTTACAACCCATATTGCTAGTTTATATCTGGATGATCAGGGGACTTCTCAGTTAGACTTTCCTCCAGTGGTGGATCATTTCAATGATGTCTTTCCAGAGTACTCTTTAGGTTTTCCTCCATAGTGAGAGGTGAACTTTTCTATTGAGCTCGTGCTAGGAGCGGCACCAGTTTCTATTCCTCCTTATAGGATGGCTACACCAGAGTTGCAGGAGCTCAAGAAGCAGTTGGAGGAGTTGCAGGAAGAGGGTTTCATTCGACCCAGTACTTCTACTTGTGGTTCTCCAATCATATTTGTGAAGAAGGTAGAAGACACCCTCAGTCATTGTGTGGATTATTGGAAGTTGAACCAGTTGATGGTCAAGAACCGATATCCTTTTACCTAGGATTGATGATCTCTTTGATCAGCTTCTAGGAGCCTAGGTATTTTCAAAGATTGACTTGAGGTCTGGTTATCGTCAGTTGCGCGTTAGGCTATCTGATATACCTCTCACAACCTTCCAAAGCAGGTATGGTCTATAAAAGTATATGGCCATGCCGTTCAGTCTCACGAAACGCGCCTGTAGTGTTCATGGAACCGATGAACCGAGTGTTCCATCCGTACATAGATTTTTTTCATGATTGTCTTCGTGGATGATATATTTTTGTACTATCACACTCAAAACGACCATGCTACCCATCTTGAGATTGTTTTGAGTACACTGATAGAGCATCAGTTATATGCTCAGATCTCAGAAATGTCACTTTTGGATGGATCAAATTCACTTCTTGGGTCATGTTATCTCAGAGACAGGAGTGTAAGTAGACCCAGAGAAAGTGAGAGCAGTAGACTCCTGGGAGAAGACGAAGAACTTATTTGAGGTTTAGGGTTTTCTAGGTATGGCTGGATACTACAAAAGTTTCATACAGGACTTTTCATGCTTAGCAGCACCTGGGTATGACTAAGAAAGGTACGATGTTTTTGTGGTGTGATTCTTGTGAGTCATCCTTTCAAGTGCTGAAAGGGATGTTGAATTCAACACCGATACTAGTGTTTCCAGAGCTAGGAAAGATCTATACTGTGTACTGTGATCCATCATGTATCGTCTAGGAGATGTTCTTATGCAGGGGGAAGGAGTCATTGCATATGGGTCTCGGCAGTTGCAACCACTTGAGAGGAACTACCCGACGCATGATCTTGAGTTGGATGCGGTTGTTTATTCCTTACGCTGTTGGAGACATTATATTCTGGGAGATCATTTTGTGGTTTTCACCGACCACAAAAGCCTCAAGTAAATATTCTCTCAGTGTGATCTGAATTTGAGATAGTGAAAGTGGGTTGGGTACCTACAGTCCTTTGATTTCAAGATTTCCTAAATTCCTGGGAAGGGCAACACTGTGGTTGATGCTTTGAGTAGAAGGACTCAGATACAGGTAGTTCAGGAGGCTAGAAATGACTGGTAGCTTATGGTTATATTATCAGAGATGCAATTAGAGGTGCATGATAGACAGGGAAAAACCCTCCTTTCTTTTGTAGCTATTACCTCTACCTTTATTGATAGAGTAGGAATGAGGAAGCTATCATATTCTGAATTCCTGGTCCTACGGGAAGGTATGTCATGGGGGGAACCTATTCAGGGATGGACCATAGGTGAGGATGAGATATTGCATTTCTAGGGGCGTGTATGGGTTCCAATAGACATACGCGAGGAGTATATGCGAAACTCTCATTCCTCAGTTTGGGAAGTTCATCCTGGTGTCACCAAGATATATCGTGATCTAGATCATCAATATTGGTGGCTGTGTATGAAGAGAGATGTTTCAAGTTTCGTCATGAGGTGTTCCACCTATCAGTAGGTGAAGGCATAGCATCAACGATAGGCATGGCTTTTGCAGTAGTTACCCATTCCCAAGTGGAAGTGGAATGATGTCATGATAGATTTTTTGATAGGTTTACCAAGGTCGCCTTGAGGGAATGATGCGGGTTGGGTTTTCATTGATAGACTCATGAAGGTTTCTCACTTATTGCCGATCAAGGAGACCTTCAGTGTTGATGAGCTAGGACAGTTGTATATCCATGAGATTGCAGGTCTACATGGAGTTCCACACTCCATTGTTTCAGATAGATATGATCGTTTTACTTCTTAGGTTTGGTAGGGAATTTAGAAGGTTTTGGGTACATAGGGACATTTGAGTACAACATACCATCCCCAGACTGATAGCCAGTCCGAGCGTACGATTCAGGTGCTTGAGGACATGCTGCGAGCATGCATCCAAAATTTTTGAGGTTATTGGGAGAAGAATATACCTCTTGTGGAGTTTTCCTACAACAATATTTTTCAAGAAACTATTCAAATGGAACCTTATGAGGGCTTGTACAGTAGGCCATGCCGATCTCCCTTATGTTGACTAGAGGCAGGAGAGAAATCTTTGTTGGGACCTCATCTTGTCCAAGAGACCATAGAGAAAATAGAGTTGATTCGAAAGAGGATGGATACTACATAGTCTCGACAGAAGACTTATGCTGATCAATGGAGATGACCTATAGAGTTCGAGGTTGGGGATCAGGTTTTCCTTTGTGTCACACCGAGGTTGGGACACATGAGGATTAGGAGATAGGGTATGCTTTTGTCGACTTATGACGGGCCATTTTAGTTGTTGGAGGGAGTTGGGCCTATTTCCCATCAGTTGCAGTTACCTCAGAGGTACTGGGCTATGCACGACATTTTCTATGTTTCTCAGCTTCGACATTACTTCTCAGACCCATATCATGTTTTCCAACCTGAGGTGGTTGAGTTAGAAGTGGATGCATCATTCTAGGAGCATCTTATTTGGATTATTGATCACAGTACAAGTTTTATCCATGGTTGGTATGTTCCTCTGGTACGAGTGCTTTGGCAGCATGGGCGGGTACATGACAAGACTTGGGAGAGGGAGGCCAATGTATGAGCTTAGTGGCCGGAGTTGTTCGGGGTTTCCTCTTCTACACCACCTTGCTAAGGAAATTCAGGGATGAATTTCTTTAAGGGGGGAATTTTTTAAGAACCTGGATCTTCTTTATAGGTACAATTTTCCTTTTCTGGTCGTTTTTGAGGAAAAATGGTTTGTTTCTGGAAATTTTTGAAGTACACACTGTGTACTAATTTTCCACAGGAGGCCATGTGTTGGTCGTGTCAGGGCCACACACATGGTTGTGTGGGGGGTGACTTGGAGGCCACCTAAAGTGGAGTACAGAAATGGCGAGTACACACTGTGTACATAAAAAGTATACTCCGTGAACTTTTTTTTTCATTAAATGCACCGGGGTCATGTCTAATCGCCTAAACCATATTCTTCTAGGTATTCTTCGCTCGAGAGGACACATATGGCCATGATCCATCTTCCAGCCCCCAAGCCTCCATCCGATCACTAATTCGGCCACCGTCAATTACATTGGGATCACCTTAGGGAGATCTCTCTTCTGCTTGAGCTTCGTTTCATTATTCCTATTCTTTCTCAATTTATCCTCCATTGAACTTTTTAGATGTTTTTGTATATATTCGGTGTTATAAGGTTATTCAAGCCTCGGGGTTCACATATAGAGATCTCCTAATTCCTAAGTAGGTGGTTTGTGCATTTCTGTTGAAAGTCCTTGAGTTTTATGTGCAAAATTTACCAACGCCCATGAATGGGGTACTACACGTTTACCGTTTCAACCCTATTGTTGGCCTGATATGCTTGTATGCTTAAGTAGATGATAATTGATTGTGAATAGGGTGAATTTATATGCTTTGGCTGTGTTATCCATGCATGTTTTTCCTATTTTGACATTTGGGTCGACTTTGCCTGTTAGGCTGTTGTTTACTTTCCCATGCCTAGTATTGTAGGATGGTGTGACTGTTGTTCTATTATATTGTTCTGCTGTAGAATGCTAGCTAAGTAGTTCTTGAGGTTTAGCTTGGCTGATATGAGTTTCTACACTTGCTTGACATACATAGGGCTTCGAGAACCTAGTGTATAGACCATAGGTAGAATGGACATTGAGGGATTCTCCAGAGTGTCTGTTTTACTTATGATGTGAGACCACAGGGGGAATTGACGTTGAGTGCTTCCTCATAGTGTTTTTATTTTTTCGACACAAGACATAGAGGGAATGTGATGTACATGATTCTCAAGAGCACCTTTAGTTACGATACGAGACTATAGGGGGAATTGACGGTGAGTTCTTCCTCCGAGAGTCAATGATTAAGCTGAACCAGAGGGGTTAGATTGAGTGTACTGCAGAGAGGTTTTATTGTACTTATTTGGTAGAACCAGAGGTGTTAGACTAAGTGTAGTTCCCAAAGGGTTACCTTTGTGTTAGATTCTTTCTTGAACTTGTTTGGTAGAACCAGAGGGGATATGTTGTGAGTACTTTTTATAGGGTTACCTTTCTGTGTTTATCTGCTTGTTTAGCTATTTCATGATTTTGAAACTATGGATTTTTTACTGTTGAGTACTTCTTATTTAATGATTTTGGCACTTTTACCTGCCATATACTCATTGAATGTTAGGAACAGATCTCATGGTGGTTGCCTACTGGGATTAGTCTCACACCCTGTTTGGGCCATGATTTTGGGCCCAAACATATTATATTGTTGCAGTTATAGACAAGGGAAATCACCCTTCTACTTCAGGTACATGACATGTTGTGGAGCTGGAGAGCATGAGACCAAGCTCAGGCTTACGATGCTGTGGAGATGATTACTATTTTTCTTTTGTACTTGGTTTAGTACTGTATTTTAGCATTGTGCATTGTTTCTCTATTTTCCTAGACATATGTATCATGCATAATTTTATATATGTGATCCAGTTTGTTCTATTAGTCTTCTATTATTTATTTTTGTATAATATTATTACTGTTTCCATTCTTGTAAGTATTTGATTACTTTTTCTGTGTACTCTGCCAATGAGGGAATAGTTTCCCCACTATCACACCCAATTCCCTCTCTGCTAGTCGGCAGCCTCTAACGTCCGGGGAAATGATCTTGAGGCCATGTGACCAACCGGGTACGGGGAACCTCTGGGTGGCTTCCAGAACCAGGATATTACACTGCTCATTTAAGAAAATAACCTTGTCTAAGTTATCCCCAACAAGGCCACCCTCTCTCAGATTTCCTAGAAATAGTTCCTGGTAAATCTAAAACCATTCTTGTGTAGATCTTACATATTAATGACCACTGAGGTTCTCAAGAATGATATATACATACATGTTTTAATGAGACTTCATTACTTCACTAGATATCGATGAGAACATCAAAGATTGATCTTCGACAACAATGCTCAAATCTTTTTAATAGACAATGAAATCTTCATCAATCACATCTTTAGCTGATAGAACATGCATTACAGATTCTAGCATGTAATATTTATATTCATTGCGTAGCATAACCCAAAGGTGTCTCAACAAATCATGAAATATACTACTAGTTTGGAGGTTATATTTCTGTAAAATTGATCATAGGGATAATGTGGATATTGACCTTTTAATTTTATTCTACATTTAAAAAGAGTATATTATTATTAATTTTATTGATTAGAAAATAAGTGAGATATAATAAATTAAATGTTTTTTCATATTTATTTATTAAATCTTACACTATTTTATCAATTATCTATACCTCACACCATTGAACTCATAATGTCAATATTATTTAATAGTCTATTGAAAATGATCTTTTTAAATTTCATAATGATCCAAACATTTCCCATGACCCCCATAATAATGAAATTAGGTAGGAGGTCTCTCCAACTACGAACTTATGACCCCTTTATTCATTTAGTGGATTTCCCTACCTAGAAATCCAAACATTTATTTACTCATTGTAACGACCCAATGTTTTTCAATGGAAAATTCCATTCTTATATCTATGTCATAAAAACACAAAATAATGAACTACTAAGTGATAAGTGACCTTTAAACATAATTTTGTCACCCCTATGTTTGTAATTTTAAAAATCCGACATACATGGTTGTGTTCAAGATAGTTTTTGGAGTCTAATGAAACAGAAATAATTTTTGGTGAATAGTAACCTACCCTTATGAATAGTAACCTACCCTTATGAATAGTAATATGACCCTTATGAATAGTAAATAATATTAACATTACCTATGAATAATAAAATAAAATTTATACATCTTAGAAAGTGACAATTTGACCTTAGTAAACGTTTTTGGTATTTTATAAGCCATAAATAAATAATTATAATTAATTAATTTAAAAGAATATTTATTTTCCTGTAATGTATTCATAAATTATTTAATCAATGCTTAATAGTTTTTAGATAATTTTATACGACCCTACATAATTTTGGAAGAACTATAATATCAGTTTTAATCTTAAAAACTGTTTTTAAGTAAATTATGATTTTATTTAAATATTAAATTAATAATATTTAGAAAATTATTTTTGAAAAATGGACTTCATTTTTGGATTCTACACATTAAAAAATGGTTGGGGTAAATTTTTGGGATTTTTCTGAGATACATGAATTTTTGTGAATAGTAGAATACATTAATTTACCATATAAATACATTTTAATTAAAACCCACTATTCCTGACATCAAAAGTGATGTAAGCACCCAAATCCCGAACTCACATGCCTTTTTTACTATTCTTGTTCATCCAATACTCACTATTCCTTGTCTTAGGTGAAATTAATAAACTAATCAATTTTATATTAAGGAAACCCCTCTCCCCTCCACTATAAAAGCCACCCTTCACTCCCTCTTTTCCTCACACCTCTCAAGCTCGAATACATCACTAAACTTTGCCCAAAAACCTTCCCTAGCTCCTCCCCAACGTCCAAAAGCTGCTTGTCTCATCAAAATACCAAGCCTAGATTCCTTAAAGAGGATCTCAAGAGGATAATTCTAGAGGCAATTTCTTTCCCTCTTCTCCTTTAATTTCCTTTCAAGTTCAAGTTCCTTTCTTGATCTCTCCCTACCTATCATCATCCAAATTGTTCAGTAAATCCAGTATTATATATATACTGTAATATTATGATTCTAATGTTATATTATATCACCCCACACCCTTTCCCTCTTCCTTTTATTTTATTAAAGAGAACGTTGTTCATGAGGTGTTAAATTTATCACCTTCAAAAACGACATGTTCTCTTCTTCCATTTCTACCTTCAATCTGGTCATGAAACCATTTTATGGTTGAACCAGAATATTTTATATGTATTATGTTATATTTTAAGTTCAGGAAATAACCTATGGCCTTATTTCTAAATTAAATGTTAAAATAAGATCGTTGTGATCCAAAAACCGCCCAAATTAACCCAAATAACCATCATTAAATTTTTATCTAATGATTCGTCCACTTGGATTTAATATAATTCACTATAAAATTATTAAAGCTACTGAAATATAATTAATAACATGTAGTATCAGTTCTGTATGTTTACCCATGATCTACCCAAACCTCAACTTAAGAATACAAGTGGACCGCTCAAGAAAACCATGAAAATGAACATCCCCAATCAATGTTTTTAAACTCTATAAGTCATCCAAAGGAACATAATATAACATAATGAAACCAGAATGAACCCTATTAATGTACACATGGTTCTGGATTTCTAATTAATGAATATAATTTCATTATACAGTACATTAAAGAGAAGGAGGCATTCGAGTACAAGGTAAGGAGAAATCTCGAACCCATTTTTCTTCCTTCGGGTTCCCCCTCTTTCACTCCATTTTTGATATGGTTACTCCTCAAAGATCATTTGTTCATCATTTACTTTAATTTTCTGGGATATAAATGTTTTTCACTGGTTTTTATGTCCATCAAAATGTTTTCCAAAAGAACTCTTCTTTCAAGATCTCACCTTTTACCTCTCATTCAAGGTTGATGGTTCTTGTATCAAGTATGTTGTTCCCTCTTTCTTTTGGGAACCCAAAGATTATGAATGTGTTATTAAGAGATGAAACCCATTCCTTTCCATGTTTTATTTATGTACATATTTGATATGTTTTCTATGTGGCAATCATGATAATGATAATGTTATGATGTGACGGGTGCACCCAGAATTATATAGCGCAATATGAATGTTTAAATGTGACAGGTGCACCCGGAATTATACAGCGCTCCAATGCATTGGGTAAAGTGATGAATCTCATGAGTAAATGTGAAATGATGTGTGAACATGATCCTAGCTTTTTTCATATGTATGTGTGGTAGTTAACCACTAAGACATGATGTTTCATTTTTATGCATTGCCACATTTCAAGTCTTTTACTTATGCTCCTCTCATGTTCATGATCTTTTTCCCATGTTATGATTATACTCACCCCATGATGTATTATTCTTATCTATCCTCTTACTGGGATTTTAGATCACCCCTTTTGATGTATATTCTCAGTTGGATACATGTACTAAGGAGAGGACAAGTGCTACTAAGAAGCTATAGAAGAAGAAATTAAATAAATGTTTATGGTTGATGTTGTATTTGTTATGTATGGTCCTAGTTTGCCCAAGACACTAAACCTCTGGATCCTCCAAGTGTAATACTATTGTGTTGTTTATCTTTAAAATGATGTAATAGTAATGTAAGAAAAGGCCGGGTCTCTATAGTTGGTATCAAAGGAAAGGTTTAGTTAATTTGGGAATTAGGATTAGTAAACCCTAGAGAAAACCTCTAGCATGAGAATAAGTACAAATATGTGCACAAGAATATTTACCTAGGGATCCCATATGTTATTTTTTTGGTATAATTGTTTAAATGAATAAGTTATTCATGACTTGTTTACTTATGTATTGTTCTAACTATTTCTATTTAAGAAAATGGTGGGAACCAGGAGAAATCAGGCCAACAACTCTTACGAGGGCCAATGCAATTATTGCCCGAACAACATCCCCAATGATTTTGGAGGTGGAGTTCAAAACTTCATGGCGATGCTTACCCAATTATCTCGGGTTATGAATAATAACCATAATAATGGGGAACATCCTCCTTCACCAAAGAGGGAGAAACTAGCTATCAAATGTTTTATGCGACAACGACCACCAATGCTTTGTGGATCTTCTGATCCACTAGTTGCAGAACAGTGGGTCAAATCCATGGAGAAGATATTTTCTGTTCTTCACTGTTCCGAGATGGAGAAGGTGACTCTAGCCATTTATCGAGAAGCTGATCAATGGTAGGCTTTGATTAAGAACACCAAGCCAAGGGAGGAAATTGAGGAGATGGAATGGGAAGACTTTAAGATAATGTTTCTTAATAAGTACTTCCCACGAACTCTTCGCACAAAGATGGAGAGAGAATTCATAGAGCTCAAGCAAAAAGAAGAAGAATCTGTCACAACCTATGAAGAAAATTTCACAAGGCTCACAAGGTATGCTTTGGGTTTTGTTATCAACAATGATAGCAAAATTGATAGATTCTTTAGTGGATTAAAACCACATCTTTGAAAGGCTCTTGAAATTCGAGACTTTGGGAGTTATGAAGAAGTTGTTTGGTGTGCTCTCAAAGTGTAGATGGAGTTTGGAGAATGGTCCCACGGCTATGGTGATAAGAAAAGAAAGATGGAGTTTCAAGCTGGTGGATCTAGTGATAAATATGGGAAGAAAACACAACGACCCACATGCCAAAAATGCGGGACATTGCACCATGGGAACTGCCTCAAAGGTATGGCGAAATGATTTAAGTGTGGGAAGGAAGTACACCAAGCTCACGAGTGTCGAAAAGACATGAAAATGAAGTATAATGTAGCCGATGAAAGGAGAGAACCACTCGTGGTTCAATGCTACAATTGTAGGGAGATAGGGCACTATTCAAACCAGTGCACTAAACCTCGAGCTCTCAGGGGTAATCAGCGCCAACAACCACCAAATCCAAAGGAACAAGGGAAGGCTTATGCCATCACTACTGTGGAGGTGGAACATGATAATGAAGACGTACAAGGTACACTTCCTATTCACTCAGGAATGGAAAATGTTTTATTTGATTCTGGTTCTACGCATTCCTTTATATCTTGAAAGTTTGCTAGAACTATAGAATCAAAGCCCCGAAACCTTGAAGTAGAGATATTTGTAAAAACACCAAGTGGTGCAATCATTGCAACCCAAGTGTTTGACTCTTCTCCTGTTGACGTATGTGGGAAGATTCTTCCAACAAATCTCGTAATACTTCCCTTGGTGGAATTCGACGCTATAATGGGAATGGATTGGCTCTCGTTATATAGAGCACATATCAACTGTCGGGAAAAGGAAATATATTTTCATATTCTGAACCATCCCATGCTCTTCTAAAAATTCAAGGAAGATCATGAATATCCTTTTAAAAATCCTTCAATGGGGTGGGTGATGATTCCCTATGAAGAAGCATGCCTCGCCCAAATGTTTGAGTGAAAGGAAAGTTCCAACCTTGACTAAATGCCCATCGTCAGGGAATACGACAATGTATTTCTCAAAGATTTACCCAGAATTCCCCCGGATTGTGAGGTAGAGTTCTCAATTGAACTCATACCCGGAGCTACTCCTATCTCGAAGTGCCCCTATAGGATGGATCCTATCAAACTAGAGGAGTTAAAGAAGCAGCTGCAAGAGTATCTGGACAAAGGGTTCATACGCCCTAGTGCATCACCTTGGGGTGCGCCAGTGCTCATTGTGAAGAAGAAGGATGGTACCATGCAGCTGTGTATTGATTATCGGGAACTCAACAAGATCACCATAAAGAAAAAGTATCCTCTACCAAGGATTGATGACTTTTTCGATCAGTTAAGAGGAGCTCAATACTTCTCAAAGGTGGATATTAATTCTGGATATCATCAAGTAAAGGTGAAGAAGGAAGATATTCGGAAGACTTCCTTCCGTACAAGGTATGGGCACTATGAGTTTTTGGTGATGCCCTTCGGAATTTCTAATGCCCCTGCAATCTTCATGGATTTGATGAATAGAGTCTTGAGACATTACCTCGACAAATTTGTGGTAGTGTTTATCCATGATATTCTCATCTACTCCAAGTGCAAGGAGGAACATGAAGAACATCTAAGACTTGTGTTGGTGACATTGAGAAAGGACAAGTTGTACACCATGTTCAGAAAGTGTGACTTTTGGATGAATCAAGTCACGTTCTTGGGACATGTGATCACAAGAGAGGGAATTTCTGTGGACCCTTCCAAGACAAAGGAGATTGAAGAATGGCCCAGGCCCTCTAGTGACACAGAAATCTGTAGTTTTCTTGGATTAGCTGGGTACTATCGACATTTTGTGAGAAATTTCTCACGATTTTCAAGACTGATAACTAAGTTAACAAGGAAAGGGGTAAAGTATATCTGGACAGATGAATGTGAGGGATGCTTCAAGGAGCTAAAGAGAAGACTGATCACTGCACCTGTAATCACACTACCGAAAAGTGGAGAAATTTTTGTGATATACAGTGATGCTTCAATTAAAGGCTTGGGTTGTGTACTCATGAAAAATGATAATGTGATAGCCTACGCCTCATGAATGTTGAAGATCCATGAGCAGAACTACCCAACGCATGATCTAGAGATGGCAGCCATGATTTTTTCCTTGAAAATATGGCGGCACTCCCTTTATGGCGAGAAGTGTGACATATACATCGACCACAAGAGCCTAAAGTATACATTCACAAAAAAAAGAGCTCAACATGCGTCAAAGGAGATGGTTAGAGCTAATCAAGGATTACAATTTCTCTATTCACTATCATCCTGGGAAGGCGAACAAGGTAGCTGATGCTCTAAGCAGAAAAGAACCTGCTACTCTATCCATGTTGAGGATTGAGAAAGACCCTATCTTCTTGGATATGCAAAGGATGGATTTGGAAATCATAAGTGCAGGGGATACATCCAACCTTTCCCAAATGATTGTGCAACCATCCATCCAACAGAAGATTAAGGAAGCACAAAGGGATGATGTGGAGATACAAAAGAGGGTGAATGCAGTAAAGGAAGGTAATCTGCAAGAGTTCCATATCGACGATGATGGTGTGATTTGGTTTGGAACACGGATTTGTGTGCCTTTATCACTCGGGATAAATAAGGAGCTATTGGATAATGCACATAGATCAACTTTCTCTATTCATCCTGGAAGTACCAAGATGTTTCGTGATCTCCGAGAACACTTCTGGTGGGATAACATGAAGAAGGAGATTGCGGGATATATATCAAGGTGCTTGGTATGTCAGCAATTTAAAGCTGAGCAGTAAAAGTCCAAAGGTATGATGCATCCATTTCCTATACCCATGTGGAAATGGGAAAATGTTACTATTGACTTTGTCATGGGTCTCCCGAAAACGTCAAGAGGAAATAATGAGATATGGGTTATGGTTGATCGACTCACCAAGACTTCCCATTTTATCACTATTTGGGAAGACCTCTCAATTGAACAACTTGCAAGGATATATGTGAAGGAAGTAGTGAGATTGCACGGTGTTCCAATCTTGATTGTCTCTGATCGTGATCCAAGGTTCACATCTAAGTTCTGGAGGAGTCTTCAACATGCTTTGAGTACTGAATTAAATTTCGGCACGACCTATCACCCCCAAACTGATGGACTGTCTGAAAGGACTATTCAGACACTTGAAGATATTCTAAGAGCCTTCTCTCTAGAATTCAAAGGTGGATGGTATCAGCACATCCCAATGGTTGAGTTCTCATACAACAATAGCTACCACTCGAGTATTCAGATGGCTCCGTATGAATCTCTTTATGGGAAGCGATGTAGAACTCCAACCTGTTGGGATGAAGTTGGAGAAAGAAAGCTACTTGGACATGATCTTGTGCAGAAGATGACCGAGAAGGTTCATGTCATCCAGAAACACATCAAAGCTGCTCAAAGTCAGCAAAAGAGCTGTGTTGACGACCGTCGAAGGGACTTGGAGTTCGACGTGGGAGGAAAAGTCTTCCTTTGAATATCTCCACAGAAGAGAGTCATGAGATTCGGTAAGAAAGGGAAGCTAAGCCCAAGGTACATTGGCCCCTTTGAGATCCTTGATCGTATTGGAGCCGTGGCCTATCGTCTGGCACTTCCACCGAATATGGCTCAAGTTCCTGGTGTGTTTCATGTATCACTACTGAGGAAGTACATACCAGACCCCTGACATGTACTAAACTCAGAGATGGTACATCCGGATGATGATCTCTCCTATGAGGAGCAGTCGGTAAATTTTTTGGACTGAAGTGATATGGTTCTACGCAACAAGACAACCCACCTTGTCAAAGTGTTGTGGAGGAACCATAAGTTTGAGGAAGCAACTTGGGAACCAGAAGAGGAAATGAAGGAGATGTACCGTCACCTGCTTGTGTAAAGTGAAATTTCGGGGGGGGGGGGATTTCTTAAGGGGGGAAGAATGTAATGACCCAAAGTTTTTTAATGGAAAATTCCCTTCTTATATCTATGTCATAAAAACACAAAATAATGAACTACTAAGTGATAAGAGACCTTTAAACATAATTTTGTCACCCCTATGTTTGGAATTCTAAAAATCCGACATACACGGTTGTGTTCAAGATATTTTTTGGAGTCTAATGAACCAAAAATAATTTTTGGTGAATAGTAACCTACCCTTATGAATAGTAACCTACCCATATGAATAGTAATATGACCCTTTTGAATAGTAAATAATATTAACATTACCTATGAATAATAAAATAAAATTTAGACATCTTAGAAAGTGACAATTTGACCTTAGTAAACGTTTTTGGTATTTTATAAGTCATAAATAATTAATTATAATTAATTAATTTAAAAGAATATTTATTTTCCTGTAATGTATTAATAAATTATTGAATCAATGTCTAATAGTTTTTAGATAATTTTATAAGACCCTACATAATTTTTGAAAGAACTATAAAATCAGTTTTAATCTTAAAAACTATTTTTTAAGTAAATTATGATTTTATTTAAATATTAAATTAATAATATTTAGAAAATTATTTTTGAAAAATGGAATTCGTTTTTGGATTCTACACATTGAAAAATGGTTGGGGTAAATTTTTGGGATTTTTCTGAGATACATGAATATTTTGTGAATAGTAGAATACATTAATTTACCATATAAATACATTTTACTTAAAACCCACTATTCCTGACATCAAAAGTGATGTAAGCACCCAAATCCCGAACTCACATGCCTTTTTTAATATTCTTGGTCATCCAAGACTCACTATTCATTGTCTTAGGTGAAATTAATAAACTAATCAATTTTATATTAAGGAAACCCCTCTCCCCTCCACTATAAAAGCCACCCTTCACTCCCTATTTTCCTCACACCTCTCAAGCTCCAAGCCTTCACTAAACTCTGCCCAAAGAGCTTCCCTAGCTCATCCCCCACGTCCAAAAGCTGCTGGTTTCATCAAAATACCAAGCCTAGCTTCCTTAAAGAGGATCTCAAGAGGATAATTCTAGAGGTAATTTCTCTCCCTCTTCTCCTTTAATTTCCTCTCAAGTTCAAGTTCCTTTCTTGATCTCTCCATAACTATCTTCATACAAATTGTTCTGAAAATCCAGTATTATATATATACTGTAATATTATGATTCTAATGTTATATTATATCACCCCACACCCTTTCCCTCTTTCTTTTATTTTATTAAAGAGAATGTTGTTCATGAGGTGTTAAATTTATCACCTTCAAAAACGACATGTTCTCTTCTTCCATTTCTACCTTCAATCTGGTCATGAAACCATTTTATGGTTGAACCAGAATATTTTATATGTATTATGTTCTATTTTATGTTATGTAAATAACCTATGTCCTTATTACTAAGTTAAATGTTAAAACAAGATCGTTGTGATCCAAAAACCGCCCAAATTAACCCAAATAACCTTCATTAAATTTTTATCTAATGATTCGTGCACTTGGATCTAATATAATTCACTATAAAATTATTAAAGCTACTATAATATCATTAATAACATGTAGTATCAGTTCTGGATGTTTACCCATGATCTACCCAAACATCAACTTAGGAATACAAGTGGACCGCTCAAGAAAACCATGAAAATGAACATCCCCGATCAATGTTTTTAAACTCTATAAGTCATCCAAAGGAATATAATATAACATAATGAAACCAGAATGAACCCTATTAATGTAAAAACGGTTCTAGATTTCTAATTAATGAATATAATGTCATTATATAGGACATTAAAGAGAAGGAGGCATTCGAGTACAAGGTAAGGGGAAATCTCGAACCCATTTTTCTTCCATCGGGTTCCCCCTCTTTCACTCCATTTTTGATATGGTTACACCTCAAAGATCATTTTTTCATCATTTCCTTTAATTTTCTGGGATATACATGTTTGTCACTGGTTTTTATGTCCATCAAAATGTTTTCCAAAAGAACTCTTCTTTCAATATCTCACCTTTTACCTCTCATTCAAGGTTGATGGTTCTAGTATCAAGTATGTTGTTCCCTCTATCTTTTGGGAACCCAAAGCTTGTGAATGTGTTATTATGAGATGAAACCCATTACATTACATGGGTTATTTATGTACATTTTTTATATGTGTTCTATGTGTAAATCATGATAATGATAATGTTATGATGTGACGGGTGCGCCCGGAATTATATAGTGCAATATGAATGTTAAAATGTGACGGGTGTGCCCGGAATTATACATTGATACAATGCATTGGGTAAAGTGATGAATCTTATGAGTAAATGTGAAAGGATGTGTGAACATGATGCTAGATTTTTTCACAAGTATGTGTGGTAGTTAACCAATAAGACATGACGTTTCATTTTTATGCATTGCCACATTTCAAGTCTTTTACTTATGCTCCTCTCATGTTCATGATCTTTTGCCTATGTTATGATTATGATCACCCCATGGTGTATTGTTCTTATCTATCCTCTTACTGGGATTTTAGCTCACCCCTTTTTATGTATATCCTCAGGTGGATACATGGACTAAGGATAGGACAAGTGCTACTAAGAAGCTATAGAAGAAGAAATTAAATAAATGTTTATGGTTGATGTTGTATTTGTTATGTATGGTCCTAGTTTTCCCAAGACACTAATCCTCTAGATCCTCCAAGTGTAATACTATTGTGTTTTTTATATTTAAAATGTTGTAATAGTAATGTAAGAAAAGGTCGGGTCGCTATACTCATCATTTTCCTATAAATATGTATTGATCATACTTTCATTGTTAAACACAATAAAATTTCTATTAATTCAACCAAAAACTCTGAAGAGAAATCCTAGATTAAAGTAAGTGTTAGGTGCACATGAGCCTTAGCCCAGTTGGTGAGGACTCCTTAAGTGCATCCAAGAAAAATGGGATCAAATCCAAGCGGAGGCTAATTTTAGGGCACTGTAGCAGGAACTGTAGCAGGAACTGTGTAGAACTGTATCATGTACTGTTGTAGGCATTGTTTGACATTGTAGCAGCTGGGAATATTCCCCCGTTTGGGCCTTTGGGCCACCGATTTGGTCCTCGGGTTCTTTAAGGCCTTTGGGCCACCCAGGCCTTCATGTTAGTCAGGCCTTTGGGCCACCTCAAGGCCTTCAGGCCACCTTAAGTGCAGATGCAAACCAGAAAACCTACAAGGAACAGTCTTCAGAAAGAGGAGGAGTAAGGAGCTTTCACCATAGCAGAATTTAAACGGATTGCAAGAATGAGAGGGTATGACACCTGCCATCGGGACAAGCATGTGCATGCATGGGAAATCCTTGACGAACAACCATGCAAAGGTGGAGAGCTGATTTCAGGATGATGATGATGGGGAGGAGAAGTTCCAAGTAATGAGTCTGGGTTGTATGTAATGTTTGAAGCCTATGGGAAATGAATTTCTCTAAGGCCTATGAGCCATGTAATACTAATCCCTATGGGCCTTGTAATGGTTCCAACTTACCCCTTGGAAGGTGGATTATCAAAAATCAATCAAAAATGATTGCCTTTGATCCATTGGAGGAAGTGAATGTTAGGCATTGATCATGTACTATAATTAGTTTTATAGTTTCATTCCCAATCATGTAATGAAAGCCTTTTATTGATTTTATATCTAATTAAAGTATTGTAATTTTTTATTCATAAATTTTATCATGATTTATATTTTACATATCATGTTAATATTAGGTAGATTTTACTTAATTAATTAGTCATGTTTGATAAAACATTTACCCATAATTCTTTTATTTAATTTTTGCCTTTTAACATTAATTCATTTATTTATGTCATAAATTCCTTTGATATATAAAATAAATGATTTCATAGAGAAAAATAATAAATAAATTCAATTAAATGTTCATGAGTGTTATTCAATGGTTGATTTAACGAGCTTACATTAAATCAACATTTTACCTAGCTGAAATTACTCATATTTCTGGTCTTGGAATGAGTTACAACATTTCACCTTTCTACATGAGTATCAACTGGGTTGGAATTGTTATAGTTCTATATAAAACTACCTCCATGGGCTATGGGATACACCATAAATTAAAAATATTTATTACTCACAAATAGGTGTGGGGAAACAAAGGATTGGTTAGAGGTGATTACACAAATATATTTTGACACATATTTAATAAATAATAATGGAGAGAGTGACGAATCACATGACCTCATTTAATTTAATATTAAATAATTGAAAACTCATGAAATAAATTAAATTAAAACATCAAACACATGAAAAGGTCTTGGTCAAGCTCATGAATGTTCATACATGAAATGAATGCACAAAAGTAAACGGTTATCATTAAATTGTTTATTTTTTATTTTATTATTATTGATAACCACAATTGTATTAATAAATTAATAAGTTCCCTTTCAACTTAATTATTATTTGGTATTATTTGAAGATACACATCATTAATGTAATTATTGGGAAATATATGGAAGAACCAATAATGATATATTAATTACAATAAATTAATTGATAATTTAAAATCCAATAAAACCATTAGTAAATTTTCAAACACACAATGGTGAGTTAATCAATAATTTATGTTATTAATATTTCAATTTTCAAATTTAATGTAATATTTTTTCCATTAATGGGAGACTACAAAACATGTGCATCCAACTACATAAAATGTGCCTCAGTTGACGTATATCCATGTCACACACTATAGGATTCTAAATTTTAACTCGACCACACAACATGAAATATAAATTCGAGTAAGAAACCCTATATCAACATTTTGTGGCCTTGTGGGTCTAGTAGAAAATAAATGCTAAGAAAATAACATGTAATTAAATTCTATGTGCATCTAGATAGAATTCACATGGGTATATGGTGTGTGCTTTAATGGTAGGCTACGTAACTCAGTTGTACCATCCAATGATTTGGAACTTCCTGATGGAATCTCTAGTCATTCTTCAATTTTTATAAAAACAATAAGAAAATGAATCACTGAAAAAACGTGATAAATTTGTTGATAACATGTTAATTTAAATCATATTAAAGAATGTATAAAATGAAATTGAAAATCTAACCACAATTAGACATAGATCCCTATATTTTAAAAAATTATAAATTTATAAGTGACTTCTCTAACACCACATCATGGTTTAGGGGGTAGTGAAAGCATGTGAAGGGGGGTGATAAATTAAAATTTTATTTATTAATCATTTCTCAAAATCATAAGAAAGGATATTGCACATTAATTTATAACTAATTTATTTAAAATTTGAAGAAATAAATACTTGTTCTTAAAAACTCTCTTCATTAGAGAATGTTGAACTTCTAAAAACCCTTTTGTATTACCATAATTATACAATGAGAACTGAGGAAGGAATCCCTTAAGTGATGATCCACACATGCTCCTATGATCCCAGAGCAATACAACTCAATCTTAATGTTCTATAGTGGTGATTTGAATGTCATGAGTTGTTCGTTCATGATTTCAAATTATTTGGTGTTGAATAATTCTCATTTTAATTTCTTATTATTCATTGGGAGATAGAAGTAACATTTTAGAGATAATTAATTGTGTGAAAAAATTATCTATTCTCATTTTTTTTGGATTCTCTAACTATAGACATAGATGACTATTTATAGAGTTGGGATTGATGTTAAAATATTATTTAATTTCATTCAATCCATTAAATAATATTTGTTACCATTAATAAACTCAATTCCTCATAATAATAATTATATTATTATTATCATCTAGAGTACTCTATCCTACACAATAATAAATATTATTTAATGGTCATGTTAATTAATATTTCTCCCCAAACTCGTTATTAGTCATTTAGAAACACTATATTATTTTTTGATCAACTGAATCAATTTTTTATTCATAAATGAATAATTTATTCATAATATTTTGAAAATTTATTTATTAAAATATTGAATAAATAAAATAAATATTTTATTCACCAACCATCAAATAAATATTTTTTAATTTTTATGATCAATATAACTTGAATAAAATAATTCCTTAAACTAGAGAATAATATTAATTCCATTAATTAAGCTCAAATTGAATTTAATCACTATCAATAGAAAGACATACAGTGTGACCCACATGGATTCTTTCTCATTGGAATTAGGTAGGATTTCATGAAGTCCAAGATTACAATCTAGAAACAGGATAAGGAGGCTAAGAGAAACAACTTAATGTTGTAATGCTAACAACCACATACGAATGTCACTAGGTAATTTAATCCCTTTGCCAAAATATCTCATCATGAAGGTTTTTTATCCATGTCACCTTACTGTGTAACATCTAGTGTTTTGTTCCAAGGTATAATTTCACGTCTATTTGAATTGTTCTATTTAATGGATGGTCCGTTCATTGATTAGATCATTGAAATTTAATTCTATGAGTTGAAACACATTAATATTTTTTTAGGATTGATTAAAGGACTGATAGATACCTATCTTGTCTCATTGAGCTTAGGGAGCACCAGGCCCCATAAATCAAAGGTTTGTGTGGTCTTTCAGAGGTTCATGGTTTGTATGAAACCCTATGGTTCTTAGTAGTAAATAGTTTGGCCTGATTTGAGTAGCATATGTTACACAAATAGGTTGTGCGTGGTTTACCCAAACTATTTTCCCGTATTACACTATTAGTGCCACTAAGATAGTACCTATGCATTATTTAATGCATGTTTGGCACCAGATTTGTCCGAACCGTGCGGCCCAATTTTTATGGTTATATTATTATTTTTCCTAAATGAAAACATAAAACCTATTTCTCATTTATTATTCTACCTCCAACCATGTGAAGCCTCCTCTAGGTGCCTATAGATTACATAATATCCTCCTCTTAGGGATGAAGATATCACTTCTACTAGTTGTCTGAATCGAACACTATCAATCTCAATAGATCTGCATTTATAATCTCACATTTCCTCTTGAATCCTTTTAAAGTTTATCATTCAATAATTTATGCTATTTTAGAGTGATCCCTTTCCCCCTATTTTCAGGGTGAATTTCATTTTTCTTATATTTCTTCCAAATGACACTAAATCAAAGATTTATATTGCATGAGTATATCGTTATAAGTACAAGGTAGGTGGTCTATGTATTTTCTTTATTTTTTCATCATTTTATAAATAACTCTATTACAAAACATTAAATCTTTTTCACGTGTTACCTTTAAATTGATTTCATCAAATCTAATTGAACGATGATTCTTTATATACATCCTTTAATTCATGTTTAAAAATTTAGAAGATGTGAACCCCATTCATAGATACCCCATGGGTTTTCCAAGTCAAAATGAACCTTTTATTAAATGAATCAAATTCCCATAATGAATTCTAAGAATTATTCTTAGCTTAATATTTTAATTTTTCTCTTCGAGGCATTTAAAAAATTGAGAATGGAAACCCCTAAGTTCCTTGTCTAGTCATTATAATTTGTATTTCTATGTTGAATAGATTTTCTAAAAATCTATTTTTGATGAATTGAATTATTATTAATGAATAAAATTCATCTTTGTGTAAAATTAATTGTTTAATTAATATTGTCATGTTTTTATAATAAATCCCCTCTGATGAGGTGCACATTATTCTAAACATAAAACTAGAGATTGGTTATTTATATCATGCTTAGATTATTGGAATTGGTGTTTCATTATGATTTTTTATGGTTGGTGATGCAGCATGTTTCAAACATGGCCCTTAAATATTTCATAAATTGAGTTTCCCCCTTTCTGTATAAATTATAAACAGTCAAAGCTCCAACTAAGGGTTGTCCTTGTTCAATAAAAGGATTACCCATGTAGGTATTTTTCTATTGGACCATGATAGCTTCTAAGTATCTAGTTGATACATTATAAATAAATTTCCCTAATTGATAGATTTAATGGAATGTTGTTAATTAAATATTTAATCATGATGGTTGTTTATTAAAAATAGTTTTAGGATATAAATGGAATGGCTTGACATGATGGATTACCTTCACTGATTATTTTAAAATTTTAAATTGTTATCTCTTTATTATATTTAATGGAATAATTCAAGTGGTATATCATTCCATTAACGAGTTAAATGTTATAAATTGAAATAATATGTATTGGGTGACAAGTCCACATTGTTTATTGCATGATTTAGTATATGATTTACTCATATTGTAATAATTGTGATTCTATTGTTTGTGATTGTCTTATTAAATATAGGTATTGAGATGTAATTCCTCATGTATTCAATTATTATTATTTTAAATATTATTACAACTTTGTGTAGGATGTGGAATGATGGTAAAGGTTCTGTTTAGCATGGAAGAAAATCTGGATCTCTTACATCGGGTGTTGTTTCATAACATCTCACACTATTGATACTAGTAGGATGCGGGCTAAGGCGGTACCCACCCTTTTTAAAGTGATGAAATGATATCTCACTCACAATCCCCTATGTCATGCATGACGTATCACACTCTATTGAGATGTAGGTCAAGTGAACTTTGGTTTGAGATTATACGATTGTTCACACTAGTTATGGATGACTGAGTTATGCTCGGTCCATACAACACATCATATTCTATGTGTATAGCCATTAGCGTCTACACATACTTGTTCCATGTATGTGGAAGTGATATATAACTGAACTCTATATATATATATATATTATTACAATATATATAGTTACTAGTCATACTTATCATTATGGCCGTCAACCAAAGCAGATAGAGCCACCACATGTCCTTCAGGAACCTGTGTGGGCTATTAATTACTTATTTATTTAGTTTTTTACTTATTCTAACCACATGCACACTATTTTACTTTATATTCATTTTTTAGTTGATGTTTTAGACACTGTGGGTAGTAATCTACTATTATTTTTATCTCACACCATGCTCAGGATGACATTTGTCTAGGGTACCTGTGTAGACCGAATGTTTGAAGTACCACAGATGATTTCTTGTGTTGTTTTTCTATTACCTGAGAGTTAGGAGCAGAAGAAGGAGATGGAGCTTAGGTTTCTGATGGAGACCCCCCTAGGAGATCTTATTTACATTATATGATTTATTTATGTATTGTACCTTATCATGTTTTCTATTGTATATATATCATTTTAGTTTATGTATCGTCATCAGCTCATATATGCATCTATTGTATATTGGTGTTTTTCATCCTTTATATTAAGTTATTATCCATATTCAACTGCATTATTTTAATTTATTATTTCTTCTGATGTTGTTTTTTATTTATATATGTTATATTGTTATTCTACATTGAGTATGAGTATATAGACTTCCCACTATCACCTCCATAGACCCTCATTACAAGTCAGTAGCCTCCAGTGTACGGGGAGACGCACATGAGGCTTTGTGATGACTAGTCCGTCTATCATTCAAGCGTTCAATCTGGCCGATATGTTACCAAGTGCTGTCATAGAATTTTATTTTTCATTACCATACAATTTTTTGTTTGTATATAGGAAACAAATAATGTGTCATCACTTGGTAAATAGTTATGTTTGGGACTGATCACCCCACCCATGAGGAAATGTCTAGGTGGCCAGGGCTAAGAGCGATGTTTATACTGTTGCTATTACAATTGATTATGATTTAACTAGGATCTAATGGAGTATTTTCCAATGCATTTTGATTTATGATATTTTTTATTTTTCCCTTGGCTTGATATGGAATGGATTTAGCATTACATGCCTTGTTATAGGCACATAGAAAATCACATACCATGAATATTCCATGCCATGAAGTTACATTAGTAGGTTGCATTCTAATTTTGATTGTGTGCTTGAGTGTGATGACATGATATTGTTTTAATTATAATTCATGTTTACATAACATGAGTAGCTAATAATATGCCAATCTCCACATTTAATTAGCATGTCATTATTATGTGTCATGATTTTTTTATTATTATGTTATTATGTGCTTACTTCTTGTAATGATATGCTAGTTTTGTTTTGATATATGAAAATGGTTTCATGGGGTCAATATAGTGGTTGTAATTAAATGGGAACTGATTTTCAGTTACAAGTTATATATTAACCTTATAATTGTAAAAAGAAAACCTATATACTCAAATCACCCTTTGGGTTGTATATTCATCAATCCTTTTTTAAAATTTAATGGCTTTTAAATTTCAAAGGGTAAAGTTAAATTGGTTTTGATTAATGGGAGACAAGTTCCAACTAGTAAAGTGAATTTTTTCTTTATAAATTACTTTACGCTCACCCATATATTTGAACCATTATCTGATCATGTTATATTTTTCAAATGATTATATATGAAAAAGATGTATGAGTTTGAATTTTAAAGTTACTTGGTTTTGGTTAAATGGGAGCCAATATATGATCAATAATGTGTATGGGTGATTTAGAAATTTGAGATGGAGAAACAGATAATCAAACATGTATTAAAGGATGTGATATAATATTTAAATGGTTATAGATGTCAAATGTTTTTAAATTTTGAACTTAAATATGTTTTTAATATTCTTAAATGAACAAATAAACCCATGTAGGTCATTTGGGGCATGTTTCATATAATATATCCCACCACGAGAATTTTCAATATTCTATAATGAAACAAATACTATTGGGATATATTTTTATGAACCTAGGTTGGAATAGAGGGACCTATATATGTCTCCATGTCTATTTAAAATGAATTTATTTCATAAATTAAATGAATATAATGGCATTTTCATAATTTATTAATTTTTTAATAGGTTGTTTGATAATTCCGGCCTATTTGTTTCTTGATTTTTTAGTTAAATCATATACCAAGTTGTTTTGTTTTATAATTGATACTTGATGTTATATTTGAATATTTTATTTGTTTATATATTGATTCTAAAACAATGAATATACTTTAAAATGGAAACATTGGTGGAATCCTTAGCATGAACCCTTGAGTTGGGTTAGTTTAAACATTCTAATGGACTTACCAAGGAATGGAAATGGGAGTTCTTTCCATAGGACTTACTCTACTTCTGTCAATGGATAAAATGAGAGGGTTTTGAGCCTTGTGACATTCCATTTGTGTGTGACCTAGTGATATGGTTGACACTTTTACTTTTGAAAGGGACTAGTCATGGTAGGTAGGACCCTATGAGATTAAATGCATTGCTAAATGTTGTTAGCTTTATACTGTATGGTACTATTCAAGAGATGTTGTCCCAAATAGTAATCATAGAATCTAAATTACACCCTTATTCTGATGGGTGTTCAGGGTAATCTTGGCCGTTTTTATTGGGATGAGCATCATGTATTGATCGGTTTCAGCATGTTTGACATGCCTTGGGCATGGTCATCCGCTTAGTAGGTCGTGTGACCCTCTCTTCTTCTTTGTTGATTAATGAATCAGTATGTCATCATCTATTTTAAATTTAGTAAGGGGAAATGTGACTATAGATTAAATATCTTGTACACAATATCTTATAAGTTCATGTATGGGGAAGATATCCTATGGATATTATCAAGTATATATGAATTTATCTTGTAATCTCAGGGTAGTATGTATTGATTTAAATGGTACTCATTTTGTTTCATAATGATATAAAAATTAAGTTAAGTTCAATGAAATCATTGAGACTTGGGGTTTGAGTATGTTTTCGAGTCATCTTCATATTAGAGTGTCCTGGGAATTAATGGAATTAGTTCATCCCAATGCTCATTATATTTTTTAAGGGAAAAAAATGTTTTAACATGCCATTTAGTTTTGATTGGTATTTCATCCCAAATGATTAAGCATTCGTGTATAAGGTGAATATTACCTATCATGATTTTAAGAGGTTGATCTATCACTTATCTCAATGATTAGGAAACTCCTATGATGGGGGGTTTCACATCCGTTTTATTGGTTATGTTCTCTTCTATGTGTAAGGATCACAACCATGGTTGACCATTGGAAATGGTCTGTTTTTCTCAAATTCCCTAGTGGATTTAATGTTGGAAATGGTGTCAGTGCTTTCTTAGTAGAGAAACATTGAAATGGATGGATGTATATAAAAACCTTGAGAAACACTATTTTCATTTATTGGAAATTTGTTGATAAAACATGAACAATCACGTGACTCATTTATTAGAAATGTCGTGTGATCAATTAATGATAATGCATCGACAGGTGAATCTAATCTTCTTTTAAGAAGTAGAGTAGTTTTGGTTCGAATGATTTTATTTCCAGCAGTTGGGGCTTCTTTGGTTAAAAATCATTGAACCCTCTTATTGTATTCTGATAAGTGATGAGCATGTCCCCTATCTTGACTTCATCTTTGATGCACTAAGAGAACGTCATTTATACTCCACACTAAATTTTCACAAGATGTGGGGATTGATAAATGGTATTTATTAGTTTTTCTCACTGATGTGTGGTTCTTATCGAAGCATAGTTAGTTTTTAGTGATATATAGCTTCCCATGTAGGGATGCCTTAGATTGACATTTTGACATTGGCCGCTTTCTTTTGAATTCATCGCCAGGTGGATGGTGCTCTGTGTTCCTTCAATGATATAATGTGGACATTTTGGAATTTACCAACAGCCCACATGTAAACATGGGGTTTGTAATACATTTATAAGTTCCTTGGACTCCATTTTAATGAATATGAAGTGGTCCCAAACTTGTTCTGAGGATCACATATGATTCTTAAAGGGTAACAATTCTTGTTGTTTGGTCCAGGGATGCACCCTTATTAGTGTTGAGATACAAATATTTTAATGACCATGTGATGGTTTAAAAATGTAACATTATTGGATGTTAGGTATAGATGTCTGTTAACATGCTTGTTGTAAATTCTAGATTCCTTGGAAGAAGGTGCAATAGTTCAGTTTGAATTATTCATGCTATTTAAGATGGACATCGTGACAATGGACAGCTAAATGTGGATTTACATATTATCATTCTTGTAATTGTATAAGGATGGTGATGATTTGGTTTAAAAATGTTTCTAGGTTAAGGTGGTTGTCGTGTAATGGTCGGATATGACTTTCATGGAAATCGTATATGACTGGTATTGGTTTGGTCGACCAAAATTCAACTATTTCTTTAGTGAGGTCTATGATATGACCTCGACATGTAATTGGGTTCACTAAATTATAGAAAATCACGCCAAAAGAATAATATAACTCTTAGATATTTTCATTGTGAGGCAAATCTGAAGGTAGAGGAACCATGACTTAGAATTTGACAGTCTTTTTGATAAATCTTATGGTAGGGATCATCATCGGATAGTTTTTTAATGATATGATAATGTGACTGTGTCTCTAGATGAATGATCTTAGGTGAGATCATTTTTAGTGTTTTAATTGGATATTGAGCGTTGGATCTAGTTTTTTTTTCTTAGGTTATATAATCTTATGTAATTCTTGACGTGCATTGGGAATTTGGAAGAAAAACACAACCATTTGAATGATAATTTATGATCCTTGGAGGTCAGATGATTTTTTTATTATTCAAGAAGGCTTCTCAGGGATAATATGTTCTATGGTGGGGAGTTGTTAATGTGCCATGTCTTGATCCAAGGTAAAAATTCAACAGAATTTAAATTTTCATATTTACTAGTTGGAATGTTCATTGACATGTGTTTTTGAATTTAATTCTGGGAGATATAACACATGAATATTTTATTTTTAGGTTTGTGTAATGCCCAGAGATATCCCTTGGATGTCTCATTGAGTTTCGAGAGCATCGGGCCCCAGAAATCAAAGGCCTGTGTGGCCTTTCAGAGGTGCACTATTTCTCTAAAACTTTATTTTACTCAACAACAAACTATATGGCATGATTTTATTAGGAGTTTTTCCCCACATGGGCTTTTCACAGTTTACCCAAACCATTCAACCATCCCACACTTTACGTGACACTTCGAATGTACCTATCCACTATTCACTACATGGTTGGGGTACTGTTTGTCAAAACTTTGTGGCCAAATCGTGAATCCCTGATTTTAGGCTAAAATTACATTTTTTGACATTAATGAAATCTCCAAGATTACATATCTTTTCTTTTTCCCCCACCAGCCACATGAATCCTCATCTTTGTGCCTATGGAGTTCCGAAATTCCTCTACCATGGGATTAAGATATCTTCACCACCAGTTGCTCGAATCAGACACATTTATTATCTATGGATATACATTGGTAATATCTAATGTATTCTTGAATCCTTTAAATGTTTATCTTTAAACTTATTGTGATATTTTTAGTGTGAGATATTTTTCCCTATTTTTCAGGGTGAATTTCTCTTTCATAGTTTTCTTCAAAACCAGACCAAATTAGAGCATGATAATGGATGAGTAGACTATCCTAACTATAAGGTAGGTGTTCTATGGAACTTTCCTTGTCTTTATATGATTCTCTAAATAGCTCTCTTTCACCACACACTGGCATTTTTTTCATGTTTCCTTTTAATTGATTTTTCTCAAATAAAATTATATGTAACTCCTTGATATACATCCGGTGATTTTTTTTGGAAATTTAGAGGATGTGGATGTCATTATTGGAAAACCATGGGTGTTACATGTAAAATTTCCCCTTTTTATTAAATTAATGAAATTCCTAGAACTCCATCTAATAATTCATAATTGTTTAATAATGAAAATTTTGCTTTTAGGTGTTTGATAAATTTTGAATGGGACCTCCTAGGTTTCAAGTTGAATCTTTATGATTTGAATTTCAATGATGGAGATTTTTTCAAAAATGATTATTTTGAATAATTGAATTATTATTCTTGAATGAAATTCATCATTTTGTAAAATGATTTTTAATGAAAAATTTAACTTTTTTATAGTAAAGTCCCTATAATTAGGTGTGATGTATTCTAAATTGAAAATTAAAGAATAGTTAGTAAGATCACTATTGAACTTCTATATTTTTTGTTTCATTATGATTTTGTTATGGTTTGTGATGTGGAATGTTTAGGACATGGCCCATAAATATGTCTTAAATGTATTATCCCTCTTTCTCTATAAATGACAGATGATCAAAGATCTTTATATGGGTTGGGCTTGTTTAATAAATGAGTTTACTCATGTAGGAAGTTGAACATTAGATCATGATACCTTTTAAGTATCTATTTTAGATTTTATAAATAAATTTCCATGATTTATAGATTCAATGACATGTCATTAAATAAATATTTAATCATGATGTTTTTTATTAAAAAGAGTTGTTTGATTAAACGGAATGGCTTGATATGATGGATTTCCTTCCTTGATTGTTTTAAATTATTTAAATTTTATGAAACAATTAAATTGAATGGAAAAATTTAGGATTTTTTGAATGACTTTAATTAATGAAATGTTTTAAATTGAAATGAAATTTAATGGGTGGAAAGGGCATGCCATTTATTATATACTTGAGTACATGCTTAACTCATATTGTCAAAACTGTGATGCCCTTATTTATAATGGAATTATTTAATGTATAAAATGAGATGTAATGACAAATGAATCTAGTTACTATTATTATAAATATGATGACACATTGATATATGATTTGGAATGGCGGTAAGGGTTCTATTGATAATAGAAGAAATTCACACTCCCTTAAATCAGGTGTTTAGTTCACAATGTCTCACACTATTTATACTAGTAGGACTTCGGTTAATGAATCATGATCCCTATTTAGAGTGATGGAATAAGGTCTCACTCACCATCCTGAGTTCCAAACATAACTTCTCACACTCTATTGGTATATAGGGAATGTACCCTTTGGCTTCATCTTATAGGCTCATTCAGACGGGTTATGGATGACTGACTTATGCCAAATCTAGTAAGGTATATGGACATTAGTGTCCACACATACTTGGCCCATATATGTGGGTGAAAATATATAAATAAACTATATTTAATATATATATATATATATTTACTAGTCATACATCTAATCATGTTCATGATCTTAGGAAGGGAGAGCAGTTAGGTGTCATTCATGAACCTGAGCGGGCTGTTGATTATTTATTTATTGAATTTTTTTATTTATTAATACTATCTTAAATACATTTACTTTATATTCATGGACATTTTAAATTTGTAGACACTGTGGGTGGTAACCTACATGTTCTTATATCTCACACCTTTCTCGGGATGCCATTTCATTAGGGTACTCGAGTAGACCTTATGTTTGAAAACCATGGGTGATTTCTTGTGCTATTTTTCTTGTACTTGGGAGTTAGGAGAACAAAACGGAGCTCGTTCTTAGGATGCTTATTGAGATTTTCTTAGGGGATTTTCTTTACATTCCTTTTTTATTTATGTGTTTTAATTTATCATGTTTCGTCTTGTATGAATAATGATTTTGTTTATGTATCATAATCAGGTCATGAATGGGTTTATTGTATATTGACATTTTCCATCTTTGATATTCAGTTATTATTATTATTCTACTACATTATTTTCATTTATTACTCTTTATTATATTGTTTGTTATTTATATCTGTTATAATATTTTTCTATTCTGGGTATGGGGGCATAACCTCTCCATTATCATATCTTTAGACTATCCTTGTTAGTAATCGGCCTCTGACATACATCGGTATGTGGTTGAGTCTATGCAATGATCGGCCTGGCTACTGTTCTGGTGGTCAGTTGGGTTGGGACGTTACAACTTATACGGTCCAAATACCATTCTTTTAATATCTGAAATAAACACATCGTTATACAATGTCCATGGAGTTTAATGCATTGGATCTATTCCAATAAAATGGAAGTGATATCAGCTTCCATAAATATGGAAGGGACAAATCCTTCCTTGACTTATTCATTAATGACATGTCAATCATGACATACCCAATGTATCCAAATCCACTGTGAACTGTTATGATCATGGTTTGTGAAATATATCTAAGTACATGAGTTTAACATGAATTAATAATATTATTAATATCCAAGGACCATCACATATTCTCGTAGATAGGATGTTCCACAAAGACCAAAACATACATAATTCCAAATGGCATGTCTGTTCTTATAATCTCCCATCTTGAAGATAACCAAGTGCATACATAATGAGAAGAAACCTCATATTCTGGGTATTTTTTATGAACATATTAATGTGACATATACTCTAGGAAATTTATACATTAGAGTCATTTAGAACAATAAAAAATATGTATAATAACATTTATTAATATTCAATACATCAAATGTAAATGTAATAAATGTATAAATAGTTATTCCTATGACACAAACTTCTACAAAAAAGGGATAGATTGTTGGGATAATGATTGTTTTCCAATATATCCCATGTACATTGTGTTTTTATGATCTCAAAAATACATTATAAGTTTATAATTACCCTATTTTTAAGTGTGTTTGTAATGATTTAATCTTATTTATATTAGTTCTTCCATAATATAAAATTTTATCAATGTTTAATAAAATTTGGCAATGTTTAAAAAAGTACTTATGTCGGGATTCCATCTACAAGGACATTGGATACATCAAGAAATAACCTAGTCAATATTCTATATGATAGAATATCTTATGTGAATCACATATGATTCGAAATTGGCTATGTGAGAAACGAATATGTCACAAAATCTAATATTTAAGAAACACCTATATTGATGAAACAACTACATCGAATCAGCTATGTTGAGTAATGGACAACATGGTTTGGATATATTTCATATTTGGAAATGTGGATCCAATTGGATATGTGAATTATTCTACTATAAAATTTTTAGAAATTTGAGAAGAATGGATATGTGATTTTGTTACATGAAGAAATAATCTATGTGAAGAGTTACTATGTTGAAAATTTCACCTAAAATAATTTAGAAAAATGGATTTCAACCACATGGTGATCCAAAATATGTTATAAAATTATATAACTCAATTATTTATTATCATTGGGGTATTCTATGTGAAAATTAATGACGATTTCTATACATTAAAAATTGGAATACATATTTATGTTGAAAATTGATTTTTAAAATGGTAAAAATACAATGAAATAAAATATCACAGATTATTTTATTGCTTGATGCTTTTATCTAGGTAATTTTAAAAAAATGACATCTGAACGTTTACCCCAATGCATGAATATATTGGCTATCATGTTTTTCAACAGTTTTCTACTAGATATATAATTGTATTATAACAAGAAACATAGTTACTACTCTCTCTCTCTCAAATAATTATGTGTTTTTATTAATATTTGCTGAGAATAATAGGAGGAAGAATTAAGTTTATTATAGTTGTGCTTTTATGATTAAACTTATAGTGTTTTGAAGACCCTACTCAATCTATACATAAATTTAATTTTTTATCTTGGAGATCTATTCATATGTCAGTTCCATATTGAAAATGTATGTACAACATGTAAACTTTCATTATCCATTCTTATTGCTAGAAGTGAGCACTCCAGGTACTGAGTTTTGAAGGATATTGTTTGTTTAAATACATGTTGGACCCAAAAAAATATCATGTGTTGGTACCAAGTGATTATTTCATTCACTCATTTGGGAAGTCCCTATGAAATGTACCAGTTCATATAAAAACATCATGTACGAGGAGTTGCGTGTTCGTGGAGTGCACCAGGGGCTCACTATGCCACATACCACTAAAAATATTCATTACTAGATCTTATTTTTACTTATTTTTGAATTTATTTTTTGTGATACAAAAGTAGAGTATCTATCATTTCTTAAAAGTGGGTGGTTTTACGTGAAGAATATTTTCAAGAACTCAATTCACCACCTCTAGAGAATTTTTGAAGCTATTATCTAAACAACATCATGAAGTATATCCCACATATCAATATAGATAGTTTAATATCAACTCTTTTTGAAGTCTCACTTCTATGAAATCTTCATGGGATAAAGTGAATGAAACAATATGAATGGGGTAAGGATGGGATTATTGAATCCAAACTACCTCATAACTCAATCAATGTGGTGATACTCAACAATATGAAAATAAATAAGGGGAAATTCAAGTAATATCCACAAGAATCACCATATAGTAAGGCATGAGAGTCTAGATGACCAGAAAAACATATAGAATCCATGAAATATAGAATATGGAAAATTAATATTCTATTAAAAAATAAAATAATGCACAACATGATAACGTAATTTTAGATTATAATTAATAATAATGTATTTCATATATTCAAATGTTATCCAACATAAGTTTGTAAGTGTTGAAATTATGTTAAGAAGTATTTGAGAATCAACTAGCATAAATCTACTCATAGATAACATTTTTGAAGTTATAGTTTCATAATAAAAATTTACAAATTTAATTTTCCCATAGGTAAAAACATACCATTACCCACAAAAGGTTTCCTGTAAAATGTTGGTGGACAATAGTTAATGCACATGTGGTAAACAATGAGGTGCGCAATCGAATACCCACATCAAGATATGAATATAATATCCTATAATATTAATATTATTTATGATACATGTGCTACATAACACTCTATATGTAAAATAAAGTAATCCATACCCTCAAATTTACCACTATATCTATTCCATGTACTCAAGTAACCATAAATACATCAAACAGATAAATATTATAGAATGATTGATGAAGATTTTTCCTCCAATAATTCTCATATTATATGTGGGTGAAAACATTATTATATTGATCTCATCAGTATCATCATCTAAATCGGTGAAGTGATCATCTATCAATTCAATGCGTAGTCATCTTCTATTAATAAACCTACAAACATTGTGAAACAAAATGAATTTTAGTATATGATGTACATAAAACCAATCACCACTAATATAGCCTATCAAAGATTCACCATAATTATGGAGGCCCATCATAAGAGAGGAATTCTTGAAGGTTATCATAATCTCTTCCTCTAGTAGATTAAAAATATGTTTCTCTGGCCTCTATCTCTTTACATGGGATCTAATGAACATGTGATCAATAAAGGTGAAATCACACATTACTACACAATAGAACCCTTCATGATGATGATGACGGAAGATTTTGGGATGGGGAGAATCACATTGGAAGTGGTGTAACCTTTATACTCGAAGAGTAGGGATAAGATTCCCCTTCAATAAAATATGTGAAAAATGTCTTTCATGGAAAGTGATAATATTAAAAAAATCATATCTATATTTGATATAGTTAATTAATTTAATAGTTAGTTTAATACATTTTTAAAAATACCTTTTAGTATATAAAAGAAATATAATTTAGTTCACAGTTATCATTAATAATTACATATGATTAAAAAAAATTAACATATAAAAATGGATTGTAATTTATTCAATTTTCTCTGATAAATATAGTATTTTTTTAAGATATATGTGAAATTTTTTAATTTTAAAAAATTACATAGTAAATGAATGTTCATTAGATTCATGTTAGGGAACTAGTAGTGCAATTTTATGTATAAAATTATTTTTATGGATTTATAAGAATAATAAATACATTAACATATTAATTATTGATCTAGTATTCAATGTTAAAATTTGAAAAACATAATTATGATTCAATTCAATGAATCATACATTTTTTGGTCTATTTTTTAATTTTTATACCTTTATATAGATATATTTCCCATTTATATTATAATAAATTACCTATATTAATTCTTATTTTACATATACATATCTTATTGACATTGATGTTTTCTTTTATGAAAAATAATATCTACCTTTACCTAATATCTATTGTAATTTAAAAATTAATTATGATGCCCTATTTTAATAAAATTTTAATAATTTTATTTTCATTAATATTATAATATATTTTTAAAATATTATATTAATTTATAATATATATATATTCTTCTTGACTATTTTAAAATGTCTTAATTGCATCAAAAATAATAAACTGTCATTAAATACCAAATTAGATTTTGGTTCTTGATTAATACATAATAAAAAAGTTGTGGCATCCCACACAAAACAATCCAACATATGATAATATTTTTATATATAAATTACAAAACATATTGATATGGTTAGTGATGATGTGAAATGGAGCTCCCTCCTACAACGTTGAGACATTTTCTATTAGTATGACATGAAGTGTGACATATATTGAATCTTAGTTTCACTCCCTATCTTGAGGCCAGCCCATATCATTTATAATACAAGTGGAATTTTGAATCTGATAAGGATGAATCTTCATAATATCAAGTACACAACTTTTATGATTAGTAGAAAATAAAAAATAATGTAAATCACCAACACACATCCAAGTCACACTATAGAAATCAACTAGAGTACTCAAGTGATATAACATATTAAAAAATGGTTTCCAGGATATGTTAACTGGTGCACAATATTTAATTCCATGTGTATCAAGATACCTAAATGCCATTAAAGAACCCCAATAATAGTACATATTTTCCATTAATACAACTTTCTTTGAACCATTTTTTCTTATGAGTGGTCAAGGAACTTGATTAACTCAAATTGGCTCCCTACCCAATCAAATTGTTTAACAAGAAATGATGATGCATCTTGTAATATCTTATAAATTTCTCATTCGTAATTTTGACCA
The DNA here is from genome assembly GCA_963277665.1 of Viscum album. Classification (NCBI taxonomy): domain Eukaryota; kingdom Viridiplantae; phylum Streptophyta; class Magnoliopsida; order Santalales; family Viscaceae; genus Viscum; species Viscum album. The sequence goes on from OY728158.1 coordinate 391,825,960, forward strand.
AATTTCATCCCCAATTTCATCCCTTAATAATACTATTTTTATAATTCAAAAAATTATTTTTTATTGTAATATAATGGATCATGTATTAAGAATATTATTGGTAGTTTATAAACACCCTTCAAGATGTTGTTTTTCTCTTTACAGAATTACTAGCCATATATCTACATCTCGTACAAGAATCATATTTTAACATTATTTTTCCTTTCAAATAAAAATCATATAATAATATAAATTATGATGAGCCTGGAAATTTCATTCAAACTACTCATCCAATATTCCTTATTGTGGTTCATTTAGTGAAAGAAGAATAAGTCATTTCATTTAAAAGGATTAAAAAATTATTCACATATAAAGTAGTTAAAATAAATATAAACGACATTATAATTGACTTTTTTTCCTAAAATTTAAAATTATAATGGAAATTACTATCATATTTGATGAAATATTAATGATAAACATTAGGTTATAGCCATTAAAACTACCACTTTTTTACATCCACTTTAATCACACAATGTGAATAATATATCAAGAAAAATACATGGATGTAATAATATAGTTATTTAACATATATATAATTGATTTTTGAGATAATATAATTTTTTATAGGGTTATAATATAGATTAGTATTTTTTTATAATGACAATTTATGTCATAATTTATAGGTTATATAAATATGTTAGAACATATATGTTATGTATATTTGTTAAGATATATAAACAATAAAATATATGTGTTATTTTAATATGTTAAATTTATATCCTTTTTATTTCTTAATAATATATTATAATACAATATTCTTATTCAAAATGATAATATAAATTAAATTTTTTCCTATGTTATTTACTAGGAACCTATGAGTATTTAATTAATGAAATTAATTTTTAACCCTTAATACAGTTTTTGTTTCAAGTCACACCACCCATAGATTTGTGAATTTTTTGAATGATTATATTGAGGAATCTAGATATATTTTCGTTAGAAAAGTTATTCTTCCATGTTTATTTTGTAGACCTTAAAATTTCATCTTATTTGGTCAAGTATTGAAGATTTTATGGCCAAATATTTGTAGAAAATAATTATGTCCAGTCAAACTATCAATTTTAAATTTAACAAAATTTCCATGTGTTTTTAATTATTTTAATGACCTAATTTTTTTAATATAGACTTCTTGTGAAATTATCCCATTTTCCTTTCACATACACTATAAAATTTTGAATTTGATTGAGCATTTGTTGAATAATTTAATACTAAATCATTTTATAAATTAACTCTATCTAGATATTCTATCCTGATTAAATATACCTATTTTCCACATTTTTTATTACATTAATGGATAGATTTTGTAAGGTTCTTCTATATGGAATTTCTACACTTTATATTTTTAAACCTACAATAATGTGTAATCCTCTAAAATTATTTTTATTGAAGGTATCGTCGAATCATTGATGATAATAATCCCATCCTAGAAGATTTGTTGAACATAAATGCATTTAATTTACATATATTTTTTTACTATGATAAATTTCATACCATATATTTCTTCATTTTTATAATATGATAAAAATTATTTCCTCTAAAAATTTTCAAATTTTTAAACCAATCCAATAATAGGGAAAAAATTTTGATTGAATTTTTTTTAGTATGACCCATTTTGTCGGATCCACACCAGTATGAATTCATGGCCAGTTATCACCCATCAAACTATGGATCCAAAATTATTTATCTAATATATGTATATATATATATTAGTATATAATCTGAAAACAAATTAAAATTTAGATGAAATAAAATTTTATCATAAAAATACTAAAGTTATATTGAAAGAGAAAAATTGGATATTCCATTCAATCGCCAAATTTATTAGTCATTATTCTTGATCAAGATATATTTAGGAAAAATATAAAATTAAATGGGTGATTTATTTATTATAATACATTAACCAAAAATGGAAAAATTAATTTTCAACCATAAAATTTGAATTAATTTCAGCTAAAATTTATTTACCATAATGGATAAATAATTAATACTTTAACCCCTTAACACCACCTCCACTCAAGTACATATACACACCCCCTCATACCATTTCTCTAACACCCAATTTGTTGTTATTTCATAATATAGCTCTAATTGAGTGTCTTACATTTATACCTCTTTAATCATGAAGTGTTTATTTGGGCCGAATGTTTTCATCCATGATTTTGGAAGTTACTCTTCATGGTGAGGGATTTCTTAACTCAATATCAATTAATCGAGTTAATATTCTAGTTAATTTATTATGTTATGCCATGATTATGTGTGAAAATTACTTTGATTTAATTATGTTTTAATTCTTATTATATCATATGGTTTTAAAATTTTCACACATAATTACATCATTCAATAATTTCTTTAAACGATATGATCATTATAATTGAATTATCCTCTTCATTATTTTTATTTCAAGTAATACTCTCTTATGAGTCCTATAAATGTAAAATATTATTTCCTTCAATTTAATTTTTTTCATTCACCTAATTATAAAACAGTGTTTTTACAATGGGGTACCTTTAGTCCCTCTCATTATTACTTTTTCATAGTCCATAATAAATATTGGTTTTTTGTTGAACTCGTTTCTTGAAATTTCTCTTTTCTGTGTGAGAAATTCTCATGTTATGAATATCCAAATCTCTTTAATGGGTATTATCTAATATTCAATCATATCTTATTGATTTTTTGATCAACATAAATAAATAAAAATTCATTTTCATCAGTTTGAAATGATTTTATGTTCAATACTATAATCACATTGTATTTAATGAATTTGATAGAAGAACTGTTATTTATTTCCATATGTTATTGTTGAAATAATATTTTTTATGTAAATTTGGCTCAAATTTATTAATACATATCAGGCTTGGTCCATGATATCTCTACAATGAATTAGGTATGTAATTAATCTCTAGATATGGAATTATTATGATACCTTTTTGAATAACTTCAGTAATTAAGAATTTTGATACCTTGGTGAAAAACCTTGATGATATGATTGTCAATGTATCAATTTTATATTGTAGTAACATTTTAATGTCAGGATTCATGTTATTTATTTTATGATATCCCTCATACGGTCATGACTTATTTATAATCCTCTTTCTCACATCCCAAGTGTTTCTATTGATTATTCCTTTGTTGGGATTTTTGATCACCCCATTCATTTATCTATTTCCCCAAGATATAAGATGCAATGATATAAATTTGGCTGGACTATTAATGTAGTCTCCCAAATGAATTGAATAATGTTTTTTATGTAATCTATTTGTAATTCATGTAATATTTCCTTAATTTCCCTGAAACTAAATCAAAAGATCAACCGAGTTGTTGAATATCGTAAAATGGAATAATTTTTTTATGTAATAAAAATGTTGTTACTAAATTGGCCTTGTGTAATATTCATGCGTATATGATCCAATAAATGACTCCAAGATTCAATGCTATCATTTTCAACAATTCTGATTTTTGATGGGAATGGTATATGATTACCATCCTGTGGGATAAAAATGAGTAATAAAGTTGTATGAATTCTATAAAGAAATGTTTAATCAATCTGGATGAATTGTTTTCAATACGTAAATGTCATAATACATGGCATTAATTCTCATAATATCCTACAACACATTTCATTTGATATATCAACCCAATTATAATGGGAGACATGATCGATAATTTTTTACCTAGATGGTGTGTTTTTCGCCCGAATGGTTGATTGCAAGGGGTTAAATAGTGTGTAATTATTGATGTTGGGTACACGGTCTATGAATAGTCTCCAATTGGTTTTTCCCATGATCCATAAATTTCCAATTGATCTCATATTCATGATTCTAGGAGCTCATTTGAAAAGGTTTTCATTCATTGGGTAACTTGGACCATGACACATTATAACTCACATTGATCCATAGGATGGGGAGTTGTGCTCATCACATTATTTTGGGGTGAAATATTTTTTGTTTTAGGACTCTTTTATAGATTTAAGACATGTTCACAAATCCTTGGATCATTACCAAATATGCGTATGAGGATTACACCTAGGTAATTATTTATCATAAATACTAATGGGTTCATATTAATCTTATATATATGAGGTTCTCCATTTATGGGGATGTCTACACATATCTAAGACTAAATATCAATGGTACCAATTTTTTAATGGATTAGATATCATTTGGTCATTAATTATGAAAATTATAGCTTTAATCCATTTGTTGAGGAGCTCTGGATTTTTTTGATCCAGGGATATGGAAGATATTATTATTTCTAGATCAAATCCATAAGATGGCCTTTATATGTACCATCATTATTATGTGTCCAAGAGAGCTTTAGAGTGGATTTGGGTACTAGTTTTGGAGCTTATAGATTCTTCTTACATAACCTAATTGGGAATCAACTCCCAAGTTGTTTGGTTATCTAAAGATTATATCTCTAGAGATGACCCATTTGAGGCCCATTTGAGGGGACATGATGGAGTATTATACTCAAGGAATTACCTTCTATATTTTGATCACGTGGATGTTGTGATCACCACTATCATCTATGCCCATGTGAGTCATGCTCGATGTGAGGAACAAGAGGAAGCAGTGGATCTAAAGATTGAATGAACTTGTCTTTATACTAATGGATAGTATAGGAGACCAAAGGGCGGGGAAGAAATACTTTTATGTGAATGCATCCTTATCTATTCTTATATCCCTGATATTTAAATTTGGTGATCTATCCAGATATATCTGGGGTGGAGGTGAAGAGGAGAAAAAGTGTTTCCACCCAAAAAAAGGCCAGGGGCATACCTCTGGAGGAGTTCCCTAAAATTGTTTGCAAGGAATGATACAAATATTCAAAACTATCCCATATTAATGGGAAAGTCTAGTGGTTCTCCTAGTACCTATTACGAGGAGGTTCATGTGGGAATCCCATGGTCAGAACTCAAATTTCCACTAGAGTGTAAACTCTATGATATTATGAGGGTCCACATTTTTTTAGAGATTACCCACAAAATTCCTCTTACCATGGGTATGTAAACTCGAGAGAACACGATAAGGTTTCTGATTATATTGTCATAAATGTTGGGATAATTTGGAGGAGTCCCTATCCTAATACTATTAGATTGGTTTGCAGATGGGCCAAAATGGGGGATAATGACATGATGGAAAGGATTTGAGAGAATCTGAGAGTAAAACTCATTAGGATTCCCCATTCCACATAGAAGTCTCTTACCATGGATGGGGTTCCCACCACATATCATGGTTCTATTTGGGTTAGGGGAAAATCAATGTAGTGATATGCTATATAGAAATGGTATCGTCCCATGTAGCATGGTTCTTCACAGGGTTAGGTCCCCCTTATATAGAGTTTTTCTATAAGGCCCCAGCCTTAAACCTTACTTAATCTTGAGTTATTACAAGATTACACATTGAGGATATTTTCGGGTTTATAGTTTTAGAGAATTAGATCATAAAACTTGCATTACATCCCACATATAAACAAAGTGGTTACATAAAGATATTATTCTTCTTTCCAATAAATGGAAACATATTTAAAATAAAACATGGATTCTTTCTTGACACTTCCTTGACACTATCATCATATCATGTACCTTTCCCTTGACCTGTGAAAAACATTTAAAAAAACTTGGGATGAGCATAAAAAGCTCAGTAAGGGATATAAAAATATGGAAAGGAAACATGGGTACATATATACATAAGAATGAAATCATACTTTACCCATAAAACATAAGCACTTTAACATACCTCATCAAATCATGAATAAATCATAGAAATCATAAGACATAAAGGTAACTTGAGGCATTCATAACATTCTTTCATAGGGAGTAACCCTCTTGGTTACGTTTGGAATACCCATCATAGTATATTCCCTAAATCTCTTCGGAGAAACCTTAACGTTTCACTCCTTCGTGTTACCCAATGCATTGGAGAGCTATATCGGGCTCACCCGCCCTTATTCTATCACGGAACCACCCGTCTTCATAATAATGCCCAAGAACCTCAACATAATCGTATCACATAAAACATGTATAAAGGAAACATAACATTTCCACCTTTCAATCACAAGATATCAATACAACACATTGATATAAAAACATTATGAAAACAATTTTCAATACCAAAATAAAAGAAAAGTAAAACATGGTATTTATTTTTCTCTTTAAAAAAAGTATGTCTTGTAGAGGAAGCCGAAACTCAAATAATGGTCACGGCGGCGGAGAAGTGATTGTTGCCGCATAAATATGACAAAAACATTCCCTTTTTTCATTTAGTAAATTCATCGTATAAAAAAAGATTCCTTTTGAATAAACGTAAAATTCAAAGGGGTTTATACACCGTATAAAAGAAGGTTGTGTATAAAACAAAATATGCCTCAATGAAAGGAGATTGAGACGAAGTCCCATACCTCGGGTCCGACTTGATTCGGTCATTCTTTAATCTAATGAATAATAAAATTGAGTTAATTTATACTTGTTTAAGAATCTTTTTCAAGGTCATTATTCCTTTTATATCACTTATTGCCAGGTCATGAACACTATGTAATTATTTAAGTTAATAACGGTCGTTTTAACGATCATTGGTACTTGAGTCAAAAATAAGCCCTTTATAATTACAAGTTGTTCATGTATCGATTATATCCAGAATGGTATTCATGATTTAGATATCATATATGTCATATATATCCATTACATGCATTCATTTATAATATTACATAATCATTTAGAGGTAAGAAATGAAATGCACCGTTCATGGAGACGGTAAGTCATACGTACGCATGAACGCTAATTTTATTTCTATTTAATATTTTATAGAATGGAATCATAATGATATAAAGGTATATTATAATTCCAGTATAGTATCATATATAATATCATAGTTCCATCCCTTATACATCCCACAAATGGTATTTAACGAATCAAATCACTTTGAGGGGGCGGTAGTCCGCACTTCCTTAAATGAAGATATCGCGTTTACCCATAATGGAAACCATAAAGGTATGCCCAAAATGAAAAATATAGAAGCTTAAGCAAAACATAAACATATTATATATCATATATAAATATAGTTTCATCTTAATGACCACCTTTTAAGGTGTTAAAAGAATGTTGAACAATCATCGTTTCGTGAGGCATAAATTCACCATCCACGGAAACAGTATGTTCTTTAACCATTAGATGTAGGTGTGTGTAAGTGTAGCTCGAATCCTTCTTATAAAAAAATCCTAGTATATTTAAGATACTGGAGTTGTTGCAAAAGAAATTAATAAAAAGAGTTTAGGGGGTTGGAGAAGCAAAATAAAACAAAAGGTCTCTAGTGAAGACATTACCTTAAAATCAGGTAACTCCCTTTGGTTTGAGATCAAAGGCTTCCTTGGGAAGACTTCTGCCCAAAGTGAGGCTTCAAGGAGTAAGATAGGGATGTTGAGAGACAAAATGGGCAGGGTTTGGATGAGCCAAAGGCTTTGGGAGTGTGGGTAAGGAGGTAGAGTGGGGGGGCTTTTATAAAAGGAGAGGAGGGGAACTTTTGGAAAGTAAAGAAATGTTACATTATTTTAAAATGAGTTTCGGATTCAAAAGGTCCCACATTGATATAATTCGAGGTTAAGGTGATAAGGGTTCGAAATCCACCCATCAAATAGGTTTTGTACATGTGTAGTTCATAGATTTTACATTATCATTTCATTTTATTTAAATCCTTTATTAATGAGGTAATCACGACATCATCATGATGTCATAAATAATTTAATTTATTTAAAGTCAAAAAATTATAAAAAAATACTATGATGTATCAAAACTTTTTATATTTCCAATGAATATTTATAATCAAAAATCTGACTTGTATAACCCCATGTAAAAATTGTTTTAGTAAAACATCTCATGTTTGTGTCATTTTCACTTTAACATTAAATAAAAAATTATTTATGTCATTTCCCAACCAAAGTGGCTCCATGGGGTCCCCAAGTTGACCCATGGATTTTCTTGGTCGGCCATGACACATCCAATGAGGGTAGGACATGTTTCAAGCTCATCTCATATTATTAAAACATTATTTTTACCTTAAACTACCCTAATTACCTCTAATCGCGATTAAGAACTTAAAAGTTACTATTCACCAAAAAAAATTATTTTAATCTCATTGAACCACATTTTACTTCTTAATGAAAGCCATGTATGTCGGATTTTTGAAAATCAAATCAAATAAGTGGGAAAGTTTCATTTAAACGAAAAATCGGTTTCTTTAACTACCACTTAGTGGTTTCACTATTCATCAAAAATTGAAGTGTTTCAGAAAGATACCAAAACTTCACCCTAAGCTATATTTGATATTCTGAATTCAAAAATGATGTCTATTTTAAAAAATTCAAAACATGTAAGTTGCATTAATTAATTTAATAACTAATTCCCGATGTCATGACAAAGAGCGTGTTTTTATGAAATAATAAGTATCAAAAGATTGACACTAGTTTAAGTCCAATTTCAAAGTGAAATTGATTCCAATGACCACCATTGGATAAAATGGTAAAAATATATTCTAATTTCACTTCAAAACCAATTCAAAAGATATTCTAATCATATAAATAAATATGATTAAAAAGAGGTTTTGAATTAAAATACAACATTTTTCAGTATTAATTAAAAAAATGAACTTTATCGAAAAAACACCAAAAAATCTCACAAAGTATAATTTTATGTCCCAATAATAAATAATAAGTTTATTTTGACAAACATAGCCTATAAAATTTTCAAAAGATAGATTTAAAATGGGTTTTCCAACAAAAGGCAGTAAACCAATCTTATAAGAATATTAGTGTATTCCATGCATAAGATTGTATTTATTTTCATTTTAAGCCTCTAAAACACTATCTTAATCATTAATAGACATAGATATAAATATATATTATTCATTACTTACTTGGGATGTTACATCCTTCCCCCCTTTAGAAAATTGCGTCCCCACAATTTATTTACTTATCGAATAAATGGGGGTACTTATCCCTCATTGCATTTTCAGATTCCCATGTTGCCTCTTCCATCATGTGGTTTTTCCACAAATCCTTTACCTGATTAATCACCTTATTTCGTAACACTTGCTCCCTGTGGTCAAGAATCTGGACCAGTTGTTCCTCATAAGATAGGTTCTCTTCCAGCTGAACTACCTCTGGACTCAAAACATGAGATTGATCTTGCATATACTTTCTCAACATCGAAACGTGAAAAACATTGTGTACCTGAGATAAACTCGGAGGTAAAGCCACCTGGTATGAAACTGATCCAACTCTCTCCAGAATTTCATATGGTCCAATAAACCTTGTACTCAGCTTTCCTTTCTTACCAAATCTCATCACACTTTTCCAAAGAGAAACCTTGAGAAAAACATGATCACCTACCTCGGAAGATAGATCCTTCCTCCGGTTATCCGCATAACTCTTCTGCCTACTCTGAGCTGTTCTCATGTTCTTCTGAATCAGCTGAACTTTTTCTACCATCTCTTCTACCAATTCTAGTCCCATCAACTTCCTTTCACCTACTTCATCCCAGAAAGCTGGAGTTCGACACCGCTTCCCATATAATGCCTCAAATGGTGCCATCTGTATACTGGAATGAAAACTATTATTATATGAAAATTCAACCAAAGAAAGATGTTGGTCCCAAATTCCCTGATAATCCATCAAACAATCTCATAGAATATCCTCCCTGGTCTGAATTGTTCATTCTGACTGCCCATCTGATTGAGGATGGAAAGCTATACTAAAATTTAATTCAGTACCCAACGACTTCTGAAGGCCTTTCCAAAAGTTAGAAGTGAACCTAGGATCACGATCAGATACAATGGATAGGGGAACTCCATGCAACCTGAATATCTCTTTAAGATACAATCGGGAAAGTTCATCTAGGGAAAAAGTATCTCGTATATCAAGCAAATGAGCAGATTTAGTCAAACAATCAACAATAAACCAGATTGTATTATTACCTCATGATGTATTCAGTAATCCCACAACAAAGTCCATGGATATATTCTCCCATTTCCACTCTGGCACTGGTAAAGGCTGAAGCATCCCTTTCGGTAACTGTCGCTCTGCTTTAACCTGTTGACATGTCAAACACTTCACAATAAAATCAGCAATATCTCTTTTCATTCCATCCCACCAGTAATACTCCCGCAGATCTCTGTAAATCTTAGTACTTCCAGGATGAACTGAAAACAGAGAATTATGAGCTTCACATAACAAATCTCTCTTCAACTATGAATCACAAGGCACACACAATCTCTTCCCAAATCTCAAAACTCAATCATTATCAATGTTGAATTCTGGAAACTTACCCTTGTGAACCAACTCTACATTTTTCTGCAACTCACTGTCTTGCTTCTGTTCTTGCTTGATTCTGTCTGATAGAGATGATCTCACTGATACCTGAAACAAAACAGAAGAACTTCCTCCACCAACAACTTCTATGCCAAAGTTCATCAAATCCTTAACCAAAGGATCACGTTCCAAACGCAACATTGCTATTGAAGCATTACTTTTTCGACTCAAAGCATCAGCCACTTTATTTGCTTTTCCCGGATGGTAATGAATTGTACAATCATAATCCTTGATTAATTCCATCCATCTCCTCTGTCTCATGTTTAAATCTTTCTGAGTGAATATATACTTTAAACTTTTGTGATCAGTATATATTTCACACTTTACTCCATACAAATGATGCCTCCAAATTTTTAAAGCAAAAAAACAGCAGCTAATTCCAAATCATGTGTAGGGTAATTTACCTCATGAGTTTTCAACTGTCGTGAAGCATAAGTAATTACATGATCATTCTGCATTAGGACACAACCAAGTCCTTTCAATGAAGCATCATTGTAGATAAAAAACTCAACATTCCTGGAAGGTAGTGCCAAAACTGGAGCATTCACCAATATTCTTTTCAATTCCTGAAAACAATCATCACATTCCTTTGTCCAGATAAACTTAACACCCTTCCGAGTTAGCTTAGTCATTGGACTAGATAACTGTGAAAAATTTCTAACAGACCTTCGGTAATAGCCTACCAAACCAAGGAAGCTACGAATCTCAGTTATATTTGTGGGTCTTGGCCAGTCTTCCACAACTTTTGTTTTTGTAGGATCAACAGTTATCCCATCTTTAGAAACAATGTGACCAAGGAAAGAAACTTGTTGCAACCAAAACTCACACTTGCTGAATTTCCCATATAGTTTCTTTTCTTTTAAGGTTTACAAGATAACCCTTGAATTTCTTTCTTGCTCCTCTTTACTTTTAGAAAACACCAAAATATTATCAATGAAAACCACCACAAACTTATCCAAGAACTCATGGAAAATTCTATTCATTATGTCCATGAATACAGCAGGTGCATTGGTTAGCCCAAAAGGAATTACTACAAATTCATAATGGCCATATCTTGTACGAAACACAGTCTTTGGAACGTCTTCTTCCTTTACCTTCAGCTGATGGTACCCCGATCTCAGGTTAATCTTTGAAAAATACTGAGCTCCCTGTAGCTGATCAAACAAATCATCGATACGAGGAAAAGGATATTTGTTCTTAATAGCGATGTTATTCAAGGCTCTATAATCAATGAAAAGTCTCATTGAACCATCTTTCTTTTTAACAAATAAAACAGGAGCACCCCATGGTGATGTGCTAGGTCGAATGAAACCTTTCTCTAATAAATCTTGCAATTGATCTTTCAACTCTAAAAGTTCAATTTGAGCCATTCGATAAGGGGGTTTTGAAATTGGATTATCATCAGGAACTAATTCATCAGTAAACTCAACTTCCTGATCTGGTATTATTCCAGGCAACTCATCAGGAAAAACATCAAGATACTCATTTACCACTAGCACATCATTAATCTGAACAGTTCCCTTGTTTTCAACAATGTGTGAAAGGTAACATTCATTTCCATCTTTTACAAGTTTCTTGGCCTCTTGATAAGTTATCAACAGTAAGGGTTCATTATTGTACACAAACTGGAAGTCTTTCTAAAAAGAAACTTCTTTAGCTCTATAGTAAATCTTAGCATGGTAAATAGAGAGCCAATCCATACCCAGGATAACATCAAACTCTACTAGAGGTAGAACAATAAGGTTTGCAAGTAGGTTCTTTCCACATATAAGGATAGGAAGATTCTTATAAATTCTTTTTGCCTCAACATTTCCCCCAGGTGTTTTTACCAAAAGTTCAGGAGTCATTTCTTGAGATGGTATTCCCATTTTACTAGAAAATTTTTCAGAGATGAAAGAATGTGTAGACCCCAAATCAAACAACACACTGGCATAATCTGAAAAAACAAACAAAGTACATGATAAAACTTTATTTGATGGCCTGACATCTGCTGAAGTAGTGGCAAAGGATTTCAACACCCCTTTCTTCTTGTAGTCTAACTGCTTCCCATCACTCAAGCTCTTTTTCGGACATTCGTTTGCATAGTGACCCATCTCATTTCACTTATAACATTTCACTAACTATAAATCAAATTTGGTCTTACCTTCACCTTGATCCTTTTCAGTGCAATCACGAGCCTTATGTCCCATCTTACCACATCTGTAGCACTTTCCAGAATTCAGAAGACATTCCCTAGCATGCCTTTTTCCACATTTATCACAACCTGGAAACTTAGTTTTCTTACCATCAGACTTTTTTGAAGAATTCTTACCTTTATCCAACCACCTCGGTCTCTTCTTCTGTTGGTTGTTATAGAACACTTGATCATCGGCAAACTCCATTTCAACCTTCTCAGCACATAGAACAAGCTTTTCATAACTTTTAAACTCAAGAGAAGCTAATGCCCTTCGATATTTTGGCTTTAATCCTGAGTAAAAACGATTGATTTTACTATCAAGGTCTCGGATAAAATTTGGAGCATACCTTGACAATCGAGTGAACCTTTCTTCATAGGTAGCCACTGAGTCTTCCTCTTGCCTCAATTCCAAGAATTGATTTTCCATCCTAAGTCGAACAGCCTTAGGAAAATACTTCTCAAGAAACATACCTTTGAATTCATCCCAGTCGAGAGCATCAATCTCATCAGCATCCCTGATATTTTTAACCATCGACCACCACTGATCTGCTTCACCCTCCAAAAGGTAAATAGCAAGACTAACCTTTTGATTGTCTGAACACCCCATGACATCGAAAATCTTCTCCAGTGCTTTAATCCACCCTTCAGCTAGCACAGGGTCATATGATCCTCTGAATGAGGGGGGATGTTGCCGCATGAAATGTTTCACCACTGACATATTCCTCTGCGGTTGATCTGGATGATCTCATGTATGGATACCACCACCATTTATCGCTTGAGTCAACTGTGCCATTATTGCAACAAACTGTTCAGTTCCAATTCCGACCATTTCAGGATGCTGATTCGGAAGGTTATTTCCTTCTGCATGCCTTCCTAGCACTGCTTTCTTGTTTCCTCTGCGGAAAACCATTCTGAACAAACATGTCTTAGATGAAGCAACATGGTAATCTTCAAATACTATATCACTTCAATTTGACCATAAAAAAATATATTTTTGGATAATCATTTAATAGAATTATAACTCCTAAAGTTATCTAAACCTCCCTTTGATACCAACTATAAGGCCCCAGACTTAAACCTTACTTAATCTTGAGTTATTACAAGATTACACATTGAGGATCTTTTCAGGTTTAGAGTTTTAGAGAATTAGATCATAAAACATGCATTACATTCCACATATAAACAAAGTGTTTACATAAAGATAATATTCTTCTTTCCCATCAATGGAAACATATTTAAAATAAAACATTGATTCTTTCTTGACACTTCCTTAACACTATCATCATATCATGTACCTTTCCCTTGACCAGTGAAAAACATTTCAAAAAAAACTTGGGATGAGCATAAAAAGCTCAGTAAGGGATATAAAAATATGGAAAGGAAACATGGGTACATATATACATAAGAATGAAATCATACTTTACCCATAAAACATAAGAACTTTAACATACCTCATCAAATAATTAATAAATCATAGAAATCATGAGACATAAAGGTAACTTGAGGCATTCATAACATTCTTACATAGGGAGTAACCCTCTTGGTTACGTTTGGAATACCTATCACAGTATATTCCTTAAATATCTTCGGAGAAACCTTAACGTTACACTCCTTCGCGTTACCCAATGAATTGGAGAGCTATATCGGGCTCACCCACCCTTAGTCTATCACGGAACCACCCGTCTTCATAATAATGCCCAAGAACCTCAACATAATCGTATCACATAAAACATGTATAAAGGAAACATAACATTTCCACCTTTCCATCACAAGATATCAATACAACACATTGATATAAAAACATTATGAAAAAAAATTTCAATACCAAAATAAAAGAAAAGTAAAACATGGTATTTATTTTTATTTTTTAAAAAAGTATGGCTTGTAGAGGAAGCCGAAACTCAAATAATGGTCACGGCGGCGGAGAAGTCGTTGTCGCCACATACGTATGACAAAAACATTCACTTTTGTTGTTTAGTAAACGCTTCATATAAAAAAAGATTCCTTTTGAATAAACGTAAAAGTCAAAGGGGTTTATACACTGTATAAAAGAAGGTTGTGTATAAAACAAAATATGCCTTAATGAAAAGAGATTGAGACGAAGTCCCATACCTCGGGTCCGACTTGACTCGGTCGTTCTTTAATCTCCTGAATAATAAACATGAGTTAATTTATGATTGATTAGTCCCATACCTCGGGTCCGACTTGACTCGGTCGTTCTTTAATCTCCTGAATAATAAACATGAGTTAATTTATGATTGATTAAGAACCTTTTTCAAGTTCATTATTCCTTTTATATCACTTATTTCAATTTCATGAACACTATGTAATTATTTAAGTTAATAACGGTCGTTTTAACGATCATTGGTACTTGAGTCAAAAATAAGCCCTTTATAATTACAAGTTGTTCATGTATCCATTATATACAGAATGGTATTCCTGATTTAGATATCATATATTTCATATATATCCAGTACATGAATGCATTTATAATATTACATAATCATTTAGAGGTAAGAAATGAAATGCACCGTTCATGGAGACGGTAAGCCGTACGTACGCATGAACGCTACTTTAATTTCTATTTTGTATTTTATAGAATGGAATCATAATGATATAAAGGTATATTATAATTCCAGTATAATATCATATATAATATCATATTTCCATCCCTTATACGTCCCACATATGGTATTTAACGAATCAAATAACTTTGAGGGGGCGGTAGTCCGCACTTCCTTAAATGAAGATATCGTGTTTACCCATAATGGAAACCATAAAGGTATGCCCAAAATGAAAAATATAGAAGATTAAGGAAAACATAAACATATTATATATCATATATAAATATAGTTTCATCTTAATGGCCACCTTTGAAGTTGTTAAAAGAATGTGAACAATCATCGTTTTGGGAGGCATAAATTCACCATCCACGGAAACAATATGTTCTTTAACCATTAGATGTAGGTGTGTGTAATTGTATCTTGAACACTTATTATAAAAACATCCTAGTATATTTATGATACTGGAGTTGTTACAAAAGAAATTAATAAAAAGAGTTTAGGGGGTTGGGGAAGCAAAATAAAACAAAAGGTCTCTAGTGAAGACATTACCTTAAAATCGGGTAACTCCCTTTAGTTTGAGCTCAAAGGCTTCCATGGGAAGACTTCTGCCCAAAGTGAGGCTTCAAAGAGTAAGAGAGGGATGTGGAGAGACAAAATGGGCAGGGGTTGGCCGAGACAAAGGCTTTGGGAGTGTGGGTAAGGAGGTAGAGGTGGGGGACTTTTATAAGAGGAGAGGAGGGGCACTCTTGGAAAGTAAAGAAATGTTACATTATTTTAAATGAGTTTCAGATTCAAAAGATCCCACATTGATATAATTCTAGGGTAAGGTGATAAGGTTTCTAAATACACCCATCAAATAGGTTTTTTACATGTGTAGTTCATAGATTTTACATTATCATTTCATTTTATTTAAATCCATTATTAATGAGGTAATCACTGCATCATCATGATGTCATAAATAATTTAATTTATTAAAAGTATAAAAAGTATAAAAAAAATACTATTATGTAGGAAATATTTTTATCTTTCCACTTACTATTTATAATCAAAAATCTGACTTGTATAACCCCATGTAAAAATTGTTTTAGTAAAACATCTCATGTTTGTGTCATTTTTACTTTATCATTAAATAAAAAATTATTTATGTCATTTCCCAACCAAAGTGGCTCCATGGGGTCCCCAAGTTGACCCATGGATTTTCTTGGTCGGCAATGACACATCCAATGAGGGTAGGACATGTGTCAAACTCATCTCATATTATTAAAACATTATTTTTACCTTAAACTACACTAATTACCTCTAATCGCGATTAAGAACTTAAAAGCTACTATTCACCAAAAAATTATTTTAATCTCATTGAACCACATTTTACTTCTTAATGAAAACAATGTATTTCATATTTTTGAAAATCAAATCACAGAAGTGGCAAAGTTTCATTTAAACGAAAAACTAGTTTCTTTAACTACCACTTAGTGGTTTCACTATTCATCAAAAATTGAAGTTTTTCAGAAAGATACCAAAACATCACCCTAAGCTATATTTGATATTCAGAATTAAAAAATGATTTCTATTTTACAAAATTCATAACATGTAAGTTTCCTTAATTAATTTAATAACTAATTCCCATTGTCATGACAAATAGCGTGTTTTTATGAAACAATAAGTATCAAAAGATTGACACTAGTTTAAGTCCAATTTCAAAGTGAAATTGATTCTAATGACCACCATTGGATAAAATGGTAAAAATATTTTCTAATTTCACTTCAAAACCAATTCAAAAGATATTCTAATCATATAAATAAATTAGATTAAAAAGTGGTTTTGAAGTAAAATACAACATTTTTAACTATTCATTAAAAAAATGAACTTTATCGGAAAAACACCAAAAATTCACACAAAGTATATTTTGATGTCCCAATAATAAATAATATGTTTATTTTGACAAAAATAGCCTATAAAATTGTCAAAAGATAGATTTAAAATGGGTTTTCCATCAAAAGGCAGTAAAACAATATTTTAAGAATATTAGTGTATTCCATGCATAAGATTGTATTTATTTTCATTTTAAGCCTCTTAAACACTATCTTAATCATTAATAGACATAGATAAAAATATCTATTATTCATTACTTACTTGGGATGGTACATTTTCTATGAGGGGCATAGTTCCCCCTTTGTATCATTTTTCTTTGTGGGGAACATTTTTTCCTTCATAGTTGCCTTTTATTCAGGATGTCTGTCTACAAAGGAGTGATCAGTGTTTCATCCCAAATGGTTGTGTTCGTAATGGGTTTTCTGATTCATGGACCACCAAATGATTTATGTTTTCTTCCTTAATGCTATGAAGTATGATTTTCCCTACTTTTAATCATTTAATGGGATATGATTTCCATTGTTCCTCATTGGCTTCAACTCTCTTGGGTTCTGTATCATTTTTTCCATCATTTGTCTTAATTTATTCAATTCACATAGGGTTCTATATATAGAAGATTAGTGGGACCAGATACCAACATGGTGTTTCATTCATTGTGGGCCACATTTCTTCTTTTTGGAGATCCCACTAGAGGTGTTTCGGTCTGTGGATGACAAAGTCAGTAGTGTGCAGTCTTTCATGGGGGTAGAAATCACTACCTCGATCCCATAAATAAATTCATTTCATTTAAAAGAGCCAACAGTACCATTATATCCCACAAACTATTTATTTTGCACGTTATAATGGTTCATGGGGAAGAAAATCATCACCTTGATCTCGCAAATGACTTTTTTTCATATTTGGGTGCTAGTGACACGGCCTTTTTCCCTAAAAAATTCCATTCCCATACACTTTGTGACATGGTGGAATGTTATGGGGAGTGGCAGTCTACAAAGAAATTTTTTCTTCATAGTTTTATCAAATTGAATATTCATTTAAATATTCTTCAGTTTTTATTTATATCCATTTCCCAATTCAAATATAAATACCTTATTTTCATTTGTTTATTTTTCATGACCCAATAAATGCCCCCATTGAAATGGATTCTCAACATAATGAAGGGGATGATATTTTAATACTGAAAGAGTTCCTGTATAGCATCCCGTCTTTTTATAACATAACTTTCATTTCATTACACGGAACTGAGGATCTTTAAGGTTTAGTGTCTTGGAAACAAGGAACATAAAACATGAAACAAAAAAAAACATTCTTCTTAAACACTTGAAAGGCTTCTCCTTTAGTTCATCCTATGTTCATTATGCATCTCATAACCTGGGGACATACATCAAAAGAAAGGGTGAGCAGAAGGCCCAATAAGGGAAACAAGAGGAACATTTCACATGTGAACTTGAGATACTTCAATAAGGACATGAAAAGAACTTTAAGGCATGAGAAAGAAATCATGAGGCATTTCATAATAAAAATAACATTTTTCATAACTTGAAGATGTGGCTACATCATTTAACATAGACAATCATGAACATATCACCAAGGTCCATCCCCAAGGTGTCATTTGAAAATTACCAAGGTTATTCACCGAGGTATCGTGAAAATTGTAATCTCTAGTGGTTACATCATTACCCAATGCATTGGAGCGCTATCAGGGCGCACCCTTAAATTTGCCTTTATTATCATGTGATCCACATATATCATCATCAAACATTTCATAAATAACCCACATAGCATAAAATAAATGGGTTTCATTTCATAATCATAACGTTTTAAAAAATGCTTTAAAGACATGATCTTTACGTCACTTTAAACCCACGGAAAGGGAAAGCGGGTCTCATGTATGTAAATCCCAGAATTTAAAATGGAACACTTTGATATATATGTGAATACCTTTGTAGAAATAAGAGCTTTGAGTATTCAATTTATAACTTAAAATAATTTTGAGAAAAGAGAGGCATTTTGAGACGAAAATTCTGCAGCATAACGGCTATGTTACAAGGTTTTAGAAAACTTTGAAAAGAGAGGGAACATGGGTCGAGCAATCATAATTGACCCATAAAATAGTATAGGGACAGAATAAGAAGTATATATGGACATGGTGGTGCAATTTCAAGGACATACCATTTTAAATGAAAAACATGGAAGGAAGACAAAAGTTTGATTTCTCTTATGAAAGTTCGGCAGCCTAACGACGTTACTTAAACTTCAAAATACTGAATTGAAGAGATCAAATGGGGTCTCTCATCATATGAACATAAGAGTCCAGTATGATAGGTATAGAGATCATACCCCAACATAACAAAAAGGTACTTGAAGGAATTGACGTGAAAGTAGAACTTCAAAAACGAGAAGGGTGAAGAACCACTTAAAAATTCGGCAGCCTAACGGTGCCACTTAAAACTTCAAAATACGGAATTGAAGAGATCAAATGGGGTCTCTCATAATATGAACATAAGAGTCCAGTATGATAGGTATAGAGATCATACCCCAATATAACAAAAAGGAACTTGAAGGAATTGACATGAAAGTAGAACTTCAAAACGAGAAGGGTGAAGAACCACTTAAAAATTCGGCAGCCTAACGGCGCCACTTAAAACATCAAAATACTGAATTGAAGCGATCAAATGGGGTCTCTCATCATACGATCATAAAAGATCAGTATGATAATTTATAGATCATACCCCAACATAATAAAAAGGAACATGAAAGGCTTGAATGAAAATATAACTTGAAAACGAGGAAGGTGAAAGAATCCCTTAAAAATTCGGCAGCCTAACGGCGCCACTTAAACATTCTTAAAACGAATTGATGAGAGCAAGGGGGGGGGGGGTCTCTCATCATATGAACATGAAATAGGCAGTAGGATGAATATAAAAGGACATCCTCCAACATAATAACATGTAGTATAAAAGAAATGACATAAAAGAGATTACTTGAAAGGAAAGAGAGAGGTCGGATCCCTTACCTTAAAATGTAACTCTTAAACCTCAAAGGTTGGGACCTTGAGGGCTTGGGGGAACCTTGGGAGGACTCCTTGGGAGGTAATGAGACCATAAATTCGTTGGGAATGAGTGGGGAGTCGAATGGATGAGAGGAGGGCTTGGTATTTATAGGGAAGGTGAGGGGACAAGGCATTAATGGCCAAAGGACACCTCACATGTGCTTTTCTCAAACCCATGTGCTCTCCCTTGGCATTTATCATGGAGTTAGGCCACATGGGGCCCCCACAACAATAATTCATCACCCTTGGCCGGCCAACCCTCAAAAGATCTCATGACATCATCATGACACCATTATGATGTCATTAAACATACCGAAACCCTAAAACTGTATTTTTACTATTCACTGAAAATTCAACCTTCTCAGAATAACCCCAAAATTTCACCTTAACCAAATATCAATGCTCTGATTTCAAAAATGAAATCCATTTTATAAAAATAATTTTCTAAATATTTTTAATTTAATTTTTAAAAAAAAACACTATTCATCGAAAATTCACTTTTTTCAGAAAAATCCCCAAAAATTACCATAACATAATATCGATGCTCTGAGTTCAAAAATGAAGTCATTTTTATAAAAATAATTTTCTAATTATTTTTAATTAAATTTTTAATTAAAAAAACACTATTCACCCGAAAAAACTAATACTTGAATAATAATTAATGAAACCGTTATTTAACTATTTTATTGAATCACATTACTTAATCAAGGTGCCTAGATTATTTTAAAACTTTCTTTAAGTGAGATTACTAATCCATTTGGTCACATTACTAATCCTAAGCGTAAAATCACTATTCACAATTTACTATTCATCAAAAATCAAGTTGATTTTATTAGACTCTAAATTTCGTACTGGACATAATTGTAGAAGACCATTTTTTGAAAATCATTACACATTTTTAATTATTTAAGGTTTACACAACCATTTTTAAAATATCCTTTTTCTAAAATTCATCAAAAATATGCATACTATATTTATCCGGTCATTTCAAAATTCATAACTTCATCATAAGAAGAAATCCAAATTTTTATTTAAAAAAAAGGATTACACAAGGCAATTACGGTCTCGTTACATAACCCCTTATAATACCAGCATAGGACCTAAGAGTAAGGTGTGCTAGGGTGATAGAATTTTGGGGCGGCTCAGTCAACATTGCCCGAGTAGTAATTTCTATCAGTTTGAACTTCTCGCGAAGGCGATTCCGTTCTAGCTTCACATGATGAAGTTCGGCTTGGATTTGGTCCAGAGCAAAGCCCAATGGTGCTACCTCCTTCCCAATCTCTGTTAGATGGGCTTCGATCGGCCCAAGGCTACTAGGTGAGGCCATCAAATCTTCTTTCTATAATAATTAACCAAGATTACTTAAATTTAGAGACAATAATCAAAACATTTTGTTCACGGTGGTCGTATTGACCGATGGTCATATAACACTCAAAAACCAATGGTCTCATTTTATTTATAATCATGTTTATCAAATAAAACATTTTTTTTAGTATAAAAAATAACACATGAAATTAGGAAACAAGATTTATTCAAAATTTCGGGTCGTTACAATCTTCCCCCCTTAAGAAATTGCGTCCTCGCAATTTTTTTAAATTGGGTTTTGAAATTTCATTGAAAGTCCCACATCGGAAAAAGAGTCAGTAACACCATTACTTTAAAAGAAAAAAAAAAGGAAGTACAAAGGCCACCCGAGTTAACCCACACTCGGGTTCCATGTAGGAAAACATGGACATGGAGGAAAAAACAAAGGGTCAGTTCTGAGGGAGAGTGATAGAGAACATGATTAGGAGAAAGTTAACCATGAGAAAATCCCAAACTTATGATGTGTGTAAACGGTCTTTGATTACCTAGTAGGAAACGTAAACCCACAACATTTTTGTTTTACGTTTCTTTTCATAATTTTGAGGATTTCATTTACTACATAGAACAAAAACATAAGAAAATATACCTACCTTCAAGTAGAGTTTCATCCTTTAACAAGTCCCTACCAACACTAATCTTTTCTCCAAATGATGAGAATTCAAAAACACTTGGTCTCATAAAAGCACAAGAATCATCTTCTATAGAATCACATAATCTACAAAATATTAACTATCTATTTCTTCTATCTTTAAACATTATCCCAAAAACAGAAAGGTTAAGGTAAAACAACTCTTCAAAAAGAAAGAATCCCATAGGAATGGAAACTACTTTTAAATCATCAAACTTCCATGGTACTACCCAATGTTCATCATAGACCATTCCATAAATAACGGTCCTTAAAATTCTTCAAAACAAACCAAACTAAGATTGAAACCCAAATACAATAAGGATTTGATAACATAGTCTTCCAAAACAACTTCATTGTTCATCTCCAGACAACATCAACCACTCCTAACATCTTATAAAAAGTAGCTAACCTAAACATATTTTACCCAAGATAGGTTAGTCATTCCCATAAGTAACCTAAATTACTATAAGTTCACCTTAAATTCATCGATTCTTCAAAATATAAGTCAACCTTACTCCTCAATGAAAATACCGTAGTAATCTATTTACCTCGATCAAATATGGTTCCCAAAATAATGAACGTCTTCCAAAATAATAATCATATTTTAAACCCCTAATCATCCCTGTCATATTAATACGAAAATCGTCGCATTTCCTATCACATTGGTTGTCGGAACATGTTCTTCCATTTCCCACCATTTACTAAGAAGAGAAAGCATAATTAGGGGCTTAAGTACTTAGCTAATAATCATGAAAAGGAACTGAAAGCATATAAGGATAACTTGTATATGAAAGGTATACCCTAACTTGTGATCTCCAAGGTTCCCATCTAGGTTATGAATGATCATATATTCTTATGTGAACCTTTATTTTATTTTATCTTTGTTCCTTTAACAATGGTTCATACCAAGCTTATGAATTAACCAAAGCATATCCCCCGGGAGTGTCGTAACCAAGAGTACAGAAAGGCCCGTTGTCGTGTACCAGTTCCCGTTCGAGTCTAGCTCAAAGCGGTGTTTTCGGGTTTTACCCCTATGTACATCTGTGCCAGAGCCACCTCTACCTGCTCGTATCCAGACAGGGATGTATTTGCTTGGCAACCCCTTACTCAATACTCACCAAAATACCAGGAAGATTTCCTATATTAAACTTTTCTATAGGGTTCCTCCTAGAGTTTTCATATCCTAATTTCCACAAATAACTAAACCATCCTTTGATACCAACTATAGCATCCCGTCTTTTTATAACATAACTTTCATTTCATTACACGGAACTGAGGATCTTTAAGGTTTAGTGTCTTGGAAACAAGGAACATAAAACATGAAACAAAAAAAAACATTCTTCTTAAACACTTGAAAGGCTTCTCCTTTAGTTCATCCTATGTTCATTATGCATCTCATAACCTGGGGACATACATCAAAAGAAAGGGTGAGCAGAAGGCCCAATAAGGGAAACAAGAGGAACATTTCACATGTGAACTTGAGATACTTCAATAAGGACATGAAAAGAACTTTAAGGCATGAGAAAGAAATCATGAGGCATTTCATAATAAAAATAACATTTTTCATAACTTGAAGATGTGGCTACATCATTTAACATAGAAAATCATGAACATATCACCAAGGTCCATCCCCAAGGTGTCATTTGAAAATTACCAAGGTTATTCACCGAGGTATCGTGAAAATTGTAATCTCTAGTGGTTACATCATTACCCAATGCATTGGAGCGCTATCAGGGCGCACCCTTAAATTTGCCTTTATTATCATGTGAGCCACATATATCATCATCAAACATTTCATAAATAACCCACATAGCATAAAATAAATGGGTTTCATTTCATAATCATAACGTTTTAAAAACTGCTTTAAAGACATGATCTTTACGTCACTTTAAACCCACGGAAAGGGAAAGCGGGTCTCATGTATGTAAATCCCAGAATTTAAAATGGAACACTTCGATATATATGTGAATAACTTTGTAGAAATAAGAGCTTTGAGTATTCAATTTATAACTTAAAATAATTTTGAGAAAAGAGAGGCATTTTGAGACGAAAATTCTGCAGCATAACGGCTATGTTACAAGGTTTTAGAAAACTTTGAAAAGAGAGGGAACATGGGTCGAGCAATCATAATTGACCCATAAAATAGTATAGGGACAGAATAAGAAGTATATATGGACATGGTGGTGCAATTTCAAGGACATACCATTTTAAATGAAAAACATGGAAGGAAGACAAAAGTTTGATTTCTCTTATGAAAGTTCGGCAGCCTAACGACGTTACTTAAACTTCAAAATACTGAATTGAAGAGATCAAATGGGGTCTCTCATCATATGAACATAAGAGTCCAGTATGATAGGTATAGAGATCATACCCCAACATAACAAAAAGGTACTTGAAGGAATTGACGTGAAAGTAGAACTTCAAAAACGAGAAGGGTGAAGAACCACTTAAAAATTCGGCAGCCTAACGGTGCCACTTAAAACTTCAAAATACGGAATTGAAGAGATCAAATGGGGTCTCTCATAATATGAACATAAGAGTACAGTATGATAGGTATAGAGATCATACCCCAATATAACAAAAAGGAACTTGAAGGAATTGACATGAAAGTAGAACTTCAAAACGAGAAGGGTGAAGAACCACTTAAAAATTCGGCAGCCTAACGGCGCCACTTAAAACATCAAAATACTGAATTGAAGCGATCAAATGGGGTCTCTCATCATACGATCATAAAAGATCAGTATGATAATTTATAGATCATACCCCAACATAATAAAAAGGAACATGAAAGGCTTGAATGAAAATATAACTTGAAAACGAGGAAGGTGAAAGAATCCCTTAAAAATTCGGCAGCCTAACGGCGCCACTTAAACATTCTTAAAACGAATTGATGAGAGCAAGGGGGGGTCTCTCATCATATGAACATGAAATAGGCAGTAGGATGAATATAAAAGGACATCCTCCAACATAATAACATGGAGTATAAAAGAAATGACATAAAAGAGATTACTTGAAAGGAAAGAGAGAGGTCGGATCCCTTACCTTAAAATGTAACTCTTAAACCTCAAAGGTTGGGACCTTGAGGGCTTGGGGGCACCTTGGGAGGACTCCTTGGGAGGTAATGAGACCATAAATTCGTTGGGAATGAGTGGGGAGTCGAATGGATGAGAGGAGGGCTTGGTATTTATAGGGAAAGTGAGGGGACAAGGCATTAATGGCCAAAGGACACCTCACATGTGCTTTTCTCAAACCCATGTGCTCTCCCTTGGCATTTATCATGGAGTTAGGCCACATGGGGCCCCCACAACAATAATTCATCACCCTTGGCCGGCCAACCCTCAAAAGATCTCATGACATCATCATGACACCATTATGATGTCATTAAACATACCGAAACCCTAAAACTGTATTTTTACTATTCACTGAAAATTCAACCTTCTCAGAATAACCCCAAAATTTCACCTTAACCAAATATCAATGCTCTGATTTCAAAAATGAAATCCATTTTATAAAAATAATTTTCTAAATATTTTTAATTTAATTTTTAAAAAAAAACACTATTCATCGAAAATTCACTTTTTTCAGAAAAATCCCCAAAAATTACCATAACATAATATCGATGCTCTGAGTTCAAAAATGAAGTCATTTTTATAAAAATAATTTTCTAATTATTTTTAATTAAATTTTTAATTAAAAAAACACTATTCACCCGAAAAAACTAATACTTGAATAATAATTAATGAAACCGTTATTTAACTATTTTATTGAATCACATTACTTAATCAAGGTGCCTAGATTATTTTAAAACTTTCTTTAAGTGAGATTACTAATCCATTTGGTCACATTACTAATCCTAAGCGTAAAATCACTATTCACAATTTACTATTCATCAAAAATCAAGTTGATTTTATTAGACTCTAAATTTCATACTGGACATAATTGTAGAAGACCATTTTTTGAAAATCATTACACATTTTTAATTATTTAAGGTTTACACAACCGTTTTTAAAATATCCTTTTTCTAAAATTCATCAAAAATATGCATACTATATTTATCCGGTCATTTCAAAATTCATAACTTCATCATAAGAAGAAATCCAAATTTTTATTTAAAAAAAAGGATTACACAAGGCAATTACGGTCTCGTTACATAACCCCTTATAATACCAGCATAGGACCTAAGAGTAAGGTGTGCTAGGGTGATAGAATTTTGGGGCGGCTCAGTCAACATTGCCCGAGTAGTAATTTCTATCAGTTTGAACTTCTCGCGAAGGCGATTCCGTTCTAGCTTCACATGATGAAGTTCGGCTTGGATTTGGTCCAGAGAAAAGCCCAATGGTGCTACCTCCTTCCCAATCTCTGTTAGATGGGCTTCGATCGGCCCAAGGCTACTAGGTGAGGCCATCAAATCTTCTTTCTATAATAATTAACCAAGATTACTTAAATTTAGAGACAATAATCAAAACATTTTGTTCACGGTGGTCGTATTGACCGATGGTCATATAACACTCAAAAACCAATGGTCTCATTTTATTTATAATCATGTTTATCAAATAAAACATTTTTTTTAGTATAAAAAATAACACATGAAATTAGGAAACAAGATTTATTCAAAATTTCGGGTCGTTACATCCTGTTTTAAATTGTTTTGTGGTAAGAGGGTGGACCTAAAATAGGGGGTCATGCCTGTAAATAGGTTTCCCAACACATTTTTCCTCTAATATATTTTTCAGTGAGCTCAGTGACTCGAAAATTCTATCATTCATATACTGATTTTGTGAATGATATCATTTGTGGACACCTCTTTTGCAAACCGAGTTTCATAACACATGATCTGATTGCTTTAACATCAAATGGTATGATTGGTTATTCACATGGAGGGTGGAGACAATGTGGATTTATGCATTATTTGGACCTTCGCCTAACTGGAAAATGAATTGTGGGATAGAACCTTCATGGGATTCGTGAACTAAGGGCTTTCATGTGGGTATCTTTGAGAATTGATATTCATAGTTGGGTAAATTCCAGGGACTGATGTTTTGTGGGCCTATTCCTTCGCAAACTGATAGTTCACGGACCTTTATGTTTTACCAT
This sequence comes from Viscum album, assembly GCA_963277665.1. Classification (NCBI taxonomy): domain Eukaryota; kingdom Viridiplantae; phylum Streptophyta; class Magnoliopsida; order Santalales; family Viscaceae; genus Viscum; species Viscum album. The sequence goes on from OY728158.1 coordinate 391,853,109, forward strand.
TTTCAGGATAACTAATTAATATAGTTCTGACCGTTGATTCTATTGGATATTATAAAAGGGATAGACCCTTCACACGTTTCTTATATTGGTACAGCTACGACCCTCTTTACTAGTTATGAAAGGAGGAAGGTTATGACAGAATCAACTAACAAAAAATCATATCATCCCATTTCATAAACTGCTTGTAAGAACTCATAGTGATGTTCAAAGCGGATATCTGATCTCAGAAAGGTTTTGAATTTATGGATTCAGGTTACCATCAGATGTAGTGATTCTGGAACCATGTATGGAAGACCAACCTATATCCTTGATACATGAATATAGAAATATCTTTTGGTCCAACGTCATAGAAAATGTGGCATTTATCTATAAATGATATAGGGGTCCCTATTAAAGTGCACCCATTGGTATCTAGAGGAAATCATACAAGAACCAGATGATAAAGTTATCTATTACCAAAACATTTTATAGAAGGCCCTAGAGACTAATCAAACGGGGTGGTCATTAAAATGGGACTTTCGACCTGGGGGCTCATTCATCTTGGATTGGGGGTAGAGTTTTTGGGTCCTCTGGTTCTGCGATGAATTGAATGTCGAGTTGTAGGATTTGGGTCTATATGAGGTATTCTATGTATCGAAATCATATTCTAACTAAATCCAAATAATTAACCAATATATTTTTAGAAGGTGGAGCCTAGAAACATACACCTTCCACTTGGTACATGGGGAAGTCGACATGAGACTTTGAGACGTCCGACTGACTTCGGGGGTTACCATCATCTATGATATGCATGATGAATTTATACCACCTCACTCACCTAGGATAATGTGCATAGGTCTCCTCCTCTTTTCAAGAAACTCATTTTCAGGTTCAATTCCATTTGGAATAATGACCCTCATCCAAGGAAATACATTCCATTTTCTAATTCGGTTAACACTATCACTACATGAAGTGTCCAAGAACCCTATGCATAGAGGTCAAGGAAATGAACAACCATTGTATCTAAAATGTGTATGGGTGCCTATTGTACTATAAAATAATATGTGTTATTCAATGAATGGGTTTGTAAGATCACTCCAAATGATAAATATGTAATTCTGTTTGGCATCCTTTCATTAAATGTTTCTTTGTAGCTGGATTTTACCGGTGTGTGATTTTGGTAGTGGGGTCCGAGTAATGACTTTTATCTTTGAAGATCAATTGGCCACTAGTAGATGGATTAATATTTTCTTCCATGAATTGGATAAAATCATTCATTTGATATGGGTTATCAAGGAGAGGCTACCACACTGGATGGAGGGTCTATTTTAGATATTCTGGTCATGAGTAGAAGCCCATATGAGAGGCTATGCATTATTCAGTTATGAGAAGATCCCAGATGCTACCATCTATTCATACCTCTAAAGAATAAGTGGGATCATTACATGAGAATAGAATGAGTAGAGAATGTTTCAATGAATCAAACACCATGACTCACTCACCGAGGACCCTTACACTTCCCCTCCAGTACTTTTATAAATGATGAATCTGAGGAATTTATTAAGCGATTCTATCTTTTCCCTATGATAGAGGCATCATGGTTTCCCAAATCGATTATGAACATATTTAGGAGGGATATTCACCATACATATTTGTCCACCAATTCAACCGTATCCATATGATGTGTCCACTCACCCTCAACAACATATGGTAGGAGAAATATTTAATGATATATCCACATATTTATCTACTGTTTAATCGAGAGGGACCCCAATGTCGGATTGAAATCCCACATTTCATATGTTTTAAAATAGAACTTATGAGATTCAATCATGATTATTTTAACTTTACATACATATAATGTCACCTATAAAAATCATTTACATTTGTTGAGTACTATAAATATCCAGAGGCCAAAGGGAAAAAATGTAGTCAAGTATTCCAGACTCAGAAAGTGGCCCTAAAAATCCTTCATTTCTAAAATCCCAAGGATGTATTGGAAACCATGGGGTTCGACCTCCCATGTTATCAAAACCCCAACCCAATTTCAAGCATCCATCCCTTATTACATACCCTTTAAAACGTCCTAGAGGTAATGGGATTGTTTATGAATATCCAATTCAGGCAATGTGTTGTGTCTCTTCTTAAATGAGAAAAAGATCACTTTGACTGGATACTATAATATTTTAGCACAACCACTATCTCTTAAGATGAAGATATGGATGTAATGGGAATACATCTTGAATTCAATAATGTTTCATCTAAATGGAAATATATACTCTTTTTGAGTTCTTTCCACATTGAGGTCTGAAATTGATAATGGTGACGATGATGATAGCCATGCCACTGTGGGTGTGGATGAAATTTCCCCTCTTACCAAAAATAAAGTGGGTGGGGGGATTCCTCATTTTTAAAAGGTCTCTCGGAAGTGCCCATCCCTAGAGGGATCCAAATTTTATGAGGATCCTAGAAAGAAGTTGCAGCTTTCCGAACCCACTTCACATCATCGATTGGATCCTCCATCATTGACCATTTCTATTACTGCATCATTTCTAGAGTCCTAGAAGGAATGTGATACCTTAAGGAAAATTATGTCTTCTGAATATATTTGGGAAATGCTTTAGGTAAATCCCCTTTAACATATGGTCTTTAGAAATATCATTTCTCCCATATAGATTACCACTCATGAAGATCCACTCGACGGGGATACATAAATAGAATAGATGGTTACCTACCTACAATCATTCAAGGGTTGACCATATTGGTATGATCAAGTAGAATACATAGAAAAAATCATGGTATATTTAGATGATACTAAAGAAGATTTAGTTTTCACCAACTCCTTTTCTCTTAAATATCATGACATAAACCCCTACTCCTATTACTTAGAGGATTCTTGTGAGATTTGAGGGACAGTTTCTTCCCTAGAATACACCCCAATTAAAATAGGAATAGAGGATTATATTCCTTCAGATGTGTGAATCACTAGAGAGGGCTCCCATTGGATTATAGAGAATATGGAGGTGGTCCTTGTAGATCCTGTTAGTGCATTTCCACCACTAACCCAACCTAATGTTCTGCCCAAAGCTCCATCTTGGTGGCATACCAAGAAGGATTTGCATGCATCGCAACTGGAAATACATATGTATGTGAGGATAATATTTAATAATTGAATTTCATCATTAAACATTCATGATATGTGTTTTAATTTTCAAATTAATAATCATGCATATAACATGGTGTAGGTTCTATTGTAAACCTGGGTGCAGTCACATAGTGGTATATAGATCCAACATTTTCTGAGGTATAGGTGTTACGGTCAATGGCCACAAATGAGTATAATAATGATTATATTCCAATTGAGGACATTGGTGTGGGGATCCCAAATATGGAATTTTTTAGGACTGAATGACTTTTTTCCTGGTAGTGGGAGTGTTTTCAGATGTTGAAGCCTAAACTGGTCATGTTGATCATTCTCTTATAGAGATGAATGTATTAACATTATCAGATATAACTAGGCGGAATGGGGAGCACCATGAAATGAAGAATATTAGGGGTATTCCAAGTCTTATTAGGCCTATCACTTTGGATCAAATGACCTCTATCATTGTATAGGGGGTGTCTTCAAAATTTGATGTTTCTGTTGAGCATGCTGATCCCGCTAAGGAAAAAAACCACAAAATAGGGAGTAATTTAGGCTAAAGGAGAATCAGAATCACCTTTCATCCCAAGTTTCAGAATGATTATCCATGAAGATATAGTTTTATTATTGATCTTATATAATACACCGGATTGGCTATGCATGGTCTTGAACCACGGGTGTCTCCATAAGATCCCAAGGTCCATATGAATACTGAGGACGAATCATTCATTTTGTTGGGTGATGATGAGTGACTAGCTATATGGAATTCCAATTCTCATATGAGTAAAGTTATTTATATATCATTTCAACCATTCCCTTTTCTTTTGGTATTTAGGTATTAACTATTTTGAACATCGAAATTTAGGATTGAAACCACTAATCTTAGTGGTTACAATGGGTGTTCTGATATCCAACCATGATGACATGACAATGGAGTAGATTACCAAATAGTCAATACATGCCATTGAAACAAAGCTAAGGCCTGATTTGGTGGTTGTTATCCGTAAATATATTACACCATAGGAGAGTGACTCTGAGGTAGACTATTATGTAATGGTTGGCCTCCGTACTACTGTCGAACAATATCAATGTTTTTCTCTCAAACCCCCAACGTTCCAGCGAGACTACCCAAATCACATTTATCGTTTTAATTTCATGGGAACAAAGTATTTTATTACCATTCCATATACAACATAGTGAAATTGGGTTTTTTTTCCAAGAAGAAGTCTAGCATGCTCCACTCCCATCTCTCATCTACAAAGTCTATGTCTCACCATGATGCTGCAAGGAAGATCCTTCTTAATGAAGCTATTTAACATGACAGAATGGCCATGAGATGATAAGGCCAAAATGTAGATAAAAGGACTTTAGTGGACCATCTTTTTCAAGAGGTGGAGCATCTTTTCTATGAACTAGAGTGGATCAAACCAGAATTTTCCCACACCGAGGTAGTAATTGATAAAGGTAAATGTATTTTGTAGGAGGATAAAAAGGAAAGGATAAATGTAGCTAAACAATTAGAGTCTCCATGGGATCATGAACATGATGAGCCTACAATATTGTCTGAGCTCCTATGAGTTATAGAGGACATGGAATAGACACTGCTTCAACTATATTACTTTTTTAAGAAAGCACTATAATCATTTTTTCCTACAATCCAGGAGAGACTCCAAGATGTGGATACTCCTCCATTCACATTTAATGGAATGAAAAAATTATTAATCTCCAATTTATTTCATTTTTATCTTCCTTAAACATTCATAAATCCCAATTTTAAATGTGTTTTTAAAGATCATACATTAGATTACATGAATACTTTAGTCAATGGATATCACATTTAGTCACAATATGGGATAACCAAATTGACATGATCATGTAATGATCTAATTTTTTTATGATCCAAGGGACTCAGCAAGTGTGGTTTTGAATATTTATATGGTTCCATGGAAACCCTAAGAAAATTATGTATTTTAATTTATAGAAGTATTTTTTTTACTAATTTCATTGTGGTGTGGGTTTAGTAGGCACAACATAACTTTTTCTTAGGTTATCCTCTTCTGGTTTTTGACCAAACATGCTTTGTTCATATTTTTCATTTTTGTTTCTAGATTTTTTCTAAACCATAGCATTGTTATAGTGAGAGGATACATGGATTTTTTCCAAGGTACCCATTGAGTTTTTTTATCCTAGAGGGTAGGATGTATCATTTTTTGGGAATTTTATAGTCATGAAAACATGACTACTTATAGTAATGTTTTAGGAAAACAACTTTGACTAAGAATTACATAGAAAGGGATCTAATAGGGATTATTAGATGATAATGTACCAATATTCTTCATTCATAAATGATAGAATTTTATTTACCCTAGTTCTTTTAATTATTGAATTTCATACATGATATGGGGAATGTACGTAGGGAGTAATCATAAGAATGGTTTTCCAGATAATGTTTTTGGGGTTTACCAATGTAGGAAAAGCCTCTCCAAAGAATGAAAATTACTTTGGTTGATTGACCTTTTTTGGGAAACTAATGAAGAACCTACATGGAACAACTATGTAGAGTCAAACAAAGGTGTTCCCAAGAAAATGAATCTCTATTTCTGATGGACATGTGATTTATGAAAGTTTTTATTTACCAAGAAAATGAAAGGTGGCATATCAAGGAAATGATGTATGAAAATAATGAGGGAATATGTATCAACTTTTCTCGTGAATGAGAGACCACTCCCACATAAATTTGACTTGTGTAAGGGAGGGATGGAGCATGATAGATTTTATCATCTTGCAACTAGGACAAGGATGGTTTATTTTAATGTCTTACATCCAGGATGTTTGAGACATAAGACTTATTCTCTTTGGCCATGGGATAAACGATTCTCCAATTTTCATGGTTATATGACAATGAATGATCTTTCATCTTTAGACATGAAGGGGAAATATTTTGAACTTTAATATAATGAAATTATGAATCGAATGAGTGATGTGTAATTTTACCTTCATTTGTGGTGTGCGAATACAGGAAAAGCTTCTCATGGGGACACATTTCCCTTTGGATAACAATCCTCTTTTGTTGGATACTTATGCAGAAAAAATTCAAGTATATTATGCATATTTAGAAAGATTATTCCCCAGGACAGTGGCTCTATAATTCTGATATATGGGGACGTTTATGGGATTTGTAATTTTCTAGACAGAGTGTAGTTTGTGAACTGAGGGTGCCTGAACATGAGAGGGGTGTTCCATGTCAAAACTTATTAGGAATAGTTAGATACGTTTCCCTTATTCTAGTCTTACCCAAGAATAAAAATTATTATTTTTATATGGTTGGCTTTGATGAATGAGGTTCATACATCACTACATATCTCATTGAAATGATAATCAATCCATACATAATTCACAAGGCACCATGTAGGTTAATGTCATATGAAAAAGAGTTAGGTTCCTCAATTTGAAGAGTAAATATTGTGGCCTGACCCAAGATTTAAATATCATAGCCTCACTATGTATCCTTCGATCATAGGAATCAATCTATACAATGTTATTTAACGTTTCCCTTTGCAGGTATGACCCGTGCATAGGGAAATGGAATCTACAATTTGGGTTATGACTAGACCCAAGATTGAATTTTTGGTTGTCACTATGTATCATGTTATAGCATGATTCAAGACACACATATTTTTTAATTTCATTTAGTTTATGTTCATATGACTAGAACCATTTTTACTAGAATCTATGAGTAACTAGAGGATAATCAAACTAGGATGTTCTTTAATTCCCATGACATATAGTGGGGATGAAAGTGTAAAACATGACCTTTAGGATTATTATATTAGAAGAAATGTTATGGGGCATGGAATCCAATTTGGATTACATAGATGGGGGAGCCTCTCATGAGGTAAAATTTTTCTTTGGTATATAGGACTTTTTGGGGGAAACTTGTTAAGAGCTAATTAGGGAATATAATTCATAGATAAAAAAAGGTGTCCCCATGACACTGAACCTAAATTTATAATGTCCATAATATGATTATGATGATTCAAAATTTCCTAGGGCATAGAGTTTGCAAAATGGAAGGGGTGTGTCTAGGAACACAAGAAACATTCATACCATGATTGGCCATAAAGAGTGAAATTACCTACATAGATCCGACTCATATGTAGGGCAGTGTTTGTTTCCATTATAGACCATATAATTAGGAACACATACTTGATATATTAGGCATATATTTATATATTCATATAGGAGATTAGAAAATTTTTTATTATATTTTCCCCATGGCTGGGACTAGAGAACAAGTCCAAGGAATCACTTCATATCTCGTTGAAATTACAAACAAGTCATATGTTGTTCATGAGGAACCATGTAGTTTAACATCATATAGCAAGGAGTTATGTTCCACAATGTGAATAGGAAACATATGGTTGGACCTAAGATTAAATGACCATGGAATCACTATGTATCATGTGGTGGTAATAATCAATCCATACAAGGTTCTTTGAAAATTCATTTAGTTTAATGTAATGCAGGGAGAAAAAATGATGTTCCTTTTAATATCTTTACACCATGTCCCTGAAAACCATAAAATAGATTGATATGACTAGGTAATGTGGGTAATCCAATATCAAGACTTCTGATCCCATATGATCTATGCTCTATATGAGAAAAAAGGGGTGGAAAAGGTTTATCTGTCACTTTGAGTTGATAAAACTAGGGATATATAAATTTTAAAATTACAGTGTCTTGACTAGGACATAGAATATAAGAATTAAATTATATACCATAAGGATAATAATCAAATTGAATGTAGTTTTTAAAAATATATCAATGTGAAGAACATACTCCTACAAAGAGAGGATGGAATTTTTTTAATCTGGCATGGCTGGTCCAGGAGGTAAAATCCAAGCATTGCTGCATATCCCATGTGAACGGGGATTGTGATATTCACAGTTCTTAAAAACACCATGGTAGATAATTGACGTTGAGGGTAATATTTTATTTGGTGAGAACATTATGTTGTTGTGCAGTTGAACATCATACAACGAGGACATTTGTGACATAACGTTTAATGTCAAGTGATAAGGATTGTGTACCCTGTAGTTTAACATCATGCAATAAGTATGATTTTTTCTTTTAGTTAGGGGGATGACGCTTTTGTGTCCCAACAAGAAACAAAATCCCTATGTGAAGAAATACCATGAGACTAAAGACTGGTAATATAATCATCTTATAAATGGAGGTCAATTTTTTGTTCCACCTAACACAGGAGGTCTAATAATCACTACTTTTCCATCATATATCAAAATCAAGACACACATACTTCTATAAGGGAATTCTACACACATATCTAACACATACACATTGGGGGAATTTTTTCCCTTTATTTGTAGGATGGACCCATGACGTAGCGTCTGAACATCCCTATGTATCCCATAAAATCGGAATCTAGACACACATAGTTCTAAGTGAATTCTCTATACATAGGTCTGACCCATACACAAGGAGGGGGAATTTTTCTTTTTTTTACTTCTACATTGATCCAAATCATGTGTGATTAATATTTGATTGAAATTATGATTCCCATGCAGTTTATCATCATGTAATGATGATAATTTACCTATTAGTTTAATGTCATGTGATCAGGATGATGGTGCCATGCAATTTATCCTCATTAGGTTAGGTTGATTTGTTATGTTATTACATGGAATATTTCTTCAAGAACATTGTGTCGGTGGGATATGCGATGAGCTATCCATCCATTGAAATCATAGAATATTATCCATTAGAGTAGCCATTATGTATAGAATATGATTCCTCCCATTAATTTTCAAATTTTAGTGGTTGCTTTTCAGGAATCATTAGAGTTCATAGGACCAAAAACATCTCTCTTTCAAGGAAAGGTCAGAAGAAAACCTTTTTCTTAAAGCCTCGTTGTGATCAAGTTTTGGCGGAATTCTAAATGATGCAATGTATGAAATATTTTCTCTTTTAGTCACACAAATTTATCCATAATTTTATTGTATTAGTCACCAATGATTAATTTATCGTAAATAGCCACACTAAATGAGGGAAATTTAAATTTGATGGGAAGGAACACCTCTGTCCCATACACTAATGAGTATGGGGTTGCACATGTGGTAGTGTGGGTTGTGGTCTATTAATCCCACAAGTAATCAATGAGCATGACATGAAAATAAATTTTATCCCATTCTATCATCTTTTACAGTATACTTGATAGGTTATTATTAAAGTCCTCGATCTATCCATGAGACTCTGCATAGTTGCAGGATAAAAGGATGGACTTGATATCATAATCATGATATAGCTTCTTTAATTCAGTAGAGCATAAATTGGTTCTATTTTGTTTCAGTATTGTATGTTGGTGGAGATGTTGACTTTCTAGATGATGAAATTGTTCCTCACCCGAAATTTTTTTAGGCATATGGCTTCGTCCCACGTGGAAAAGAAGACAGTTGTAGTATAAATATACTTGAACTTCTTGGATGTGGTGGGAGGATATTGTCCCACAACATCTATTCCATATGTTGAAAATGGACAACAGTACTTCAATGTGATCCAAAAATCTAGGAGTTGGTGAATGAAGTTTCATAAACTTGGTTGGAATGACATTTTATGGTGAATTTAGTGCATTCGTGCATTAGAGTGGGCCGGTAATACCCAAAACATCATATTTGGTGGAAAATGTTGAGTCCTAATTGGTGGGTTCCATAGGCTCTAGAATGCACTTCCTTTATTATCGTAGTGGTATTTTCTCCATCAATTCACCTGATAAGGACACCATAGAGGCTCCATTTTTAGAGTTTTTTTTAATCATTTTTTTCATCATATAGAAAAAAGTTATTTTCACATCTTCATATCTTCTCTCTACTAGCTATATCGGATGGGATTTTTATACATTTGAAGGTACTTCACGATTGGTTACATCCTACTATTATTAGGAACATATAGTTAAGAGATTGGATTAATCTAATTGATCTCATCCATATTGTTTTGAATGAAGGGTGAGACCATATGGTGGCCCACAATGCCGATGACTATTCTACCCCACTCGTGATCAGCAAGGGTTGAGGCTTTATTTTACAAAGCATCATCCAGGGAATTCCATGAACATGTTATATGAGTAAATGTTTGATTCGAAGGTAATACATCCATTAGTTCTCATACATGATTTATTAGGGGGTGGTAGATCTTTCTTTTTCACAGTATAATTGTTATTAACCTACTTGATTACAAGTTCAAAATCACCATTTATCTTCAAGTGTTTTATAGGAACTTGTAGATCTAAATATATCCATTCAATGATAGATTAATATTATGATTCATTGTTCTTCCACCCCTTCGACAATAGGAAGGAGTAAGGCATGAATTCCTTTTATGTAGATATGATCATGACTCCCATCCCTAATTTGTTGTTTTTGGGGTATTCATTTCTGTTTCATATCATGATTTTAGATGTACCATCAAAATTCATTTCCCAAATCATGGCGCCCTATTGAATAGATAAAATCTCCTAATCGAGTAATTCAGTGCCCAATACATTCATTTCTATTGAGGGGTGCTCTATATTTTTTTTATAATTTCTAGACATTGATTGCATTCTAAAGCATGAAATCTATGTCAAATTTACACATATTGACTTGCCACCTTGATAGTAATCTGGTCTATATTGAATGACTTAGGATATATTTCAGTGGGTTTCTACGACATTAAAAATGGACCTCGTGGTTCTATAGATAGTAGAATAGTTTTTAGAGGAAAAATATTATTTCCAGATAGATTTTCTCAATAAATGAATACCAATTTTCAACATTAATCATTGTTCAGATGCTATAATTAATGTTTTTTCCACTATATGTGTCATTGTTTATCATAATGATGGCTCCTATTGATCGATCCAAGTGTGTCACATACATGATAAGTGGCCTTCCATCTGCAAGAGGCATGATCACATGTGGGGTAAAGATTTATTTCCTGAGACAGATGAATGCTTCTTGAAAATAATAATCCCATTAGAATGTAACCCTTTTTTTTCAGCAGCTTTCTGAAAGGTAATTATTGTTTGGAATTATTTGAAATGAAACATTAGATGTAGGCTATGATTCCTTGAAATACCCTTAACTTTATAAGTATACAATGATGTGGTAGGTCAAGGATAGCCTTTTTCTTCTCAAGGTCAGTATCGATACCATGATTTCATATGATTATGCGAGGGATTTCCCCGAGGTGGTGCCAAAAGGACATTTCAAGGGGTTGAATTTTAGGTTGTGTTATAATATTTTGTTTAATATGGTTTCAATATCTAATAGTTGGTCCATGAATTTTTGATATTTAACCAAAAATTCATCAACATAGAATTTGACTCATTTTATCAATAAGGGTTTGAAGATGTGATGCATGATACATTGTTATGTAGAATAAATGTTCTTCAATCCAAAGGGGATTAAATGATAGAAACATACTCGTTGGGGGAACTTGAAGGTGGTGAATTATTCATTTTATTAGTGCATTAGGATTTTATTATTTCTTTCATAGTCATCGTAGAAGGATAGAGCCTGGAATCCAGCTATTTAATAGATGATCACCTCCATCATTAGGACTTGGAAATCATACTTTGGATAGTTTTAGTTGATATCCTTGAAATTGATGAAAAATTTAATTTTTTAATTCATTTTCTTGATAGGGAAGATATTGTCCAGCCAAATGGGATATTGGAACGCCCAATTTAAGTCTAATCGAATGATCTTGTCAACTTCAACCTCTATTTTGGTATCATGTGTTAGTGCATTCACCTGGTTTCTTGTTTGTAGCCCCAGTTATCATTTGGAAGGACATAGTGGTGAGTGGACACCTCAGGATCAAGGCCACATGTTTTTGGGTATTACCAAGAAAATATATATCAATATTTCCTTAGGAAAGAGTTATATATCTCTTATTCTTCAGAAGAAAAGTATGTACTAATCAAGATTGGTTTTTGTTATTCTTATGTTTCCATATATATTTCCCATAGTTCATTAATAGAGTTAGAGATTCCATCATCAAATTATATAGGAGAATCCATATGGTATTCTTCCGCCTCTTTATATTCCCCCTCTTCATCATATAATTCTTTTTCTAATGGGGAAAAAAGTCCTGGGATGAGTTCTCAAGAGTAGAGAGGGGAGTTGATGTCTTTGTATTTATAATATTAAGCAAACTTCTCCAACACAACTGATAGTGGGATATTTCCTTGAAACTATAAATAATGTGGAGTGAGGGTCAGGGGATTTATTTATCAACTTTTAGAGAAAAGACATCCTCTTCTTCCGTAGTTAGTGAGGTAGGGATTTTCTGGTGCTATGAGGATGATATTAATGTACTGTAATCCTATATTTCACTAATTTTTTGGGAGTCAACTATTTTTTCATCATTGTTGGACTCATTGGTTCTAAATTAAATCATGACGATTTCGGAATACTCATATGAAATCGGGTGTATATGCTAGATCTGGTAGATATGTAGAACATATTCTTCATTGATATTCTTAAAGGGGTAAGTTAGGATTACTTCCATACCATTCATGGTGGTGAACCGTTCAACACCATCATCCAAGGTTTGATTCCCTTACCCCTGATATAACCCTACATCAACATAATAAGGTTTGTAGGATTTTAATGGGGGCCTTATTGGTATAAAATGGACTGATTTAAACATTGGTTCAGTATTTGATGCATTGATGGTATGAGGAGGGGACTCCTGCATGTTGGTGCAATAAGGGACTTTTCTGCAAGATGATGAAGGTAATGTTCTACCAAACCCAAATAAAATTTGATTAGGTTATGAGGTATCTGAACTGATCCCTAATCTAGATTTGGCCTAATGTCTTCTGTTGTCTTTTTCCATAGTCTTGCATTATTATGGAGTAATGTTCTAGGTAATTGTCATCGTAGCCTTATCAGTGAAGTGTTTGTATTGGAATGAGATTAAATCAATATCCATTATCAATGAAAACATTCCAACCATAAAAATTGATTATGATGTTAGACACTTATAAGGATCTTATTTTCCCTTATATGATTTCATCTTTATCTATATTTTTAAAGAAGATAACTGAATGAAATTCTAAAAAATATGTCTCTATTTGATGAACCTTGGTAGCTGCTACATCATCTTCAAATATATAGGGGAATAAAAAAATTTCTTTGAGCATTTCTCTATGGTTTTTTGACACAATCTGGGAATCCATGAGGGATAGTTTGGTCGGTACTATAGAAAAGAATTTTATCATTTCATTCTTCCGGTTTAATGTTCAGCACTTCCTAGTGTGGGTATTAACTTTCGCAGGCACTTTATGGGATTGAGTATTTGATGAGGATGGATCGACCATTATGATATGATTTGGAAGTTCTTTTTTCCTTAGTGGTTTAGGTAGGGATGGTCTACCTTCTCACTGAGAATGATCAGATTCTTATTCATCACCTGACTGATATTCCATGGTGATCGTTTTAGAGTGGTTTCTGGCAGGTGCAAAGGTATTTTCATGCTCTTATTGGGCCTGTTGAAGGGCTCTTTCACAAGTTTCCACAATATTGATATTCTTAATTGGGGCCTGAAAAATAATCCTAGTTCCTTCCATAACTGTGTATTCCATGGTATCCTCATCTCATGAGGCCTCTTCTATTGGATCCCCAGTCAAGTGTGGGGAAATATGGTTCATATTCATACTCAACAATTGATAAGGGCTCCACTATGTGAATGTTGTTAACGGAATAAAACATCAACTCCTATTCTGATGATGACTCTTCATGGGAGACAATTTCTGGTGGTGTTGTATGGTATGGTGGTTCCCATTGATTTATATCTGACGGCATAAAATCTAATATTTTCTATGACTACATTTTCCTTGGTGGAGTTTCATCCTCATACACTTATTAGAAGACTTTTGGAGTAGTATTCTTTTAAAATTATATCCTTTTGAGGATTTTGTTTCTGATGACATCAGATGTGTAGTAGTAGGAGAAATTGGGAGTATAGTTGGTTGTTTAAACTATGCTTGGATTATTCCATGATCTCAGTTGATTTTTTATGAGTAATATAATTATAAAAACATTATTCTGATATACTAACAACATATTTCCACTCTCTTTCTTCCTCAGTGGAAGTAGTGGAAACACACAGAAAATTTCACTGGTGGTGATCCTATATTTACATTCTAGGAATCTATCATTTTCTATAACAGGTATTTGAATAAAAAACATTCATAAATTGTGTTTCCCAAAATCTGGTGAAAGGTAAAATAGTTTGTCCTCTCCTCGAGACCCTCCTAATTTTCCCTTTGGTTCTCATACATAGAGAAAATCATGTCTATAACAGATATAAAATAGTAAAATAATATATAATCTCTAAATGAGTAAAAATTATTCTTACATTCCATGAATTGATTTTATCTATGTCCCACACAATAATCTTGTCGAGGAGGGGGTCGATGTTGACAACCAGGGTGGTTGATGCGCAATATGGTTCAGGCTTATGATATGGAATAGATGTAGGGGATTTTATAAGTTTTAATGATGTTTCCTTATCCATTCCACTACTTTTCCATGATTTTGGTTGAGTTATCCAGGATATGAGATCATTCTGTTGTATGGAGTCCTCCATTCATGGGAAATGGTGGTGAAATCGCAGAACCCACATGTGTATTGTACTAGGATGAGTGGTGTTCACATCTCATTGTGGAGGATATCAATGAACATTGAAAGAATATCATACTAGGGGAGTGGATAGTTCATGGTATATGTCAAAAGATTCTATCAGGTAATGAAGTATGTGACTCCCTTATTATCTCATTGTTTGCAGTTCAAGAGTTCATTGATTGTTTTCTTTTTTAGTGTTGAGTGGAATAGAAAGAGAAAATTTTAAGAGATTTATTTCCATCACATGAAAGATAGAGAAAGAATGATGGTGTACCACATGATGACAGACCATTTTTTGGTTCATACGAAACATCAGATTTTCACTACATCTTGTTTCTCTAGAGTTCCCATTATGGGACCACAAAAAAACACATAGTGGGTCATATGTTATTCCTGATCTCTTGAACCATTGAATACTTGAAATATTATACTCTTAAAATTTGGCGGTGGTAGGGTGTCTCTCACCCAGTCGGGGTATTGTTTTTTTCCATGGCATTGCTAAACACCATTTCTCTATGGCTATCAATAGAGATTTCAATGCCTCGATGATGTCAAAGGTACCTTCATGAGTGATTTGTTGAACATAATACTGGACAAGTGCATCAATGGGTCAGATTTGAAATGCTTGTTCCACTACTATTTGGGGCAGATATCTAGCCAGAGACATCTTTTGAGGATTTACCTAAACCTTTTATGGTTGTTTCCTTAATGAGGAAAAATATTAGAACCCACCCATGATCAGGTCTAGGTAGACTAATGGTCTGGACGTATTGTTGGGAGGATTTCCTGGTCTTGTATTAATTTATGGGATAAATACCTGTGTTTGAAACACACATTTTAGAAGATTATATTGTGGATCCTCCCAATGATAAAACATTATAGGTATGCTACCTTGGAGTAACTTCTCATGTATTATTCTTAATTATTTAATTTTCCACCTGGTGAGTGATTTATTATTTAAATTGAAGGGGGAATATCTCATTAAAAGTGTTATGTAATTCATATATGAAAATGCTTTCATTCCATTCTCTGGTAAAGCTATGCTGAGGAGGCAGTGGAGGGATGAATGATGGATTACCCATGTTTAGGCTGACTCTCTAGTTACAGGAAAGAACACCATCATTCTTAGTGTAAATATAATTCTAAGAGGAACCGTCCTATACATTATCTTTGAAATTCACATCATTTTTAGTGTCGTCTATGAGACTGACTTCCATAGTATTAACCAATGTGTAGCACATTGTAGTCACCATACTTGCTGCTGAATTAAAAGAGAACTTCTTATATCTTTTAGTGGACCTCTCCATTACTTTCATGGAGCCTATCTAGGCTTCATAGTGATGGGTATCTTGGAGGGTTCCTCTATGCAGCCTTTTCATATGCTTCCCTTCTAGGGAAAATTAGACGCCATATGGGATGAAACGGGAGACCTTTTTAATTTTTGTCCTCTATAAAGGGTAAAATACTGATTTCTATTGAGGGGGTGTTTTAGGTAATAATTCCCCAAGCCTTGTGGGTTGGGGCTTCCCTCGTTCTCTTTTTTTTGTGAATTAGCCCATATTTTTCTATCTTATAATGGAATGTTGGGTTAAAAACGCCCCAAACCAATGAGATAGGTCTATTGTCATGTTATGGAAGCTATTGTAGCTGTAAACACTCCCTGAATCTCATGCATTACTGTTTGAACATGTTCCAAATATGATGTTAGTACTTCATGTGAAATTTTTTTTATGAGGAAATTACAAGTTCTTGATGATTGGCTTACCATATGTGGTAGGCAAGCTGAATGTTCTTGGTTTCCCAATTTAGGAGTTTTTGATCAATTTCTCATATCAAGCCAAACACTTTTGATAATTACTCAAGGCTAGATATTGCCAAGTGTACTGCTTTTCTTGAATAGGGATTTCTCTTAACATCTTCCTTGTAATAATGACATTACAGGATGTCATTTCGAGTGGGTTCTGGTTGCAGGGCATGGGGTGAAATGAATATATACTTTCTCTCCCCATCTATGGATATGAACACTGTATAGGGAAATCAACAATTTTGTGTTACAACCTATGAAGTGCATTATGGTAGTTCAATTGTATAACTTTTCACTACATATCTGATTTTAGTCATCAGGAATACAAAAGGGATTCCAAATCAACTCCGATTGAAGCTCTCCCAATATTTTGACATAGTATGTATATCCATTGTGAGGTAATAATTTTTCTTTTAAGTTAAGTAGAGTTATACAAAGATTATAAAAAATGTTGTGTATACATTCTTCTGACAATTAACTTGGTATGTCAAACTGAGAAGTGGTTTAGGGAAAAAACAAAATGGGTATATAAACCTTGGACAATTTTCTTCTCATGAGAAACATATCATTTTTTCCTTCCTCTATATACTCTTATACCCAATCTTCCCAACATGGAATCTTGTCAACTTTTTCTCAGAGGTATTGGGTCTAGTAGGGGTATTTTTGGTATATGAATTTTCTAGGGGTGGCTCATAGGATGAGAATTGTCGTGGGAAATATCTTGGTTGAGAAAGGATGCCACTAGTAATTGATATATTACCTAACATGTCTAACCCCATAATTTAATGCACCTAAACTTATGATGGATTTCGTGTTTTTTATATTCAAAGAGGATGAAAATCTCGGTGAAATGATATGTCACAATTTTATAGACCTTCGTTATGGATGCCAAAATTATGAGGAATACCATCATAGATTTATGTCTGACTACCAAGAGAATTTCCACTAATTATTCCTTGGGATTAACCTTTAGGGTGGATGACAGCATGTAGAGGACCTTCTCAACGTGTTCCACAATGGAGAGGACTACCATCATAGCTTGATACCAAACAATGTGGATAATTTCTATAGTATATACCATTGGGAGAAAATTTAGGGTGAACCATATCAATGGGATTTCTTTCTCGATGATATGAAATTCCACTATAGGTAGGACCTTTATAGAGGGTGATATGATGGTAAGCACTGACATCATAACTTGATGCCTTAATTTAAGGAGAATCTCTATAGCATATACCCTAGGGAGGACCATTATGGTGGAAAATAGAAAGGGGAGTGCCTTCTTGCTATTTGATCTTCTAGCCATGAGGAGGGATACTGTGACTCTTATTAGGATATCTAATCTCATGATTGGTTGGTTTATGTCCAATAGGGAATCCTTCATGGTTGATGCTCTAGGAAGGAACTTTAGGGATTATTGTAACAATGTTTTAGGGAGGATTTTCACAACTATCACGGCTAAATCTATAATTTGGTAAGGGATTCGTAGGATCATGTGCCTCTAGGGATTTGTGCCTAATATCCTATTTAACTAGGTCAGGAATATTTTATTCATTTTCTAGTATTATTTGGTGTTATTTATTTGTGGGAACACTCTTGAGTGAGATTTGGGCCACTTATTGTGGTTGATATCCTTCATGTACATGTGTTTATTCTAATGTCTCATGTGTGTCTTTCATGATACAATGTATATCTTCATATGTTCTAGTAGGGATATGTGTCTACCTTGGAGGGGACACCAAAGTGGACTGGTGTTCCCTAGTTGTAACATGAATTTGTTCCAAATATTGTTGTCCATTTATTGTGTAATATTGGAAACTACCCTCATTGATAGGATAAGATATGCATGTTTTCTCTGTAGTGACCACCTCAATATTTCGATGAGTTACCCCACTTGGGAAAGTGGGGTTGTAAGGATGACTCCATGTGATTTACAAAAAAATGATTACATCTTGAAAAGTATATATGATATCATCATGAATTGATTTATGATCCTTCATTATTTGTAAGATGTGTTAAGAGACCTCCTTGGATATAATGATAATATATTCCCTTTCGGATGTCGGAGAAGAAATATGTTCCTACTTCAGTCCTCCATTTTTGGATGCTGTATACTATGTATAATTCTATTTAAGGGAAGAGGTATGAGTCTTCAATTGTTTTATAGCTGTTATATATATATTTTTCTCTTATATCCATAATATTTTACTAGTAGGATTAATACTTGCGAGAAAGGATTTGCATCATCTTGTTAGTTTTCATCATAATTGACTGATGTTATTGATATACATTCATCAAAATCTTCCTCTACTAATTTATTTCCAACATATTAGACAGATTGGAATCATATGCATTGTCAGGTATATGATCTTTCTAATAGTTTTTCCATTAACATGAAAAGGTTTTTGAGCAGTAGAAGGAATTGCACCTACTTGTAAATTTCTATCATATTTGGATGGCATCATTCATAAGAGAGAGCATGAATATAAATCATCCTATATTGTGTAATTGTATTTGACTTACGGCCTTCATAAATGTGAGTAGGTATTTTAATCTTCTCATTGGTTTCTATCATGTTTGGATGTCGGGCTTGGTATGTATCAGTATAAATTTACACCTGCTCGTAATTTTCCTTCGAATTTGGTTGACAGGTTTCATAAGTGGGAGAAGGGATATACATATTCCTATATTATTCCAACATAGTTGATTGAAAGGCTTTATAAGGGTGAGTAGATATATATTCCTACTCATGGGTCACTACTATATTTACATAGTGAGCTTCTTTAGCAAGATCTAGGATAATGGTATTTTCATGATTATATGATTATTCCCTTTGTGGGGTTACCTGGGTATTGGGGTCTATTTGTTTTTTGAAGTGTATTATGGGGAATTATTCTCTTCATGATGAGGACGTGGGTGCTCACAACATTGGTAGTGATGATTTATGGTAGGGGTTTTTGGGCGGCACCTCTGTATTGTCGGTAAAAATTCATTATTGATGAACTCAACATCCACCCTAATGTATAGAATCACTCATTATCATGTTCTATGGAAAGGATCCCAAAACAGTGGAATATGGGTAATGGAAATATCTAGTTTTTGACCATAACCATCACTAAGTGGATGAATAGAGGGGATTCACATAAAAAAGGTCCTACATAGCTACCTCTAGGGTGGGGAGAGTACCATTAGAATGGTAATCTATAACTAGTGTATTAGAGACCCCATGTTGAAGATGGTTGTTGGGTGATGTATTCCTTTACATCATGGAGAAACTAACTAGTGTAGTGGCTGGTACTGGTGTTTTTGGAAAATTCCATGATTCAATTGGATCAAAAGGATGCTTTTAAGAGTTCCTATAATGAATGTTATAGATAAAGATAATAACACATTTTTAAAGTATCATCTCATGACTAAATGTGTTAGAGATGTTCTTCTTGGGTCCCATTCATTTTGGATGTGAAAGGGGCCTGGAATGAGAAAACATCTCCGTCCAGTTTAAGGATTCACATCGGGTTCACCTTTTTTCCTTCAAATATGTGTTTCTTACTCAAAAGGTTGATTGGAAGGGGTGAAATGGTGTGTAATAATTGTTTTGGGGTGATTGTTATTCGAATGGTCTCCAATGGGTTTTGTTCATGGAGTTGAAAAATACCAATGGATCTCTAATCCGTGATTCAGGAAACTACTTTCAAATGTCTAGAATTTATTGGGTAAATTGGAAAATGACACTTATGTACTCACATTGGTTGAGAGGGTGGGAATTCGGGATCAATACACCCTTTTGTGGGATATATTTCCTATTCCGAAACACTCATATATATTTAAGGTATGTTCATGAATCCTTGGTTCATTCCTAAGAATGCATACAAAGATTTCACCTAGCTAATGACTGATCTTAAATATGCATGGGTTCAAAATCATCTATATGTATATGAGGTTATCAATAATTTGGGGTATCTTTATGTATATTAGGTTTCCCATCATTGTTACCCTTTATGTATAGATTATAGATTCATTGGTTGTTCATTAAAATGATGCTAGTTTTAAGCCACTTGTTGAGGCTCTTTATAGAATGATATCCTCCATGGTGGTGGATGATATTTTATTGTTCAGATCAAACCCATAAGATTATCTTTTTATGTACACTGGTGAAAGGAATCAGAACCCTATAGTTTGATTCCATTTAATTGGTCACATCACATTTTAAGGTCGTGTGATAAGGACCCAACCATACATTTTAACATCATGTGGAAAGGACACCCAGGTGGAAGGTTACTAATTAAGGATGTTGTGAGACATTTTATGAGGTGTCTTGAGGGTCCTTAGAGAGATATAATCTCCTAGGTATATATGAACCTACTAGGTATGTGTCCTAGAGATAATTAGGGTGGATTTGGGTGCGGTGTTTGGACTTCATAGTGGCTTCTTACGTATCCTAGTTAGGAATCAAAACAAATGTAGTTTTATAAGTTTGAATTAAATTGATGGAGAATTCCCATTTAAATCCAATTTGATGGTTTATTATTGGGGATTATACTCAGAAGATGGTAATCTAGAATGGGATCATGTGGATTTCAGGATCACCATAACCTATATTTCCACTTGAGTCATGCTTGGTGTCAATAATAAGAGGTAATAATGAAAAAAATGATTGAACAACCTAATCTATCTACAGATAGAAGGTGAAAGAGAGAAAACAGAGAGAGAGAGGTATTTGAATGTTCTTTCCTCCTCTTATGTTTTGATATTTAGGATAGTCACATTTAGTGATCTCTAAGGATATATCCCAAACAGAGGCGAGGAGAAGAAAAAGTTCCACCTATTTCAAGAAAGGATAGTGTCTTACCTCATGATGATTTCCCTAAAATTTATTCTGAAAAAAGAGAGGAATGTTTAAAAATGTCTCTCATTAATGGGAATGTCCATTGTTTCCCCTGAATCCCCAAAATGCGGAGTTTAACATGATCCTCCAAAGGTCAGAACCTACATTAACATGGGAATATAAACTCAATGATTTTTCAAGGTTCTTCTTTATTTTGGATAATTACCATGAAAATCTACTTACCATAAGTATGTAATATCACATGTAATTGTTGATGTGTATAATGATTTTATAAAAAAATGTTTGCTGGATTTGGAGGATAATTTTTCCTAATACTGTTACACTAGTTCATAGTGGGGCTAATGACATTACTAAAGGGACTGATGGTAGTAGGATAGTATAATTACCAACAATTCCCCACTATATGAAGTGGTTTTTAATATGGATGAGATTTCTTCCATGTGGTGTGGTGCTACATGGGTGAGGGGACCATCCGGGTAGCACTATGATATGTTGGAATGGTTTATTCCCATGTAGTGTGCGGATTCATGGGGCTAGGTTCCACCCGCTTAGATTTTTTCTATGTGGGTCTAAGTTCCACTTACATAGCATTTTTCTATGTGGGTTAGAGTTATTCCATCATATCATTTTCTATGTGGGATGTTTTTCTTAAATGGGTCCATCAATGTTGCGTCTCATGGGATTTTGTACGCAAAGGGTTTTTGGGCTCACAAACTACTAGATGAATTATTTTTTTCTCATTAATACTATGTGGTGGGGATTTACTAATTGGGAATCGTCGAAAGGGCTCTGTTTTTCATAGTTTCGTTATTTTTTTGCTCTCTTGGGTTATTTATCATATTTGTTATTGGTTATCCAACTCCTTTTAGTCCCCCATTGAGTTCTATTTATATAAGTGCGAAGGGAACATACACTATCATGATTGCTCATCTGTGGTGGGATACAGGTCTTATTTTGTGGGAGCCCACTAAAGGTGCTTCTACTGATGAATGATTAGTTAAGAGGGATATTCCATTTTCTGGGGTGAAAATCACCTCCTCAATCACAAATATGACATAATTTCATTTAAGGTGACTAATGATACCACCTTGTCCCATGAACTATTTAGTTCATGGTGGGTACTCATTTGCAGCGAAGAAACTCACCACCTCAATCCTGCAAAAGACTTTTTTTTCATTTGTGGGAACTGACAACACCACCTTTATCTGTGAACAATTTCTTTAAAAAAAATTCATTACATAGAGGAAGACCATATAGAGTGGTGGTCTGTGATGAAATTTTTCCTTCGTAATTTCACCCAATTAAATATTTTCATCAATATTATTTGGGTTTTATTTTTACCCTATGTCCAGTTTAATGGAATTCCCTTATTCTCACTTGTTAAATTTTCAGCTCCCAATAACTGTGTAACATGATAAATTACCAAATTATTAAAATACAACTATACCATTAGTTTTGGAAAATCATTATACAATTTACTCCAATAAAAATACAATACGACAATTTCTTTCTATTTTTTCATCCAAAATTTTGAATTAAAAAATCATGTATTTGAACAATTTTTGTACTCATTCCTCAACTTCTAACTTGAGAACATCCGGACGTGTTTGTATCATCTTAACAATAATAGTCAATAAAAACTATATATCGAGTGTGGAATGACTTGTGACAGTATTTTGTGTCCACATGTATGTGGGTATTTCAATGTAGTTATCTTCCCAAATGAAAAAATTCATATATTGCATGCATTTAAAATTTACATTCAAACTTGTATCTTTCACATCGAAGGTTGTATTTTTAATTTTCATATTCATCAGCCACAAATAAAAAAATACTACATTATGGGTCATTTATAAACCATATTTTTTTAACTACAGTTTAAAACTTTTTTCTAGTATACAAGGTTTTATCAGACGCACTAGATGTTTTGCCTAGAATTCCACGGAATTCCGTACTTGGTATAATGATTCCCTAATCAAACTCATTTGAATATAAAATTTATTACACTACATAAATCATTAAGGTAGGATAGTTTTCACTCACTTGTTGTTTTATATCTTTCAAATGATGATTATAAGGTTCATTGGTGAAATTTTCCCTAGCAAGAACCTCTCTTGTCGCATAATCAGATATGTCCTCATTAGAGAAAGTCTCATTCATTAAATCTAGATTATCAATATGAATGTATCATATAGTTCTATTCATATTCAGATAATAATATATATAATTATTTTCTATTACTATAGTTGTGTCAGAAGGTAATGATTTATAATGTTGTGAAGGACCAAAATCAATAAATGTCCAATAACATGATTTTATAGTAGTAGGTTGTATCACATAAATAACATAAATATTGGCATATTTTTCCATTTTACCGTCAATAAATTTTTTTATAAAAAACAATGATGCACTCACACAATCCACATCATCAAGTAGAGGATACTCAATGTAACTCCCCAAAAAAAGTTACCTAGAGTCGGTGCATTATTAAATAACAATGGCATGATCACAATAGATCAAGTCTTGAAAGACTAATTAGTTTGGTAGCTTTGGAAATACTATATACATACATCAGATTTAAATTGCATTATAAAAGGGAAAAATAACAAAATTGTGTCCCCTTTGAACACACTCATATCCTTTAGCCTATTATTGTAGGTTAATCATGATGTAATTCATCACATATTGGGAAAAAGAAAACATAAGAATGGGGTGGGCTCAGATTCTCAGCAAAGATAACAATATATCAGAAACTATCATAAATAAGAATGAAAGTGTAAGGAAATGTATAAGACTAAAACAAAAGCCTTTTGAACATAAATTTAATAATAATATGACAAAGATAAATCAAATAATTCCATTTACTTATTCACATGGATATTCTACAAGTCGGATAATCAAATGTAATATCAATATCCAATTTCATGATTATGGAATGTATAATGTTGGACATCATAACCACATAGTCAAGGCCTTGTGCCAAGACTACATATAAGATTTTGTTAAGGCCTTGTGTCAAAACACTTGTTTGACTCATGAGACCTACCGATGCATCGAGGAGCTATAGAAGACTCCACCCATCACTTACTAAGTCCAATTCATTCCTCATTTGAAAAGGTAGAAACATAACATAAACATTCGTATTAAAACTAGCATACGAAATGTGAATACTTTAACTATAAACCATGAATGGTATAAAAATTAAACATCCACAGTCCAATATATCACAAAACATTCAATTCAATATAGAATATTTTATCATAATAATTCATCTTCAAACAAGTTTAAAATCCATCAAAAGATATTGACAAAGATGAAATCAAAACTATTTGAGAGAAATATCACTTTTTATTTTGAAATCATTTTAATGTCACAAAATTATTAAATAAAAAATATATTTTGAAAATATTTTTCTAATCATTTAAGGGATGATTCAAAGGTTTTATAATGGAAAAAAATAGTCGCACCCACCGTATAAGTTAAAAAACATTCTTACATTAATTCATCGAAAAGGTCATAAAGTAAATTGTTTGGAAAAGGACAGGTAGATTCCTTTCAATTTTTTTTATAAAAAGTGAAATAAGGGTATAGATGACTTAAAACCATAATCTATTAAATAGTAAAAATGTTTTGAATTTTTTTTAAGAAACACAGATGTTGATGATAAAGAGGTCCCAGTAGATACTCACGTATAAAAAACCTTGGATAATGAAGAGACTGTAGAATTAACTCTTACCTGGTGCTTTTCCTTGAATTATGGTAAATTAACCTCATATATAATAGTTAAATAATAGTTAATATATTATACAAGAACCAAATAAATAAATATTATGTCATATATGATCCTGTAATATTGATTTGTTAATGATATTTCTGTAGTATCATCATCTCAGGTGTTAACTGATTCGATTTCTTCTATATGTGTTGTTACGTAAGTCATGTTTATTATGGATTGGAGGTATTTGATTCATATACATAATTATATTATGTTATAAAAATTTATTTCTTAATCATAAAATGAAATGTATTCTTGAATGGTTTTGATGGATAATGAATCTTATCGCATTCGTGGAGATGGTAATCCGTACGTATGCATGAACGACAATACCATTATATTGAAGGTGTAATCATATGTAATTTTATTGCATATCATATATAAAGAATAATTAACATGTTATATTTATTATTTAAATAAATTATACTCATTACTATACCCATCAAAATAATGAAGTGTTGAATAACAAATTACACCACGACGTGGAGACGACACACCGTATGTACGCACGTATAGTGACTTTGTCATTCATAGGATGGATAAAATAATGAATATTTTTGTACCATATTTATAATAACATAGTTCTATGTAGAATATACTGGATTTGTTATTTTGTTATGGAAACAACAAAGAAGGAAGAAGTGTATGAAGAAACGATCTTTAAAAGAGGTGATTAAATTATTACCTCTTCATCGGGTGCTTCCTTTTGATTTGATCAAAAGCGCTCTTTAAGTTGAATTTATGATCAAAGTAAGGTCTCTAGGTTGATGTGAGAGTAGTTGGGATGATATTTGAGTAGGGTTAGGCCTAGATAAATGGATTTTTAGGTGTTATGTTTAGATAAGGTGAAGTACCCTTTTATACGAGAAGAGAGGGTCACTTTAGGAAAATCTTGAATTATTAATTTTTTATACAATAATATTCAGATTATAATGGCTAAAAAAAGATTTATTTTGAGAATAAGGAGGGGATAGGTTGAAAACCTCCAAAAAATATATTTTAGACTAGTTTATGTCACCATATTAACCTTATCATATAAATTTAACTCTTAGTTAAATAGTTTAACTTTTACAATGTATTCTTGTATTATTATAATAAATTGGTAATAAAATTACTATAAAAAGACAATCGAAACCCAAGTGGTTAATAATTGATATATCTTACCTTATCTATTTCATTTTTAAATGACATAGATTTTTAGGGATATTATATCAATTAATAATATATTATTCGTTTGAAAAAATTCATATATGTCAATTTTGACATTATTTAGTATTTGGTTTTTGTAAAAGTCATAAAAAATGTATCACTTTGAAAAAAATTATTTAATCAACCGTAACATGTCATATTAACTTATGAAATTCGTTTAATACATCAAAATTTTCAATTTAAAATTATATTAATATTTATAATATCAATTATTTTAATCATTAAACAATAAGGTAACTACTGTATCATCATTGTGTCATAAATAAATTTAATTATTTAATATCTTAAAATTATAAATAAAATAAAATTATGTATGAAATATTTTTATCCTTCTAATGATAATTTATATTATAATTTATCTTATTTATATCTCTATATAAAAAATGGTTTAATTATTAAACTTTCAATTTAAAACTTTTAACTCTTCTTTAAATAAAATATTAATAAATGTTCTAGTCAAATCTCAGTGGACCAAAATGATCATATTTTTTTCCTAAAGATGTTTTTGGTCAAAATAAACTTATACAATAGAATTAGGACATGTGTTACAATTATTATAATATCATTTTTTCCTTTAATTACACTATTTACTTTTAACCGTGGTAAATATAATTCAAAAGTTACTATACAATAAAAGTTATTTTCAGCCTATTGAACCAAATTTTACTTAATAATGTCAACCGTGTCTCTCATATTTTTTAAATTCAATTCATAGAATTTGTAAAATTACATTTTATGCAAATTTGCTAGCGTGCTTAGAAGGTGGGTAAAAGATGTTAAAAAATTAAATAAAATTTGATATATCTAATTTTATTATAAAATGACTCAAATGAATTACATTGAACTAATATAGGTATTATTTTTATATTTTTAATTAAAATAAATTTAAATAAAATAAATAATTATTTAAATAAAAAGTCTGTTTTAAACAATAACGCAATGTTTTTCACTATTCATCAAAAATTAAAACTTTTCTGAAAAATACCAAAAATTCATCTTAAGATAATTTTGATATTCTGAATCGAAAAAGCAAAGTCCATTTTGAAAAATAAAATTTATAAAATTTCAAAAAGTGGGTATTACTATTCATAATGGCTGGTTTGATTGGTCGCGGTGTGCTAGAACTCAAATTTGCGTACAACGCAAGCTATTGTATTTTTCCAAGAGAAACCTATCATGGAAGATTGGGGTGTTACATTCTTCCATCCTTCAAATAATTTTGTCCTCAAAATTTCTAGAATACTAATACATAAAAATAATCGAGTGGTTCTTCATCATAAGTTCCTCAGGTTCCTACGTTTCCTCGTCCATATTACGGTTTCTCCATAGAAATTTTACCAGATGAGTCGTTCGGTTTCTCAACACTTGTTCTATGGTATCAAGAATCTTGATAGGCTCTTCACAATAAGACAAATTAGTTTCCAGTTATATTTTTCATAGGTGAGTACATGCATTGGGTTAGGCATGTATTTTCTCAATAGTGATGCGTGGAACACATCATGAACTTTGGAGATACTTGGAGGTATTTCCAAACGGTAAGCTACAACTCCAATTTTCTCTAGAATTTCAAAAGGCCCGATATACCTAGGAATTAATTTACCCTTCTTACCGAATCATACAACACCCTTCCATGGATATAGCTTCAAGAAAACATGATTTCCTGCTTGAAATTCCAAATCCTTCCTTTAGTTATTGGCACATCTCTTTTTCCTACTTTGAGATGCTTTGATGTGGGTTTGGATAATCCTCATCTTTTCCATTTTTTCCTCAACATGTTATGGTCCTATGAGTTTTCTTTCACCAACATCATCCCAAAAAGTCGGTGTGTGACATCTCTTTCCATATAACGCTTCATATGGTTCCATCTGAATACTTGAATGGAAGCTATTGTTATAGAAAAATTATACCAGAGGTAAATATTGATCACACATACCTTGAAAGTCAAGTGAGAAAGATCGCAACATGTCTTCTAAGGTTTGAATAGTCTGTTCTAATTTTCCATTAGTTTGAGGGTGGTAGGAAATGATCAAACAAATTTCAGTATCCAGGGCCTTCTAAAGACTTTTCCAGAATCTTGATGTAAAAAGGGGATCATGATCAGAAACAATCAATATGGGTACTCAATGAAGTCTTAAAATTAATTAATATATAGTATTTATAAAAATTAATGTGGAAAATCATTCTTTTAGAATAAAAATGTGATGACTTGGTAAGATAATCAATAATGATCCATATTGCATCATTCCTTCTAGGATTCTTTGGTAGCCCCATGACAAAGTCCATCGTAATATCATTCCATTTACACTCAAGTATGGGAAGAGGTTTCATGAATCCTCCAGGATGTTGTCTTCTAGTATTAACCTGTTGAAAAACAATACATCTTGACACATAATCGTAAATATCCTTCTTCATTTTGTCTCACCATAAATATTTCATCAAATATCTATACATCATAGTTATACCAGGGTATATAGTGAAATTGGAGCTATGAGAATCATTAAAAAATTCACTTTTTAGATCAGGTATATCCGGAACACAAATCCACCTCTCAAATTTCAAAATCCCATCTTTAAATATGAAGTCAATCAATTTCCCATCTTTAACAGATTTAATTTTCTTCTGAAACTCCTCATCATCAGTCTGAGTACTTTTTATCCAATCTAGTAAATATGGTTTGGAAACCAATTGAAAAATCAATCATGTTTCACCTTAGATGGTTATCCCCACATCCATCTTAACTCAATCTATAAACATAGGATCCCTTTCCACTCTCATATTGTTCAGAACTCCATGATCCTTTCTACATGAAGCATCTTCCACTTTATTTTTCGTCCTCTTGCGGTAATGTTTAGTTCCATCATGATCTTTTGGTAGTTCAAGAAATTTTCTTTGCCTCATATTGAGTTCTTTTTGTGAGAAAATATACTTCAAACTATTGTGATCAGTATAAATCTCACATTTTCACCATTGAGATAGTGTCTCTACATATTTAGAGGAAATAATAGAGTTGCTAACTTAAGATAATTAGTGGTATAGTTTTGTTCATTATTTTTTAGTTTTCCTGATGCATTGGACATAGCCCTATCATTCTGTATATGGATACAACACATTCCTTTCTTTGAATCAACACAATAAATAACAAACCCATCATTCCCCGATGGTATAGTCAATATAAGATCATTGAATAATAGTTTCTTCAATTATTCAAAATATTGTTCACACTCTTTTTTCCAAAACAATTTAACCTCTTTTTGTGTGAGCTTGGATAATGAGTTATCCATTCGAGAAAATATTTGGATGAAACACCCATAATGACCTGCTAAACCAATAAAACTATTTACCTAGGTTATACTAATCGGTTCTTGTCATTATTGGATTTCCTTGGTCATGGAAGGATCGATAGATATTCCATCCTTTGGGATAATATGGCCACGAAAATAAATTTCCTAAATACATAATTCACACTTGTAAAACTTCCCATATAATTAATTTCTTTTGATTGTTTTCAGAATAGTGCGCAAGTGATTTTCATTATATGTGTAGATTTTTGAGTATACCAATATATCATCAATAAATACCACTAAAATTTTATCAAGATATTCCTTGAAAAATATATTCATTAGATACATGAAGATAGAGGGTGAATTAGTCCGTCCAAAAGGCATTACTATAAACTCATAATTCCCATACCTATTATGAAATGTTGTCTTTGGAATGTCCTCCTTCTCCACACAAAACTGATGATATAAAAATCGAAGGTCAATATTTGAAAAATATTGAGCACCATGAATTTTATTGAATAAATCATCAATGCGAGGTAGGGGATACTTGTTTTTTATTATTATAGGATTAATCTCCCTGTAGTAAATGCACAACCTCAAAGATCCATCTTTCTCCTTAACAAAAAGAACATGAGATCCCCATAGAGAAACACTTGGGAGAATAAATTCTTTATTACTCAATTCTTATAGTTTTTTCTTTAGTTCCATTAATTCCATAGTGGCCATTAAATAAGGGGTCTTCAATATGGTCCTTGAACCATGAATTAAATCAATGGAAAACTCAATTTCTTCTTCTGGAGGATGTCCAGGTAAATCCTCTAGGAACACATCAACATATTCTTACATAATATGTACATCCTCTGTTTGAGAATTCCTTTAACCACCCATAGTTATCTCACTATTTTCCTCCCCAATAATTGAATTTAGTAGAGCTACTAGGGGTGGATCTAGATAATAATGAGATTGTTATGTTTCTTCTCTAATGATAAAGTACACCTGATCATTGTCGAAAATTATAAACATCATCTTCTTACAATATTTTTTCACATCATGGTCTGAAAGCCGATCCATAACATGAATAATATCAAATTCAATCATGGGTATGATGATGAGATCAGCAGATAAATAACATTTATTTGCGTTAATGGTAACTGATTCACAATACTTTATTATAATGATACATCCCTTAGGAGTTTAACTAAAAACTCTATTGTTAAATCAAATTGGAAATATCTAATTTTTTTAGAAAACTGTGAAGATATGAAATAATGTGATGATCTATAATCAAATAAATAATTGGATAAATTTGAGGAAACCATTAAATTACCTTCCACTACATAATTTTGATCCTCAACCTCAGCAGTAGTGATCACATAAGATTGGCCTTTCTCCCTTGGCCTTTTCTAAGTTAAGTTTCCTTGGAAATTAGGATATTCACTTGCATAATTCCCCATTTCTGTACAATTTTATCATTCAACATTGATAACCTATTTATTTCTCTTGAAATTACGAGTTTGGTGGCCTCTTTCACCACAATTGAAACAGACTCCCATTCCCTTCAAGCATGTACCGGGGTGTTTCTTCCCACACTTACTGCAGGATGGAAATTCAAAATTTCCCATCTTCCCCTTATTTTAATTTCTAGAGTGTTCAGAATATCTCTTCTTCTTTTTATTTTCTTTAAGGTCGTAAGACATAGAGAATTCCTTTAATGTCTTGATAGCACATGAGACAATATCTTCATATGATGAGAAGGATTGTGAGACTAATTCTTGATGGAGAAATGGTTTTAACCCATCAAAGAATTAATAAATTTTACTACTTGGGGTACATATATAATTTATTTCATGCCTTGCTAACCTTGTAATGTTATCCTCATACTTTGCAAAATTCTCATCCTCCTTTTTCCTTAGACTACAAAATTTTCTTTCTATATCTGCTCGATGGTCACAAGGAAAGTATTTTCTTGAATAAATATCTTTAAACTTCCTCCATTCCATACTTGATACTTCTTCATCATCCTTTGTGATTTGTATTAATGACCACCATTGATCTGCATCTCCCGTGAGGCGATAAACTACCATGAATGTTTTTCCCTTTCGCTACTCTCAAAGCATGAAATGTTTTCTCTAAGAAACTTATCCATTTCTTAGCAACAAATGGATTTGTAGTCCCATTGAATGTTGGTGTTTTTTTCCTCCTGAATCATTCTAACATTGATCCTCCATGTTGTGAATTAGGGGTCTCTATATTGTTACAGTTATTATTCATAACCTGAGTGAGTTTTCTCAGTATGGTAATAAGCTGATCAATACCAGTTGCATCACTAGCTATAAAATAATTATCTTGAGTAGGAGATAAATTCCTACATGGATTATGTGAATTGATACGGTTTCCATTCCTTCCACCAGGTTCCATTTCTAATCAGTAGAATACACTAGAATAGTTTATGAATCACAATACTTAATTCCAAACATGTAAAACAGTTAACAGAAATTGAACAACTTATGGATATAATCCATAATCATAAAAATGGTTTCTTTGGGGAGGTAAATACTCATAAATCCTTAAAAATGGGTTTTAAAGAAAATTTAAATTATCCTAATCATATCCTCTAGGAGTGTCACAACCTAGAGTGCAGGAATGACCGTTGTCTTGTAATAGGATACGACAGGCCAAGCCCAAAACTCCTTGTCAGAGCTTTAACTCCTAGGTACATCTATGTCAGAGCCCTCTCTACCTACTTGTATCTAGCCAGGGATGTATTTCTTGTAAAACTCATAAAAATATCTACGTAACCTAATTTCTAGGAAGTTATTCTATAATAATCCTCAAAGTCTATCTTAGGGTAATGTTCACTAATCAGAGTTTTTCTAAATCTAGTTTCAATGGTTTGTACTATACTTAATATGATATAAACAGTAATTCACTGACCCTAGTTACCCTGAGTCAGTGCATTATTTCATAACATTGGCCTAATCGCAAGAGATCATTTCTTGAAAGACCGATTAGTTTAGTATCCTCGGATGTACTAGACACATACACAAGTTTTACATTACATTATGAAATGAAAAAACAACAAAATGGTGTCCCCTTTGAACACAATCATATCCCTTAGACAATTTTTGCAGGTTAATCATAGTATATATCTTCCCATTCTGAGAGAAATAAAACATAAGAAAGTGGTGAGATTAGATGATCATAAAGGATAACAATATAGTAGAAACTATCATAAATAAGCATAAAAATTTAAGACAATGTTTAAGACTAAATCAAAAGCCTTTTAAACATAAATTTCAGCATAATATAGAAAAGATAAATCTAATAATTTAATTTAATTTTTCACATGGATATTCTTCTAGTCAAACAATCACATGTAATATCAAAAGCCAATTTCATAATGATGGAATTCATAATGTCAGACAACATAACCACATAGTAAAGGCCTCAGGCCAAGACTACAAATAATATTTTGTCAAGGCCTTATGCCAAGACACTATTTTGTCTCATGAGACCTACCGATGCATTAAAGAGCTATAGTGGGCTCCACCCTTCACATAATAAGTCCAATGCATTCCTCATATAAAAAGGATGAAACATAACATAAATATTCATATTAAAACTAGCATAAGAAATTTTAATACTTTAACCATAAACCATGAATGGTATGAAATTAATTTTTCCATAGTAAAACATATCAAAATACCTTAAATACCATATAGAATATTGTATCATAATAAATCAACTTCAAACAAGTGCCAAATCCATCCAAAGATGTTGACATAGATGAAATCAAAACTATATGATAGAAATATATCCTTCTATTTTAAAATTATTTAAAATGAACATAATTATAAAAGAAAACATTTATTTTGAATATATTATTATAAGTTTGTAAGGGAATATTCTATTGTGTAATAATGGAAAAAAATAACTGCACCTTCCATATAAGTTAAAAAAACATTCTTCTCTTAATTTATAGAAAAGGATATAAAGTACATTTTTTGGAAAATTATTGGAAGATTTATTTCAAAACATTTTATATTGATTAAAACAAGGGTATAATTGAATTTAAAACATATTCTACATAATAGTAAAAATGTTTTGAAATAAATTTTTAAGAAACACAGATGTGAATGATAAAGAGGTCCTAATAGATACTCACATATAAACAACCTATAATAATGATGAGATTGTAGAATTAACCCCTACCTTGTAATTTTCCTTGGTCAAGGGTAAGTAAACCTCATGTATAAATGTTAAATGAATATTATTAAATTATAAAATAACCACATACATAAATATTGTATCATATATGATCTTCTAATATTGCATTGTTAATGATATTTCATTAATATCATAATTTCTGGTGTTAACTGATTCATTTTTATTTATATGTTTTGTTATGTAAGTCATGTTTGTTATAGATAGGGTGTATTTTATTCATATCTATAATAATATTAGGTTATTAAAAAATATTTGTTAATCATAAAATGACATTTATTCTTGAATGGTTACGATCAAGATGTAATCTCATCGCATTCGTGGATACAGTAATCTGTACGTATGCACGAGCAACAATACCATTCAATTGATTATTGAATCATATGTAATTGGATGATATGTATTATATAAATAATCATAAACATGTTATATTTATTATTTACATCAATTATACTCATTATTATACACATCAAAATAATTATATGTTGAACAACAAACTACACCATGACATGGAGACGATACGTCGTACGTACACACGTATGATGAATTTTTCATTTATAGGATGGATATAATAATGAATATGGTTGTAAAATATTTATAATAACATCATAGTATGTATAAATATCTAGAGGTATTATTTTGGTATGGAAAAAACAAAGAAAGAGGAAGTGTAATAAGAAAAGAACATTGAAAGAGGTAATGAAATTATTACCTCATCTTCGAGTGCTTTCTTTTGATTTGTTAAAAAGGGATCCTTAGGTTTTATTTATGATAAATGTAAGGCCTCTAGATTTAATTAATGGTAGGATGGAGGATATTTGATTAGGGTTTGGCTAATAAAAATGGCTTTGGAGGTGTTCTTTTGAGAAAAGGGGAAGTTCCCATTTATAAGGGAGGTGATGGTCAATTTAGAAAAATCATGAAATATTAATTTATTATACAATCATATTCGGGTTATAATGGCCCAAAAGGAATTTATTTTGAGTAAAATGTGGTAAAGGGTCAATAATATCTCAACCTATTGGTTTTAGACAGGTTTAGGTCACCATATTAACCTTATCTTTTAGATTTAACTCTTGGTTGAATAGTGTAACTTTTACCATGTATTCTTGTATTATTATAATAAATGGTTAATAAACATACAATAAAAATCCAAAAACCCCTAGTGATTCATTATTTATATATATAAATTTATATAGGTCCTTTTTCCTAACATTCAATTTTTAGGAATATTATATCATTTAATAATATTGTATTTGTTTTAAAAACTCATTTATAT
Organism: Viscum album; assembly: GCA_963277665.1. Lineage (NCBI taxonomy): Eukaryota > Viridiplantae > Streptophyta > Magnoliopsida > Santalales > Viscaceae > Viscum > Viscum album. The sequence goes on from OY728158.1 coordinate 391,888,335, forward strand.
CAATTTTTACATTATTTAGTATTTGGTTTTTGTGAAATTCATAACTTCTTTATCACTTCGAAAACATTTATTTAATAAACCCTAACATGTCATATTAACTTATAAAATTAGTTTAATACATCAAAAGTCTCAATTTATAATATATTAATATTTATAATATCAATTATTTTAATATTTTAATAATAAGGTAACTACTACATCATTATTGTTTCATAAATAAATTTAATTATTTAATGTATTAAAATTATAAATAAAATACCATTATGTAGTAAATTATTTTATCTTTATAATGAATATTTATTGTTGAATTTGTCTTATGTATAACCCTATATTAAAAATGGTTTCGTTATTAAACTTTGAATTTAAAACTTCTAACTCTTCTTTAAATAAAATAATAATAAATGTACTAATCTAATCCAAGTGGACCAAAAAGATCATATATTATTATTACAGTTTGTTTTGGTCAAAATACTCATATAAAACAGAATTATAACATGTGTTGGGGTAATTATAATACCATTTTTACCTTTAATTGCTCTATTTATTTTTAACAATGGTAAATAAAATTTAAAAGTTACAATTCACCAAAAATTATTTTAATCATATTGAACCACATTTTACTTAATTATTTCAATTGAATCTCTCGTATTTTTTATATTAAATTCACATAAAAAGTAAAATTACATTTTATTAAAATTTTATAACGTGCCTAGAAGGTGGGTAAAAGACGTTAAAAAATTCAATAAAATTTTATACATCTAATTTTATTAAAAAATGACTCCCATGAATTAAATTGAACTGATATATGTATTATGTATCTATTTTGAATTAATAAATATTTAAATAAAATAAATAATTATTTAAATAACAAGTTGGTTTTAAACAATAACGCATTGTTTATCACTATTCATCAAAAAATGAATGTTTTCAGAAAAATATCAAAAATTAACCCTATACTAATTTGGATATTCTGAATCAAAAAATGAATTCCATTCTTAAAAGTAAAATTAATAAAATTTCAAAAAGTAGGTATTAATATTTATAACGGCTTGTTTGATTGGTCTTAGTGTGATATAACTTGAAGTTGCGTACAACCACTACTGAAAATAGTGGATATACCAATGGTTCTAAACCGTTGGTATAGGCTGGAAAACCGTTGGTATATTCTATACCAATGGTTGTCCAAACCGTAGGGAAGTAAGGAATGGGGAAAGATCTATACCAACGGTTTGAACTAAACCGTTGGAATAGCACACTCTGTGTATTGATTTTCCAACGATTCTTGTTGAACTGTTGTATAGGTTTACCCAACGGTTTAGAACCGTTGGGAATTCTATGATTTTGATATTATACCAACGGTTTACAACCGTTGGTATAGTTTTTTTCCCAATGGTTTCAATGAAACCGTTGGCATATGTTCAATAAAAAATACTATACCAATAGTTTTTAACCGTTGGGATAGTTTTTTACCAACTGTTTATTGAACCGTTGGTATAATTCATTCTAAAAGTATACCAATGTTTGTAAACCATTGGTATTGTGTATTTCTAGAATTGTTGCACAACAACCCCTCCAGTAGCCCCTCCAGTGCATACAACTGCATATAAAACAACACTTAAAACAGTGACAAACTTTAAACAAAAAAAACACCACCTCTTTGATTAGAGACATGGTGAATAATTCCCCATTCGAATCTTCATATGACAAAAATCATCCAGTATAGTTGAATAAGAGTTTTAATATCTCAAATATTTATTATTTACACCCATTTCAATCTTCATATGACAACCACTTTTCTAATATATGGAGAAAAGGTATTTTCTTAGGAGTCTCATAACTTGTGACTCCATAAGTACCACACCGGGCCTCGGATTGAGGCAGGGTTGACTGGTACACGTCACATATGATCCATGAATCATTTTTCTAAAGTTTCAACACAATAAGAATCCGTTTGATCGGTTTGGCGTATGTATGTAAAATATTGTCCATTTTGAACAAAAGAGAGGCAGTTTGGGTGGTCTCGACCCCACGGTGACTCGAATTGAGGCGGGGTTTACTCATACACGTCACATATGACCCATGGATCGTTTTCCTAAAGTTTCAATAGAATCCGAAGGCATTTGGTCTATTTCCCGTATTTCAGTTGTTGATATGACTTACAATTTAGTCCATTTTGAACAAAAGAGAGACAGTTTGAGTGGTCCCAGACGCACCGCGGCTCGGATTGAGGCGTATTTGACACTTACATGTCAAATATGACCCATGGATCATTTTCCTAAAGTTTCAATAGAATCCTAAGGCGTTTGGTTGGTTTGGCGTATGTCAGTTGTTGTTTTCACTTAAAAATTAAGTCCATTTTAAACAAAAGTGAGAAACTCTGAGTAGTGACGGCCACACCAGGCCTTGTATTGAGGCAGGGTTGACTCGTACATGTCACATATTATCCATGGATCGTTTTCCTAATGTTTCAACACAATCAGAATCTGTTTGATCGGTTTGGCGTATGTACATAAAATATTGTCCATTTTTAACATAATAGAGATAGTTTTGGGTTGTGTCGGCCACACCGTGCCTCATATTGAGGTGGGATTGACTCGTACACATCACATATGACCCATGGATCATTGTCCTAATGTTTCAATATAATCGAAAGGCGTTTTGTCAGTTTCCCGTATTACAATTGTTGATTTCACTTACAATTTAGTCCATTTTCAACAAAAGGGAGTCAATTGTAGTGGTTCCAGACACACTGCGGCTTGGATTGAAGTGGGGTTGAGTCGTACATGTCACATATGAACCATGGATCTTTTTCCTAAAGTTTCAACAGAATCCGTAGGCGTTTGGTTAGTTTTCTGTCTGACAGTTGTTGTTTTCACTTAAAATTAAGTACATTTTAAAAAAAAGTGGCACTTTGAGTGGTGTTAGGACACACCAGGCCTCATATTGAGGCGGAGTTGACTCATACACGTCACATATGATCCATGGATCATTTTACTAATGTTCCAACACAATTAGAATCAGTTTGATCGGTTTGGTGTATGTACATAAAATATTGTCCATTTGGAACAAAAGAGAGGCATTTTGGGTGGTCTCGGCCCCATGGTGCCTCAGATTGAGGCGGGTTTGACTCGTACATGTCTCATATGACCCATGGATCATTTTACTAAAGTTTCAATAGAATCTGAAGGCCTTTGGTCGGTTTCCCATATGTCAGTTGTTGATTTCACTTACAATTTAGTCCATTTTAAACAGAAGAGATACAATTTGAGTGGTCCCGATCACACCGCAGCTCGGATTGAGGAGGGGTTGACACATACACGTCACATATGACCCATGGATCATTTTACTAAAGTTTCAACAGAATCCGTAGGCGTTTGGTTGGTTTAGCGTATGTCAGTTGTTGTTTTCACTTAAAATTAAGTCCATTTTAAACAAAACAGAGGCACTTTGAGTGGTGTCGGCCACACCAGACCTTATATTGAGGAGAGGTTGACTCAAACACGTCCCATATGAGCCATGGATCATTTTCATAATGTTTTAACACAATCAGAATCCATTTGATCGGTTTGGCGTATGTACGTAAAATATTGTCCATTTTGAACAAAAGAGAGGCGTTTTGGGTGGTCCTGACCACACAACATCTTAGATTGAGGCAGAGTTGAATCATACACATCATATATGACCCATGGATCATTTTCCTAAAGTGTCAACAGAATCTGAAGGCTTTTGGTCGGTTTACCGTATGTCAGTTGTTGATTTCACTTACAATTTAGTCCATTTTGAACAAAATAGAGAGAGTTTGAGTGGTCCTAGTCACACCGCAGATCAGGTTGAGGTGGGGTTGACTCATACACATCACATATGAGCCATAGATCGTTTTCCTAAAGTTTCAACAGAATCAGAAGTCTTTTGGTTAGTTTGGTGTATGTGAGTTGTTGTTTTCACTTAAAATTATGTCCATTTTCAAGAAAAGAGAGACAGTTTGAGTGGTCTCAGCCACACCGCGGCTCGGATTTAGGCAGGGTTTACTTGTACATGTCACATATGTCCCATGTATCGTTTTCCTAATGTTTCAACAGAATCCGAAGGAGTTTGGTCGGTTTGGCTTATGTCAGTTGTTGTTTTCACTTAAAATTAAGTCTCTTTTAAACAAAAGAGAGACACTTTGAGTGGTGTCGGCCACACCGGGCCTAGGATTTAGGCGAGGTTTACTCATACATGTCACTTATGATCCATGGATCATTGTCCTAAAGTTTCAATACAATCAGAATCTGTTTGATCGGTTTAGCATATGTACGTAAAATATTGTCCATTTTTAACATAAGAGAGACAGTTTGGGTGGTGTCGGCCACACCGCGTATCAGATTGAGGCAAGATTGACTTGTACACATCAAATATGACCCATGGATCATTTTCCTAAAGTGTCAATAGAATTATAAGGCGTTTGGTTGATTTCCTGTATGACAATTTTTTATTTCACTTACAATTTAGTCCATTTTCAAAAAAAGAGAGATAGTTTGAGTGGTCTCAGCCACACCGCAGCTCAGATTGAGGAGGAGTTGACTCGTAAAAGTCACAGATGACCCATGGATTGTTTTCCTAATGTTTCAACAGAATACGAAGGTGTTTGGTTGATTTGGCTTATGTCAGTTGTTGTTTTCACTAAAAATTAAGTTCATTTTAAACAAAAGAGAGACACTTTGAGTGGTTTCAGCCACACCAGGCCTCAGATTGAGGCAAGGTTGACTCGTACACGTCACATATGACCCATGGATAATTTTCCTATTGTTTCAACATAATCAGAATCCCTTTGATCGGTTTGGCGTATTTACGTAAAATATTCTCCATTTTGAACAAAAGAGAGGCAGTTTGGGTGGTCCCAGGCACACGACGCCTTGGATTGAGGCGGGGTTGACTCTTACACATCACATATGACCCATGTATTGTTTTCCTAAAGTGTCAACAGAATCTGAAGGCGTTTGGTAGGTTTCTCATATGTCATTTGTTGATATCACTTACAATTTAGTCCATTTTGAACAAAAGAGAGACATTTTGAGTGGTCCCGGCCACACCGCGGCTCAGATTGAGGCGGGGCTGACTCGTACACATCAAATATGACCCATGAATCGTTTTACTAATGTTTCAACAGAATCCGAAGGCATTTGGTTGGTTTGGCGTATGTCAGTTATTGTTTTCACTTAAAATTAAGTCCATTTTTAACAAAACAGAGGCACTTTCAGTGGTGTCGGACACACCGGGCCTCGGATTGAGGCGGGGTTGACTCTTACACGTCACATATGAGTCATGGATCGTTTTTCAAAAAGTATCAACACAATCAGAATCCGTTTGATCGGTTTGACATATGTACGTAAAATATTGTCCATTTTAAACAAAAGAGAGAAAATTTGGGTGGTGTCGGCCACATCGTGCCTCGTATTGTGGCGGGATTGACTCATACACATCAAATGTGACCCATGGATCATTTTCCTAATGTTTAAATAGATTCGAAACGCATTTGGTCAGTTTCCCGTATCACAGTTGTTGTTTTCACTTACAATTTAGTCCATTTTCAAAAAAAGAGAGGCAGTTTGGGTGGTCCCGGCCCCACGGTGCTTTGGATTGAGGTGGGATTGACTCGTACACGTCACATATGACCCATGGATCATTGTCCTAAAGTTTCAATAGAATCCGTATGCTTTTGGTCATTTTTCCATATGACATTTGTTGTTTTCACTTAAAATTAAGTACATTTAAAAAAAGAGGCACTTTGAGTGGTGTCGGCCACACCGAGCCCCGTATTGAGGCGGGGTTTACTCGTACACATCAAATTTGACTCATGGATTGTTTTCCTTAAGTTTCAATATAATCCAAATGCATTTGGTCGGTTTGTTGTATGTCAGTTGTTGATTTCACTTAAAATTAAGTCCATTTTTAACAAAACAGAGGCACTTTGAGTGGTGTCAGCCACACCGGGCCTCTAATTGAGGCGGGGTTGACTCGTACACATCACATATGAGTCATGGATCGTTGTGAAAAAGTATCAACACAATCAGAATCCTTTTGATCTGTTCGGCGTATGTAGGTAAAATATTGTCCATTTTAAACAAAAGAGGGACAGTTTGGGTGGTTCTGGCCACACCGTGCCTTGGATTGAGGTAGGGTTGACTCTTACACATCACATATGACCCATGGATCATTTTCCTAAAGTTTCAACAGATTTGGAATGCATTTTGTCGGTATTCTGTATGCAATTTGTTGTTTTCACTTAAAATTAAAGTCATTTTGAACAAAAAAGATACATTTTTAATGGTACCATCCACACCACGCCTTGTATTGAGGAGGGGTTGACTCATACACATCACATATGACCCATGGATCATTTTACTATAGTATCAATATAATCTGAATGCATTTGGTCAGTTTACCGTATGTCAGTTGTTGATTTCACTTAAAATTAAGTCCATTTTTAACAGAACAGAGGCATTTTGAGTGGTGTCGGCCACACCGAGCCTCGTATTGAGGCAGAGTTTACTCATACAAGTCACATTTGACTCATGGATCATTTTCCTTAAGTTTCAACAGAATAAGAATGCGTTTGGTCGGCTTTCCATATGTCAGTTGTTGATTTCACTTAAAATTAAGTCCTTTTTTAACAAAACAGAGGCACTTTGAGTGGTATCGGCCACACCAGGACCCTAATTGAGGCGAGGATGACTCGTACATATCACATATGAGTCATGGATCATTGTGAAAAAGTATCAACACAATCAAAAGCTGTTTTATTGGATTGGTGTATGTACGTAAAATATTGTCCATTTTAAACAAAATACATACACTTGGAGTGATACCGGCCACACTGCGCATCGGATTGAGGCGGAGTAAACTTTTACATGTCACATATGACACATGGATCGTTTTCCTAAAGTTTCAACACAATCCGAATGCGTTTGGTCAGTTTCCCATATGTCAGTTGTTGATTTCACTTAAAAATAAGTCAATTTTGAACAAAAGAGAGGCAGTTTGAGTGATTCTGGCCACACCATGCCTTTTATTGAGGCAGGGTTGAATTATACACATCACATTTGACTCATGGATTGTTTCCCATAAGTTTCAATAGAATCCGAATGTGTTTGGTCAGAGGGGAAGGTTCTAGTCGGGTACGCGGAGATGCTCATCTACCTCTCGTACGGACCTCCCTCGTACCATCGGCCTAAGCACTGAAAGAATAGAATAATGAAAAGTGCACATACTTATGTACCTATAAAATCTACACATAGACAGAACATAGCCGCATCATTTCATAAAAAATAATACCAAGGATTAGACAAAATAGAAGTAGTCATGCAGAGTAATGACAAGTGCACATACAGATCAGAAGCAGCTAAAAAATTGTTGCATACATGCCATGTTTATTTCCAAAAACAAAGTTAAAAAAGAAAAATGATGATACTCTAGAATATGGGTTGCCTCCCAGGAAGCGCTAAGTTTTATGTCTTTATCCAGATGGATGGACACTAGTCAATCGTCTTAGTTCATCAGCTCAGAACTCCTCTGCCTCTTACAAGAACTGGTGGTCGTGTCATCAAGCTCACAGGGACGCTTAGTGGGATTGATCACTTCAGGAGTGTAACGGGCGTGAATCTGGTGTGGAAGTAAGAGAATCTGACGCTCGTCATCATCCAGACACTGAGTCACCCGTCGTGTGAGGTCAGATGGAGACGAGACATGCACATCGATGATCATGGAAGAGGCAGACAAGCTAGACATTGTTGGTTAAGCTGCATCCACAAATAGATTCATTTTTATATATTAGAACCTTTATAAATGTTTCCCCATTTTTAAAAACAAATAATGTGTGAAAATTGTGAAAAATAACTTATCGGATATATAAAAATGGATTTACTCATGGACATGATGCATAATATATCAAATATTCCTCAATGGATCCCAATTTGAAATTTTAATCCATTATCAAATGTCTTATATCAATTTATCTTTATTTGGATCCTTAATGTTGAACGCTTTTTGTAAAATCTAGCCAAGGGAGGATAGACTAGTGACTTGGAATAAAATTGGATGCTATGTAGTGAAAATCACATTATAAGCATTGTTTAGGATATTATTGAGGTGGTTTGAGGATAAATCTATCCTTTTAGAGAAAATCTAGCATGTCCAAGTTTGGTGGTCAAAGTTTTGAAGTGGGGGTATTTGGTGGTTGAGGAGGGGGGTGAGGGGGATGTCCAAGGTCTAGGAGGAGGGGTGGGGGGCTGTCCAGGGTCCAGGAAGGGGGGTGGGGGGCTGTCCAGGGTCAAGGAGAAGGGGAGAAGGGGATGTCTGTGGTCCAGGAAGGAGGGGGGTCTGTCCAGGGTCCATCGAGGAGGGGGGCTATCTAGGGTCTAGGGTGGAGGGTGGGGGGCTTCCTAGGGTCCAAGAAGGAGGGGGGACTATACAAGGTCCTGGTAGGAGGGTGGAGGGGGGTTGTCCAGGGTCCAGGAGGGGGGATGTCCATGTTTTAGGAAAGAGGGGGGCCAGGCTGTCCAAGTTCCGGGAGGGGGGTACTGTCCAGGGTCCAAGAGGGGGGTGTCCAGGGTCCATGAGGAGTGGGGGCTCTATTAAAGGGAGGAAATACCCAATTAATTCATTGAAAATTAACTAAACTTAATAAAAAAACATCACAATTCCAATCCATCACCCAACCAACATCCAATTCATCCTCAATATCACTAACCTTCGCATTCCATAAACAACACAACCCAGTTTATACCAAATTGAAACAGAAAACAAAAATAATAGATGAAAAACATTAAAACTAAGGTAGTACTTACATATTTTGAGTGTAGAACTAAAAAATTGTTTGATTTAAGATGGATCTATGAGTGGAACGAGTTTATGAGTCCTTGTATAGAGAGATCCCAGACGTTTAGGTCAAATAAAAATAGAAAATAAAAAAATAGATGAAGAACATTAGAACTTACAGATTTGAAGTGTAGAACAGAAAAATTGTTTGATTTAAGAGGATGGATGGAGTTTCGGAGACTGGGCAACGAGAGTCCATCGGGAGAGCTTCAATTTAGGGATGCAGTCGAGTGGAGGGGGACTGCAATCAAGCGGAGGGGCTACTGGACACCCGAACTGGATTTAGGGGAAAACTTTCCCAACGGTTTTTAAAAACTGTTGGGAATGTATTTTTACCTAAGGCCTATACCAATGGTTTGTGTAAACTATTGGTATAGATTCCAACATATACCAATGGTTAGTGTATAACTGTTGGTAAAAGTGTCTTAATTGAGGCCTATACCAACGATTTTATAAACCGTTGGTAAAATTATTCATTAAAGCCTCTATAACAACGGTTTTCTAAAACCGTTGGTATACATAACCATTCCCAACAGTTTGATAAACCGTTGGGATATAAGCGTTGGAAAAAATGGGATTTCCAGTAGTGAATGCAAGATATATCATTATTCAAAGAGAAATATACCATGGAAGCTTGGGGTGTTACACTCAGTGTCCCATACACGATCAACCTATTGGAGATGTTGATAATTTATTGAAGAAATTACTTCATTGTCCCTATGCGTTATATTACTATGAATCTTCTTACACTCTTCTTATAATATCACACATTAATGAAGGTTAACTAGTATTTAGGTAGAAAACTATAGCTAAATAACTTACCATTATAAATATATCCACCATTGATTTATATAAACATGGGCATGAATACTGTGAGTGAAAATTTAGTAAACCATATTATATATCTCTATAGAAACATGAAATTTTTAATGTTTTTTAGTTAAATAACATTTAAGAAATAATGGAATTATCTTGAGAATTATTCTATGGATAGGTTTATCATTAGTAGATAAACTAACAAAAATTTAAAGGGGTTATATGTACCTCTATTATCAATTATTTCAGTCACCACCAATCTCCTTTCATTAATGGTTTATAAATTCAATATCAAACATCAACGCCTCTTTTAGAGCCTCCTTTTATTACAATAACACTCAGATGCAAGTGAGGAGTTATATGGGCTTGGGATACAAAATATTTTACTACAAACATGCAGGCCCTCACATTCATCGAGAGTGGGATGATAAAAGGACATTAAACATGAAATAAAATAAAATAATTAAAAATTATATAACCCCATAAAATACAATCACACATTCAATTACAATCATACATTGGTCTGGCATCTCAGGATCACTCATCACATAATTATCTTACAATTGTTTTAGGATATTTCTTATGTTCTACATACAGTAAATATTGCATAATAATAATTTAAATACAATTGTATATATTACAATAAAATTATGTAAGTATTGATATAAGCTAAATATTAATATTTACATTTTTTTTCTAGATAATAATATTTACATACATAAATATTTTTAATTAATGATTTAAATAAATAATAATAATTTTGTTACTTTTAATTAACAATTATAATAAGATATTATAACCTAAATTGAAATGCTATATGATAATTGAAAAATATTGATATGTTTTTATATTAATATTATTAAATAATAATGAGATTATGATGATTATTTTAAAGGGATTAGTTTATCGTTAATCAAAAAACCAAAAAAACATAAGGGCTCCTAGAACCCCCACTATCTCGAATTTCAGCAGCCACTAATCTCTTTTTAGTCATGGTGTACAAATAAAACATTGAACATCAATGACTCCTCTAGAGACTCATTTTATTACAATACTACTCGCATGAATCTGAGAGGTTCTATGGGATTTTAATATAAAACAATTTTCCATGGACGCACATTCCCTTACATTCTTAGAGAGAGGGATGACACATAAGTCATCAATGAGGAAATAAAACACAATTATTATGAATTATATAACTAAATAAAAAATTATTATGATATACAGCTTGAATCATACATTGGATGATTATCCCAAAAAAATTTATCACCTAATACTCTTACCAAGTATTTTTTAGGGTAGTTCTTATGTTCTACATGTAGTAAATATATAATAATAAAACATTTAAATATACTTATATATATTACTATATAGTTTTGAAATTAATATTATATACATTATTCAATTAACAATTAGAATTTATATAGTAAATATATTAACTGTATATATATATATATATTATTCAATTAAAATAAAAATTTATGAAGTAAATATATTAATTGTATATATATACACATATCAATTAACTATGGGCATTTATATAGTAAATGTATAAAAATAATATCTATTATATATTATATATACTACTCCTAGGTGTATCCAAGAATATGTGTCACCCCCTCAAATCTCAATGTCACATTATACCGTGTTACCATTTATCATTTACACCATTCCTTTATACTTCCACGACCACATTACCAATCGTGTTTTGACTCCCACCACCACATTACTGCAAACCATCTCCGACCTTAGGGTTACATTCATCCATCTTCTTCTTCCCACATCAATCTCATTATACAACCATATAATCCCACTATTAGCTAAAAAATACACTTATTTTCTACCTCATTTAGTCATCGACATTAGGTATCCTCGATTATTATACATATATTCCTTCTATAATATATTTATCCACCCTCTTTTACCTCAAACTTCTACCCTACCACTCTATGATTAACCCGCATAATCCACTAAGTACCGCAAGAGTTTATGTTACATGTATGGTTTCAAAATCTGACAATTAGGTATTTTCGATTTCTTCCACTACTCTACCATGTAATGCAAGCGTTTACATTAAAATATTGAGTAATTTAGTGTAATTCTTTGACTATCTATGAGTTACTGTGGTCAATGCATAGAGTTCCTCCAGTAAACCCCAACCACTACAACTCCTTCTTCCACAATAAGAAACCCTAAAATACTCATGCAACTAAAAATGGTGGAACAGTGATACAAACTCATGCACTATCCTCCATTCCTTTTCAACTCTGTTCAGCTACATACTGGCGCCATGATATCTCTCTATAAGGGTAACATTAATTTTACTGTCAACCAAAATTTTCAACCCACATTAGTCAACTGACTCTACATTTTACATTAACCAGGAACTGCATGAGCGATTAGTCTTGACAATGTATCATCTTCTTCTTTAGACAACTACTGCTTGTGGAATTCAGACTCAATTATACATTCGATTATATTAGAAAACATACCTATTTCTGCATTGAGGTATTATAATTTTTTATCATTTGTTATTGATTTTTTTAGAATAAAGTATTCCACAACTGTAGGTATGTGATTTTATGTTACCCTAGATATGATACTAAATTTTCACTACATTGTGTCATACAACATCATTAAACAGTGATGAATTTCTACATAACTACTTGCTGTTACTGCACTGTCGGGTTTCTAATACACTGGATCATATCATAAAACATAGGTATGTCTATCTAATTTTATTCAATACATAACTTCCACTATTTATTAGTTGTAGCTTCCTCTATTTACTTCATGCAACATTCCTATATAACTTTTTAATAGAGGTATAATGCTATACAATTAAATCTTTAGTCAGTTAGGTGTCTTCCTTCACAATTTATATTACATTGCCTTTACTGTCCACTATGAATTATATGGTTTAATTTCTCACATTGCACAACTATTGCTTGTTGAATTCTGGATCAACTATTATTTGATTATATTGGAAGACAAAACCATTCATACATTGAGGTATTATAATTTTTAATGAATATAATTAAACTGCTTTCAAAATAAAATATTCAAAATCAGAAAGTCTATGATTTTAGGTTACTTCCACTATTTCTTAGTTTCAATTTACACTATTTACTACATGCAACTTTCCTGTATCATTTTTTAACATAGGAATAAATCAATGCAATTAAATCTTTAATCAGTTAGGTGTATGCCCTCACAATTTATATTACATTTAGTTTACTATCTACTATGCATTATATGGTTTCATTTAACACCTTGAACAACTAATGCTCATGGAATTTAGGATCCACTATTCATTTGATTTTATTGAAAGGAAAAATCATTCCTTAATCGAGGTAATATAATTTTTTAATTCCTATTATTGAAAATTTTTCATAATATATTCAAAATATAGAGGTATGTGATATCAGGTTACCGTATTTATGATACTAAATTCACACTACATTGACTGAAACAATATTTATGAATTCTAATCAGACTTCTTATATAACTACTTGAAGTTACCGAACCGTCAGCTTTCTAATACACCTAATCGTATCATACAAATCAGGTATGCCTATCTAATTTTATTAAATACATGACTTCCACTATTAGTTATCTACATATTCCACTATTTACTACATGTGGATTTCATGCATCACTTTTTAACAGTAATATAAGGCAATTCAATTACATATTTATCCAGTTTGGTTTCTGCATTAAAAATGTATACTACATTTCCTCTACTGTCCACTTTTGTTAAAAATGTGACATTACTCACTATGAAATTTATATATAAATAAATACAATCTAAACATGAATTACCCATTAACCTCTAGAGATTCAAGGTTTCAAAGGATATTGGTAAGGAAGGAATGACACAATTGTGGGTTTTCTATTATGTTCAGTTGAATCTTTTCTATGTGTCTACATTTTTTCATTATCTGTATAACCAACTGTTTTGACACTAATAGAGTCAATATCTACTAGAAATTCCTTAATGAAATCTAAAAATCTCTTTGCTACTCCAACAAGTGAACTATTGTCTACAAACAGCGGTGCAAATGAAGTCACACACAGTCCATTAACACCATTGTCTAGTCAGATCTATTTACATTTTATTGGCTAAATCCCCCTAATTATAACTACATTATAGACTCACATAAGGAATTAATTTTTAACTACTTCATATACAGTGAAACAAAAATATGAAACTCATACAACATTTATCTCAGGAGTAAACAAGTGAAATAAAATATTTGATGCCTTTATAAAATATCATATTCTTTTTTGTAAGTATAATGACACTTATCTATGAAGAAAAAACAGTACACCAAAAAACATGCAATTCATTATCTACCAATTTCCATGATACCTTCATTATCAATTGTGACTAATGAAATAAATATGTCAGGTTCATCACATGCCTCCTCGACAATGTAACAATGAGTCACACAGTTTGATATTTCCATGGCCATTAACAAAGTTTCACTTCTTAAAATCTTCCCTACCTATTTTTATATATTTACTCGAACTGATCCTGGGGACTATAGTATTATATCATGTAAAAGTATAGTTTCAATTTTAACACAACTCTATAACATTACACACACACACAAACACTTTAATATACATATATTTAATATATAATATTGTACTATTTTATAAAAAATACTTATAGAATCTAGGAAAAAATAGTTTCATCAGGTAAAATCAAATTCAGATATTTTAGAAATTCATGACTGAATAAATGGTGTCATACAACATAAAAAAACTATATAGGTATGTTGGTGATGATGGTAAAATACTAACAACAATAAGTTCCGTATTATTTATGGAGGTATTTTAAATATTTAGTTGGTTTCTCTAGGATAATCAATACAAAAAAGAGAATATAATATAGGTTAGTATAGTTACTTAATCAAAATTAATGCCTCAAAAAGGGAGAAAACTACCCAATACGACCACTACTTTATAATTAATATCTTCTATATTTTTTTCATGTTCACTCAGGATATTTAGATATTGGATACCCTTGTAATTTCTGCCAATACTATGATGCTTTAATGTGGTTCTATGAGAGAAAAATAAAATCTAGCAACCAAAAAACCCATGTTTTTCTACATGATGCACTATGGTAAGGATTTATTTGAACTTAATACTGACTTGTCAGTAGTACCTAAAAATGTTTCTCTTCAATTCAACTTCTACAGAATCCATAACATTCCAAGAACAAATGCATATTTACAACACCATGTTTTATTTCACTACATTGTATGGGAAGATAGATAGGTCATTCAACAAGGGTTGAAATCCATGTATATTCAGATTGAATGGTCAAAAATACCATTGCATAGATATTTTTTGTCCACCTAATGGTCACCCACCTATATTCTCATAATTATATGTGTATAACACTAGACATGAATGTCAAAATAGGGTTCAAGAGTTTATGTATCTCTAAACCTATATGCTATGGACTTCATTGTCAAAGCATTCCTAATTTTTTATAAATATAACTCTTACCTGTATATTGGATGACCAAAATGTCCAATCACATATTGACTACAACATAGTTGAGAACTTGAAACATATGATTCATGAAAACAATGCTTTATCATAACAAATCATAAGTGTAAGGGACGTTCTTCATTGTAAAGAGGTTCCAAATTTAATACTACGTACTCTAAAAATAATAGAAACAAATCCCAGTACATATAAATTTGTAGATATCTCTGATATTGTAATGATTATTGTCAGTGATTTGAATATCTCAACCAAGAGCGGGATATAATCATTCAAACTAAAACTGGTGATATTCAAAGAATTGATGAGAAACACCCATTGTATTATCCATTACAATATCCCTTGATTTTCACAGGTGGTAGTGATGTATATGTTGACAACATATTGCATCGCGCAACTCCTTTCACAACAAGTTCAAAATAAATAAAGGTTACAATGAGAGAGTAATTCTCTTTTCACTTGAAATTCCAGGAAAATGATTCCTTAACTCAACTAAATTCATGAAGATATCTATATCAGTTTATTTTCTATGCTTATATGATGATAGATTCTCAGATACTATCATTCATTCACTTTAATCAAAAGAGAATTAGGAAAGATCTATAAAATTGGTTGCCAGATTCATTTCTTAGAGGCAACTGTTAAGGGTATTCATGAGGGAATCACATCATTTTACCTTCAACATTTATTAGTGGTCAAAGGTATATGATCAATAATTACCCAGATGAAATATCTATATGTAATTGGGTAGGGTATGCATATTTGTTTATGACCTTTACATATAAACCTATGTTTCTTGAGATTACTCGGTTTCTTAGAAATAAGAATCTCTCTCTAGTAGACTCCCCTAGAATATTATCTCAAGTTTTCAGTATCAAGGTTGATCATCTAATGAATGATTTGAGAGAAGGTTGATTCTTTGGATAGTCAAGGGAAAGTATCGATATATGTAGTTACTAATAATATTTTATACCAAGTTCATTGAAATTATATCATCCTTTAATAACTAAAACATTTTTCTTCCAATGTAGTCGTTTGAACTGTAGAGTTTCAAAAATGTGTCTTACCTCCTATTTACATCCTATTTTTTCTCTACTGCGAAAACAATGTTAAGACTCCAACAGATATTAACAACTATTTTTGTGTTGAAATTATAGGTAAAGATTACTACTCAAGACTACATGATGTTTTCAAATGTTATATACTCCATGGCCCTTACGGTGCTATGAACCATTCATTGCCTTGTATGAAAAATGGAAAATGTAAAAAATATTTTCCATTTTTTGAAAATACAACAGTTGATGATGAGGGTTTTGTCCTTTATTAGAGAAGAGATGAAAATATATTTGTACTGAAAGATAATGTGCTTTGGATAATCACTTTTTTATACCATAAAATCCAGTTTTGATATTAAAGTGTCATGCTCATCTCAATGTTGAAGTTTGAAATCATTCATAATAAATCAAATACATATTTAAGTATATTATCAAGGAAACTGATCATGTAACAACATCAATCTATGAGGGGAACAATATAAACATTTTATAAAATAATGTAGATGAGATAAAAATGTATTGTTATTGTCAGTACATATCTCTTTGTGAGGCATCATGGAGGTGTTTTTCATATGATATCCATCATAGATATCTACAAGTTTTGAGGTTACATTTCAATTTTCTAGGAAAGAATTGTGTGGCCTACTCTGACACTAATATCATTGATCATGTATTAAATCATATAAATAGTTCAAAAACAATGCTTACCTCTTGGTTTGAAGCAAATAAAATATACCCTGATGGCAGAGGTTTAGTTTTTTTAGAGTACCCAACTAGATTTGTCTTCCACTCTCAAGACAAGTAATGACATCCCCAAAAGAAAGGATTTTGGATTGGAAGACTATACTATGGGCCAAAAACCACTAGCGATATCTACTAAATCAGGATACTTCTAACAAAAATGAATGGTGCAAATTCATTTGAATATATCAAGAAACTAAACAACATCACTCATGGTACATTTATAGAGGCATGTTGTGATATGGGACTACTGACATATCATAGAGAGTTCATTGAATCTATAAAAGAAGAATCATCTTGGGTTATGGGACAACATGTTCACATGCTATTCACAATAATGTTAATATCCAACACCATATCTCTCTCATACATTTTTTGGGATGAAACCAAATACATACTATCAGAAGACATTTTATATGCCCAAAGTGGACCCTACAAATTCTAATTCCACACTTTCTCTTCTAACTGCTTCATTCATTTACATTTATGTAATTCCTTCATCTTGTTTCTTATCTATGGTATTATGTATATTTTATTTAAAAATCAAGGTCATTTTCTTTGCATAAATTTGCTATTTCCCATTCAATCTACTGCTACTCCTACATTTGTAATTTTTTTTACAATGTTGTTATAGTGTTGTACATATTCCACTAACTGATAATTTACTAATGGGTTCTATCTACCATGTTAATTTTCTACCATATATAATATCTTCTAATTAATGAAAATTATTTAAGTAGTTTTGTTTATTTTATTCTATAATCCTCTGTAAAAGTAATCCACATTGTGAATACATTTTATATGCCCAAATAAATACCCCACAAATACCAATTCTACACATTCTCTTGCAACTTCTTCATTCCTCAACATTTATGTAATGCGTACATCATATTTCTATGAGGTGGTATTTAGTATATTGTATTAAATAAAATCAAAAGAGTTGTTGTTTTCATAAATTTAATATTTCCCATTCAATATAATGTTGCTCCAACATTTTACTTTTTTGATAATGTTGTTACAGTGATGCATATATTCCACTAACTGATCATTTACTACTGGGTTCTATCTACCATGTTTATTTTCAACCATAAATAATATCTTATAATTAACGTAAATTATTGAAAGAACATCGTTTATTTTATTTTGTAATCTGTTGTTAAAATGTTCCACATTTTCATAGATCACTTATTCACATAAAAATTCAATCTGCATTGTACTTTCTATCATTTGGACTTACTACAATATCATTCTATGTTATGAAATTTTTTATAATGTAATACAAAAATGTCCCTCCCATTTACTATATTATACTACAAAATAATCCCTCCATTTCTGTTTACATATTAATATTAACTGAAATGGTTTATTTTATTCTATAATACTTTGTAAAATTCCACCATTATTTCATAGATTAGATCTTCACATAATAGTTCAATCTACACTGTACATGGTAACATTTGGACTTACTGGAAATATACTTCTCTACAGTGATATTTTCTATATTATAATACAAAAAATTCCCAGCATTTCTGTACAGATATTAATACTAAATGACTTTGTTTATTTTTTCTATAATACTCTATACAAGCATTACACAGTTTCATAGATTATTTATTTACATAAAACATCAAACTACATTTTTTTTTCTATCATTTTTCAATATAGTTCTATTCTCCATAATTAATGACTATATTGCAATAAAAAGAAGTCCCAACATTATTGTTCACATATTAATAATAAATTTATTCTTTTATTTTTTTCTGTAATCCCTATAAAATTATTTCGTGGTTTCATAGATCAGTTATTCCCATAACACTTAAATCCTCACCGTACTTTCTATCATTCTGAATTTCTGCAATATACTTCTCTACTGTGATATTTACTATATTACAGTAAATAAATTTATCAGCATTTTTGTTCACATATAAATAATAAATTCCATTGAATTTTCACTAATATATATAACAACATGAACACAAACACTAAAAACAATAGCTTCTCCTGTATTAATATTCGTTTCATAATATATAAAAGATCCACTTAATATAACTACTTTATCCTCAATAGAACTCTCATTAAGTTAATAAATCCTAATAATGCCGACCAAAACACATAATTAATACTGGGTTATCTCTATTAAGTTCATTCTTCACTGTAGTTTCTTTGTTAAATTTACTCTACACTATTATAATGACTGCGTTGATGTTATTTTTTACTGATATGTAACAATATTCTCCAACATTCTAGATTTGAAAATTACATATCACTAGAGACATAAATATTCTTGGAGATAAATAGACCACATTTGACTGAGAAATTGAAGAGATCTTCAGTTATATCCTCCTATGCCAGTTCCAGATTCTCCTTTTGGTACCATTCCAAATCGTTTAGTTTCAAAAGAACTAAATTATAATAAAGAATCACTTCTATAAGAGTAAACTAGTTTACATAGTATTCTTAGAGATGAATAGAAAGAGGTGATGGTTGTCGTTATGGCTTCACTGTCTGCTGATTCGGGGGGGGTGGTTCTTCTCCTTGCATGGTTATAGAGGCACTGGTAAAACCTTCATCTAGAGAGTACAAACATCATTTCTGCGAGCACAGTGCATGATTGTACTTACAGTTGCGTCGAGTGGAATAACATCACTACTAATTCTTGGTGGACAAACAACACATTCTATATTTTCTAATCCAATATCCATTAATGAATATTCAGTTTTCAATGTTCAACAAGGGGGTGACGTTTTATAACTTTTAAACTTTACAAAGATCATAATTTGGGATGAGGAATCTATGATTCCTAAGTATTTATTTGAGTATCTAGATCATACTCTAAGGGACATTATGACTATCAAAAATGATATTGCTCAGAATTTTCCATTCGGTGGTGTTATAGTTTTCTTGGGCTGAGATTTCAGAAAAATACTACCTGTTTTACTAGGAGGTAACATAAATTTCTTTATCATTTCATGTATTTAGTCATAAAATATTTGGCAACATTGTCTGTTGTTATCTCTTACAAGGAACATGATATTGCATTGTACTACTTCCAGTTATGATGCAGCTGCATTAAATAAGTTTGCTAAATGGACCTTAGATATTGGTGAAGGTCGAATTGGAGAGCCTAATGATGGTGAATCACTTATTCAAATTAATTCATCATATCAATATACAGACACCAATAATTCCAATTCTATAATATTCAACCATACATATCTGAGATTCAGTGACAAACATGATGACCATACCTATCAGAAAGAATGTGCAATTTTAGCTCATTCTCATGATTTCATTCAAGAAGAAAATGAATATAAGTTAACTCTCACGGGCTCTGAAAACAATGATTACTTTATCTCAGAATCTGTTTTCAATGAATGTTATGATATATACAAGCCAGAATGTATTTACACATCTGACATGTTAAATGGTATAAACATCTCTGGGTTAGCTTCCCACAAAATTACTCTACAACTTGGTGTTCTGATTTTGTTACTACGAAATGTAGATCAATCTGTTGGTTTGTGTAACAAGACTCGTATGATAGTTACATAGTTGGGTGAACATTTCAATGTAGAAAAAGTTTTATGTGGATGTCATTCAAGGTATTTTGCGTTCATTCAAATACTAACTATGACTCACTCTGATTTTTGATGACCATTCAAATTACAAAGAAGACAATATACTTTGATAGTTTCTTATGCGATGACTATTAATAAATTCTAGGATAAATCACTGTATTCAGTTGGTTTATATCTTCTCAAACCCGTGTTCTATTATGATCAATTATATATTGCAGTATCTTTGTTCAGATTAGCTAATGGTTTGAAAATTGAAGTTGATGGTAACAATAAAACATCCTCTGATTACATAGTTAATATTGGGTACAAGGAAATATTTTATAATTTTCTATAGGTATCATATAAAATGAATTTTATATGTTCTAACATGGTCTGGACTACCAATATGTTTACTATCACGACTTCTTTAAATGCTTAATATGATTTATTTCTATACTGATTGAATATGTAGAGTAAAAAATGTCACACTCAATAACACTACTAAATGAGATTAACCCAGAGTACGATGAAACAATATAGATAATGGTTTGTGTCTTGAACACGTGTTTTAATTATTCTTCTAAATACTCCAATGAGGTCATTGATGTTTATCTCATACTATGAAATATTCAAGTTACTTTATGTTACAACAACTCATGACTAGTTTTTTTTCATTTTTGCTCAATTATGCTCTAAACATCAGATTATATATATGAATGTGTGTCTGTGTATACTACCAACAATTTCATGTGATCTGTTCTGTTTATATATTATCCATCATTTTAACATACTATCTATATGGAACAATTTATGAGTGTTTTTCTCCTTTACTACACATCTTTTTCCTATACATGTTAGAGTATATATATATACATACTATCTACGTCATCTATGATCCGTTTTATTTGAATATTATATAGTATTCTATGATTGTTTTCCTGCATTTGAACATTTTTACTTACCATCTGTATGGAACAAATTATGTGTGTTTAATTCCTTAATACTATATTATGTTGGGTACAAGTTGCAGTATATATATATATATATATATACTTTCAATGTTGCATGTAATATGTTTTCTTTTCATAATATCAATTTTTTTAATGTACTTTATGATGGCAACCAAGATTCAATGTACGATTACGAATCATCCACTTATCTCTAAGTACAAATAGCTATTGGGTAAAGGAATCTGCTATATTATTCAAAAACATCCCAATATCTTCAAACCCTGGAAGTTACTTAGAAACTAGACATCCAGGTCAAATCATGTTCACATCCACGATCTTTTTTCATCCTTGTGAAGTACAACTACAACGTTTATTTTTAAATTTACTTCATTTGATGACATAAATTAGAAAAAAGTCACATAGGAACATATAATAGGTACATCTGATTAATACCACATAGTTACAGTTTTGTTTAACAACTTGTTTTAAATTAATATGTACAATGCCTTTTAATTAATCCATATCTTTGGAAATTAACTTTTTATATTTCTAATCTATATTATAACTAATTGGAGTTCTATGTTACACACATCCACTGCAATCTATGGGAAAATCCAACTACAGGATGAAAGTTATTCTAGTAGTTGATAGGTCATTTATGTTGAATTATTACTTTACTTGACTATAACAAAAATTATTTACCCATAGTCTAAGTTTCTTTCCCTATAAAGGGTTGAAATATACCTATTGTTTATAGGGTGAATTTTCATATAAAATGTCATGTTATGTAGAAAATAATAGAGACCCATCTACCATATTGATATTATAACTTGTCTGGGTGAATAGATTGACCAGTATGGTTTCTATATATACTTAAAAAAATTTATCTTTCATCTATATTATTTTAATATGTATCTTAAAAAATAAACTCTCTAACAATGACTTGAAAGTCCTTTCAGCATTTGTTCCTATGACAACTACTATTAATGCAATAAGAAATCATTACAACCAAGACATTCCAATAGTTGAAAACATCATAAGCACATGTCATTGTAACAAATCATACTTGTGTATTACTAGTTTTTACTTATCTGAATGTCAAAAATGTACTACCCACACGTTCTTACTATTTACTTCCATGTATGTTATTATGCATTTATTAGGCTTGGGGTGATAATAGTATCATAGTTAGATACTCCATCACCAATAACTCCCAACCCCTCAATATAAATACATTATTGGAATGGAAATAAATCAACTTCAAGTGTGAAAAAATGTCAATAGGTGAGGAATATATACTTATTTTTTAGATGTGATTATGCAATGTTATTAAATGTTCACTACTGTCCTATAATAATTTATATATTTATTTTCAACCAGTCTACTGCAGCCTACAAGATGCTTAATTGTGGCCATAATTTAGAAAATTCAACATACCCATATCTATTTTTATGAATCATGGCACTCGTGCAAGAAGAAAGTGTGTATTAAAATGGAAGCATCATTACTAGTCCCGCAACTCCCCACCAACTTGCATTACTCCAAGGTGAAAATATATTCATTTATTTCTAAATTATTTATTATCACTATGCTACACCATAAATTGTGCTGCGAAGTACAAGTGAGACTTAAAGTGCGGTTATAATATATATTCAAATAGGTTTTGAGATCAACTAATGGTTACTGAAAAGGCATACACCTTTTAAAAGAACTATTTTGAAGAAAAAAGTCATGCAATATATACATGAAATGGCTACAAAACTAAGAGTGTCTTTGAAACAAGTAAATACATCTTCTTATATAATTTAAATATATAATTTTTAAAGATTATAAGTAACATTGCTTATGGGTTTTTAATTCGGGCGATGAAGAGTTAGACTTCCCTCCAGAATTGAACTACTTCAAATCAAGGAATTTTCTATTAGCAATTGATGTAATAGAGTACAATATTTAGACCCATCATTTTTTATTTGATCAAAATAGTTATAAAGATGTTTATGTCAATGATAATGAAAAGTACATCGACATATTTACTGACAACTTAGAACATAAGTCGGAAACTATATCATTTTTACTGATTTTCGCTAAAAAAACATATCAGAATACATTAGATTTTTCTACAATACTATATAGGCTTATCAAAGTAGTGGGTATTCTTGATTAATCAGTGGTTTTCATTATATCAAGGTAAACATATTTCCATTTATTTAGTATGTTTTTCTAACAAATTAATATCACTTTACAGATGTATTCCTTTTAAGATTTCCTGATAGGATCATCAAATTTTTGGGTCTTCTCATCAGACATTAAACATTGCCACATGATTAGATACTTTAACCTAGATCACATGTTCTACTCAGGTATATATCTATTATCATTTCATACTTATAAATTTTTTCTATTACTATAATAACACATTCTATAAATGCATGGATATTGTGTATTTTAAATATATAAGAAACAAACATTTATTTCAAACTATATCTGTGGTACATTAAATAAAACTCTACTAGTAATGCTCTACTTTAATTTTAAATGATTTCAACTACTATTGTTTCTAGGTTAGAATTCTTCTAACAATAATCTCTATGTTGAAAAATCTATCATGTTATATAGGTAGTGAGGACAGTCTACAAGATAATATCCAGACGTATCCAGAGAGAATTGCTACAACAAATCAATTTACAAAATTATATTCCATACCGAAGGGAAACATAAAAAAGAAAACTGAAAAAATAGACTAAAACCTGTTTCTGCAAACACATGGTAGACATACATATTCACTGTTCAAATTCATTTCATTATTGTCTTTAGAATTAATATTTACTATGAAATGTGTATTACATTAGATATAGTATATTCACTTCATTTGAAATATATTTTTCAACTCATTATGTATTTTGATTTGATTGGTATATCTTGTGTCATTGAAGAAACCATTTCACCATGAATATTTCCAGTTTTCAACATATACAATGTTCATTTTCTAATTTTGTGTACAGTACAATCATGAGCTATTTGATATCTCATTGCATTTATTATTCCCGTTTGTATCCTATACAAATGACACAATTAGTATGTCATACTAAAATAATGAGTTTTAGTATACACACAATATTTTAATTCATTGTTATCATGTTTCATTTCTTGGGACAATTTTCTGTTCAACTGTTAGGATATAAGAAAACTTGTGGCTATTACCAATTCCAAAAATCTGTTTCGTTGAACAGAAAATATAAAATAGATGCAGTTTTTTCATGAAATCTAAGTCTACATTTACATTGCCTATATTTTAGGTACTAAAAAAGATGCCCTTTTTGAAACAATGTTTTGTTTCTTTTTTCCTTTAACTATACTTCCAAAATATGCCATCTTTGTAAATGGTACAAAATTTCAAGAATAGTCTATATAATTACATCCCAATGTATGAATGTTTTATAGTTTTTTATACTTTTCAGTCACAAAAAATGTCTCCAGTTATGAATTAGGTCACAATATATTCGTATCCTATGATCCCTATACTGTGCATTTCTAGATCATTCATTTATATTACTTGTACCATATTATAT
Source organism: Viscum album (assembly GCA_963277665.1). Taxonomy (NCBI): domain Eukaryota; kingdom Viridiplantae; phylum Streptophyta; class Magnoliopsida; order Santalales; family Viscaceae; genus Viscum; species Viscum album. The sequence continues at coordinate 391,913,402 of OY728158.1, forward strand.
TTACCTGTTACATTGGATTTTTATATTTAAATATTAATTACTATTTATTAATTTATTTAATTATTTTTCATCTACAGGATGCATTTCCCAGATGTTGGTGAAGGTAAAGATATATTGCAACCATAATATGTTCCTGCAGACATTGCAAAACATATTAGCTACAACACATCTACAAATATTAACATTATAATATATTGTTCAATTAAAACACTAGTTTTTATCATTCTGTATTCAAATGAATCCTCTGCACATTTTATATTTTTTTATTATTGCAATGAATCATACATTGTTTATGTCATAGAGTTTCAATTACACTACATGAATTACATTGTATAACATGAATGCTTATGCAAATGGAGTGTAGTTTATCCTATTGACCCACTGCAACCGAACACCATGACATAAATTCTAATGCAAAGCCAATGAAATCTCCCTCCAAAATCAGTATTCACTTTGTATATTTATTTTCATTACTCAAGTATTTAATTGGTGTGTCCATAATCGATCAACTAATGTACCATTATAATGTACCAGTACTTTGTGAATAGATATATATAAACATTACTATTATTATGTAACATTTGAAAATAGTATTCTCTTTTGTAAAAACCATTAATTTAATATGTCTTGCATACGCACGGGTGTGTACTAGTTTATAAATATAAGTATATATATAATGAAAAAACAATGAAATTAGTTTTATATAGTTATAAATCAATTAATGTACTGTTTTAAATTTAAAAATGATAAATTTTAATATATATATATATATAATATTATTTAAATAATGTTAATAATAATTTTTTTGTAAAATATTATTAATAAAATAATTATTAATCAACCTAGATTGAATAATTGTATTTGTGTATGTATGCAATAACATATTGTAAATTTATTTTTTGTTAAATATTATCACCTATTTTATATTTTCATTTAAATATATTCAAATAAAATTACTAATATTCTAAATTATAATTATACAAATTCATTTTTGTATGAATATATATATTTTTAAATACAAATAATATTATTTTATACATAAATAGGCATAATTTTATATTTATATAATGATTTAAAAAAATCATTAGTCGAAATTTTTTATTTAATTAATAAAAACTGCATTACTAACAGTTTTATATCCAATAATATATTTTTAGAATGTTTTTTATTGAAATATAATTAATATATATATGCTCTTTAAATAATTATATTTCTCAAAATATAAATAATCTCATTTTTCACATAATGATACATAATATTTATAATTTATAATTAATATTTTTTAAAAGATATTATTAATAGTAATTTTTTAAACTTTATTAATGATAATAATATTAATTATATATGCCTATCAAATACAATATTGTAAATTTAATTAAATTAAAATATTATAAACAATATTAAATATATATAATTACATTCAAATACAGTGAATAATATTTTTTTACAAAATATTATAAGTGATATTATTTTAAATAAATATTTGACAAAATAATTTTCTTTATCCAAAAATAAATTTTCAATTTATGTTATCTTAAATATAACATATAAAATTATTTTTAAAAATACATATTTTAAAATATAATTATTAATATTCTTAATTATAATTATACATATGATTTTATTTATGAAATTATATTTTCCTAAATATAAATAATATTATTTTATTCATAAATAATAAAAATTCAACACTCTATAAATTATCCTAACTTTATATTTTACTTTCTTAACATATTCAACAAAACTTAAACCATAAAACTAACATATAAATTAAATCATACAATCATACAATCATAAAAATTAAATATATAAATCAGGTAAACAAAATAAATTAAACCATTCAAAAACTAAAATTTTTAAAAAGAAAATTTTCATTATGGAAGTCCATAAATAATATCTTCAGAAAGAGAGAATCCAATTCTCAAGAGAATCACTACAAATTCATAGGTGGAAGTAAGATAAATGAGTAGGGGTGGCCTTTAATAAATTTTTCAGTGGGATGTATAAACCCCATTCACACCTCCAGTTTTCAAGTTGCAATGAATGTATGACTGGGTTTCACACTTCCATTCAAGTGGAAGAAGGATCATGGACCTCATTTTTTTTCCTCCCTTATGCATCTTGTGTTATCTTTTTAAAAATATATCGAAAATTATCTTATTTTGGGAAAATGTTCTCATAGAGGACAGAAATCCAAAAATCAGTAGATTTGGAAACTATTTCTTAATCTACAGAAGAAACTCGGGGGGTGGTCAAAAAAAGGCCAGGTGTTGTATTTAACAGTGAATTCTGTGAAATATTCTTAATGAAGGTGTTATCACAAGCAGTGTATTCCCTTATATTTTTCATAAAATAATTATTTCTTTTAGATTATATATATATATATAAGTTAAATAGAATTTAACTATTTTTTGGTATTACGTGAAGAAGTTTTTTTTAAATTATTATATAAAATCTCACCCACGCTCCTATTTTATTAGGGTTAAATACGTGAAAACATTTCTGGATTTTTTATGTGGGGTTCAGAAACAACTTTTCAAGAATTTAATATATTCTATAATATTTATAATAACAAATTAATGAATATAAATGATTAATCATAACTTATTTTATAAAACAAATATTATTTAATAATGTAAAAAGTTTTTTCTATGAAATCCAGAGTAATTATTACTAATAATGACAGTAATGTTGTCAAAACTATCAGTAAAAATAAAATATCACCAAACCTCCACTTATATAATGTTGTGGTACTCGATGCCTTTTCAAGGTCTTTGATGTGAGATTAAGATAACACATTTCCATCATTTAATGTATAATATATTATTTATAATAACATGTTAATGATAATAAGTTATTAATTATAACATATTTTAAATAAATATTTATTATTTAATAATGTGATCAATAATAACTAATAAAGTCATAGTAATAATTACTTATAACATCATTAATTTTGTTAAATATATAATTTATAATAAAACAATTGTTTTCAAATGGTGTGATAAATAATTTAATAAATTTTAAAAATATAAATACTATTAATTTTTTTATACTAAATATAAAAAATGTTATTAATTATATATTTAATCCAATTTTTAAAAAACTTATTAATAATTGATAATATAATCAACGTTAATGATATTATTAATAATCTAGTAAAAACTAATTATAATTTAATAATGATTACATTTATAAAATAATAATCTTTAGTTTCATGTTAATTCTTTCATGTTTATTATATTTATGAAAAATAATTCTATTATTAATAATAATGATAATGTAAATAAGAATATTATTATTAAATAATATATTAATCACTATGACTTCATAAAAATAAAATGTTAACTATTATTATTTATTAACAATGATTTTATAAATTTTAAATTTATTATTATCATTAATTCTTAAATTCCAATGATCTTGTAATTGATTGGTAAAGGCTAATGCTTTCCATCCAAAAAATCTTGGGCTCAAGCCCTATTAGGTGTAGGTGATATTATAGAATTATTCAGGCAGTAATGCAAGCCTGATGAAATTGGTAGGATGATGTTTATATGACACTGAGCAAGGATTTCAGACCATGTAAAGGGATTCATTCCCACTGGGATTACTATTCATGTACTAAATCAATAAGGTTTGATGGGTGGGCTATCCTATAGGGGGTATGGCCTGCCCTCTGGTTTGTGTGTGTGATGTACATGTGTGTTTGAATGTAATTGCACCCCAAGCACATAATATATATATATATATATATATATATATTAACTATGAAATTATGAATTATTAATAATTATTAATAATAATGTCATAATAAATAGCATAGTCAATAATATAAATAAAAATTAAAAATTAAATTAACAATATAATAACTAAAATATTTAATTATTTATATAAAAATTGATTATTAAATTTATAATAATTACAATAATAATGTAAGTTGTTTATTATATGTATGGGGATTATAAGAAACCAAACACACATACACTATAAGAACCACAATTGGTCAAACATCATCCCTTCCCTATGATTGATAAACACCATTTATACATATTTATTAATTTTTTGTGGCATAAATGAAAGTTTCTCAATGCAATTAAATGTTCATATTATAATTCCAAACAATTATCCATATATCCCAACGTCAACAGTCTTGCATTCTCTGCCTAAGCATTTGTGACATCCTCCTTTATCATCTATCAATGAAAAAGTGTGACCTTCCACTGTAATCCTCATCCAGTGGTCATGTAACATACCTAGTAAGTAAAGAATAATATATTTTCATATATATGTCTATTTATGAATTAGATAGTGTTTTAGAGTCTTAAAATGAGAATAAATCCAATCTTAAGCCCAGAATACTCTAATATTTTTAAAAGATTGTTTTACCGCCTTTTGATGGAAAACCATTTTTAAATCTAACTTTTGAAAATTTTATAATCTCTATTTGTCAAAATAAACTTATTATTTATAATTGGGACATCTAAATTGACTTTGTATAAATTTTTGGTTTTTTTCTGAAAATTTTCATTTTTTTAATGAATAGTGAAAAATACTGCATTTTACTTCAAAACTGATTTTTCATCTAATTTAATTATAGGGTTATATTATCTTTTTAATTGGTTTTAAAGTGTAATTAGAATATATTTTTACCATTTATTCCAATTTTGTTCATTATAATTAATTTCATTTTGAAATTGGACATAAAAAATTGTCAATCTTTTGATAGATATTGTTTCTTAAAAACACGCTATTTGTTTTGACAATGGGAATTATTTTTAAATTATTTACTGAAATTTCTGTGTTTTGAATTTGGTAAAATGGATTCCATATTTTGAATAAAATGGTTTTAATTATGTAATTTAGACATTTTTTTGGACATTATGCATAGTAACGACGATAATTATCCTTAATTATCGTGATTAATTAGTAATCAAGTAGTTAAGGGTAACAAAATAATGTCATAATAATATAAAATGACCCCAACATGTGTCCAAATACTCTTGTTTGATTCATGGACTATCATGGAATGCTTTTTCCCAAACTTGAGGGCCCATGGAGTCACATGGGTGTAATAGTGACAATTATGACATTATTTTTAAAAAGAAGAGAAATCTAACAAAGGTTTGTAGATCCTAAGTAAAACAATTTTAATTTTGTTTACATAAATGATGTCTTAGACTATAAATAGTCATTGGAAATATAAAAATATTTCCTACATCATGGTATTTTTTTATAATTTTTAGGCATTAAATAAATAAATTTATTTATGACACAATGATGATGCAGTGATTATCCCATTAATGAACGATTTAAATAAAATGAAAAGATAAGGTAAAATATAAGACTTAAAATTGTCTAAAACCTATTTGATTGGTTTATTTCGAAGCCTTATCACCTTATCCTCAAAATATATCCTTGTGGGACCTTTAAAATCCGAAAATCATTTTATAATAAAGTAACATTTCAAGATTTTCCAAAAGTGACCGTCCTCCCTCTTATAAAAGGCCCCCACCAATACCACCTTACCCACACCTCTAAATCCCTTGGATCATCCAACCTCAGCTCATATTATCTTTCCACATCCCTCTCTTACTCCTAGAAGCCTCACTTTGGGCCGAAGGTTTTCCAAGGAAGCCTTTGGCTCAAATAAAAAAGAGTTATCCGATTTAGTGGTAATGTCTTCTCTCGAGTTTCTTCCTTTTATTTTCCATCTTCACTCACCAATATATTCTTATTATTTGATCCCATAATAAAACCAGTATCCTCAATATACTAATATGTTGTTATGATAAGGATTATACCTACACTTACACACACCTTCGTCTAATGGTTAAAGAACATACTATTTCTGTGGGTGGCGAATTACTCCATCACGAAATGATGATTGTTCAATATTCTTTTAACACCTTTCATGGTGGCCATTATTATGTCACTATGTTTATATATGATATATATGGTATTTATTTTTCTCTATGCTTCTAAATTTTATTTTTAAATCACATCGTTATGCTTTCCATGTTGTGGAACTGCGATAATTTCATCTGAGGAAGTGTGGACTACCGCCCCCTCAAGTGATGTGACTTGTTCATTCCAAACATAGAATTTATAAAGAATGTAATCAATGAACATAAGTTACCTATATAACATTTATATTATACTTTAGTTATAAAATATATATGTCTCATTTATTTTTAATTCCTTTAATATGACAACCAAATGAAAGTACCATTCATGCGTACGTACGGCCTACCGTCTCCATGAACGGTGCATTTCATTTTTTATCTCCAAATATTATGGAATAGTATAAAATGAATATATACATGATATATATGATATTTAAATAATTAATACCATTCTGGAGATGATGTACTTATAACCACATGGGCAATTCTTTTCAAACAAGTTCATTTTGGACTCATGTACCGAACATCGACAAAACGTATGATATGAACTCACATAATTAACTAATTATTATAACATCATAATATGTGATAATAATTGAATAATAAAATTCAAAGGAAGTCATTAAGAAATTATAAATTGACCTAAGTTTATTATTCATGAATATAAAGAACAAACGAGAACAAGTCGAACATGGGATAAGGGACTTCGTCTCAATATCCTTTCATTGAGGAATACTTCAATTTATATAAAACCTTGTTTTATTAGTGGTATAATAAACCCTTTTGAATTTTAATTTCATTAAAAAGAAATATTTTTACACGAAGCGTTTTACTAAATGACAAAAGGAATGTTTTTGTCTTATGTATGCGGTGACAATGACTTCTCCGCCGCCGTGAACATTATTTGAGTTTCGACTTCCTCTACAAGGCATAAATTTTTTAAAATGAAAAATAAATACCATGTTTTACTTTTCATTTATTTTGGTATTGAAAATTATTTTGATAATTATTTGATTATATCAATGTGTTGTATTGATATCATGAGATTGAAATGTGGAAATGTTATGTTTCTTTTATGCATTTTTTATATGATAAAATTATGTTATGGTTCTTGGGAATTGTTTATGAAGTCGGGTGGTTCCATGATAAACTAAGGGAAGGTGAGCCCAAGATAGCTCTCCAATGCATTGGGTAATGTAAAGGAGTTAAACGTTAAGGTTTCTCCAAAGATATTTAGGAAATATACTATGATGTGTATTCCAAACGTAACCATGAGGGTTACTCCCTACGTAATAATGTTATGAATGCATCAAGTTACCTTTAAGTCTTATGATTTCTATGATTTATTCATAAATCTTATGATTTCATGAGGTATGTTGAATTTCTTATGTTTTATGAGTAAAGTATTATTTCATTGATTATTATGTATACATGGACTAATGTTTTCTTTCCATATTTTTATATCCCTTACTGAGATTTTTATGCTCATCCCAAGTTTTTGAAATGTTTTTCACAGGTCAAGGGAAAAGTACATGATGTGATGATAGTGTTGAGGAAGTGTCAAGAAAGAAACCATGTTTTATTTTAAATATGTTTCCTTTGGTGGAAAAAATGAATATTGTCATTGATGTAACCACCTTGTTTAAATGTTGAATGTAATGCATGATTTATGATCTAATTATCTAAAAATCTAAACCTGAAAATATCATCAATGTGAATTCTCGAAATAACCCAAGAATAAGTAATGTTTAAGGTTGGGGCCTTATAGTTGGTATCAAAGGTCGGTTTCGATAACATTATGAATTAAAATTCTATTAAATTATTTTCCAAAAATATTTTTTTTAAACATTATGGTCAAATTGAAATGATATAGAATTTAAATATTACCATGTTGCTTAATCTAAGATATGTTTGTTCCAAATGGTTTTCCAAAAAGGAAACAGGGAAGCAATTCTAGGAGGGAATACAGAAGAAAATGACCTTCCAAATCAGCATCCTGAGATGGTCATAATTGGAACTGAACAGTTTGTTATAGTAATGGTGCAGTTGACTCAATAAATAAATGGTTGTGGTATCCATGCACGCGATCACCCAGGTCAACTGCAGAGCAACATGTCAGTGGTGGAACATTTCATGAGGCAAAATCCCCCATCATTCAGAGGATCATCTGACCCTGTGTTAGATGAAGGGTGGATTAAAGCACTGGAGAGGATTTTCGATGTCATGGGGTGTTCAGACAATGAAAAGGTAAGTCTTGCTATTTACCGTTTGGAGGGTAAAGCATATTAGTGGTGGTCGATGGTTAAAAATATTAGGGACGCTGATGAGATTGATTCTCTTGACTGGGATGAATTCAAAGGTAAGTTTCTTGAGAAATATTTTCCTCAGGCTGTTCGACTTAGGATGGAAAAAAAATTATAGGAATTGAGGCAAGAGGGTGACTCAGTTGCTTCTTAGGAAGAAAAGTTCACTTGATTGGCAAGGTATGCTCCAAATTTTATCAGATGCCTTTATAGTAAGATAAATCATTTTAACTTAGGATTAAATCCAAAATATCGAAGGGGATTAGCTTCTCGTGAGTTCATAAGTTATAAAAATCTTTTTCGATGTGCTGAGAAGGTGGAAATAGAGTTTTCCAATGATCAAGTATTCTATGATAACCAACAGAAGAAGAGACCAAGGTAGAAGGAGAGAGGAAAGAATCTTTCAAAAAGGTTTGATGGTAATAAAACTAAGTTTTCAGTTTTTGATAAATGTGGTAAAAATCATGCTGGGGAATGTATTTTGAATTCTGGAAAGTGCTTCTGATGTGGTAAGATGGGACATAAGGATCATGATTGCACGAGAAAAGATCAAGGTAATGGTAAGAAAAAAGTTGATTTACACTTAAGTGAAATGTTTCAAGTGCAATTTGATGGGTCATTATGGAAACGAGTGTTTGACAAAGAGCTCGAATGATGGGAAGAAGTCAGACTACAACTAGAAAGGTGTGGTGAAATCCTTTGAAACTACTTCAGCAGATGTTGGGACATCAAATGAAATGGTATCAGGTACTTTGTTTGTTTTTTCAGATTATGCCAATGTTTTGTTAGATTTAGGGTCTACACATTCTTTCATCTCTAAAAATGTTTATAGTAAATTGGTAATTCCATCTCATGAAATGACTCCTGAACTTGTGGTAAAAACACATGGGGGAAATGTTGTTGTAAAAAAAATTTATATAAATCTTCCTATACTTATCCATGGAAAGAATCTACTTGAAAACCTTATTGTTTTACCTCTAGTATAGTTTGATGTTATCCTGGGTATGGATTGGATCTCTGTTTACCATGCTAAGATTGAATGTAGAGCTAAAGAAGTTTCTTTTTAGAAAGACTTTCAGTTTGTGTACAAGAATGAACCCATACTGTTAATAACGTATCAAGAGGCTGAGAAACTTGTAAAAGATGTAAATGAATGTTACCTTTCACATATTGTTGAAAACAAAGGAATCATTCAGATTAATGATGTACCAGTGGTAAATGAGTATCCTGATGTTTGATGAGCTCCAGGGAGCTCAGTATTTTTCAAAGATTGACTTGAGATCGGGGTACCATCAGTTTAAGTTAAAGGAAGCAGATATTCTTAAGACCACATTTCGTACAAGATATGGCCATTATGAATTTGTAGTTATGCATTTTGGGTTAACCAATTCACATGTTGTATTCATGGACCTTATGAATATAATTTTCCATGAGTTCTTGGATAAATTTTTGGTTGTTTTCATTGATGACATTTTGGTGTTTTCTAAAGGTAAAGAGGAGCATAAAAGTCATTTAAGGGTTATTTTTCAAACTTTAAAAGAAAATAAATTGTATGGGAAATTCAGCAAGTCTGAGTTTTGGTTGAAAAAAATTTCTTTCCTTGGTCACATTGTTTCTAAATATGGAATAACAGTTGATCCTGCAAAAAAAATGGTTGTTGAAGAATGGCTAAGACCCACATATGTAACCAAGATTCGTAGTTTTCTTTTTTTGGCAGGCTATTACCAAAGGTTTGTTAAAATATTTTCATGGTTGTCCAGCCCTTTGACAAAGCTAACTTGAAATGGTGTTAAGTTTATCTAGGAAAAGAATGTGATGATTTTTTTCTGGAATTGAAAAGAAGATTGGTGAATGCTCTAGTATTGGAACTACCTTCTAGGAATGGTGAGTTCGTTATCTACAGTGATTCTTCATTGAAAGGACTTGGTTGCATCCTAATATAGAATGATCAGGTAATTTCTTATGCTTCACATCAGTTGAAAACTCATGAGATAAATTACCCTACACATGATTTGGAATTAGCTGCTGTTTTTTTCTCTTTAAAAATTTGGAGGCATCATTTTTATGGTGTAAAGTGTGAAATATATACTGATCACAAAATTTTAAATTATATATTCACTCAGAAAAAATTGAAAATGAGATAAAAGATATGGCTAGAATTAATCAAGGATTATTATTGCACGATTCACTACCACCGAGGAAAAGAAAATAAAGTGTCATATGCTATGAGTCGAAAAAGTAATTCTTTGTTAGCCATGTTACGTTTGGAAAATGATCCTTTGGTTAAGGATTTGATGAATTTTGGATTGGAATTTTTTGGTGAATGAAGATTTTCTATTTTGTTTCAGGTATCAGTGAAATCTTCTCTATCAGACAGAATTAAGAAAGCATAGAAGAAAGACAACGAGTTGCATAAAAAGGTAGAGCTGGTTCAGAAGGGTATGTTACCTGAATTCAACATTGATAATGAATGTGTTTTGAGATTTGGGAAGAGATTGTGTGTGCCTTGTGATTCACAATTGAATAGAGAGTTGTTATGTGAAGCTCATAGTTCTCCATTTTTAGTTCATCCAGGCAGTACTAAGATGTATATAGATCTTCGGGAGTATTACAGGTCAGATGGAATGAAAAGAGATATTGCTGATTTTATTGTGAAGTGTTTGACTTGTCAATAGGTTAAAGCAAAGCGGCAGTTACAGAAATGGTGCTTCAGCCTTTACTAGTTCCAGAGTGGAAATGGGATAATATATCCATGGACTTAATTGTGGGATTACCGAAGAAACCTCGAGGTAATAATGAAATCTGGGTTATTGTTGATCGTTTGACTAAATCTTCTCATTTCCTTGCTATACAAGATAATTTTTTCCCAAGATCAACTTTCTTGATTGTATCTTAAAGATATAGTCAGGTTACATGGAGTTCCCATCTCCATTGTATCTGATCATGATCCCATGTTCACTTCTAACTTTTGGAAAGGCCTTCAGAAGTTTTTGGGTACTGAATTAAGTTTTAGTACAACTTTTCATCGACAATCAGATGGGTAGTCAGAATGAACAATTCAGACCTTGGAGGATATGATACATGCTTGTTCGATGGATTGTCAGGGAAGTTGGGACCAAAATATTTCATTGGTTGATTTTTCTTATAATAACAGTTTTCATTCCAGTATACAGATGGCACCATTTGAGGCATTATAAGGGAAGAAGTGTTGAACTCCATCTTTTGGGATGAAGTAGGTGAAAGGAAGTTGATGAGAACAGAATTGGAAGAAGAGATGGTAGACAAATATTAGCTGATAATGAAACACTTGAGATCAGCTCAGAGAAGGCAGAAAAGTTATGTGGACAACAGGAGGAAGGATCTCTCTTTTGAGGTAGGTGATCATGTCTACCTCAAAGTTTCACCATGGAAAAGTGTGATGCGATTTGGTAAGAAAGGAAAGCTCAGTCCAAGGTTCATTGGACCATATGAAATTATGGAGAGAGTTGGATCAGTTGCATACCGAGTGGATTTACCTCCGAGTTTATCTCAGGTACATAATTTTTATCATGTTTCAATGTTAAGAAAGTATATGCCAGATCCATCTCATTTTTTTGAGTCTAGAGGTAGTTTAGTTAGAAGAGAATCTATCTTATGAGGACAAACCAGTCCAGATTCTTGACCATAGGGTGAAAGTGTTGCAGAATAAGGTGATTCATCAAGTAAAGTTTCTATGGAAAACCCATATAGTTGAAGAGGCAACATGGGAATTTGAAAATGAAATGAGGGAGAAATACCCCCACTGATTTGATAAGTAAATAAATTGCGGGGACACAATTTCCTAAAGGGGGGAAGGATGTAACATCCCAAGTAAGTAAAGAATAATAGATTTTCATATCTGTGTCTATTTATGAATTAGATAGTGTTTTAGAGGCTTAATATGAGAATAAATCCAATCTTAAGCAAAGAATACTCTAATATTTTTAAAAGATTATTTTACCATCTTTTGAAGAGAAACCAATTTTAAATATAAATTTTGACAATTTTATAAGATCTATTTTTAAAAATAAACTTATTATTTAGAATTGGGACATTGAAATTGACTTTGGATAAATTTTTGGTATTTTTCTGACAATGTTCATTTTTTTAATGAATAGTGAAAAATACTGCATTTTACTTCAAAACATCTTTTTCATCTAATTTAATTATATGGTTAGATTATATTTTTAATTTGTTTTAAAGTTTAATTAGAATATATTTTTATCATTTAATCCAATGGTGGTCATTATAATTAATTTCACTTTGAAATTGGATATAAACAATTTTCAATCTTTTGATAGATATTGTTTTTTAAAAACACGCTATTTGTTTTGGCAACGGGAATTATTTTTAAATTAATTACTGCAATTTCTATGTTTGGAATTTTGTAAAGTGGATTCCATATTTTTAATCATAAGGTCCAAATTATGTAATTAATACCTTTTTGTTTTTGGATATTATGAATAGTAACGACGATAATTATCTTTAATAATCATGATTAATTAGTAATCGGGTAGTTATGGGTAATAAAATAATATCATAATAATATAAAATGACCCCAAAATGTGTTCAAATCTTCTTTTTTGAGTCATGGCCGACCATGGGAAGCTTTTTACCGAACATGATGGCCCCTGGAGTCACATGGGTGTAATAGTGACATTTATGACATTATTTTTAAAAAGAAGAGAAATATAACAAAAGTTTGTAAATCCTAAGTAAAACAATTTTAATTTTGTTTAAATAAATTATCACTTAGACTATAAATATTAATTGGAAATATAAAAATATTTCCTACATCAGGGTATTTTTTTATAATTTTTAAGCATTAAATAAATAAATTTATTTATGACACCATGATGGTGGAGTGACTACCTCATTAATGAACGATTTAAATAAAATGAAAAGATAATGTAAAATATAAGACATAAACTTGTCTAAAACGTATTGAATGGGTGTATTTAGAACCCTTATCACCTTATCCTCAAAATATATCATTATGGAATCTTTAAAATCCTAAAATCATTTTATAATAAAGTAACATTTCAAGACTTTCTAAAAGTGACCCTCCTACCTCTTATAAAAGGCCCCCACCTCTACCACATTACCCACACCTCTAAATCTATTGGCTCGTCCAACCTCTGCTCATATTATCTCTCAACATCCCTCTATTACTCCTAGAATCCTCACTTTGGGCAGGAGTCTTTCCAAGGAAGTCTTTGGCTCAAATCAAAAAGAGTTACCCAATTTAGAGGTAATGTTTTCTATCAAGTTTCTTCCTTTTATTTTCCATCTTCATTCACCAATATCTTCTTATTATTTGATCCCATAATCACAAAATTATCCTCAACATACTAATATTTTGTTTAGATAAGGATTATAGCTACACTTACACACACCTCCGTCTAATAGTTAAAGAATATACTGTTTCTTTGGGTGGTGAATTACTCCCTCATGAAATGATGATTGTTCAATCTTCTTTTAACACATTTCATGGTGGCCAATATGATGTCACTGTATTTATATATGATATATATGGTACTTATTTTTCTTATATGCTTCTGAACTTTATTTTTAAATCACATCTTTTTGCTTTTCATGTTGTGGAATTGAGATAATTTCATCTGAGAAAGTGTGGACTACCGCCACCTCAAGTGATGTGACTCGTTCATGCCAAACACGGAATTTATAAATAATGTAATTAATGAAATTATTTTACCTATATAACATATATATTATACTGTAATTATAATATATATATATATATATATGTCTCATTTAGTTTTAATTCCTTTAATATGACAATGAAATGAAAGTAGCCTTCATGCGTACATACAGCCTACCGTCTCCATGAACGGTGCATTTCATTTTTTATCTCCAAATGTTATGAAATAGTATAAAATGAATATATACTGAATATATAAGATATTTAAATCATTAATACCATTCTGTAGATGGTTTACTTGTAATTACATGGTCAATTCTTTTCAAACAAGTTCATTTTTGACTCATGTACTGAACATCGACAAAACATATGATATGAACTCACATAATTAACTAATTATTATAACATGAAAATATGTGATATGAATTGAATAATAAACTTTAATGGAAGTCATTAGGAAATTATAAATTTAGCTAATTTTATTATTCAGGAATATAAAGAACGAACGAGAACAAGTCAGACATGAGGTAAGGGACTTCGTCTCAATCTCCTTTCGTTGAGGCATACTTCAATTTATATACGACCTTCTTTTATTAATTATATAATAAAACCTTTTTAATTTTAATTTCATTCAAAAGAAATATTTTTACACGAAGCATTTTACTAAATGACAAAAGGAATGTTTTTGTCTTACGTATGCGGAGACAACAACTTCTCCGCCACCATGACCATTATTTGAGTTTCAGCTTCCTCTACAAGACATAACTTTTTTTTAAATGAAAAATAACTACCATGTTTTAATTTTCATTTATTTTGGTATTGAATTTTTTTTTGATAATGTTTTGATTATATCAATGTGTTGTATTGATATCTTGTGATTTAATTGTGGAAATGTTATGTTTCCTTTATGCATGTTTTATATGATATGATTATGTTATGGTTCTTGGTAATTGTTTATGAAGTCAGGTGGTTTCGTGATAAACTAAGGGCGGGTGAGCCCGAGATAGCTCTCCAATTCATTGGTTAACACAAAGGAGTTAAACGCTATGGTTTCTTCGAAGATATTTAGGGAATATACTATGATGGGTATTCCAAACGTAACCATGAGGGTTACTCCCTACATAAGAATGTTATGAATGCCTCAAGTTACCATTATGTCTTATGATTTCTATGATTTATTCATAAATCTTATGATTTCATGAGGTATGTTAAAGTGCTTATGTTTTATGAGTAATGTATGATTTCATTGATTCTTATGTATAAATGGACTAATGTTTTCTTTTCATATTTTTATATCCCTTACTGAGCTTTTTATTCTCATCCCATGTTTTTGAAATGTTTTTCACAGGTCAAGGGAAAAGTACATGATGTGATGATATTGTAGAGGAAGTGTCAAGAAGGAAACCATGTTTTATTTTAAATATTCTTCATTTGGTGGAAAAAATGAATATTGTCTTTGATTTAACCACCTTGTTTAAATGTGGAATGTAATGCATGATTTATGATCTAATTCTCTAAAACTCTAAACCTGTAAAGATCCTCAATGTGAATTCTTGAAATAAACCAAGAATAAATAATTTTTAAGGCTGGGGCCTTATAGGTCATCCCTACTCCTGCACATCTCAATGACGAGTTCCATGCCATGGTCTATCACCATCTCTTACCCCAATAATTTAGTGGGGGATTCCTATGTTTTGAGCATGCAACCCATACGACGCCTCTCTGATATGAGGAATATCACCGCCGCCATGATCGATGTTCGCCTTCTAACTGATGAAATGTTGAACCCTCATGCATCTTATGCCAATATCATGACCCAACGTGTCAATGTCAATCCACACCCCTATCACCCCAACCATCCACCGCATGAGCACTGTATGTTTGGGATGAATTCCCCCCACCTGAAAGTGGGTCCTACATGATGCATTACAATGACTCCATACATGATGAAAAGAGAATCCACCCCCATTTATTATTTGAAAAATTACTATAAGTTAAGTTCAATACCCTAACATGAGATACATGGACATAATTAGAAATCTAATAATTACTAATAATTATGCACATAAAAATTTTAAATGTGTAAATATTATGTTTGTAATAAATAATATTATTATCATGTCAACGAATTTGAATTTTTTTAAAAGGTTGAGTAGAAAAGGAATATTTATTAATGAAAAAACAGATATGCTATAGAGGAACTAGTAATACCATTATAGTCAAAAAACATAACAAAAAGGACATTAATAATCCTAAGAGAGAGTACTCATACTATGGTGACATAAACATCCACATCTACAAAGATGGTGTCGTCCCCTCCTCCATGACATGACTTGTAGATTAGTAGAGGCATAAAAAATCATGTCTTGAACCCTATACACACCATCAATTTTTTTACCATCATCATCTCTACTAAAAGAGGCATGAATTTTAAAATTATTTTTAATACTAAAATTTATAATTACCTTTTGAATAGAAATATAAACATGTCCACTTCAAGTTGCAACAACTGATACACCTGTTCTTATAGAATCATCCAGTCACACTGCCAAGGGAATAACATATTTATGTAGTTCCCATACTTGTGTAGGAAAAAGGGCCATAATTGGTCCCAAAATATTTTTAGAAACATTTAGAGATGAAAATGAGACAATCATTCCATTATCAGGTACAACAGTAGTGAAGATAGTGATCTCCCTCTCACTAGAAACATATCCTGAACCCAAATGAGGACTTATGTGAATAACAACACCTATCATTTCCTATTTATAATCCATTAATTCTATAGGTGAGATCTAACATCCTTGGTAGGAGGATTGACCGATTTAATAGAAGTCCTTTCTAGAAATCTAGAATCCAAGTGTTTTTTATTTATATCAGAGATAGAAGTAACATAAGCATCCTTAATGTATTTCTCTAGAAAATACTCCATATGAGTGGATGAAAAGGATTTAGAATCATCAACTACAATCTTTTACACATGACCCTTTTTAATTATATTAGTCTCAATAGAAAGTTGAGTAGTTAGGAGTGAAAAATTATCCCTAAAATTTATTGGAGCATAATTCCCAACAACCCTATTGAAATTAAACCCCCTTGAAATAATACATTATATTATTCCCATTTCAACACTTGGAATTAACCATTATCTTCTCTTTTCATACGCTCATATCCATAACCTTCTATTCATAGTTATCTTCGATAGCCTGGAAGTCATCTTATTCGCCATCATCTTCATAAAAAATGCCACTAGAAAACACATCTAGAAATGATTCACCATTAACAACATCTTTACAAGGAAATACATAAACTTCAATGAGAATATCATTTTGAATATCATCCCTTGATGACGAAAACATACCATTTATTTGGGAATGAGAAATAATCATAGTGTAACCTAGAGTAGGGAATCCATCCTTTAGAGAAGGGGATTTATACTCAAACCATTGTGTTTTCAAGAGAGTCCATACTTTAGCTATATGAATCTGTAAAACTATAGGATTTAGGATCTTTGAAACTGTGGCATAAAAAAATGCTCTTTTCCTAATCATCAAAACACTTAAAACTCTCCTAATTACTATTCTAATAGTGGTGCTACAGATAATGACCTTTAGATTGATTGATATACCACATAAGTTATCTTCTAAAAGAATCAATTGGATGACCAAAAATTCGACAAGTAACACAAAATGGTGGAGTTTTATCATTCTCAATTCAAAGGTTGATATCATCATATGTAGTGAAGAGAATTACTTTATCAATCAATTTATAACGTA
This sequence comes from Viscum album, assembly GCA_963277665.1. Classification (NCBI taxonomy): domain Eukaryota; kingdom Viridiplantae; phylum Streptophyta; class Magnoliopsida; order Santalales; family Viscaceae; genus Viscum; species Viscum album. Next base: position 391,931,067 of record OY728158.1, read on the forward strand.
AATCCACCACTACTAAAATGTGTACAAAATGACCAAAACTAATAACTTCAATGGCATTATCTATTCGAATAGGGAAACCAATCAATGAAGTGATTTTATAGAGATTATAGAATTTTATATTACCTAATTAAGGATATGTATTTTAATAAATACCTATGTGAAGGTATCACTGAATTCATTAATATTGACACTTAGTTTCTAGTCATTAATCATAAGCATTTATAGCCTTATATTTTCTGAGCATATACTTCCTGCTAGTCCTTTGAGCATCGCAATAGGGAACAAAATGTGGGAGAAACCAAAAACCAGGGATATAAATTTGAAGTCTCAAATCCCCAAATAGAGGCAAGGAGGGATACAAGATCAATAAACCTCCATGGTTTCATACCTTTCATCGGTGAGTTTCAAGAAATTATGGAGTGTTTTCACAAGTCATTCCTTGCTGAAATAGCATCATCTAAAGACAAAACATGGAAAATTGATCCCTTTTTTATAATACCTAGTGAATCATGATTCACGAGGGAGAAAAAAGAAACCCCTAAAAATATAGAAAAGAGGGGAAATTGACCAAAGATAATGAAGTCATGATAGTAACTAATGGATAATAAAAACTGAATAATATTAAATTAATAATAATTAAACCAATAAAATAAAGTCATTATAATAATGTCATTAAAATAAAGTCATAATAGTTATCATTAATTAAATTAATGGACATATATATTAGGTATTTGGATGTAAAACTATGATGATTCATATAAAAACACACCTCCAACATATTGACTAGAAGATAAGGTCATGGATTACCATCCACAAAGGGTAACCCATCCACCAAGCCATTTATTTATTTAATAATTATAAAATATTAATTATTTTTATTTCATTATGTAATCATATTATTATTTAATATGTATTTTTTAATTATTATTTCAAATGGTCAAGGTTGGATACCCCTTTTTAAAAATTAAAGAATGTCCTCTTATTATCTAGGTTGGGAGTAAATCCTTATATGAACCAAATTCTCAAATGACCATAGTCCTATTACAACATTGATCAAAGGCCCTCCATATTGAAGTCTTATACATGGACCTAAGGCCCAATGTGAGAAGACTATATCTTTCCATCTCTCCAGTTTTACATAACCCCCTCTGTTAGTAATCATAATAGGATGACCCCAATTAGAAAGATTTCACTACCCCCTACCATGGTGGTAGGGAACCCTTCCATGCATGGTGTGCGGTGTGGGACATATGATTGTTTTCAGCAAATCCATATTTATTGTTATCCGACCACCCAATTATGTTTGTATATGCATCAATTTCATCACATGTATGTTGCTTTTGTCCTTTAAACCGGTTTCACATGTTGATTGTCACATGGAATGGAACCCTTACATACCACTTCATTGATTTGTATGGACAGAATGCTTGATTATAAGAACCAACACTCATATCCAACTAATCAAGGGAACCCACCAAACAGTTCCCACACACACTGCACTCCTTTAACATCAGACCATTCTCTTGGTCCCTATGACATTTACATCTACCCATTGTTGATTACTCATAGGTCTTGTGGCCTGAATTCAATTAATGGTCTGAATTCCGTGAGGAACAAAATATTTAATCGGTGGTCCAAAATCCAAAAATTCATGAATATTTTTTCAACTATAGTACTACAAAATTATCTTCTAAAGTAACTCATTAATACCCCAATTCCTGGTTTTGATCCTAGGTATAATATTTCTAGGATCATAGGGGTTTACCACTCAGCTACATACTCAATTTCCATATATTATTATTAACTATTGATATTTTATATTTTTTTATGAAATAAGTATTATTTACATTTATTTTTTCCTTATAATTTGTAGGATTTCAAAGTCACAAATTTGTGTTGAAACCATGGTTTTTTTATGCCTGAATTAGAGTATGGTTTTGTTTGTTTTCAATCCTTAGTGGTAGTTTTGAATGTGTGTCTGCAATATAATCATGTAGAACAAGTAGTTAACAATGTTGAACGTGGCACCGTTTTCCAGTGTTTGCCAAATTTTTGGGTCTGAAAAATCGACAGATGGAGAAAAGTGGTTTTTGAAAAAGTGAATTTTGCACCGATTACTTTGAAACTTGGGAAATTGCACGCCTTTTGCTTTTCATGATCAGAATATAAAAATATGGAAAATGGAGAAGGATGCCCAAGTTTGGAAGTTGGTCACACAAGTGTTTTTTGGGGGTAGAGACTTCCACGCCAAAACGTGCGCATCGAGGGGAGACTTGCACACCATCACGCAAGGTGTCCAAATGCCTATAAATACAGGTCAAACCATTGTTATTTGGGAGGAAGTTCAGACTTGGAGAAATTCAGAGCTCCCGTCGTGCAGGTTTATTGGTCGCGCAAGTGGTGGTGGTTCGTGTAAGTTGAAGTTGCATGACAGTTGTTTTCTACGCATCCATGATCGTTTGGGCGAGAAAGGAGGAGAGTCGCGCAAGTTTGGAGTTAGTGTAGGAGGTATCAAACAAGTGGTTTAGTGACACTTGCACGCCATTATTTCAAGTAGCGCAACAACTGATAGTTGCGCACCAAAATCGGTCTAGGAGTAAAAGGAATTGATTCACGCAAGCTTTAAGTTGAAGAAGTGTGTGTCGCGCAAGTGGGAGAGCTGGACTTGCGCACCATCTTGAAACTTGCACACCGGGCTTGGGGAAGCCCGCCATGTGTGGTTGAAGTACACCAATATTTCTGGGGCTGCACAAAAGCTAGAATATTTGTTGATACTTGCAGTAAAAAGTGAGATTGATCTATGGGAGAAAGTAGGACTTCAACAGAGCATCTACATGCAACAGAGGATGCATTATTTTGCAACGATGAAGAGACCTTCATGTCTATAAACTGAGTGGGACTTCACCAAGGGTTGTGAGCCAAGTGGAGTCAACGGTAGTGACCCAAGGGACCCAATAGGATATCCCAAAACAATTTTAAATTCAGGGAGCCTAGGATAGAGTGATTTTACCCAAATCTTTGTAATCTATAATGAGTGAAGAATAGTGGAATTTGGTATGACCGAAAACCTGTTGGCATATGATCCTTGGACGTAGACCTTAGTAGTGAACCAAGTAAAAAGAGTTGCGTCATCCCTTTTCATGTGAATGTTTAATTTATTCACATTTCCATCATACAGGTCAAACTAGTTTCTTCCAACATGGAAACATGATCCGTCAGTTTAAAAATAAAAAGTTGACACCCCGATTCACCCCTCCCCTCTAAGGGTGTCCTGGGGTTCTATAAGTGGTATCAGAGGGAGATTTCTTGTGTTTGATCTATTTTTCTTCCACCATGGAAAATGCATCCTGTTTTAGGGGAGTTCCCCTCTTTGATGGAAGTAATTTTCAGATTTGGAAGAACAGAATGAGATCTTATCTAAGATCCCTTGAAATGGATGTTCTATTTTCCACTATGCAATGTATACATGTTACTGATCCAACAGGGCTGGTTATGACTGATGTAGATAGGAAAATTCTTGATGCTGATGCTAAAGCACAGAATGCTCTCACTGTATCCCTTTCTGATCAGATATATCTAAAGGTGATGAGTTGCACCTTAGAAAAGTCCATGTGGGATAAACGTGAAAATATTTATGAAGGAGATAGCAAAGTGAAGGAGATGAAACTAAAAGTCCTACACAATAGGTTTGATGATCTAAAGATGCATCCTGATGAGAATGCAGACTCCTACAATCGAATTACTGAAGTGGTTAGAGAAATTTGGGGTCTAGGTGAAGAAATCAAAGACGTTGACATTGTAAAGAAAATATTAAGAACACTTCCCCCATGTACAATGCAAAGGTGTTAGCCCTTGAGGAAAGAGATATTTCCAAACTTTATTTGGATGATCTGTTGAGAAACCTAGTGGAATATGAAATGAGATTCAAACCATATGATGCTACTACACAAGTAAGAAAGGAAATGGCATTCAAATCCACCGAGAAACATAAAATTTCAAAAGATAGTAGTGGTGAAGATGATGAGGAAAAAGAAATTATTTCTTTTATTTCCAAGATTTCCATAATAGAAAATGGAAATTCAAAGGGAAGTTACCTCTAGCATGCTTTCATTGTGGAAAACTTGGGCACATTGCTTCTCAGTGCTTAAGAAAGATCGATGATGATGATAGCGATGCTGAAAACATTAAGAAGCCTCAGAAAAGTTTTTTCAAGAAAGGATACTTCAAATCAAGAAAGAAATTTATGAAGAAGAGTTTTGGATGTGAAGATGAAGAAGATGATAATGAATTATGGGATGAAGAAGAACCATAATTTAAAACTAGGAACCATGCTTCCATAATGGCCACTGTTAAAAAATCAGAAAATACTGGTGGAGAAAATCAGTTGAAAACTAGTGCAGATCCCGAGTTGCAACTTAAGGATGTTGTTAGTAAGCTTAAGATTAGATGTAAGAGTTGCAATAAGTGGAAATCAATTATAGAATAATAAAATGAATATGTTTATCAACTTGAATATGAAATTGAATGACCGGAAGAATTGGTGAAAGTACAGTCTAAAATCCTTGAAGGAAATGAAGATGTAGTGGATCTGAAGCTGAGAATTGAAGAGCAGGGAAAGGTCATCAATGACCTCACATCCAGACAGGAAGAGAAATCTAAGACTACTGAGGGTCTTGAGGAGGAAGTTGTTACTCTTAGGAGTAAACTTGAGACTGAATCAAGGAAGAAAATATAGTTTGGAAGATTCTCAGATGCATAATTACTAGCAAGAGCCAAGTGTGGTTCAGATGGGGTTGGAAAAATCTTGGGTGATCAAGAACCGCTTGCATGGGAAAGAGTGGAATTGGATATGAAGCTGAGACATCAACTGATATAAGTGAAGAGAGCCAAAATAAAGACAAGTTGAATGTTGGACATGTTGAAACTTTGCCTGAAGTGATGAAAAATAAACCCTCAATCCAAACTAAAAGGAGAACTGAAAACTACCCTCAAACATTTAGAAGTGACAGGAAGTCCAACTATTCTCCCAAGGAAGAAGTTATGATGTGAAATTCAAGTGAAAATACATTTCCTCTCATGAAGTGTTAGTTATGTGGCTATCTGGACTATACCCTGTCATATTGAGAAGAGGAAAGGATATACTTTAATAGGGAAGATCTGGGATGTCAACAAAGGAGACTGATTTCATATCCTCCATCTTATAAAATAAATAGTTTCTATGGATACTGTTTTTGTTGTTCTAACTTTGGTCATAAGGCTATTAATTGCAGGAAGAGAAGGGAAATGGACACCACATGCCAGAGTTCAAGACAATTCAAATCTTGTCAACAAGATAGTGTTGCTCTTACAAACAGTTTTTATCCTCTCGAAGAAGACTTCGACTATGAAAAACCAATGTACACAGATGAGATAATTGAAAGGAAATCAGTGCTCTATACTCAATCTAATGTCTCATGGAAAGAAAGGAAAAAAATTGAAAAATACCACATTACATAGGTGGACCTTAAAGCTACAAAAAGCAACAGTACCTGGATTCTGGACAGCGGTTGTTCATCTCATATGATAGGTAATGTTGGCCTGTTAACAGATATCAAAAGGAAGTTTGATGGTATAGTACTATTTGGTAATGATGAATCTCTGAAAATCAAAGGCATTGGAAGTACCGAATTATCCAATGGAGAGCTAAAGAAGACTAAAGTCCTTTATGTAGATGTCCTACGTCATAATCTTATCAGCGTGAGTCAACTCTGTGACTCAGGACATATAGTCACTTTTAATAAAAATGGTTACAATATCAAAGGAAAGACAGTAAATTCACTTATGAAGGGATGGAAAATAGAAGGCAAGTTGTATTAGGTTGATAGTAAAGAAAATGTTTGTTACATGACTGTTGAAGAAGAAAAAAAAATTTGGCATCGGAGAGTGGGACACATCAATGAACATGACATGGAGAAAATATAAAAATTGAGGATTTTCATGGACATTCCCAACATGAAGTGTGAGCGTTAAAAGTCCTGTGATGCTTGCATTCGTGGAAAGCTGGTCTGCAGTTCATATCGGCCAAAGAAGAAAAGGGCATCTCATCTTATTGATGTAATTCATACAGATGTATGTGGGCCGATAAATGTTTCCGAAACTCATGGAGAGAGGTACTTTGTCCTTTTCATAGATGATTACAGTAGAATGGCATGTGTTATGGTCATTCACAGGAAACAACAAGTGTTTGACTGCATGAAAACATATCGGTGAATCGCTGAGAATGATATTGGACGAACAATCAAAGTGTTGTGATCTAAAAATAGAGGGAAATAAATGTCCATTGAATTTTAAAATTACCTAGAGAATAATGGGATACAACTTAAGGTAGCTTCTGTGAGAAATCCACAAAAAAATTGAGTTGTTGAATGTAGGAATCGATAGGTGAACAACATGGCACGAACTATGCTGATTGAGAGTCGTATTCCATGACATTACTGGAAAGAGGCTATTCAATCTGCGGTGTATATTCAAAATTGAACAGGACATTATATGGGTGAGATGAAGACACCATATGAATTGTGGAATGGAAGGAATCCCTCTTTGAAATACTTTCATGTTTTTGGAAGTAAATGCTTCATTTGAAACAATGAAGGAAATCAAGGGAAGTATGGTGATAATGCAGATGAAGGAATTTTCCTCGGATACTCAATGAACAGAAAAGCCTACAAGTTTTTCAACAAGAGATTAGGAAGGATTGTGGGAAGTAGTGATTTTAAGATAATTGAATAGAAAATCACAAATGCTTTAAGGACATCATATGCTGATGTGATAGAAAGTGAGGAAGAAAGTGAACGTGGAGAAAATAAAAATATAGAAATAGAGGAAGCTATAAAAAACACTCAATAGTCACATCATGATGTTGACTTAGTAAAAGAATATGAAGAAAAAAATATGGATGTAGATAATGCAACTGAACCTCACAGGAGAAATCAAAGAGCTGATATTGATCCATCTAACATAATTGGGGATAGAAGTGAACCCACTCAAACAAGGAGGATGAGGAATAACATGCAATCTACATTTCTGTCACTTGTGGAGCCATCCTCATTTGAAGAAGCTATAAAGGACGACTCATTGGTGAAATCCATGAATGAAGAGTTAGATCAGATTGACAAGAATCAGACATCGGATCTTGTCCAGAGACCCGAAGGTCACAATGTGATTTGTACAAAATGGATCTTCAAGAAAATGTTTGATGAACATGGAAGTGTTATTAGAAACAAGACATGACTAATATGTAAAGGATACTCCGAGATTGAAGGAGTTGGTGTTGGGAAACCTTTGCTTTAGTGTCTAGACTGGAGTCAATCAGAATTTTCCTTTCCATGGGACTCCAAAAAGGATATAAAGTATATCAAATGGATTTCAAGAAAACATTCTTGAATGGTGTACTCAAAGAAAAAGTCTACATTGAACAACCAGTGGGTTTTGTTCTTGGTAATGATGAAGCAAAGGTCTGCAAACTGAAGAAAGCTCTATATGGTTTGAAGTAGGCACCATGAGCATGGTATTCTTAGCTAGACTCGTATCTCAAGAAGATGGAGTTCAAAAGAGGAGAAGTAGATCAAAATCTATATGTGAAGAATTATCCAAAAGATCAGTTCATGGTTCTAGTAAAAGTTGATGACATTATATTTGGTGGCATTAGGAAGAAATCAGTGGATGAATTTTCCAATCACATGAAATTAGAATTTGAAATGTCTATGATTGGAGAGATCACATATTTCATAGGGTTGTAAGTGATTCAAAGGTAGGATTACACTTTTATTTCTCAAGAAAAGTATGCAAGAGAGGTGCTGAAGAAGGTTAATATGCAAGACTCCAAACCAATATCAACTTTGATTGTAGTTGGAACCAAGCTTGGAAGTCATGAGGATGGGGCATCTGTAGACCCCACAATGTACAAGAGGATAATTGGGAGCCTACTGTACCTAACAGTGACACAACCAGATATTGTCTTTTCAACCTTTCTAGTAGCCCGCTTTCAGAGTAATCCAAAGGAGGAACATATGAAAGTAGTAAAAATAATCACGAGGTATATTCAAGGTACTCACAATTGTGGCTTATACTTTTCTACAGGAAGAGATAATGAATTATCAACATTTTTTGATGCTGACTGTTCTAGCGATGTAGTGGACAGAGATTCCACCAGTGGTGGAGCATTCTATATTGGGAATAAATGTGTTGGCTGGTTGAGAAAGAAACAAGAAAGTACTTCTCTTAGTACTTCTGAAGTTGAGTATATCTCCACCACAAAATCATGAAATCGTCTGTTATGGATGAAGCAACAACTAATAGATATTGGTGATGAGGTGAAGCAACCAATGGTAATTTTCTGTGATAACAAGAGAACAATTGATCTTATGAAGAATCCTATTCAGCATTCTCATACAAAACATATCGAAATTAGGTATCACTTTATCAAACAAAAAGTTGAGCAAGGCGTGATTAGAATAGATCATGTGGGAACTGATGAGCAAGTGGCTGATATCCTAACCAAGCCACAGACAATGACTGTATTTGAGAAGCATCGATTGAACCTTGGTGTTCAGCCACCTCCCAATGCATAAGAAGGTTACGAAATTCCCCTCTCCCAAGTTATGTTAACTGTTTTTAATCTGTTCATGGATGTGATGTAGGTTTGTGGGGGAGATACTATCCAGGGGAGTGTGGTTTGAGCTAAACAAGGAACAATTACCAGTCTTTGGGTTTTTTGTCAATGGGGGAGAAAGAAATAAATTTAGGCATGTTTAGTCATGTAATAATTCTGTGATACGATGAGATTCAGTGTCAATGATAGGATGAGAAGGGTAATAAGGAATACATTGGACATGTAATTCTTCTGTGACACTGTAAGAGAATTTCTTGGTCGTCATTGAAAATTCCAAACACGGGAACCCAATTCATGGTTTGCCTCTTGTTTTCTACACCGATCATTGCTCACGAAGACTTACAGTGTTGGCTAAGTTGATTCTTGCATTTGTGGTTTGCCTATAGTTGGTGCTCTATTGAATTTATTTACTGATTGCCAAAAAACCCAAAGGGGGAGATTGTTGGAACCATGGTATTTCTATGCATGAATTGGAGTATGGTTTGTGCTTGTTGTCAATCCTCAATGGATGTTCATAATGTGTGCCAGCAATGTAATCATACAGAACAAGCAGTTAACAATGTTGAAGGTGGAACCGTTTTCCAGTGTTTGCCAAATTTTTGGGTCTGAAAAATCTACAAATGGAGAAAAGTGGTTTTTGGAAAAGAGACTAGCGTGAAAATTACATGGAGGCTTGGGAACTTGCGTGACTTTTTTTTAAAGATCAAAATATAAAAATATGGAAAAGGGAGAAGGGCACCCATGTTTGGAAGTTGGTCGCACAAGTGTTTTTCAGGGGCATAGAATTGCGCGCCGAAACATGCGCGTCGAGGGGAGACTTGCGCCCCGTAGCGCAGGGTGTCCAAATGCCTACAAATACAGGTCGAACCCGCCTCATTCAGGAAGATGTTCAGACTTATAGAAATTCAGATCTCCCGTCGTGCAGGTGTAGTGGTCGCGCAAGTGTTGGTGGGTCGCTCAAGTTGAAGTTGCGCGACAGTTGTTTACTATGCATCCAAGATCGTTTGGGCGAGAAAATAGGAGAGTCGTGCAAGTTTGGAGTTAGTGTAGGAGGTGTCATGCAGGTGGTTTGGTGACACTTGCATGCCAGTATTTGAAGTAGCGCGACAGCTGATAGTTGCATGCCAAAATTGGTCTGGGAGTAAAAGGAATTGAGTCACGCAAGTTTAAAGTTGAAGAAGTGTGTGTCACGCAAGTGGAAGAGCTGGACTTGCGCGCCATCTTGAAACTTCTACGACGAGCTTGGAGAAGTGTGCTAGGTGTGGTTTAAGTACGCTAATCCTTTTGGGGCTGTGAGAAAGTTGGAATATTTCCTGATACTTGCAGTACAAAGTGAGATTGATCTACGGGAGAAAGTTTCACTTCAATAGAGAATCTACATGCAACAGATGATGTATTCTTTTTCAATGACGAAGAGACCTTCACGTCTATAAACTGAGTGGGACTTCACCAAGGTTAGTGAGCCTGGGGGAGTCAATGGGAGTGACCCAAGGGAAGCAGTAGGCTATCCCTGAACAATTGTAAAGGAAGTGAGCCTGGAACAGAGTGACTATACCCAAATCTTTGTAATCAACAATGAGTGAAGAATGGTGGAATTTTTTACAACTGACAACCTATCAGTGTATGATCCTTGGACGTAGCCCTTGGCGGTGAACCAAGTAAAAAGTGTTGTGTCATCCCCTTACAGGTGAATGTTTAATTTATTCTCATTTCCATCATACAAGTCAAACTAGTTTCTACCAATGTGGGAATAAGAATCGTCGGTTTAAAAGAAAAAGTTGACACCCTGATTCACCCCTCCCCTCTCTGGGTGTCCCGAGGTTCTACAATTTGAAAGATGATTACCCTGAATGTCTTTAAGTCATTCTTTTTTATTTATTTTGGATAATCTCCCTTTTACGGTTTAAAGGGGAACCCATACATGACCTGTAGGACCAAATGGAATAAGTCCCATACATGACCCAAATTCCTAGAGGCCCATAGCCCAATACATGACATTAAAGGCCCAAGACCTCACACACTTGGAACATACCCTCCCCTATATTTTCATATTAAATGTGCCTAGATCTCTACCTCGCATGGCTAATCAGCTTTCATTTAATATGAATGGCTGCATAGTGCCTAGTCTCTATGGTATTTGGAATACCCTCTCATTCTCCCAATCTGGTTAGCTCTGCCCTGGTGGTCTCTATTTTTGTTCTGAGTCCTCTCCTGGGCCTTCTCTTGTGTGGTCATACTAGGTTGCTTCTTGGTCTTTTATGTGTCCTGAAATCCTTATATCCCAAAGGCCATTGGTGGCCCAAAGGCCATTACAGCCCGAAGGCCCTTTGTCCTGATGTCCATTGGTGGCCCGAAGGCCCTAAAACACGTAGTCCCTAACTGGTGGCCTAAAGACCCGAATCAGATGAATAGTGTCATATTCTATAGTGATGACTACTATATTAAACAATAACTGATATAGTATCCCATGAATTCACCCCCACCCGGATATGATCCCGGGTCTTTTTGATGCCATGCAACAACCTCTACCACTTGGGAACATGCTCTTTAGAATGTACTTGAAACATTATTATATTTCAATTAGGTTAATTTGAAAGAGTACAAATTATAAATTATAAATGAAATATAAATGAAAATTTATCACACAGACTAAACATATAAATAATAATAGAAAATTAAAAAAATCATAAATATTATAAAAAAACATTTTGACATGGGAAAAGTATTATTATTTAAATACATGAAATTTACACTAAAAACTTTACGGGGATAATTCTTATTTAGTATTACATAATTAATTAAATTATTGTGATGTATTAATAAATATTGATAATTACATTATTAATAAATATTAATTTTATTATGATGATATAGATTGAGATATGGAGATATTTTCCCTCTGGAATGGAGGGTCTCTCACTCATTATGTCCAAGGGGATCAATCTAACTATTGTGGTCTCGAATGGAATTTACCAGAGGATTTGATGAATTGATCATTGGGAATTAAAAGAAGTCGGTGGTGTGTGGTGGTAATAACCCTCAATCCAATTCCATGACTCATGATTAATGTTGAAGTGATGGATTAATCTCATGATTATGTAGAGTATGAAAACATTATGAAGATAATCATTCAATCAATCATGAGAAATCATTGAATAATGAAAATCCCAAATAAGGAACTCCAAATATTTGGGTTTGAGTATTTGTGTTCAATGAAGTAATTTATTCTTCTGAAGAATCATTGGGGGAAACAAATAAGTTCGAGAATGGAATTGGTGGATTTTTAGATTGGGATGGAGGTTTCATCCTTGGGATGTTTGGTGTATGCTAAAAAGGGATTTTGGAAAAAAAAGGAATCATATTGGCTGGTAATGACACACGGCTAGAAAAAGGTCCATGTATTTCTTGGTTAGTGAACGATTCCCCACCTCAATGGTGGTTCTAGAGGAGTAGACTAACTAAATGATCATGAAGACCATATAAAATGGATTATTTTTTTATGATGCATCATCATGGGACTCAAGTATGGACCTGAGGTGGGGGCTTCATCGACATTGGATGAAACTGATAACCTCGTATTTTTGTGTCAAAGATTAATTGTGGTGGAATATTTTTTATATTATCTACAGGTTGTTGATAGAATTTACCCACCAAACTAATTCTTTAAAAATGTTAGAATGTACTAACTCTAATATCTATTTCCCAGGTGTTGTTGATGTCTTGATCATTAACCTATGTTTATTTCTCAAAACAAAAATTCTCCAAAAATGGTAATGATACCTTTGTAAGACATGGAATCAACATCTCATTTTCAATAATCATCAATCCTCATTCTGACATATGGATAATATTCTGATACCATAATGTCGTCAATGCTTCTTCCAAGTTATTTTATGTTATAACTATCTCCACCTACAAATAAATTTCACCCAAAAAAATTTACTGGTTCTTAGATATATTATCCACCTTTATTACCACAAATAAACCCTTCCAAATTTTCATCATTCCATTCCTGGTGCGATTATTGCATCAGATGTCATCACATTTTCCCAAAGACAATATGTTCTTCTTCAGTCCCTTCACATGGATCATTCCTGGGATGGTTTGAACAAAACAATCATGTATATGAAATTTCATGGTACTAACTACAGTGATATTTAGGGTCTTGTCGGTCCCTGTTTAAAAAAGTACTTCCAAGATAGTTTCATACTGATCAAACCATTATTTTTGAGAGGTCATGTTCCATGTTTCTCTTGAGTCAATTATCCCTGCATCGTTGAGAGGCTTACTGCTTCTAGCCGTAATTGCTGCTTCATAGACAATAATGTCCCCATTTTCATAAGTACACACCCCATTACCTTGATATATCTTTTTTTATCTTTATATTATAAAAATCCTCCATGATGATCCCAATATTATCACAATTAAAACATGTTACATTCTTCTTATTACTCAATGATATGGACCTTCCATGATTTTGACTCCCGTTGGAACCATGCTCTATAATTATTCTTCTCTTCTTTGACAATGCCTATGCTTGGTGTGATGTTGTTTGTCTATCCTCTTTATTCCTGTGCTGACATTTTTCTTCAATATTTCTTGTTGTAACATCATTGGATGGAACATATATGTTAGGATATTGTTGGTGATGTTGATGATGATTTGGTCATAAGAATATGTAATGCTCTGGACCAGAACCTCCGCAAGCTAAATGTCTAAAATTTTATAGCCCAACGAGGTGAGAAGGGAGAATAGGATATTTAGGTTGTTGATCTGAGCAGTAACTGATGTTGAATCCTACATTATATGTGTTTACATATTTATCTTCATGAACATTTTATTGTGAAATGACTTGGTCTGCTATATATTCATCAGAGTATCCCATATTTCATTCATTATAATTTTATATATAGTTCATCATATGAAACCATCATGCAAAGACAAATGGATGTTGGAAATATCATTCCCACCCATTTAATTCCATTTCTCCTCCATGATACCCTCTATTTGTTCTCCAATTTACAGTAGGAAATTATCCTTCCATGGCCCTACATGCATCTTCATTTTCCACAATGGAAAATTATTCCCATTGAATTTTTCAATCTCAAATTCCACTTCCATATAGACACATCGTCAGTCCTAGACTTCCTCTATTTCATAAAAGTGTATTTAATAATATCATTAAATTTTTTCTAATGTGAAATATAAACTAAAATTTAAATTACAGAGCATACTCAAATTTTTAAGAATTATTAATACACAAAAATGTGAACACCGAGCCAAAACCTGTCATTGATAAAACTTGTTGGTACCATAAATTATTTTAACACCAGTGCATAGATAATAATGGGATAAAATAACATGAAACATTCAGAAAAAATAGTCACTATATGATATGTGGAAAACCCAAAATGGAAGGTGTAAAAACTCACGGGAAAAAAGAATGATCTCACTAGGTGTAAAAGTGGGTACACACTCCCTCACTATTATAAGGATAAAAACCTTTTAAATATCTCTCTTGAATAATTGGGAAACCCACCTCACTAAATATCACTCACAAATAGAGAACTGTCGATGATGAGAAGCTCGGTGAAGATGATGAATGAAACATAGCATGCTCTTTCCTTTTATAGGATACTACTAGCCCATCTAATTTCCTCTTTTTTTGATGGGTTGGTGGGGTTGGCCACCCAACACACATCAACCCACCTACCTCCCTTTACAATTAAGGGGAAAACCACTATCTTTGGATAATACTACCAAAAGAAAGTCCACTCGATCTAATTCCATGATTCATGATGAAGGTTTAAGTGATGGACCATTTTCATGATTATGATGTGAATGATAATATTCTAAAAATAAAAATTCTATTGATCGTTAGGAGACATTTAATAATTAAAATCCCCAATAAAAAACTCCCATTATTTGGGTTTGAATATTTGTGGTCAATGAAGGTGTTTCTTATTCAGATTAAGCACTGGTGGAATCAAATAAGTCAAAGAATGGCATTGGAGGAGATATATTTTGGGATATCAGTTTCATCATTGGGACATTTATTGTAGGCCGAAAAGGGATTTGGGAACCCAATGGCAGCATATTGGCATGTAATTACAGGGGGATAGAGGATGGTCGACGTATTTCCTGGCTGGTGAAAGGAACCACACCTCAATGGAAGGACAGAAGGAGAAAACCAACGAATAGCTGGTGAAGACCTCGGGAAATAGATTCTTTTTTGATGATGCATCATCCTAGGACCTTGGGAGAGACCTAAGGTGGTGGAATCATCGACATCTGATGGAAGCAATATCATAGAATTGGTTTGTTAAAGATGACTGGGGGAAAAATCATTTGGGTCATGTCTGCAGGCTGATGATAACATTTCCCCACCTGACTAAAGTGATGGTTGTTAATAGAATTATTTTTTCTAGTATGGCACCACCACAACAATTTATAAAAGGGGGCGAGTTGAGGGTGGTGTGTGGTTGGTGGCTAACCCAACAAACCCATCAGTAGTGGAGGTAGTAAGAGAGGCTATTATTAGAATATAAAAGGAAAAAAATCATTTACTTTTAGTATATCCCATTATGTTCATCAGATTCTCATCACCTGCATATTAAATCCCATATTCGATCAGTTTTGGTGAGTTAGTCTCCAAACTTATTAAAGAGTTTTTTTCATGAGGGTTTTCTCCTTGTAATAGTGAGCGAGTTTCTACCCACTTTTATCCATAGTGATCATTCTATTTTCCCATGGTTGTTTACCCTTTTATTTTTGGTTTTTTCACATTACATTTGCTTTCCATTTACTTATGCATTTCAACTTTATTATTTCTCATGATTTTTGTTGCACCATGTGTTAATCATTTTCTAGTCCCAACAAGTGGTATCATATGAAGATTCTATCCTGGTAATGTTCACATTCTTAGGTTTTAATAATACTCACAAATTTATTTCTACTCTATAATTGTGACTCTGGTTGTGCTTTCACATGATAAAAAAATTATTGAGCTTATTAAATATACAATTGTGAAATGGGGTAGGTTCTAGAATGATGAAGTGTTTATATGGAGGAGAAATTTGAGATCAAAAAATTAAATAGGAATAATTTTCCATTGTGGAAAATGAAGATGCCAGTACTATTACATAAGGATAATAGTCGACTGAAAATTGAAGAAATACCATCAGATGTGATGATAGATCATGGTTATAGTGGGAGACATAATCGTGACCTGGATAAAAATGTGGTGTGTACTTCTTTAAGTGAATATATTTTTGTCAATGAACAGTGAAAACATCTTGAAGCAAGAAGAATCTAAATTATGAAAGGATAATCGACTCAGGTGCACCATGGAACATGACGTCTCGATGGGGATTGTTTGACCAATATGAATCTATCCTAAAAGGACTTATGTACATAGGGAATGATCAGACCTTGAAGAACATTAGTGTCGATACAATAAAACTAAAGATGCAAGATGTCATAGTTTGAACCATCCAAGGAGTACTCTATTTGAAGGGCATGAAGAAGAACATACTATCTTTGGGAAAATTTTATGACATTGGATAGAAGGCTCACATTGATAATGGAGTGACGAGAATTTTTAAGGGAATAGGTATGATGATGAAGGTAGAGAAGATCTCAAATAACATGTTTGGTCTTATGGGTGAAATGTACATTGAGGATGATATAGTTACCACATCAA
This sequence comes from Viscum album, assembly GCA_963277665.1. NCBI lineage: Eukaryota > Viridiplantae > Streptophyta > Magnoliopsida > Santalales > Viscaceae > Viscum > Viscum album. Next base: position 391,947,419 of record OY728158.1, read on the forward strand.
CTAACTCAATGCAAGTATTGAAAATGTTATAAGATATGATGCTCGACCATATGACAGAATGAGGCCAGAATATTCTTGTGGATTAGAATATGTTTCTTCATCTTGTAAAGTTATCCTTACATTTTTTTGAGAATTGTGTTTTGATCATGAAACAAAGGTTAATGTTTAGGGCATCAATAACAAGAATAAAAGAGGTCTTAGAGTTGAAAAATTCTAAGGTTTGGTAATAATTGGTTATATCCACTGAAGGACAAAGGTAATTTTTATAATTAATTGATGATTATTCCAGGAGATGTTGGGTGTAACAAATCAAGAGAAAAACATGTGTTTTTGAAGTCTTCAAAAAATTCAAAGCACGTAAGGAACTTTAAATAGGGAAGAAGATCAAGTTTCTAAGGACTGAAAATGGTTGACAATATACAAGAAAGGATTTTGATACTTTTTTTTGTCAACAAGAATTAATCAAGAGACTGTTCATGGTGGCATACAATCCTCAGTATAATGGTGTGGCAGAGTGAGTGAAGAGAACCTTATTAGATAGAATAGGAATTGCCAAAACTTTTTGGGTAGAAGAAGTGAATACCTCATGTTTTTTTACCAACCAATCTCCTTCAATGGAAATTGATCTGAAGACACTAATGGAGATGTGGACTGGTAAACCTACTAACTATTCATCATTACATACTTTTTAATGTCCTATATATGTAATGTTTAAGGACCAAGAATGATAAAAGATGGATTTGAGATCCATGAAATGTGTCTTCATTGGGTACTCTAATGGTGTGAAGGGGTATATTTATTGGTTCCCCACTTAGCACAAACATATCATCAGTATGGATGTCATCTTTTTAAAATATAAGGTGAAAAAAAAATTGATTGAGACATATATAATTAAAATAAACAAACCACAACAGTCGATGTAGATGATAAATACAAGGAACATCCAGTTTACTATCTAACATTACCAGAGCATGATGATAAATTACCTTCTCAGTCTAGACCATGATGATCAAATCAGGAAAAAAGACCACTAGTATGCCTCTCAGACTATGTGACTGAGTGAAATAATTCATACTGCTTATTGATGGATGATATAGAGACATCTTCTCTGGTAGAGGGGACCTAGAGTCCAGATGAATCCTAATGGATAGCGGTGATGCAAGATGAACTTAAATCCACACACAATAATAAGACTTGGGATCTTGTTCGATTACCTCATCAAAGGAAGTATAAAAAATAGATCCTTAAGATCAAGTGGGATGGAAAGGACCATGTGGAATGATATCATTCTAGATAGTTAGTCAAAGGACATGCTCAGAAGGAAGTTATTGATTTCAATGAAATGTTTTCTTATGTTGTTAGACTAATGAATGTTAGGATAGTTCTGTTGATGTGTGCAACAAACAAATTAATTCTAGAGAAGCTGGATGTAAATACTAATTTCATCTATAGTGATCTTGATGAAGAGATATACATTCTCTAACCAAATGTTTTTTCATAATAAGGTAAAGAGAACCTAGTTTGAGGGTTGAAATAATTTATTTATGGTATCGAATAGGCCCCGAGGTGTTGGTACAGGAGATTTGATTCCAATATCATGATCCTTGGATATAAAAAACTTCATTATGATACTTGTGCATATTTCAAGGGTTTGGATGGTAAAGATTTAATCATTATTTTGTTTTATGTGAAGTACATGTTAGTTTAATTCCCCAACAATCACCAGTTCTCAGAGATGAAAGAACATTTTCCTAGAGATTTTTATATGAAGGACTTAGTACCAACAAAAAATATTCATGGGATGCAAATTTACTGAGACAGAAATAATGGTAAGATTTGTCTATCATAGATGAATTACATATATAGAGTCTTGAAACACTTCAACATGCATGAATGTAATCCAATATCTACCTATTTTTTAATTAATTTCATGTTATCCTCCTTGATGAGTCCTATTATTGAAGCAGAGAGGATGGAAATACCTAGAATAATATCTGTATCAGCAATGGGAAGTCTGATGTTCACTATGGTTTATACTAGAATAGATATTGCACATATATTGGGAGTTTTTAGTTAGCATATAGGGAATCCAGGATGGGAGAATTGGAGCACTCTGAGGAGAATCTTGAGATACATCAAGGAGACCTCAAATGATTTGTTATGTTATGGAGGATAAAATTTCACTATGAGAGGCTATAATGATTCATATTTTCCAGGTGATACTGACAACAAGAAATCAACTATAGGTTATGTGTTTACTCTTATAGAAGTTGGGAGCTGGATTTCCAAGTAACAGTCAGTTTTGGTTTATCCATCATAGAGATGAGGTACATGTTAGTTGAAAATTCTTGTAAAGAGGAAAATTGGTTGAGAATGTTGTTGGAGGAGCTCGAGCATAGATATGAAAATATTCCATTATTTTTTAGAAGTTATAGTGCCTTGTAAATTACAAGGAATCCAATTTTTCATTACAGGAAGAATCACATTGGGGTACAATATCAATTTTTCTGGTTAGTGGTAGAGGAAGGGTGTGTGGACATGCACAAATTACACACAAAAGAAAATCTGGTAGATTTCCATATAAAAGGAAATTGACTCTTATAAGTTTAGATGGTACAGATCCTCGAGTGGCCTTGCAGAGATATTAGTAGAATGGATTGGTATATATAAAGGATGTGTGGTAATGTGTTTGATTCTCAATGAAATCACTAAGTGGGAGATGTGTCAGAAGTATTGTTTTTTTCTAGGACAACAATCCCCCCCCCCCCCAATTTGTAAAAAGGGTGAGTTGAGTGAGGTATGTGTGTGGTGACCAACCCACCAAACCCATCTATGATAGAGTCATCAAGAGAGGATTTCAGTAAACTATAAAATGCACGACTATCCTCTTATTTCCATTACTCTCATCAGTTTTATCAGCTTCTCATCACCATTAGAGTAGATCCCATATTAAAGTAGTTTTTATGAGGTGGTTTACCTGCTTATTCAAGGGTGATTTTATAAGAGTTTTGTCTTTGTAATAGTGATGGAGTGTGTACCCAATTTTACATATAGTGATGATTCTATTTTTCCCATGGGTTTTAACACCTTCTATTTCGGGGTTTTTTCCACGTTACATATGGTTTCCATTTACTTCTTAATTTTCACTTTATATTAATTATTAATTATTGATTCACTGTGGGTGAATCATTTTATGGTCCCAACAATGGTGACATGGGAAGGATTCTTATGGAACTCGAGAGTGGCTGGTGATGACCATGAGTTGTTGCATGTAGCTAGCAATGACCTAATCAATCGTGGGTCCTAGAGAGACAATAAAATTATGGGATCCATCCAGTGACGACTTCACCGGGATAACATTGAGGGAAGGTGAAGACCCCGAATATAGGGTTTTAGAGATGACCTTGAGCTATGGGGACCCAATACACGTCAATATCAAAATATAAACGTGATGTCTGAACCATGGGTGCAATGAAATCATGGCGAGTGAAATCTTTTTGGAAAAATTGTTGTGAAGTTACACTGGGTAGCTAGCATGTTCAGATTGGCTATATCAGTCCCCCAGATCAATGTGATGATGTGATATAATGAGGTGGTCCAACAGACTACAATGGGATGCGAATCGGGTTTTTCACAATACCTTAAGGGCCTCCTATTTTGAGCTAAATTTTTAGTTGGTATATGTTCCCTTTGGTAACATATTTCCTAATGTGCTTGTACCATTATTTTGTGATTTCCTTTGTATGATTTCTCTTTTCAATAAATTTTGGGCTCAAGACTTTAGGTCACCAAATCCAGGAATGATGCATAATTAATTAATAATATTATTAAATACTTATAACCCAGAGTGCTCGTCTAATACAATGTGACGTGGCAACATGGGATTGACACGCGCATACACCCCACAAATGGGCCACACGACCAACCCCTCAGTGTGTCAGCCCACCTATTCCCATCCCTCTATGGTGATCCATTCATGTAGGTCCCTCCCTCCCAATACATGGTTGAACTTCTCAACCGGCCCAAACCCCCAATTTTTTTATAGACTTCAATAAAAATATATATATTATAAAAATTATAAAAAAATGAAATAATTAAACAAGTGAAAAATAAAATAAAAATATAAAAAATATTAAAAAATTATTAATAATAATGAATAGATCTAATATATATTAAAAATAGTGTTAAATAGTATATAATAAATATAAATATATAATATGAATAAAATGTAATGATAAAAAAATAAATTAAAAATTACTAAATTACTAAAATATTAAATAAATTATCAATGGATAAATAATTAATATAAGTTAATAAACATAATATATATATATATCATAAATTGTTATAAATAATATATATTGAATGTAAATTTAGAAAATGAATAAAATGTAATAATTAAAAACAGATTTATCATATTAATTTTTTAATATTATATTCAATATATTCATCCTTTAAATTAGATTTCACTCATTTTTAATATGGATTCATTTAATAATATTTATTCATTGATAACATTACATTTTTGTTTATTGTTTTTATTATTTAAATATTTTAAATATTTATGCTTCTATTATTTTTTTAATTTGTTCATTTCTAATGTTTTTTTATAAATAATTATTCATCAATATATTTAATAATTATCAGTATATATAATATTTACCAAATAAGATTTATATAATAAAAAATATGTATTTTTACATTAAATAAGGCATTTTTATAGTGAAAAAATGGTGTATAATTACAAATTAATTTTAATGAAAAATATTGTCTAATTGTAAAAAAGTAATGACCCTTCAATTCAATATTGTCTGTTTTTTCAATTTAACATATATCAAACATGTGTTACATTAATTTCAAATAGACATATACCTTTCTAATTCATTTTTATATAGAATGAACATATGAATAATATTTATGCAATTTATTCAATTTTTAATATTCATTTGGTTATTATATTTATTAACACAATTTTTTTATTATATATTATGCTTCTAATGAGTAACTTTTATTCAATTTTTAAATATTTATTCAATATGTTATATAAATTACATTATAATATTTTTTTAAATTTATTCATTTTTAATATTATTTATTAATTAATAATTTTAATTGATTAGTAATATTTTTTTTTCAATTTATTCCTTCTCAATTTTTAATTATTCATTTTTTTGTAATTTCATCTTTCTATAATATTTATTTATACATGTTTATTCATTATGATTTATTTTCATTAATATGATTTTAATTTATATAACTAAGATGTATTCATATTCATTTTAACATACGGGTTTATAAACATTCGTTTAATTTTTTTAAAATTAAAAATAATTAATAAAACTTATTCATTTTCTATATTTATTCAATCATTATATTATTTATTTCATTAATAGATTTTAAATATTATATTATTCCTCTTTAAGATTAACATTTATTAAAAAATATTATATATATATACATAAACATTAATTACACTCACATATTTACTTAATTAATGCAATCATATATAGTAACACTCAAATTTTTTTTGTAATTGATTCAAATTTTGATATTAAATATATTATTTATTTTATTAACATAATATATTCAATACATTGTGTTTTTGATTAGAATATTTTTTTATTCTTTTTTAATACTATTTCAGTCAATATTAGTTTTTCATTTTTTATATTTTTTTATATTTTTATATATTTTTTGGGAATTTAATCATGTTTTAATATTTATTTATACATATTTATTTAAAATATTTTAATATTTTCAAAATTTATTCATCATCAATTGAATATATTTCCATGTTTAATCTTTAACATTTTTTTGAAAAATTAATAAAATATATCAATTTTTTAGTATTTTGGAATTCTTTTCATTTTTAATTAATCAATGTCACTCATTTTTAACATTCATGCATTTAAGATTACATATTACTTAATAATGTTAAAAATATATTTAAAAAAATATATTTTTAAATAAATATTATTTTATATATATATACTATATTTATAAAATTATAAAATTACAATTATAAATAAATTTATATAGTTTTTTTGAAATATTTATATAATTATAATTAAATAGTTATATATTTAAATAATTATAAAATTATATAAAAAATATTTACATAATAAATATATATATTATATTTATAATTTTATAAATTTATTTATTAATAAATGTATAAATATATATATTTGTACAAATGTATATAATTATATAATTATATATAATTATATATAATTATATAATTATATACATATATTTATAATTATATATGAATAATTATAAAAATATATATGTAATAATAAAAAAAAATATATATCTATGTTTATATTTATACATTCATATTTATAATTTTTTAATTTATTTATAATTATTAATAATATATATAATTATAATTATAATTATAAATTCTAATTTATATTTTGTTAATATATTTATAATTAGATAAATATTTTTTTAGATGTATTCAGTCATGGTGGAGATCTTATTGTTCCACTGGGGTGTTTTAGAGGTCTAAGGCATCGAAGTCTCCATGGCATTCCCTTGTGATCTTTTAGATTGAGTTACTGGTAGGGGGAATCCTCACCGGCTCAGTTCTGAAGGATGATTCTGAATAGTTGATGAAGGATGATACTTCTACTCTGATGGAGGTGGTGATTAGAGGAAATGGAAATTGAATATTCACCTCTCTAAATGAAGGGGTCTTGGATCGAATGGTCAAAACAAGTTTGATCGCTCACATCATTGCTAATATGGAAGTGATTGCAGACATGCTCATGGTATGTAAGTTTTCAATCACTACTAGGGTTATATTTCCTTTGGTATTGTGACCCTTTAGAGTAGTTTATCTTCAAAAAAATCTTTTTAAGGGGTGGGTATTTGATGATTGAAAAATTATTCCACTTTTTAATAGATAATTCAACCGTATCATCTCATCTGATGATCTAAAGAGGCCTGATCAGGTGTTTAGAGTTATTGCATTATGGCCTGGTATGCACTTTATTCACGAGTAAGATGCCAAATTTAATTTTTATATGTCAGTAATTGTAGATCTCAAGTTTGGAATCATGTTTTTTTTTCTTGAAATGCATTCTAGGTCATCTAAGGATTGTGTTGGACATCGCCACAATGGTTGTCATTTCGATCAAGATTGGAAAAGCCACAAAGGAAGATCATTTGAGACACATTGCAAGGATACAAGTTGAGGTTTATTTCCCTTCTCCTCTTACTAAAAAGGTTTTACTCTTGATTGAGAATGATTATTTTGATAAAAAATACATTTTTGATAAGTCGGAGGAATACTCTGTTGGAGGTAAGATGGTTGGGAATTAGAAGGAGATGAGCTACTGGGATCCTCTCTATTTATTATTCTCTTTGAGGGTGTATATTGTGGATAACTATAGAAAGTGGGACAAGGGTAAAAGGCCTTTTATGGAACATAATTACAGGATCAGTGGAAATGTAAATGTTAATATGGTTTTAATTTCTAGTTCCTTCAGTTCTAATGCAATGTATTTTTATGGAGAAATAGAAGTAGTTTCCATGGGTGTTTAATTGAATCATCACGGAGATTCACTTAAACCTATAAAACATGTCATTAGTTCTTATTTATTGTTCAAGAATTGAACTATCTAGGATTTGAAGAACACTATTGAGATCAGACAGTCTATAGATGAGGTTTTTGGGGTTGTACCAAGGTAGACCACTTCAAAAACTTTTGATTAAGGAATTAGTGTGTAGCCACTGGCTTCAGACTTCTTAGGACATGTTCTATAGGAAGATGGTTCTAGGAAACACGATGTTCAGCAGAGTGTGTATTATCTTCAAGAGATTCACAATGTATTATATTCTTTTGTAATGTATTGTAAATGGATTAATGTCTTTAATTATGGATGTGAAAAGTAGTAGAATATGGTTTTATGGGAAACCCCTCATCTTTGATCTACGGGAAAATGTGACAATTTATTTTTTGGATGATTTCTCAAATGTAAATAGAAAGATCATTAATAGCGAGTGTCTAACTCCAGATCCTCCAAATATAAGGTTGTGAAATGATATTCCAATATTATCAGGAATATTTCGACCAGGTTATCCTCTAAGGAATCAAAAATCCATCTCACTACGGAGTAAGAAAGATCCATAGAGAGGATCCTTGGGATCCTTAATTAGGGTAATTCATAGTCAGAGTGGAAAACTATTGATGATATTGATGACTCTAATTGTGATTATGGAAATGATCATATATATTTTAGATCTATAGTCTCCATTTCTATATAAGGGAATTTCTCTTTTTATGACCCAATTTGGATTCTTGATTTCCAGTTCTCTTTTTTATTCACTTTTAATAAAAGGTCTGTAATTTTGGCTACCTATTAGAACTTTTTTGTAAAAAATTATTTATTTAAAATTATATATATTTACATTTATTTAAATTTACTTTTATAAATACATATTTACAGTCCATTAAATATATTTAAAAATATATACATTTAAATATTTAAATTATATTATTTATATTACTAAATATTAATTATATAGCCTTTTATCAACTCCATGTTAAGTAGAACTGATAAAAAAATCTTCATTGGCACAAACATTATTGTAATAATAAAGTCGGGCCTTTAACAGCACTAATATTGTGCTGATAAAGAGTTGTTTTATTTGTCCTTATTATTTTAGCGCAGATAAAACATATCTTTATCAGTTATTTTATAAAAATGATGACAAAATGATTCAAAAACTTATCAATTTAACCCCAAATGAATATATTTCTCTTGTATCATTAAATATCTTGTGGAAGTCCATCACCACCACCACTACCCCTTGACCTTCTCTTAGATGAATCAACCCACTCAAATATTGAGTTATTTTGTTATTTCAACTCCTATCACAAATATCATTTTCATTATGTTATCCTCAATGCGAGTAAAACACCTACCCTGACATACATGATATGGAACCATCACACGTGGCCACCTCATGCTTACATGGTATAGATAAACTAATTTTTTTTCTTTTACACACTATATTATCTTTCTTTATATACATGGATTACTTATACTTCTTTTTTCACACAACATATAGTACCTGGATTCTCTTTCCCCTCCATGTAGATCTATAAGAGTCCAATTTTTCTTCTCTTTTCTATTTTTTAATCATTTACTTCCATAACACACTTAATGGTAAATATATTATCTGGATTCCTTTTGGAGAAAATAGAATTGTGGGGTTATTTAGTTATATAGAATTAGGTTTTTTTATTTTCAGAAATCAGTGGGGCTATGGCCACTTCATTTAGAACTGTTAAATAAATATGTTACTGATATTTTTCAGTGGTTAAATTTCATGTATGATATAAATTTCTCACTATTTTTTTGGATCCTAAAATTAATAATATGTGAAATTTGGCCACCGAATAATAATAGTCACATGAAGTTTCCCACTCCTTCCATATCTTTATGTAATTTTGGAGAAAGGGATTAGAATATATTTCATTTATTTTTAACATATTTTTAAACTCTACATTTATATATATAATTAATTTTTACCCAATGAGGTTTTTATTTACATATTTATACACTCATCAAGTGTTTGGGCGCTAGAACAATATTAAAATTTCCATTTGAGTATTATTTAACTTCTCAAACAAACATATTGATGTTAAAATTGAACATTTTTATATGATTTTATTCTTATTAAAATATCTTGAAAAGCATTCATACTTCCATTCCATTCTACATAGCCTACCCATCCCCAGCCCCCAATATATTCTCATTAAAAGACATTAAAGTCAATTATTCCTTTCCCTTTATCAAAATTGATTCATTTATATCGTGGGAGTAATGAATCATATTTATTCAGTGCTTGAGTACCTGTATTTATATATTTTTTATTTCTATTTACCCATATTTTAGGAATTTTAAATAAAATCATTTCAGACTTTGTTTAGTAAAAAATCCAATTCATATTTTTATTCATTTTCATCACGGTTATCTTTATCAATAGGGAACTCATCATCATTAAGTTCTTAAATCATTAACCCTACCACTAAATTACTTAATGTTTCAACTTCAATATTATAATCACAACGTATCCCACCACATACCTAGTGAAGAAATCAAATAAGTATTAGCTATACCATATTATTGATTTCGATTGTTGACAACTTTTTCTGGATCTTGTATGTCATTTTAATCATATGAGATGTCAAAGGATTAATCACATGAAAGATCTTATTTTGAAAATTTCTCAATGTAATTGAATGTTCCTCCTCGCTGAATAATGATGTGAATGATAGGACCATATATGCACTATAAGAATGTTGACCACTTATCAAGAATGGTGGTTATTTCAATTGATAAACTAGTTTGGGTTTTATAGTTTGCATATAGTAATCCACTCAAACATTTAAGGTATGATTCCAAATCCCATTGATTAAAATAAAAGAATCCTACCCATTTCCTTCCATTACTTGGTAGAAGAACCCTAATAATTTTATATTTTTATTATCGTAAAAATATATGATGGATATTTTTCAACACAAATAGCTAAAATCATGCTCAATTAAAAAGTACTTCATGAATAAATGATTAAAAAAGTGATCATACACATTATGATGTTTTAGTTAACTATTATGTCTGTTAATTAACCCAAGTTTTCATTCTTAGTTACATTGTTCTATAAATTTTTACTCTTAATATTTGTCTCCCATACTAACTTCATTGAGGATTCATTCTACTTTCATTTCAACCTCAGTTCAAATTTTACTGTTCTCCAGTTTTTCCAGTAGCTTGACCAACAACCATATGTTTACCCCATGATATTTATTGTCATGTAAACCTTGTGTAAAATGATAACTTGTCCATAATCATCTCCAATAAGATTCCAATATTGGGTTACCCTTATTATAATTTTCTATAACACTATACTCTGATTTGGAATATATTATGTGTATTTATTTATTATTATACAAATTTAATATTTTATGAACATAATATGATGGATATTAATTGGAAATGGATGGATGATAATTTTTAAAAAATATAATATAAAGATAGAGTTAAAGATTAAAAAATTTTAAATGGATAATGCATACGACCCTTCTAAAATCATTTATCTATTTTTATACTATTTCTATTCAATACAAATCAGTCTGGATGAGTTCAATAAAAATTTCATTTTTATGGAATAGAAGAGAGAAATAAATATTTGACTAAACATAGGGAGAAAATAAATGTACACACTAATTGGGATGATACTTCATTTTATGGATAATTTGATGTGATTTATAATGTAAATTATGATGGATATCATATGGAATAAATGAAAATTGAATGCGAAGATGACCTTCATGATTTTTTAGTGTTGTTTAAGAAGTGAAAAAGTTATGTGAAGAGACCATTGTATACTAGTTGTACAAAAAACTCGACATTATTAGCTATATTGAAGTTATATAATTTGAAATCTAGCAGCGAATGGAGTGACTCCATCCATACAATATTACATCACCTCGTAAATGATATGCTACTAGAAGAAGATAAACTTCTTTATTAACAATATGACTCTAAATGAATTCTATGTTCAATGGGAATGATATCTAAAAAGAATACATGATCTACCATATCATTTCACATTATTTATCAAGGACCATGAATCATTTAAAAACTTACTTATGTGTGGAAAATAATTATACATGAAATATAAATCAAGTCCTCTGGAATCTATATGGTAAATTCTAATAATCACATTATTTAAACTACTATACGGATGTTAGGAAACTATGAGACAGTTGACATGGCATGGGGATACAAGAAATAACGATTGGAAACTACTTCATATAGTATAGTTTCCTCAGTGGAATAAAATTTATTATGAGTATCCCAAATTTGGAAATGAGGTAAGAAACATCCATCATGAATTATCTATATATAGCATAAATAATTATACTATATTAGGTAGAACTCAGAGTACATGGAGAGTTATGTTAATAAATTATAACCTAACACAATGGTTATTCATGAAACAAAAATACATTATGTTGTATCTTTATATATATCATCCAAAAAACCCCATTAATGATAGTGATGTCTATTTGGATGCATTTATAGAAGATCTTATCTTGATGTGGAAAAAATATTTTTACAATGTCTGACTCATATAGAAGTAATGAATTCACATTGAGGTACATATTGTATGATATCATAAATAACATTCATGATTAATGAAATTTCTTAGTATATAGTATTTAATGAATGTTGGGTTGTCTCATTTGTGAAGAACTCACACACTTAGTCTAGTTGAAACATTACTCAAAGTCTATGTTTTAGGACATCAAAAAATTTCACTTTGACAACATAAATTCTTATCTTAGATGACATCATTCAATGTGATTAACAGACAAGGTACAACACCATCTCCACTAATGGGTGTAATTGTTTTGATAAGGTAAAATATTTTCACGTGGTTTCCTATAAAACATTTATGAAAAAAAATATGAAATCAGGATGGAAACAGAGATAATTTTTTCTAAATTACCATAGTGGAATTGTTTTTACCTAAATTGTTTTCATGATTTCATGTATGTAGAATGAAATGTATTTGATAGTTTTATTTAAATGTAACAAAAATGTCATAAAAAATTATGCCATCAAGCCTATGTTGGACATGATTGACATGGGGATAAAGGAAGATTTGTCACTGTTGAAGGGAAAAAGGATGAATTTTCTCCTTCTATAACCATTCAGACTATCTAGAAAAGAAAACAAAAGAAATTTGGTAATTTTCATAATGGTGTAAAAGGTCTATATGGATATTAATAAATTACAAATAATTTCATTTAAATGTCCAATTTTAAAGTTATATAGTCTAAAATCAAATGATTTTCATGTTCTGATGCATGATTTGATGCTCATCTCTTTACATAAAATACTTCTTTAAAATGAGAAACCAAAATTTACTAGATTATTTTTTTTTTGAAGAAATATGAAGTAGATTTATAGATCCAACATAGTTTCTAATCACGAATAAGAATATTTGAGTTATATTATGTGTATTAAAGATGTTATTCTCATTTCAATTCTTTTATATAAAGGCCCACCTGATGATTTACATGGTTATATAGGTTCAACTATGTGGTAGTATCCATTACATATGGTTATACTCCAGGGAATGATATATATATATATATATATTGAAAGGGTGTTTCAATAATTGAAGTCATCTGGTAGGTTTTGTTTCATATCGACATATTGTTGAAGAAGATGTTGAATTTTTTACTGATTTCCAATCATATTTTGATTGAATTGGTCTCCCAAAGTCTCATTATAGTGAATACTATACATGGGAAGGTATTTCGAAAATAGATTTTTTAACAATTACCATCAAAGAGTGGGATCAATATCCCCTTTACATTTTATATAATTGAATAGATATTTCTTCCTATGTTAGTGATAAAAAATTAATTCATAGTCATTTGAATACATTAAGGGAAGAGAGATGGACATCAAATAAACATAATAAACTATTTATATGATGGTTACGAGATATTATTTATAATGAGTTATCTAAATATAAAAATTCAATTACTGAATGAATTTGATGGCTAGCTTAGGGATGAAATGAAAATGATATATCTTACATTGGCTTTTTAATTAATGGTTATATATTCTATATAAAGTTACAAGATTAACATGTATTATGAAAAATGGTGGAGTCATGATTCTGGTTGATGTGATGCATGTATCAATTAATGAGGATAGAAATCTAATTTATTTGAATATGTCATATTTCACATCATAAAATTGATATATTAGTTGGATTATACCACATATCAAGTGCTAATTTTCCATTTCAAATTGGTTTAAAATTGGAGTTTGGTGAAAGTTAATGAATTAGAATTTATGAAGGTTATATTTATTGTGCAAGGGTATAAGTACAATCCATTAATAATGGCATCAAATGTAGTGAAAGAATTTTATGTATTTTATCCACCAAAAATTTATTGTTCAGCTTTCATGTTGGTGACTAAAACAACTACAGGGTCAGCTGTAAATTAAATTAAGGATAACCCATTGATTGGGATATCACAATCATTTCATGAGGGTACCGATTTATACATTGCCTTGTATGTTATATTGGAGTGCAAATATAGTATTTGGATACTTGATAGAGGATCCAAATTCCCTAAACCATTAAATAAAAAAAATGTGGAGATCAATGAGGTGGTTACTTTTTTTAAATGTACGATGTTTTTTCCTCAAAACATTATTTTTTCTATACTCCACTTACATTATATATATTAAATGTTTAACTAATCATTCATATAATGACTTTTTCACAATATTATGTTACCAACATCAAAGAAGAACAATTAATTGATTCTGAAACTACATAATTATTAGGGGATAAATAAAAATGTGATGGAAAAAACATGAATTACATATCACAACAATGTTAAATAAAATTATGTAGGTAAATTGTATGAGTATAACTTTTGAAGATTGGTGGAATCAATGTTGTCAACCTATTAATCCCAACATGCCAATGTTCATTAGCTATGTTTTGTGACAAAGAGAATGCATGTGCTAACTAATATAGGTAAACAGAACTATATCTAGCCTGTATTGAAGTAAAATCATTCAGAAGACATAAATTTAATGTTACAATATACATTTTCAATTTTACATAACCAATATAAAATAAAATGTTGATTTAATTGTAATTATCCATTGAAGATTTTGTTTATTTTTGATTATTTTAGTATGAAATATGTATTAATGGACATTTCAAAAGATCTAAGAGGCTTCCAGACACTTATTACAAACCATCATCTTAGGGATGCTAAGGGGAACGTAAAGACACACCCACTTATTTCATATGCACACATTATAAAATCATATACATGGAAATTGTTCATTAGTCATCATGACATGAAATAATTTCTAATGAAATTTATTTAGATATATTTTATTTTGAATAACTTATTTCATCTAATTCTATTCAAAATTATTAATTTATGAAATAACCAAGATGTGCTGAAAATAAAAAACATACAGAAAAACCAATATACACCTACCATAAATCAAGGATGGGGTACACTCAACTTGAAAATAAAATTATATTTATTTTAAATATACAATAAAATTTTTATGTGGTATGAAACTACAAATTTAATTTTTCTATATATGGATTGAGATTTTAAAATCAAAATCTACTTCCAACCCATGTCATGTGCAATGGAAGGAGGTCCGCGTAAATAATGAGGGTAAAATAGTTAATGAAAAAACATGGACAGTATAAGAATAATGTATTAGTATTATATAATATTAATTAACTAATATTTATAAAAGTATTACATAAAAATAATTTTTTATTTTTATATGTTTTTATACAGTTTAGAAAAAAAGTATTCAACATCGGTTGTAAATGAAGGAAAATTACTTTTAATATGTTTCAAGATCCCAGAACATTTATCCATGTTAGAGGTGCCAGTTTAAGAGTGTAACCTCAAAAATATTTTTATAAGATAAAACTTTTGGGAGATATGTATGAAATGATGAAATGGATAAAAGAAAAAGTAGAAGTTTTTTAATATATTATTATCTACTCTTGTTTGATGGACCAATGTATGATAAGGAATCAAAGTTAATCGGTAGTGGAGGAGAGAGTAGGACATTAAGAGCCACATGAACCCACTATATTTGAGGCTATCCATTCCCCTCAACTCCTTCCATATGTGAGGAAATCAATTTTTTCATTACCCTTTCTCATAAATGTTAATTAAAAAACATAGAATAAATTTATATTACTAAAATTTTGCAGCGTGATGTTGATTGTGATTTATATCTCTCATCACCCAAACATAACCTTCTTTTAAGGGGTACATTTTATTAAATCTCAATTTACATTTTATACAAAAAATAACTCCCAAAAGATTACAAGAGTGTGGGTTTTGAATTATCTCGTGTGGTGACACCTAACATGTAAGTTTCAATTGAAGATATAGATGTTTTAATGGTCGATGTTGTTATTATAACTTTCATACAATAACTTTAAAATCATATAATGATACATGATGTTTATAATTAATTGATTTTTTCTAGATGAAAAACCTTTAATAGCTGATAAAAAATGTCTGAAATGATGTATGGTGTTAGAAACAAATGAAATAATGGGAAAACGATGGTCGGATCAAGAAAACCTAGTGAATCAACCATGAAAAAAAACTACCTTCTAGGAGTACCTTCTTCCCACTATTTCCACTACATCATATATTAACATTACATGTTCATGTAGACGCCACTTCCAAATATAGATATGTGTCCCATATTCAAAACAAATAATAAATATTTTCAAATTTCATCATACATGTGGTTATTATAGAAAATATAAATGAGATTATCATGTTTGAATGGCTGGGAGTCTGAAATGTGAATACATACATGAGATATATTTTTATAACTTATATATCTAAAAAATGATTTAATGTGTTCATAAATATTAATAGCTTTTCATATTTTATATAATAATTTCATTTAATACTATATAAAGGGAAACCCCTATGCAACATGATTTCGATTAGTTAATCCCTATATCATTTCTATAGAAGAAATTTCTTTGGAAGTGGAATAAATTTATAAGAAAAAATATAATGTAAGAATGTCATTTTGGAAGAAAATAACAGACAAAAACTCTTCTTGATTCCTATAATGCAGGGGTAAAACTCTATAATCTAATCATATAATATTTTTTAATTTTTTACATTATTTTTTTGTTTTATATTTTAGGAATGACTAGATGCTAATCAAAATAAATTTCGATACCAAAAATGTTTATTTTTTGGTTCCAATGTTTTTATCTCAATAAAAACAAACATAAAAAATGAGTATTGTGAATTTTTAAAGCACTACCATCAACATTTTAGAGATAAACATTGAATAATTTTATTTAGTTTTTATTTTAATGAGTTTTTTTTATGATAGGGTGATCTATAAATATAGGATAAATTATTTTATAAGGTTGATGAATAATAAAAAAAATCCAAATAATTATTTAAAATGGAATAAAATAAAGGTATATATATAGAAATATATAACTATGAAAACATATATCAAAAGAATTACGTATTTTGGCCAAAGGATCAATAATGTATGATGAAATGTAACAATGATTGGGTATATTAAATTTGAAAATTCATGAAAGATATTATATAAAATCAAATGAATAGATTCTGTGAAATTTTAATTTCCAATGTAAATTAAAACTTCATAGAAAATTTTTCATAATTACTTGATTGCCTATCATTTTTCAATACTGTCACGATTTTGAATAATCAATGTACTCAAAATAATAATTAAATTTGATTTGAGTTGATTGGGAAAATTACATTGTGTAAAAATGTTTTTTATAATCAAATTTATGCAATTAACTATTATCTTTGAGATCTAGTATGATCTATGACCATAGAGAAACATTTGTGTTGTGATTAATTAATATCATAAAGCTTATATTTTATTTTTGACATGTCTATCAATGGGAATTATAATTGTGGGTTAAATTATATGGATTTTTAAAGAGCTAGTAATATGTTCAAGGCTACTCGTAGTCATGAGAGAATGAACTTTGAGGCTAGCACTAATATATTTGAGATAGAAAAATGGTTCAAGAATGTATACATGCATCAAGAAAAGGTGAATTCTTACTACTTATTTTGTTAATTATGTAATTATTTTATCAAATATTTTTAGTTAATTTATTTACCATTTTTATTTTATACTTAGTTTTTTCACTAATATATTATGAAATCATACATTACATTCAACAATATAAAAATATCTAGAAAAAAGTAAACGTGTTCCTTTCAGATGGAAGAGGAATCTACATGCTACCTAAAACATGAAGTGACTCTTAAGGATGTATCTTCCAATTGATTATGAAACTATTGAATATAAAATATTACATCCCAAAATATATATTTTAACATTGGCTTAAATACTGTAAGAATCATCCGTACCAAAATCATAGGCTTCTCAATCTGATACATGGTGTTTATGATATGACTTGAAGTTTATATTTTTAGTTTATAATTAACATTTTAGTTCAATACACATGTCACATAATCAAAATTGATAATATGATTTCATAATATTTATATACTATAGAAAAATGATCCATAAGACATTTTTCACATGTTGGAATCAACTGCACCTCAATCTGATACATGTTGTTCCAAATATGACCCAAATTTTATATTTAATGTTTAAAATTGACATTTTACTTCAAAACACAAGTGAAATACTCAAAAATTAAAAATTCATTCAAATTATTCTGATAATTTTAAAAAGTGATCCATAATTTTTTTTTGAATCTAACACACCACAATATATTATGTGATGTTTATGATATGATACAAAGTGTGTGTATTTAGTATATAACTTATATTTTAGTTCAAAATAATAATCACTTACTCAAAATAGATAAAATTCATTAAAGTTGTTTTAATATTTTAAAAAAATAATCCATATGTCATTTCTGAAGTGTAGGAATTAGTTGAACCTCAATTTGATGAATATTGTGTCTGATGTCACTCAAATTCCATGTTTTCAGTTCAAAATTAATATTTTAATTCAAAACACACGTGACAAACTCAAATATGATAAACCTCATTCGTATTGTTTTCATTATTTTTAAAAATGATCTATAAGTCATTTGTGACATGTAAGAATCAACAAAACATTAATATAGTACATGGTGTCTCTGTTATGACTTGAAGTGTATGATTCTTGTTTATAATTTACACTTTAGTTCAAAACACACACCATATACTCACAACTAAGAGAACACATTTATATTTTTTTTGAAACATTAATACACTGATCTATAAGTCATTTTCATTGTATTTTAATCAACCACAGCTTAATCTAATTCACAGTGTTCCAATGTGACCCACAATGCATATTTTTAGCATAAAAATGAAATTTTAGTTCAAAATATAGATTAAATACTCAAAATCAGTAAAAGGATTTCATATTGGGATGATACATTATTAAATTAATCAATAAGTTGTTTTTAATGTGTAACAATCAACCACAACTCAATTTGACACATGGTGTCTTTAGAATGAACCGATGTCTTTTTTTAGCTTAAAATTAACTATTTAGTTCAAAAAACACACTACATACCCAAAAATAAGAAGAATCATTATTATTGTTTTGATACATTATAACAATAATCTATAAAACATTTTTGACATTTATGAATCAACCACACATGAATCTGATACACGATGTTCCCTATATGACTTAGTGAGTATGTCTTAATTTTAAAGTTGACATTTTAGTTCAATATAGATGTGACATACTCAAAACTAAGAAAAAAATTAATATTAATTTTATAGTTTAGTAAAAAAATACATAAGTAATTTATGGAATTTTTTAATCAACTACATGTCAATTCGGCACATTATGTGGCCGGTACGACTCAAAGTGTGTGTTTCAAATATTGAAGTTTCATTTTGGTTTAAAATGCTTGTCAAATATCCAAAACCAAGAAAACAAGCTCTTGTAGTTTTCAAAATTGTGTACAATAATATTTAATTCATCTAGGATGTGTAGGAATATACAACATGTCATTCTTTTCCATGACATGGTTGGTATGACTCAAAGTGAATGGTTTCAATATAAAAGTATCATTTTTTAAACATATGTCACATATTCAAAAATATTTAATGAAGTTATTATTGTTTTAAAACATTAGTATAGTGATCCATAATTTATTTGTGATTTGTAGAAATTGATTGTACATAAATCCGTAAAATTATGTCTTAGGTATGTTTTGTAGAGCATGTTTTCAATATAAAATATTACTTTTAGTTTAAAATCTGTTTTCATTTAAAAAATTGAAAAATATCTCTTATAATATTTTAAAATTTAGTAAAACAATTCTTAATAAATATTTTATGTGTAGTAATTGACCATACATCATTCTGATAGATTATTTTATAGTTATGAATCGATGTGTGTATTTTACATTTAAAATTAACAGTTTAGATCAAAACAAATGCCACAGACTAAAAATTAAGCAGACACTTTCAAATAGTTTCTATTCTTTGTAAAAATTATCTATAAAACATTTTTTCCATATAGAAACCAGTCAATCTTCAATCTAATACACAATAATCCCAATATGACTTGAAGTGAATGCTTTTTTTAAAATGGAAATTTTAGTTCAAAACATAGGTGACATACTCAAAATCAAGAAAACACATTCATATTGTTTTAATACTTTAGTAAAATGATCCCTAATTTCTTTATGACATGTAAGAAATATATAAACATCAATCTAACACATGATTTGGTCAGTGTGAATCGAATTATGTGTTTTAATTACAGTGCATCGATTTAAGTTAAAAATTCAGATAACATAGCCAAAACCCAGAAAACAAGCTCATATTGTTTTCAAACGTTAGGACAACAATTTGAAATTCATTTTTGATTTTAATGAATCAACTACACAACAATGTGACCCACTATGTGGTTGGTATGGATAAATGTTCATTTTTTCAATATAAAAGTTTTATTTTGGTTTAAAACACATCATATAACCAAAACCAAGTAAAAAATATCAAATTATTTTCAAGCATTAGAAAAAAAATCCATTGTTGATTTTTTATGTATAGGAATCAACCATACATCAATCTGATGTACCATATGGTAGGTATGACTTGAAGTTTGTGGTTTCAATATAGACATGTCATTTTAGTTTTAAACGTGTATCATATATCCAAAACTAAGAAATCAAGATCATATTTTTTTTCAAACTTTGGAAATATAATATATAAGTCAATTAGGATGTGTTGGAAACAATTTTAGTCCAATCAAACACACAATGAAAATGGTATGACTTAAAGTGATTCTTTCAATATATATGTGTCTTTTTGGTTTAAAATATGCATCACATATCCATAACCATGAAATCGAGCTCATATTATTTCCCAAAATTGGGATAGTGATCCCTAGTTTATTGGTTATGTGTTGGAATCAAACGCAAATCAATTTGAAATAGCAAGTTGTTATTATGACTTGAAGAACATGGTTTCAATATAAAAGTTTCATTTTAGTTTAAAATTCACATGGCATAGACAAATCCCACAAAATGAGATTGTATTATTTTCAAATAGTAGAATAGTGGTCCATAATTCATTTATGACACTAATATTAGAAAATGTAGCAATTGAGGCCATGAGAATGGGTGACCTCCATTAGTGGTCCCAAATGGTCACTAATAGTAACCACCAACAGTGGTCAATGACTCAATTTAAAATAAACCTACCCAATCATGCAATCCTGCAACCATTATGCTCCATTCCCTCATCATGCACTCGACCTTGTCTGCCACCACAACCCTCTCCCTCACTCAACCTCACCTCACTGTTGTCATCACTACAAAACTACAACCCTCTCCCTTTCCCACCCTTGCCTCGTCAGTTGTCACTGTTTCATACCTGACCTCATCTATCATTGAAATCATCTCCCCTTCACATCCTTTCTTTATCTTCTCCACTATCTTGTGTTCAAACTCAATCATTTATACTACACTCTCCCACTCACAACCTAAACTCACCATAAATACCATCGTGTCTCATCCGCCCTCTCAATCACCCACCCTCACCTTACATGTCATTGTCACTGCCCCTTCTCCCTCACTTCCCCAACTCCCCATCTCCACCCTCCCCCTCATGCACATTCAAAAATAATAAATGTTATCTAAAATTTAAAAGATTCTTTTTAAAAAATTGGTTGAAGCAACCAATGATGCTGATATATGTATTTTTTTAGTCTTAACATTGTTGTTCAGTTTAGAAATTTGATACCTGAATCTCAAAGTATTATTCAGAAGTATTCAAATAATAATAGGATATGATGATTTTCATCTTGATCATTCACTCCGGTTATATGTCTATATTTTTTAGGATATAAATGATTTTAATAATTTTATTTATTTTTTTGATGTTGGGTAGTTTATTGTCACTGGAAATTATATACTATATTATAAACAAAATATCTAAAAAAATCATATAAACAATTCCACCATTATATTATTACAGTTTGTGATAAATGGACTTCCCTTCATGCATGACCATGAGTGGATACACTAAAATCATAGTGAAAATTTTTTGTTCTCATGTATAAAAATTTCATATGTTTTTTAGATGTGTTAGTGCATCACATTTTTTTCTAAATAAATTTTTTACAAAACATTTATTTCTTGGAAGCACCATAGTGAATAGATAACCATTGTTATAACAAACTATTATAGGCTTTGGTGAGAAATTATGAATCCTCCACCTGATGATAATATCATATAGATTTAGTTGAATCTATTCCCTGTAAAATAGTTTTATTATAAATAGAGGTCAAGGAAAAGTGGTGTAAGATATTATAGTGACAAAATTAAATTTATTATGATGTTATTATAAGTTACAATTCTTGTGATAACTACAATAGTGATGTATTAAATTCTTTTATAATAAATAAATCCATTAAAAATGTGAGATATAATGGTTGGGTAGAATATGCAAATTCCTTTGTGGTATTTCCATGAAATGTGTTTCTTTTTTATATGTTTACATTGTTTTATTTTTTTAGTGAGATACCTTTTTAAAAAATATAACACATGAAGTTGAATGAAAAATCCTTTTTTTGATAAAAATAATAAAATAAATGTGAAATGATTGGTTTCCCACCCTAGGGTTCTTGTTTTTAATTTTTCATCATGACTTCTTCATCCATATGTTCATTTATAGTCTCAGTGTAGTTATAACTTCATTAGTGGAAACCCAACTAGCTATTCAACAAATTTATTAACTTATGCCACCTTTATTTCAAAATCAATCACATAATTTTTTATATTTTTTTGTAATCTCCCCTTATGTATGTAATATTTCAACTAATTTTTTATGATTTCAACAGAAATATC
The DNA here is from genome assembly GCA_963277665.1 of Viscum album. NCBI lineage: Eukaryota > Viridiplantae > Streptophyta > Magnoliopsida > Santalales > Viscaceae > Viscum > Viscum album. The sequence continues at coordinate 391,970,390 of OY728158.1, forward strand.
TTCTTTTATGTCATTTCAAAAAATATATTATATCGTATTTCTCATTGTTTGAATTTTTTGACCTTATTACACTGTATCACTACTATTACATATATTAATTTCCATAACACACTGTGTTGTTTTAAATTTAAAAATAATTTTCATTATTCCTTTATATCCCTCACAATATTTTCTCAAGTCATCTTATCTACTTGGATTTAAATGTATGGGATACATGCACAAGTATTTTTAAAAAAAATTGGTTATTATATTTATCTATCTAATATATTTTCCAAGAGTACACTATATGTGGATTTTATTTGTGATAATTATTATAATTATATATTTTATTTAAATAATTATTAAATTATTTTTCATTTAATGATTCTAAAAATACATGCAATATAACCTCAAATGTAAATGTTATTTCTTGTTGTAAAGATACAAATATAGAGAATAGTTGGACTGCGCTTCCAAATAGAACATATATATAATATTTTTATAGAATTATATAGTTTTTTGATTTCACTAGAGGATTTAAAAGTGACTATATTTGTTTTTTATATAGAAAATGTGCCAACATACATCAATTAATATGAGAGACTGTGAGGGAACAAAAATTCTTGAATGGGTTTCTGAAAAAATATAAGAGTTGGGCACATCATTGGGAATAATATATTGTTTTTCATCATACTCAAATAATTCTAATGGAGGTTAATGTGAGGATGACTGATCTTATGCGTGAAATGATTATCTGAATGGTACGTGGGATGGATCTTAAAGTCATTAACATCTATAATGTTAAAACTGATGGGATAAATCCTTGATCTGGTGTTGATAATGATATGTTGAGGTTTTATGGAATAATTTTTGTTAAATAAACTAAATTAAAATCATGGAGTACTACTTATAGTAAATGTTCATTTATTTTTGAGTTTTTGTAGTTTAAGATATGGATAAGTGGTCAAATAGATCATTTGACATTCTGTTGGTGTTATTGAAAAAAATTAATTCATTCTGAAACTAAAATTCTTGAGTCATATTACCATTCTCATAAATTAACTAAGAAAATATGTTTAACATATAATACCATAGATGCATGTGTAAAAAAATATATGTTATTTAGAAAAGAAATCTTGTATATGGATAATTGTATGGTATGTGACTCTTCTTTGTGGAAAGATAACAGGGAAATAAGACACATCAAAGTTAGACAATGAAACAGGGGAAACCAATTTTCATAAATAAAATGTTTTATATTCTATTTATGTTTAAGATTAATATATTGTTTAGGCCATCTTATTTTTTTAAATCAAGGAGATCGATTTAGGAATGAAATAAGGAATGTGATATCATGACCCACACAATAGACTCTCTTGAAAGAAAGGATTTTCATTAGTGACACCCATACATTTATCAATATATTCCTAATGCCCGATTGGGGTTAAAAAAAGATAGTTTCAATCCATTCATGTATGATGATTAGTGAAATTCGTAGCATAATCCCCCATAGTATTGGTTCCATATACTCCCCATATAAGGATTTGTGTGAAACAACTATTTATGTTAAATTATACTCTTATTTATGGACATAGATGTCTGGTGGATAAGATTGATGTTTAAATTCATCCATTTAGTAATGAGTTGAATGAATTTTGGGGTGATGGGGTGATGAAATACGACTATGAAACAAATGAAAGGTTATATTTGAAGGATTATTTATTATTGAAAATAAATGAATTTAAACATTATAAAAATTTATCAGGTTGGAGTATGAAGGTGGAAGTTTCTATTAATTATTGAAATAAAAGTTAAAATTATACATGGCATCAAAAATTTTAAAAAATTGGCGTACATTGATCATAAAAATTTTCCCACTCAACAAAGGTTCAAAAAGGACAAAGTGGTATTTGATGGTTCTAGATAATTCAACCAATCACATACATTAGGATATAATTAAAAACATTTTAGATGATTGAGGATTAAAACATCCACATGTTCAATGGTTTTATGGATATTTTGGCTCATACATTAACTAGTATCCATGGTATACATATACCTCCTAGCCACAATTTCATGAAGAAATGTATTTTTTATAATCTCCCATACTAAAAAACTAACATTCTAAGGCATAATCTCTATGTCATACAAATTGAAAAAAAAAATATTTGTGATAATATATTGTGGAACATTTTATTTTTAAGTGGAAAATAAATAGCCCATGTTAATTTACGACATGATTTAGAAGAAGTTGGTTTAAGTAAAAAATTTAATTTAAAGTTGGGTGAGGGAAACAAGGAATCCATGTTTGTTGTACAATATGCGATTAGTAAAAAAGGGAAAGAGATATTTCTTTCAATTTTGAATTTTCTCATGATTCAAGATGGATACCCTTCTCATATTTCTAAGTGTGTGAATGTGATGAGCTGGACATTACATGGGTTGAAAATTCATGACAATCAATTCTACTTTAGTATTTGATTCCAATTGAAAATCGTGATTGTTTATCATCTAATTTTATTAAACCATTGATTATGATTGCTGATTTTTTAGATATCATTGTTTATGAAATAAACATATGGGTGATTTAGTAATTTTTAAGGTTAAAATCATAATTATGCTTTGTATTGTTGAGAAACTACTTCCACCATCCTTTTTTTATAATATAGATCACATGATAGTGAAAATAATTTATGATATAATTGTTGTTGGCCTAGTAAAATTCAGGTGTATGTATTATGCTGAGGGATATCTAAATACAGTTAAATGAATCATAAGTAAAAGATCTAGTTCAGAAGAATCAATAACCAATTGTTTTTTGATGGATAACCATACTAATTTTTGTGCATAATATCTTACAGATGTTGAAACAAAATTAGGCAATCCATATCATATTCATGATGGTATAGTTAGAGAAGGTAATATATTTGATTTGGAAAAAATAGAATGGTTATAAGCTCATAGATATATCTTGTTCAATACTCCATCAGTTGCACCATGGATGAAATAAGTGTCTTCTCACTTTTATCATTTAACTTTTACATGTTATATTTGAATATATAATTTTATCATTTAGACATTGAATTACCATTAACCGGAAAGACATTAATGGTCTAAAATAATAGATGTATTGTGTGAAATATTATCAATTTCAATGATCACATTATGAATCATTTTTGGATTTATTTCAATTTTTTATCTATAAATGAATTTTTAAAATAATGGAAGTATATTAATAACTTTTTTCTACATAAATTATTATATAATTCTGTGTAATATATAGGTTTATTACTTTTGGGAGTTAGGTGACCCTAAAATAACTAAATAAACTAACCACCTAGGTGAGGGTTCATCTATAAGGGCTTGTCCTTATAAATATTTATATACTAATAAATTTTGGCTTCACATTAAATATGTTGATGATAAACGAGCAACCAAAAATAGTGGTATTGGTTGTCCATCTATCGATTCTGGTTATAACTATGGTCAATTAAAATAAATCACTACTTTTTTATATGTTTGTGATTTGAAATACAAATTGTTAAAGTGTAATTGGGTTGATCCAGTCCATGGAAGATAAGTTTATCAATATCATTTAAAATTGGTGAATTTTAATTTTATGTAATATAGAGATGAATGAGTTAGTATTGAACCTTTCATATTGGAATCACCAGAAGAACACATTTTCTTCATTACCTTTCCATCTACTCAAATTTGGAATGTTTCTATGAAAATTTTAAAAATAAGATCATTTTTAGTGAAATGAGATGAACCTATGACTATTCCATTTTCTATTAAACATCTTGATAAAAAAAAACAAAAGTTAAACCTAAAGAATATATTAATTGGGGTTGAGATACTATTGAGGATAAATGATTGATTTTAATGTTTAATGATAGGTATGATTGTATGCCCACTCTTTGATTTCAAACATTTCTTAAATGTTGAAATTTTTATGATTTTTAACTATTCTTTTATGTATTTATTGTCTTTTTATTTGATATATACATGAAATAATAATTATTTTAGAATATATACATTCTTGAACATATTATGATGAAAATGTTTTATAATGATTAAGTTTTATCATGAAATAAATCAGAGGTATTTATGTGATATACATTAAATGACACACTATTATGTGTTGGATAAAAATTTACCACATGTCACTACCTACAGAAGTAAGGCATAATACTCGTGGAAAATCAAGGAATGTAGACCACAATTTACATATTACGATTTTTTTTCATTTATCGATTTTCTAATGTAGTGTTATATGCTATTTTCATCTCAAGAAAGAATATTTTTTCCTTATGACATGGTCACATAAAAATATTTTTTAATTATGTATTATGAATGAATTATTCTATTTTTGGATTATGATACATACAATATACTAGAGACACCACATGTTTGGAATAAATAATATAATCATTATTTGTTCATTTTTTAAGATGCATGATACAATATATTAGTTTTTTCTAATGTTATGAGAGAAATATAAATGTTTTTATTAATATATCTTCTCTATGAAATTTATGTACATTATGTGGATATTGAAAATGGTGAAAAAAATTCAATACAAAGTAGAGGATACCATATTGTTTTTTGAAGATATATTTTTTTTATGATTCATTGTTTCCTCATAGTATTCAAATATTATCTTACTATAATTAAATTAAATTATTTTTATTTTATAATCTATTTTTTAATTAAAATTTAAATCTGATAATTCTATGGGAATTTGTTTTGAATTATTTAATGAAATAATAACGGTGGAATTAATTTTTTAATACATCCATAAAAAAATAATCGAAATAGTATTATTTCCATTTTTTTATTATAATAAACTATTTTTGGATTTGGTGGGAAATTAGAAAACCCCCACATTATGATAATATCATAGGTATTTAGTTTAATCTATTATCCATCATAGATATTTTCTATGAATATAGGTCGATTAAAATTAGTGTAACCTATGAGAGTGAAACAGTTAAATTACTTATAATGTTCTTAAAATTTATATTGATATTGAGTAATATATGTGGGATGTATTTAATTATATACAAATTAATACATAAATCAAGAATTTGAGATATAATGGTTGTGTAGAATACACATATTCCATTATGGTCTTTCTTTATGATGTGTGTATTTATTTCATATTTCTTTTATTGCTTATCCTATTTTAAAATGAGATTTATAATTTCATATGTGAAATAGAGATTTTCCTCTAAGAATTATTCCCCCTCATTAGTTTATTTTCATTTATGCCATTTTGAATGGTACTAGATGCCCATATTTTCCTATCAAACAATCAATCAATGTTTTCAAAATTCATTCCCCTTTTACCCTTAATATTTGAATATTTCTCTTAGCATAACTTTCTATAGAAGGTTGTTTCATTTTTTAAATTTCAATATATTTTCATTCACATTAATTAATTAATTGACTAAAAATTTTAGACCTTATTCATAGGTATCAATACTATTAAATATAGTAATATCCACAATACACTTCATTGGATTAAATTTTTCACTAATTATCTTCCTTCCTATATCCCAAGCACGATTTTATATATTCATATTATCCACTTTCATATCAAATTATGGGATGCATGCATGGGTTTTTTTTCATAAAATTGGAAAATCCATTAATATATTCAAGAAAATATTTCATATGTATACTAGATATGGGTTTAGTTGTTTAAATGAACACTTATATTCTTTCTTCATTCCGTGATAATTTATATTTAATTTTATAAAACATTATCCAAAATAGATATGTTTTTTTCATCTACATGGAGAATTGATGTTTTCTTCACATGAATCCCATTTTATAATACTTATTTATATCATTATTTTCACTTCCCTTGAAATTCTAAAAATATAGATTTATGGAAGTTTCATTGATACCTACAAGATTAGACACAATGATCACATATTTATAGGCCAAAATTGACATAAAAAAATAAAAGAATTAAATACCATTACCCCCCCCCTTTAGATTTACTATACCAAAATAATAAAAAATATATAAATATAGAGTAAATTATTTCCCTATCTTGAAGTTCAACCACTTATCCTCATATAGTCTATATATCCTCCTCAAAAACAGATGGATGGATAAAGTAGAATTAATGGATAATGAAATAATAATTTATTACATTCCATACTTTATGGATAGTTAAATCATATTTCTATCTTTATGACACCCTTTTGGAATGGACAGTGAATGATCAGCGAATTTATATGCCTCTTTTTATGCCTTTCCTTATGAGTGAAAAGTGAATGGATAGTGACATCATATTTTATTTTCATGACCCTCTTTATAAATAGTGAAATAATATTCATATATTCACACCTCTCCTTATGAATAGAAAAAACCAAGCCAATAAAATCATATAACCCTCTTTATTCCTCTCTTTATGAATGTAAAGTGAATAAATAGCGACATCATATTTTATTTTCATGCGTCTCTTTATGGAAAGTGAAATCATATGCCTCCCTTTATGAATGGATAGTGAATAGAAAATGAAATCATAATTTATTTTCATCCCCTTCCTCTTCTATAGTCTACAAATCTTATACATGAAGAAATTTTATTACTCTTTTTAAGATATATTAAAAACTAATTTTTCATTCATGTAGATTCCTATTGTCTAGTCGATGAGAGTGAGGATATTTATTTTTTGGTATTGGAATGAAAAATTCAACACATTTTATTTCCTAGTGTTGAGAAAATAAACCTTTATGAATTTATAATTATTGATGAATCAAATGACTGAGTATTAGATCATTATCTTTTCTATGTGATTATAAGCATTTAAAATTGTGAAATATCATAGCATGTCCAAGACATGTGTTTTCTTCCAGCCACTCTTTTATATTTTACGGAATAAGTTTGTGATAAATAAAAATTAAATGTGTCTTTTTAGTTTAAATTTTATGTCACTATAATAGGTAATGGGTCCTTTACATACTAATTATTTCTATGACGGCATACATGTTAGGGGAAAATACACCAGATCTACATCATTAGACAGATCTATCTGTATCTACGGTCGAGTTATAGTATGAATGTAAATGTGTTTTTATGTTTTTAATTAATTGTGAAACATATATATGAAAATATTTTTAATTATGTTTGAAATTGTTTTTAAAAGTATTAGATATGACTATTTATTCCTTTAATAAAAGATTCCTTGGTCATGGTATTTCGTCATTTAATTATGACACGAACCCTGATGTATTATTTCATGAGACATTCCATAATATGGAGGTGGGTTATGCTAGATTTATTAACTAGTAGGGTCATATCTTATGCGACCCACGTTTATTTTTAATTGACTACTTATGGCTGAGAATCATTCCCCTAAGATACATTTCATCGGTTATGGAGGGATGTTCATGGTAGAGGACCATTTTATTTTCATAGCTATGATTAAAAAATACTAACATTTTTAATATTTTTTTTCTTATATTGAATAATCTGAAAGTGTTCCCCAAATGATTTTCCAAAAGTACGTATGAAAAAATTTCATAAAATATGAAAATATCACAATGGAAGAGTCAAGAGGGAGTATTGTGTACCAAATGTGGGTACCCCAAATGTTATGGACAGAGTCTTGAGATGAATTATCCCATCTCAGTTGTATGAGTTTGTTTCATATTGTTCCATTGAGGCTACAATGATGTGTCTATTTATTTTTTCTTATATATATTGAATAATTTGTATCATTTTACATGTTTTAAATTTTAATTAATGTAATATAAGAGGTGGAGGCAGGTCATTCTAAGAATTGGGTGCTCCAGGGACTAGATCATAGGCTTAGTACATATCACATGGCCCAGATTTTACATGACGTATTTATTATTCAGTTTTAAAATTTATTATTTAATATGGTTTTGTGTTCTATACTTATAGCGTACTGGTATATAGTTATGGGACCAAGGTATACTTACTGATAAAATGTCGGTGTGGATGAAGACTCATGATCAAAATGATTTATAGGTTTATAATCTTATACAAGGTTATTGTACTAATTTTAAATACTTACACAAATATTTATATATTATATATTATCAATTTGATGGAGTGTTAACATAGATTTTAGAGGATGACCAACAGATTTCAATGAAAATGGATGAGTTATTTCATTGCATTATTAGCTGTGATAGACATGGCTATATTTTGACATATGGAATGTGGATTCCTTGTTATGTAGTTTCACACACTAAGGTTTTTACCTCTGTTTTCTAGGATGAAACATCATGTGACAGATTTTGTGGCACTGATGGATGCTTCCAAGGAGGTAAATCTGCAGAAGTTAGCTGAGGATAGATTATTTCTGGAATATATTCACTGGGGTGATGATGTACGAGATCCTACGATGCATGTTTATACCAATTTTTTTTATTACATTAATTATTATTATCTTCATAATTTTTATTTTCTATAGAACTTTGTTGCTTCAGATGTATGTAGTAGCCATTTTCCTACCTGACACATCACTTTCACATGGGGTGTTTTGTTTTAGGTTTTTCATTTCTCATTCCAATTTACTATATCATTTTTATTATTTTTAATAAATCCAAAAATCCCTTTTACACTTTAATTAAAATGAAATTTGACCATGTAGGGATTAAAAAACAACTAAATATATTTAGACTAATTTGAAAGCTTAACAAAATAATCAGTAAGTTATTTCTTATCTTTAAATTTCAAGAACTTGTCACATATGAGGAATCCAAAAAAGTTAGAAGTTAGGGAATATCCATTACAAAGTGAAATAATCTATGAAATGAATAGAAGAGTCCTAAAACAACATTTTGTTGAACTTCCACTATAGATGTTTCATTAAGTATAAACATTAATCATTTAGTGGGATAATAAAAAACAACCCAACAAAAAAATCTGTAGATAAATCAACTTGTTTCATTGCAATTTTAACAAATAATATAATACATAGAGTGTTTATAACCACTATTTTAGATACATTGGTCCTAACTTTGATAGATTCCACCTGAACAAACATGAAATCAATAGAAGACGTTTCTACTACTAAATGATATTTGAAATATTTATAAGATTCAACTTCAACGATCCTCAGGGCCCTATATTTTCCTTTTAAAATGTTTTTAAATTCATCTACATCTAATATGATTTTCATTCAGTATTCTAGAATAGACATTAAAATAACAAGTCTTTCCTTGATGTCCCCTAAAACATATTTGAGACATTGGGTAGAACAAAGCCAGTATTCTCTAGTTTTAAACACTGACATTCCCTTTACTACATGGAGTGCCTTATGTGGAGACCCCATTTGAAACAAACTAATATAGACTATCCACTTACATATAGGGTCTAATATTACTTGAATCGAGAATTTCAAGATCATTACCACCTTTTAATCCCCCAAGGCTTAGATAGTTTTCAATATAAACATGAACAGATCGAGATTATCTCTTTCCCTGACTCTCCATAAGCCCTTTCCATTCATCACCCTTTTCTTGATCCACCATAGACTCATCTATATAATTTTTTGTATTTGTCACATTCATTGATGTGTGATTTTCAATATTTTTTTACAACTAGTTTTCTTGATGTCAATCACCCTTAAAGGTAATACACATTATTGTTACTTATTGTATTTAGTCCTCTATTTTTAGAAGTGTGTGGTAATACAAAATCAATAGAATACTTATTCAAATCATTTACTTTAGCTTTTTTGATTTATATTTCCTCTTTTTATAATTTTTTATATCATGACACATCAGATGATAGAGTGGAAAATTACTTTTATAATTGGGCTTGAAATGTCAATTATACTAAAAACAAGGAAAAATATAGGACCCTTTTAAAATAAAATCTTCAAAAAAGCCACATTAGTTTGATAAAAAGAATAATTAATTAATGTTTATATGATATCAAACTTTTCCAAGAGTGTTATGATGAATGAGAACATTCAATGTTTCAAAGGATTTTTTTCCAATGGAGTACCTAGGGGAACTATTAACTATTGACTGAATATGACATATTCATATTGAAAACATGATATGATGGATTTTATGTCTAGTTACGAATTAGAATAGGTTTCTTTTGTAATTTGGAGGTTGAATGACCTTGTTAAATGTATCCTCACATCGATTTCCATTCATATCCCTTAAGATACCAATTCCCCTAATGGATCCACCTAGATTATTATGATTACTATTATTGGAAAAGAAAAGGGATCCTCAAGAAATCACATAATGAAGGAGGGATGGTCATTTGATATCACGATGAAACCATGTATCCCATGTACACCGATTTTTATTGGTAATTTATTTAGGTATAGTATACCAGAAAAGAGTATGGGAAAGGTATAGATATAATGATACAAATGAATTAATTAGATTTCCACTTCATATGAATATTCCAGAACATATTTTCCACCATTTTGGGAACTAATGATAGATCATATGTAATGTGGAAGAGTTGTTTTTCAATTATAAGTTGTTGGGAAGTCTGTAATATTTCACTTAATACCTGGATCTAGATATGAAATTCTGAGAGGATAGGGAGTTTTTAATCTTTACTAAGGTATTCCTAAAAGAAAAACCAAATTATTTATTTAATGTAATCCTCTTCAAGGAAGAACTCAACCTTAGTGTTGTTACCCAGTCTTAGTTAAGAAGTATCTACATGAATGATCCTTGAGAACTCATTTATGATAATTCTAAATATGATAATGAAAGGGGGTAAACCACATTAGAATAATTTCATCCCTTCCATGAATAAATACTTACAGATCATGATATCTAGTGTAGGGAGACCATCATACTTCTAATTTCATATATTTTATGTACCCAAAATTTTAGTGAGATGATGCTATTTTCATGGATGAAGACTGGTATAGGTTCATCAAGAATTTAAATAAAAATATATTAATAATATATTGATTCTCAAAATCACTCGATATCATTCTTACTATCTGGTTTTATAAATATGATTTTTCTTCCATTAATATACCATCTAAAAATATTGTTTTTATAGGTTTTCAGACTATATGGATGAGTTGTAATAACACCAGGAACATGGATGTTCGTTCTAGTTTAAATATTATTACAATCAGGATATATTTAATGATTAGTGAGATGAATCATATTTTATAGGGGTGCACTATTTTATCATAATTATAGTCATCTCATGGTAATCCTACTAGAATAATGACCATAACTGAAAGTTTTATCAATATGGCCCAGTTTAATCAGAATTCCATTGGAAGAAGAAATACCAAAAAAAAATTTGGATTCCATATCGCATAGTTCAAACAATGAATTTTAACCTACACCTATAGGTGGTACACCATTTTGATGGGATTTATCATAGTTTAAATATTGGTAAATTAATCTCACTACTAGTTTTATACTACAGAATGTTTAAAGGTTGACTAATACATTTTATTTGGAATCTATTCAAGATGAATGGCATTTGTTTTTAGTGAATATAATATGTTTTACATGTGGATTATCTTTTTTTATTATCTTTGAGAATATTCTAGTGTTGAATCTAATAAATCTAATTTTACAACCATTTACTGACCTAATAAAGCACCAATATAATAGTTCTAGTGAATATAAAAATTCAAAAACATATATCATACTTACACTAATTTTTTGAAGGATTCAAACCCTTTAATGTTACTGACAGGACCAGAGGGTGTCATTAATTCTCTACAGTTCTATGATAAATATGTTATATAAAAATAATGAAACTATTCCACTCAATTAATTAAAATTTAGTATTAGTTTCAAGTCTAGATCAATCTATGGAGATAGTGAAATTAGTTTAATAATGTTTTCAAATATTTAATTTTATTAAATTGGTGGAAGTGGTGGGAAAAATTGATTTCTTTGATTTGACAAATGTACATTTAAAATAATGTGGATTGATTGGTTTTTTTGGAAATAGATTTTTAAAGAATTATATTGTTTTTTAATTTTATGGTTCCGGTGAAATTAGAACTAAGAAAATAGGTTGATCAATAAATCATTTTCATCAGATCCAATACAATAAATAACCAATGGTTATGGTTTCCCCTCATTGATGTGGTAATACCCTATTTCTATTAGTTTGATAATTTGGGGTTTTTCCAAATCATGTTTGTCTCGATACTATACTTAAACCCAATTTCAACTAAATTTAAAAATGTAAATGCCTAATTTAGGGTTTTTATTTGTGAAATAACAATGTTCTATTTAGATTCCAATATCAATGGTCATGATAAAATAAAAATATATGGATTATAAATTGACTAAGTAATCACAAAAACCAAACACATTAATAAATGAAATAAAATAAATCCAACGAAACCTCACCCATTATGTTACATAAACCTAAAATATAGAGGGTTTACCCCCTTATAATAGTGATTATATAATAATTGGAAAGTAGAAAATAAATTGAAAGAATAATGAAAAGAGATAATAACTTGAAAAGGGCCCTCTTACTTCTCACTCCATGCTTTGGTCTCCGGATGACCAATTCCTCCAACAATAGCAACCTAGATTTACTTTTTTAGGATTTATATGGGATCCTATATTAATTTTTATCATTAATATTAACACAAAAGGTGGTCAAGGGTGGGTCTCATGTCACAAATTTTGTCAAAGTTTTAGATATTCTAAATCTAGGCATTTAAAATTCATCCAAACAATTTACACGGCCTGTAAATGGAATAAATGATGTGTAGTATTATATTTTAAAAGAATTGTGAATTATATAATATCTCTTATAAAAAACTCATCCTGAAAAAACTCAAATCATGTAAATGTAATACACAATGTGTAAATTGGTGTGTTCTAAATTTTCTATTCTTCTACATCCTAAAAAATACGTTGTCTTTCTACTTCACTTCGCTTGTGTCTAGAAGTGCATTTTTTTCTCCCCCAATCACCTTTTATTATTACTTTTCCATATATTCATTATATCCAAGAAAAAATATAAAAAAATTCAATTAATTCTATGTTTTTCTTGATAAATCATTTTAATATGGAAATCAAGGTATTAAAACAGAAAAAATGTATGCAGGAAATACAGTTATCAAATTTCCAAACACTTGAATTCTTATATGTCCTCAAGAATGGAATCTAAATATACTAAAAAGAATGGTCAACTTATCCTGATTAATATTAAATATCAATAAAATAAATTTATCAAATAGAAAATTAAATGCTGGAGTATTACACCTAGTAAATTTATCAAATCTTCACTTTTAAAATAAACCATCCAACAAAGTATTTTACCTTTTTACATTGAAACAGTAAAACATTTTAAAACAAACATTTTCATTTTGAAATTCATTATCAGTATGCATGACACTTGATATTTACCTCACATGAAATTTTCTACTCATTATCAGGATACAAATGAATAAAGTGATTCACATACCATAAGGACATGTAACTTACCATAAGCTTGAAAAGCATCAAACATCTATACCGTATAAAGAAAGAGATCAAAATTAATCACAATGGCTTCATTATTTTCTTTCAAATAAATTAAACACATCCGGGTATGTAGGTAAAATGTTTAAGTCATGTAAATCTCAAAAATGAGATTTAACTATAAATTAATTTTCATGATAATCAAAAATAGATCAACGAAAGTCTACCTTTTCCCCAATTTCTTAGAGTAGTCTCATCATGAGATGAAATGCAATAAATTAAATATCCTATTATTATTATTTTTTCTTCTTATAAAGTTGTTCTAGGAGAAATTCTCACAAACACCACCCAACTTCTAATTTTTCCATATAACACTATTTATAATAGTTATAATAATAATATCACTGGTCTCGTAAATTATGATTTTTGAATTTACCTAGACACAAGCCATTTTTTTCAATAGGATGTGAAATAAATAAAATGAACATGAATTCCCAAAATTGCATGAAATATCCCCAAAACATATTGATTAAAATTTTAATACCTTCTACCAATGTCCATTTCCCCCACTCTTATGTTTAAAAATTATACAAAATATTCAGAGGAAGGTAGGAATGGATAATATAGGCTTATACAGATCATTTTATAATAATGATATTAATTAATTCTGTATGTTTAAAATGGATTAATGTATAGTGGGTCTCAAGATAAGGGCTAAAAAAATAATGCATCAATAATTTTATTATTGATTCTATTATGTCATTACTTCAATAAGATGAAAATCATGTTTTAGAAGAATAATTTCTTCTGTTTCTCAAGAAATATAAGAAACAAAAATAGAAAATATTAGATTAGTGGATGTATCGGGAATGAGACAAATTGATGAGAAAATTAATCCTAGAAATTCATATCACTAATTAAATTAATTAATTAAAATATATGAAATTAAATGCATGGGAAAATATAAAAAAAATCATTTACAAAGATCAGTATGTTTCTAAAATAATTATTTTTCAAATTTTAATCCACATGATTATAAATACTATTTATTTTTTCCATTTCCTTCATTAAAATTTATTTTGAAGAAAATTTAAACTTATGGAATCATAATTTTATGAAGATGTTGTATGTCTCATAGTTTCGTTGATAGAAGAAAGATTAAAGAGTGTGTATACAATTGGGAGTTAAAGACTCTAATTAAATATGGGGAATGTAGTATAAAAATAACTAATTGAAACTCTTAATCCAAATTTAATTTTTGATTCAATCATAGATGTGCATATTTTGGATTCTCAAGATTCACGATGTGGAAATTTCCTTCACATCATGTAATTTTGTTACATCTTCTTCATTTGAATCTTACTACTTGCTACCTTTTTAGATCATGATAAACCTAAAAATTAAAATTAGAAATGTGAAATAGCATTCCATTATTAATGAAATTTGAAATATTTGGAGTGAGATCATTTGTGACTCTAAAAATGAAAATAAATAATGAAAAAAACTCTTTTTTCCTCTTAAAATAATTTTGGTTAATCATCATCAACTCAAACTTACCTTTTTCGCTTCAGCTTACACAAAAGATGATTGAAATTTTTTTACCTATTAGGGTTCCATAAATTGTCTTAGTTGTTTCATTTCCAACTAGAATGGCCCCTTTCATTCTTCTTATAATAAATTAATCATTCTAGATGGTAGTACATAATTGATCTCCATTGGACCAACACACTATTTATTCCTCAATCCTGATGGTTTAATTGGAAGTTCAAGTACCATCTATACCTATTTTCTTTTCTCAAATGTATTGGATTTTGTATCTATTTTTTTGCTAGTGGTATTGGCCTTTATCTACTCTTTATTCTTTAGTTGAACATCCTCTTTCACAGTAACCTCTAACTCATGAACCTTTTCAATTTTAGCGACATCCTCAGCATTAGGTGTTTCTCCTTCTCCAAACTCATTTTCCTCTAGTACATCGTAGTTCTTCATTTCAAATTGTATGTTGAAACTTACATGATAACTTCCAACTCTTAGATAGATTTCTCCATTTTGAACATTGATCAGTGAATTCCCATTTCCTAAAAAGGGTCTTCCCAAAAATGATGGGATTTTTCTTCTCTTCCATATCATGCAATATGATGTCCATGATGAAGTAGAATTTTCAACACCAATTAGGATGTCCTTGATTAATCATCAGGGATTATTCACTATTGAGTATGCTAATTAGAGTTAATCTCATGTGGGATTCAATCCAGCCAGTCCCAAACTTATTAAAGTGGAGTATGACCTGATATTGACACTCACACCTAAGTCATACAAGGCCTTTCCACTCTTTCCTGCTCCTATAAATATAGGAATTGTAAATCTACCTAGATCACATTGGTTCTTAGATAGGTCTTTTGATACCACTAATAAACACACTCGTGTTAGTGGAATAGTCTCAATCTCATATAGATTATTCTTATTGGTTATCTTATCCTTCATGAATTATTAATATGTGAGTTTTTTCTCAAGAGCCTCTGTAAAAGGTATATTAATATGAAACTTTTAAATTATTAGAAAAGTTTTACTTTCTGCATTTTTTTCTTCACTTTTGACTTTTATTCTGGAAAATGAATCATTAGATTGAATAGAGGTGGTTTTTCATCCTCTTCTTTAGCTACTTATTCCTTGTTAGCTTCAAATTTCTCATATCCTAATTCTACGGGTTGTTGTCCTAAAAATATTATACCACTTAATTTTCTTTTATTCCCACTAATATATTGTATAAATTTCAAATATTCACATGGGCATACTTCAATGCCTGATGGATGTGTTCCCTTAGGTCTCTCTAAAAGCTGTTCAACAATTTTTTCAACTAGGTGCTCAAGATTTTACAATGTAGCCTTTTGGTTTGATTCTTATTCTTTTAATTATTTATGTATATCCCTAGAAGTGATCACGAATGTACCTAGTATATCTTTCAATGTATGAACCTACCTATTCATTATAAACCCGTGGGGGTGTTTGTTGATGGAACCCTTGTGGTCTTTGTTGATAACCTTTTCCTAATTATTGTAAGGAATTCCAACCCTAAACCTTATTACCCTCATTAAAATAAGTATTCTTTTCTTCTTTTATACACATACCATGGTGTTTTTGTTGTTTTCCTGTCATGATGTCCATTTTCTTGGTCAATGACTCTTGTTATGCATCCATCTAGTCATTATTGTTGACTACATGAGCGACTTTTCATTGTTTTCTTTCTCTATTCCATTGGAAACTATGGATAAATATTTAATCTAACATGTTGTTTCTAGATTCATGTGATTTATTCATCAATGATAATCTAGATGCAACATCTAGAATTGATTATTTACCTGTGACAAACCCTTATATAATTTTTGGATTAGTATCCATAGAACTATTTTATGATGAGGGAATTTTTGAGTCATATATTTATATCATTCCTAGGAAACATATAACGATTTATCATTAAATTAAAAAATGTTTACAATGTTTACTCATATGTACATTTAATTAGAAAGTGGAATGAATCGGGTGAGGATGCTACTGGTTAGATCATCCCATATAGTAGTGAAATTTATAGGCATGATTTGAATCTAATCTTGAGATCAATAATGTATCGAAAATTAGAAAATATGATGTCTTTTCACATCACTTGAAACATTTTGAATATAGAATATAACACAGAGCTTGAGAAAGATTCCCATATTATTTTTCAAATCATCATGTGGAATTTTTATGAATTGAACAATAATTGTGAGTATTGAAATGATTCTAGGAATGATCTCGAAGTGGTTTGCAATAGTGTTGGTGACAAGATGCTCTGTTGTAATCTTGTGTTTGTTGGATGCTTATAGATTGAGTGAATATTTATCCCCTGATCTCTTTGAAGAACTTAAACAGGTTCATTTTTCTTCGCACCTTCCATGGTTGTAGTCATCTTAATCTCTGGGCTTGATTTAGATTGGTGTTTTGAATCAATGATCTCTTTTTACATTAAAAGAGTGTTGTAATTGTTCATTAAAAATTTTAATCTGAGAATTACAACAACAAAAACAAATGTAAAAAGAAAAATTGAAGTAAAGAAATAATATATAATAAAAACTTGAAATCCAAAAAACAAAAACAAAACCCATCCTTGTTAGTGGTGCTATTTTTACAGCCCTGGAGGGTATTGTTAAATCCGATACAGGTCTATGAAAAAACAAACTCATAAAAAACTCAAATTTTTCTACTCAATTAATACAAATTTATTATTTTGTATAGGTCAAGATCGATCCATATAGAGAGTGAAAATTTTTTATTATGTTTTCAAAATATTTTATTTTATTAAATTAATGAATGTGTTGAGAAAATATTGTTTTTATTTACATGAAGAAAAAAGAATGAAAATTAAGTGGATTGATTGGTATTTTTGAAAACAAAATTTAAAAGCGTGCTATGGTTTTTTAATTTCAATGTTTGGGTATAGTTTTATTTAAAGAAATAAGTCAATTAATTCAGGATTAGTATCTAAGTAGATACTTGGATGGTCCAATGGTCATGATATCCCATCCTTAATGCGGTAACACATCATTTCCCTTGGTCAGCTAATTTATGGTTTTTTCGAAGACAATTTATCTTAATTCAATATTTAATCCTAATTTCCCCTAAATTAAACAATGGTGATGCCTCATTTAGGGTCTTCAGTTGAAAAATTTTAATGATCCTTTTAGATTCAAATATCAATGGTCATGATAAAAGAAAAATAAAAGGATTGGAAATTGATTGAATAAATCACACAAAAAAATACATTATCAAAGAAAAATAATTAAATCCAATGTCACCTCCCCCATTTTATTACATAACAATCGAATAGTGTGGGTTTACCCCCTTATCCTTGTGATGAGATAATTAGAGGTAAAGAGAAAATAATATGAAACCGTAGTGGAAATGAGAGAACTCATAAAGGAAATGTCAGCTTCTCACTCCATGCTTTGGTATCTGGATCTCCAATGCTTCCAATAGTAGCCTCTTATCCCTCCTTTTATAGGATCCATATGGGATTTTGTATTAATTTATGTCATTAATTATTACACCAAATATGGTCATATGTGGGTCTCATATCACAGATTCTATCAAAGTATGACGATATGCCAAATATGGGAATTGAAAATTTGTCCTGAAAATTTACACGACATGTAATATTTTATTTTCCCGGCATCATAAATTTGGGTTCATCTTTTCTACAAAATCATCCCTAAATAAATCATGTAATTCAAATGGAATACATGATGTGTAAAAAAATTTGTTCTATATTTCCATATCTTCTTCATCTTGAAAAATCTGGTGTCGTGCCACTTCACATCACTCATGCCACAATGTGTCTGTTTTATTTGAAATTTACCTCTTTTTGTTACATTTACAAATATTCATTTTATCCTACCTTGAAACATAAAAAAAGTCAATTTGTTCTAAAATTGGAATTATTATTAATTTAAATAATGAAATCAAGGTATTAAAACCCCATAAAATTTATACATGAAATACAAATATCAGTTAAAAATCACATCAAAATGTTCTATCATTTATTAAGAACATAGATGTCACAACCCCATCACACAACTAACATAACATCAAAATCCTCTTGTCAACTAAGACATATTATTCTCTTGGTATTGTGGAAGACAACTGGTAACATTATCTATTGATTAAAATTAAATATCTCCCATTGTAGTGTCAAATTATATAAAATGACATCTGATTGATGTGAAAAGATAGGGGAGCATTCCCCAAATCATATTTAATAAATTGGAATAAACATTATGTCAATATTATTCCTTAATTTTTTGGTACAATTAAAAGTAAATTTTCATATTTATTATCTTTTTTTATAATAATGGGAAACTCATGTGTGTAAGTATTAAATACTATCAAATAGGATCTTATTGACATGAAATACTAGAAAAATGATCTATAATTCATTTAAGATATGTAGGAATCATCTTCATAAAGATCACATACCTGAATTTTTCGGTATGATCCATAATGGTGTTTCCCCTCCTATTTGGAGTTAAGTGAGAAATCACATAAAATGGGATAATATAATAAGAAATTACAAATTTATTTAAATGATATTATGGTAGAATAATGACTAAGATTTTATTATCAGTAAGAATTAAAGTTTCATTCCTTGGATGATTGTGTTGCCTAATATGATGGATAACGATGGGCAATATTATCTTATGTTATTAAAATGAAATATCTCTAATCAAGGGGAGAAAAATGAGAAACAGACTTATGATTGACATGTGATGATAAGAGAAAATCCAATGAATACTATGTGATCTATTGTAATAAAAATGATGTCAATCTAATGTCTTGATTTTTCAGTAAAATTTAATGTTGTTTTTCCTATTTATTTGAATTTTCTAATTATTGGAAAATCATCTGTGTGAGGATCAAATCCAACCAAAAAAGTTTTGATTGAAATAAAATATTAGGACAATGATCTTTAGGTCATTTAAAATATTTAATAATAATCAACAAAAGAATTTGATAAATGAATTGTTTAGTATGATTGAAAATTGTGCTCGTCTCTTAGATTTGAAGTGTAGTAACAAATCATGTAAAATGGATCAATACCAAGAAAAAAATTCCATTGACATAAAAACATGAGATAATGATCACCAAGATGATTTTGATTTGTAGGAATCAACACTACATATATCAAATTATCGTGTTTCATAGTATGATAGAGAACAGTAGGAAACATTTTCATTTTTATTAAAATTAAATATCTTATATCAAAGGGTTGAAATGAGAAAACAAATTCTAATTGATTTGAAAAAATAGTATAAAATTCTTCAAATCAGGTGTGATATATTAGAATCAACCACACATTAATTTGATGCCTAGATTAGTCGGTATAATTAAAAGTCCATTTTCGCATTCATTGCCATTTTTTGTAATAACGATCAATTCATGTATACGTGGGTCAAAACTGACTAAACTAGTTTTGATTGACATGAAATATATGGAAAATTATTATTCAATCATTTAAATTTTTTATAAAGCATCAGTATATGGATCAGAGACCTAAATTGGTTAGTATAATCAAAGGTGACGTTTGTCTCTCAGATTTAGAGTTAATTGAAAAATCACAATAAAGGGTTAGTATAATTAAAATACACCTTTATTAACTTGGAATAATGGTATAATGATCACTGAGCCATTTTTGATCTATAGAAATCAATGTTTCATTCAATGAATTCATGTGTCATCAGATATGATGGAAAATTATAGGTATTATTATCTTTTGTTTTTTATATAAAATATTTCCCATTAGGGGGTTCAAAATGAGAAAACAACCTCTGATTCATTTTTGATGATAAGAGAACAATCATCGAGTAATATGTGATCTATTGGAATCAACTACACATCAATCTAACGGCCAGATTGATCGGTATGAGGTATCCTTGATTTTTGACTTTTAATGGTTATTAATTAACTAATAAATAGTGTAATTAGATTTTCTATATTACTTTTCCTCATTTATATGTTTATGTTGTTTTTTATACAGAGCATTGTTTAAATATTATATATATATATATACTGGGTACTTTTAAATAATGATAAATATATGAATTTTTATTTTATTTGGTTAATTGTATTTGTATTTTATTATATATGTTGGTGAAGATAGAATATTTGAAGGAGAGTCAGAAATTTTGATCTCTGATTTTACTTCGATTGATGTTTAATTAATTTTAGTTTGTGTTCCCTATTGTTTTTTTATTTCTTGTATTTGGTTGATATAAAAAAATATAAATGTTTTCAAAAAAATATACAATATAGAAATGACCATAGATAGTCAGTAATGATATTAATTTCTAGAATCATTAGAACCCTCCTATAGAAATCGCTAATTTGGTTATCATTTTACTTTGCCTGTGGTGGTTACTAATGCTATTAATTTCGGTTGCATTGGAAACCACCTCCCATCAACCTCTAGTGCGGTCGTCTTATGGAACCCTATATCAATTGATAATGATGTCCATTTTTCCCTTTAGAAATGGGACAACTACAACCACTAAATGAAATTGGAGGGAGATTGATAAATCCATATAGTAATAGCTTTTACTGGTCACTAAAGGTTGAATTTCTATTAGTGCATGTAGGAACAGATTGCACGTCAATTTGATGCGCATTTTGGCAGGTATGACATGAAGGGTGTTTTTTAAATATAAAATGAAATTTCTGTTTAAAACATATATAAATTTCCAAAAAAATAAAAAGATCATAAATTTTTTTCAAAATTTATAACAACCATCCATATATCATTTTCGATGTGTATGAATTGACTGCATGTCGATCTGATGTATGATTGACTAATAATATCATTAATATATATATACAAAGTTTATAAATATAATTTACTATATACAAATTATATACATTGAAATTAGAATTGATTATTTTTTAATATTCTACTAATAAAATAAAATTTGGTTTTATTACAGGGACTTGTTTTGTACGTAGGTTGATCTTCAGAGAAAGCCAGATGTAAGAGTTACAATTTTGTATATTGAATTTAATTTATTTTGGATTAATTGTAAATATCACATCAATGTAAATATATAGTTTGTATATTTTAAAATGAAATGATAGTTCAATGTTATATTGGTATTTCATTTTTCTTTTTTGTATATCTTAATTTATATTTTTTTTGTTTTTTTATTTTGTTTCTTGTTATAGGGATACTAAAGCTTTTCAATAACTCCATGGACTTTATAACTACTACCAAAATCACTGATAAAGGTCCCCTTTATCATATCTAGTAAGTGTTCTAATAAATGATACATTTATGGTTGCTAAAATAAATAACTAATAATATATTCTTTTATCAATGCTTCCATTTTCACTGATAATGGTCAGGAATTTTTAACACCATTTATGTTGTCACTATTTTTTGATAGAGGCCTTTTTTTCACAATTAAAAGAGGTGTATGTATTAGTGTTATTTTGAAATATAAAATTAATTATATTATTAGTTATAATTTATATGTTGAGTATTATAAATTATTCATTATATGTAATTCCTCCTCTCCAACCAATTTTAAGTTTTATAAATTATTAATATTTATTTTTTATTTTTTATTAGATTAGTAATTTCATCATAAAAAACATTTTTATTTATTTATTAGAGTTTAGAAAAAATTAAAGATATTAAAAGTCTTCATTATGGTAACTATATTACTTATTATTAATTAAATAACTAAATAATTATTCTTTATTAAAAATATTTTATTTTTATTCATTTATATTCATTAATGTGTTGTTATAAATAGTATAGTTTTTATTAAATGATCTAATAGTATGTCTAAATTCCATATCGAAAATCTTTATAAGTAATGACAGATATAATCCATATAAAAAAGAAGTTTGGATGATACATTTTGTAATATTTTTAGAATACATTACCTCATATAATACCCAATTTAAAACCAGATAAATATTATTTAATTTTGTTATTATTTTTTGGTTTATATTTATATAATGTAAGAAATTAAAAACTTTTCTAATAAAATGGAAGGGGGAGAACTATTTTTTAGAGTATCCACCCTTCTACCTGAAACCCAATAGTTTCATCAATAAATTTGTGAGTAGTTTTTAGTCTACTAATTTTGGGATTTTTTTCTTTTTTTCTTAAATAAGAAAATTTTCTCTTGTTTTTAAAATTTATTAATTTATAAAAAATAATAAAAATATCACTCCTCATATTACATGTTTTTATTTTTATTTTTTCATTTTCTGAAAGTGGGATGTGTGTTTGTAACATGAAGAACCCCAACATGAGGGAGTGGGGTTATGAAAGAGGCTTCCAAGCTATAGATTCCAAAATATCCCAACCCAGCAAAAAATAAAATTACCAAATATCTATCTACCTACAAAGCCAGCTGGTGAGCCTCAATAGCATCTCATCAATCATGGAAAGCATAACATCAATAACTTATTCCTCGATCAAGGAAATGGTTGAAGACCAATATGACCATTTCAGAAATCATCACTCCTTCCGACCAATGTCACTACTGCCAATCCCTTAATGTATTTTATGCTTTGGATTTTATACTTGCATGGGTTCTTACTTTTCTTTTATGTTTTTACAAAATAAATGAGACAATATTGAAACCAGCATTAGATGATACAACTAATATTCCATCAAAAGAATATTAAACAACGTAGAACACCCATCTTTAACAATCAAAAGAACCACAAGTAAATCATACAATGCTATCATGTTAGTTGTATTTTATAGAACTGATGACATTGCCCCACACTTTTTCAATGTGGAGAGGCTAGGTAGATGGTTGGAAGAAAATTCCACCACGGCCTCCAACCAGAGGTTATTTCATTGTATGTGTTGTATTTTGATAGGAGGTTTCCTCACATATTCATGACAGATATTAATGATTTGTTTATCATAAAATTGAGATGGTGTGTACCCACATATTCCAAGAGAGATCCTTTTATTTACATTTAATTAATTTTCCCATTCATTTGGGGGGGGTCCATATTACATCTAATGTCTATTTATTTCTGTATTTTTTCACATTAATTTATCTCAATACTATCACTACACTAGTGGACCAATAATTTATGGTCCTAATGTGTGGTATCAAAAGGGTTTTCTAGCACATCGTTGTTCACATTTTTAAAAAAATATTATTTATTTAAAATTTTAGTTCTCTCTATGATTAAATCTCCAGTTGGTCTTCCACATAGGATTTTTTTACTGAAACTACTAAATACATCATTTTAAAACTCAGGATGTTCTAGATTGAATGCCTTACAGATTTATAGGAAATGCATTATAAAAAAATCAATAGGAAAAACATTTTGTTGTGGAAAATTAAGATACAGGTGGTGCTGTGGGAGGACAACATTATACTAACAGTTAACGATTGAATTATTATTTTAACATAGTAGAAATGGAATGAAATTGATGTGGTTATTATTTCCAACATCCATTTGTCTTTTCTATATAGGGTTCTATCAAGCATTGTGGAGAAAAAAGAGAGAAAATGAAATATGGGACACTCTGATGATGCTATACGAGGGAAATTCATTGAATAATAAAATTTTCCTAGATAGAATATGGAAAAATATTTGAATGGTGGAGTCATCATTGGAGAGAAACCTCATCAACACCCTCAATACCCAATTATCTCATACCATGGCGTTGAGTTATAAAATTTTTTGATACTAAATGTGTAGATATTTTTCCCTAGTGTTTTCTAGATTTGTATAATCAACTCATCATTAACCACATGAAAAATATCCTGAAAGATATGTTTTTATTCAATGAAGATGAAACAAATATTCTTAAAGAATAAATTCAAAATAAAAACAACGAGGACAGATAGATAAATTTACACCATAAAGAGGCTTGGTCAATGCAGATAGGATAGATTATAAAGCATAGCTCTAGTGAGAGAAAAAATCATGGAAGGTCCAAATCAAATAGTAAGAATAATATTGTAACATTTTACAATTGTCGAAATAAGGGGCCTATTAAGAAGTATATTTTGAAAAATAAGAGTGGTGAAAAAGAACTCATAGAAATGAATTCATTGATTTTTGAAATAGAGATATACTAGTCAGTGAAGTTGTGATGACTACTATAAGTATGAAACATCTCAACAATGCATGGAAAACTGTCCTGGAAAAAAACTGTCCCATGATGTGTCAATGAGAATGGGTTGATTAGTATGAAAATATTTTGTGAGGACTTGTGTACACAATTAATGATTGGAAAATAAGAATCATTGTAGTTAATACATTCAAATAGAAGATGCATGATGGTATTATTAGAACTATATATAGAGTACGAGATTTTAAGATATTAAAGAATAAAATATTATATTTGTTGTAATTTGATGATATATGATATAGGGATCTCACCAAGAATGGAGTGATTAGAAATAATAAGGGCACAATTGTGGTGATGAATACAGAGAAGCTATCGAAGTACTTATAAGAAATTAGGGCTGAAATGTAAAAGGAGGTAGAGATATTTGTCTTATCAACTACCTCAATGAAATCATTGATGACCTCATGGGATCAAATGAATGGTCATATTTCTAAATGATGACTAAGGATTCTTGTAGACCAGAAGTAGTTTTAAAGGATTTCAAAGATATCATTACCATTTTTTAGCATTGTTTGAGCAAGAAACATAGGTTAATGTTCAGTATTTCTACAAAAAGAATTAATGTGATCATATATTAGATCCACTGCAACATTTTTCAAGAACCATTTATATCCTTGTAAGGATAAAGGTACTTTATATCATTCATTGATAACTATTCTAAGATATTTTAGGTGTATCCAATCCACAGTAACATAGACGTTTTTAAAGTCTTCAAAATATTAAAATCATATAAGGATCATGAATTAGTAAATTAGATCAAGTGTTTAATAACTGACAATGGTTAAGATTTTAAGTGGGGGTGTTTTATTCATTTTTGTTGACATGAAGAAATCGTATAATAGTTTATTGTGTCATACACTCCTCAATAGAATGGAGTGGAAGAGAAGATGAAAAAAACCAATTCTGATATAAACAATAAAATATGTTAAATATTGTAGCAATTGACAAAAAAATTGGGCATAAGTAGTGAATACGACATTTTATGTGGTGAAATAATCTCCTTAAATGATGATTGATTTGAAGACATCGATAGATATATGTACTGGTAATATAAGACCTAGAGATTTTGTGAGATAGATTATCTTTAATTGATTTGATTTATTATATTGTACGCTACACCAATATTATCTTTAGTTATATGAAATGTCGTATTAGCTTGATATATATGCAAAATTATTCTTGTATTGAGTTACATGCAAGAGTGACCTTCCTTGACAGCTTTCATTGTACACAATACCTAGTTTCACTAAACAATGATATATTATTATAATGTTATTGTTTAATAGTATATAATCTAGAAACAGCGCTATGGGCTGCGGGACGACCCTTCCGCTGCGAGGGACTCTAGGGTTTTCCATGCCGCTTCCGTTCTTCCTTAGCTTTGATCGTCTTTCTCCTCCTAGCAGCGTGGCGTCGATGATCCCCTCCTCGATGTCTGATCCTAGCCCTCAGGTTTTCATTGATGTTTTCAACCCTTGTTCTTCCATCAAAGTTTGCAATCCTACAGGTGCGGTGAAGTTGACTTCCTCAACTAATCTTCATTCTTCGTCAGACGTCAGATCTGTGGAGGTATCACAACGATCCATTGAGGCTTCGAAGACTTCGACGTGGTGCGGTGATTCATGAACATCAACTGGTTTGGGTGTTGTTGTGGATATAACGGATGTAGTTCTACGGGATTTACCCCGTGGTGTTGACTCTGGTGTGGTTGGGAAATAAACTCCAAGGATGAAGCCGATTGAAGCTGGTTTGTTGGCACTGTTCAAGGACTCATGTCCTAGTAGAATTCTTCGTAAAGGTTCATCCGCTCATGTTGAAGCCATCCCTGTAGCGTTTGATGAGAGAATGTCAATTGGTAAAACCTCTTTGATTGCACGTATTGTTCTTCCTAAAGGTGCAAAGATATGGAAACGTGTTAATTGATTCGCATAATCACACCGTTGTGGGGTTTCTCTAACTGGAAATGTGTTTCTCTTGGTTGAGGATTTTTTCATTACTTTTTTCCATCTGATGATTTGAATCTTCGAGCATGGAGCACGGAAAATCTATTTTTAAAACCTAGTTGGATTCATTTGCATGAATGGTCTTTGGATTTCACTATCCCATTTGCAATAAATGCCTTTTATCAGCTCTGGATTCGTCTTCATGGACTCAATTGGGTCCTCTGGCATCCGAAAATTTTACATGATATTGGCATGCCAATTGGGACTTTTATTTGGCTTGACAAGGAGACTGAAGATGTTCAGTTTGGTCACTTTTCTTGGATGTTGGTGGAGGTTGACCTTAGCTCCACTTTTATTGACAAGGTATATATTTCTACCCCTTCTGACAACATTCAAATTGACGTCGAGTATGAAAAAAATCCTCTCTTCTACAATGAATGTATGGTTGTTGGATACTATTTAGAGTTATGCCGAAAGAATGTTTCTTGTGGAGAATGTGGGGTGAGAATTCATTCCAAAGATCTCTGTTGTAGGAAGTCCAAGGTGAAGAACTCGACGTTGTCAACTTCTCATGATGGTGATTCATTAAACGGGAAAGTTCCCATTGTTGCTGATGTGCCAATTATTGGGAAATTTGATGCTGGCAAAGGGATTCTAGTTGATGAATCTCCGAAGGAGGATCATAGTGGCGCCTCTAATACTCGGTCTGACAAGGTAAAATAGGTTACTTCAATTGAGGAAACTCACATACGACCTCTTGGATTGATGACCCTTTATATTTTTCAGGTTGATATCTCCAATCAGAATGATGCGCAACAAAAAATTAATTACCAATAAGAAATACAGAAGCTTTTTAAGGTATCTGAACTACCTAAGAAATGGGGAAACGTTTATAAGGATCAATAAGAGAAGGTGGGTACCCCGATTAGCATTTCGGGTAGTGGTGGGAACACCTCTTACAAGGATGAAATCTTAAGTGGCGTGAAGAAGATTAATGATGGAGAGTTCACCTCTATCCCCTCAAAGAGGAGACCCCATAAGGATTATTCTAATGATCCCAGAACCGTGTCGACTAGATTGTCATATAAGGTAGTGGATACAAGTATCTTTAAATTCTTACATCGGAATATGTCTCAATATGAGTGTGAGTCTGCTGGTGACTCTGATTAAGGAAATTACATGTCGTACTATGATCTGTAGAACTGTTCTTGGTGGTTGAGGGCATTTCTGTTTGTTTGACCTCGTCCGCCGCTCTAATTTACTTTTTCTTTCTTATTAATAAATAGTTAGAAGCTTTGCTTATGGATGGGCTTCTATAGTATATAAACTATATGTTATGAATATTATTAACCACATTTTTAATTTTATATAATGTTAACATTCATCTTTTGGATTTTCTAGACATGATATAATAAAAAATCCAATTTTTTTCACGAAAATTCATTTTTCTGCCTTTCGATGGAACAACCATTTTAAATCTAGTTCTAAACACTTTTATGTGTTATATTTAAGAAAATAACTTCTTCTTTTAGTGAATAATATAAAAATTTACTTTTGTTGATTTTTTTGTATTTTTCTGCTAAGATTCATTTTTTTGATAAATAGTGAAAATACTGATTTTTTTATTTTAAAGTCATTAAATAAAAAAATTGGGTTTTGGATTATTTTATCATATTAATTAGTTCATTTTTACCCAATTATGGTTTTTAAAAATGACTCTAACAATGAATTTTTTATAAAAAACATTTTTCATTTAAAAAAAGGCATTTTTCCAAAAACTGTTTTCATGATATTTTAACAACTTTATTTTAAATTTAATTTTCACACTTCTGTGTGTTGAATTTTAAAAAATATATGTCACATTTTGATTCTTGATTTCCAAATTTGGTTAGTAAGTCTATTTTATTTTTGACCAATATGAATATTAACCATGCTAAATTTTATTACCATAGAAAAGGGTAAATTAGGTAATTCTGGTTAAAAAATAAAATTATAATGAAAATAAAATGACCAAAACAACCAAAAAATATTATTTGATTAATTTAATTTGACCCATAACACATAAAAATCTAAATAATTTTATTTAATGGACACTTGTCCATGAAAATGATTTAAATACTATTTAAATCAATAGATGACACAAACTATCATTTCCATTGTCTTTAATAAATTATTTGAGTTCATATATGAAAAAATGGGTGATATCTATGAATATAAATTTAAAATTTAACTTAATAAAAACATTTATATAATATAAATTTTATTTTGATGTTTTGGGACCATTTCTGTGATATTATGGTATTTATAATAATTTATTTTATGTAAATTTAAAGATGTCACATTCATGTTTTATATAAAATATCATTTTTAAAATATAGTAATACAATAGCTAAATTCGATTATAAATACATATTTGAAAGCTAAAATGTTAATATCTATCATGTTAATTTATTTTTAATTTTTAAAAAATGTATAATTACATTAATTTTTTATATATAGATGATGCCAAAAATATTTAATTGATGAAAAATCAATAAACTAATTTTTATCAAAATAATAATTAATATTAAACGTCCAAAAAACATTACCAAATTTTATTGGAAGAGTATATATCGACGATAATCATCAAATGGTATAATTAGGGACCATTGAAAAACTTATGTATTTGATTAGAAAAATTATATTTTTTTTATTTAAAGTGATGTTAAAATTGTCACATTCATATATTAATAAGTATAAAAAATTTATTGTTTGATTTTCAAGAAGCTAAAATCGAATACATATATTGATAAAAAATATAGTAAATTTATCTTCATAAAAGTATTTTATTCTTAATTTTTTTATCAAGTAAGTATATTATATAATTTATAAATATGTATGTAGTAATTTTTTGATATAGGGAAATATCAAATAAATGTTATTAAAAATATTAAAATAAATATAATTTGGAGTAATTAAATTGTCCAATTAATTTTAATGATTCCCCTAACCCCATAGTGATATAATAAAATATTTTTTTTCATGGATAACACCTTATATTGATATTTAAAAAAAACCAGAAATGAATTGTGTCAAAATTGACACAATTGATATTTTGTTAAAAATGTTTTATAAAATTATTAAAAAAAATAAAAAAATTAATATATGTTCAAAAATTATTATATG
The DNA here is from genome assembly GCA_963277665.1 of Viscum album. Classification (NCBI taxonomy): domain Eukaryota; kingdom Viridiplantae; phylum Streptophyta; class Magnoliopsida; order Santalales; family Viscaceae; genus Viscum; species Viscum album. Next base: position 392,000,605 of record OY728158.1, read on the forward strand.
GTCTAAATTCTTCTATATTATTAATTTATAGTGTAATTTAAATTAAATAATTAAATATTTTACCCATTTAATTTTGAAACATTTGTTATCTTAATTAAAATTAAATAGAATAAATAATTGTCAATTAAAATGAAAATGTTTAAATTAAAATAAAAACTTTTAAAAATTCTATTAGATTAATAGATTCCAATATTTTAATATCTTATATTAATATAAATCAAATTTTTAGGTATTTTTATTGATTTTCACATTCTTATAATTTACTAGTTTCGGAAATTCCAAAAGTGCCCCTCACTCCAATTATAAAAGGACACATCCTCCCTAATTTATCCACAACTAATTAAGACTTTAAGTTCATACATACCCCACCCATTTAACTTATAAACTTCTTTAGTTACATTAAAGATGTTTTTTTCTTCTTAACAGAACAACTAAAGTTCGTTTATGTGAAGATCTAAAGAGAGAACTTCAAAGAAGAGGTAATCTACTCTACCTATTTTTCATATTTATTTCAAATTGTACTTCTATATAATGATTTTTTTAATTATATAATAATAACTCTAGTATAAATTATATAATGAGATGTTATTATAATTGTTAAATAACCATATTCAACATTCAATCCATTGTAATAAAGACGAAATCACAAGGCGTGTGTACGTACAACTTACCATCTCCACGTCGTGGTGTAATTTGTTTTTCACCACTACCTTACATGGATGGGTACAAAATTGATGTAATAAGTATATATATGATTATTATAAAATTATATTGATTCTGAAATATAGTACACCATTCAATTCAAAATCATTCATGAATTATGGGAATGATATCGTTACTCGTGTATATGTATGACCTAATATCTCCACGATGAAATGAGATTTATTGTCCACAATAACCAATAAAGAATTATTATAAAGTATATATATATAATAAATAAGAATTAATTATATGACATAATAATTCTGTTGTATTTATGTATATATATATATGTCATTTACTTGCTTTCATTCAATTTAATAAGGAAACAGAAACATCGTTCATGTGTACGTACGACATATCGTCTCCATGAACGGTGTATTCCATTCCAGTTATCTATGTATTATAAATATTTATATACTGAATATTTTTTAATCTATAAATCATATTTTACATTCTAGAATTATGTAAATCATGATATAAGTAATAAAATCAAGAAGAACAAGTCAAAACAAGCATCATAATAAAATTATTATTACCAAAAACATTTCTTTAACCTATATTTGATAAATAAATGGGTAATATAAAGTCATAAGTGAATCATATATGATATCATAGATATTATTATGGTTTTGTTACATGTTAATAATATATTTAATCCCACAATACCGATGTTTTGGACACATACAAAAGAAATCGGGCCTAAGGTAAGGGATAATTGTGCAATCTCATTATTACCGGAGATTGTTTATTCATAAATAATTGATGGGGTATATTTATCATTCACATCCCTTTTTCCTAAATAAATAATATTATTTATATTCTTCTTATATTTTTTAAAGTCATGTATACCCATTAGTGATATTATATTTAATTGTATGGAAGGAATATTTTGTTCATTTTCTATATGAGGTAATTTTTTACTTTTTTGATGAGAGTATGAGAAGAATGTTTATTTTTATTATATACAACATGAATAGATTTTTATGATTTAATAACAGCTTATTTCCATGAAACATAATTTACAAGATTTCAAATTTATTATAAATTAAATTATTTTCTTTAAAATTGCCTGTAATTTTGAGAAAAGAAATTTTTTTTGAAGAGAAATGATATTTTCCTCATGAATTGATTTCAACTATTTTATCAAAATTATTTTATTTCTAAGATAATGGTCTATAAATAGTTTTATGATAATATCTTTATTATTACTATGATTTTACTGTGTAAATGATGTAATATTATTTTATATAGATTATGTGACTATGGAATTATGTTTAAGAAACCCATTTTATTTCTTGGGTTATTCTATGATGAATGAATTATGTTTTTGTGGCACATGTGATAATGATTACATTATGATATGGGTGGGACCTAAAAATCCCTCCAATGTATTGGGTAAAGATTTTTCTTTCATGGGATAGACATGCCTTGAATGTAAATTAAACCCAGTTCACTAATAAATGGATGGAAAGGCATGTACACCCGGTTCTGTAATGGAATTTGTCCACTATGATGGCCATGGAAACAATGCCTTGGAAAGTGTGAAAATCATATTATGGGCTTATTTGTTTTCCAAAAATTCCATGTGTTATCCCAATTATATTTTATCATGGTTAATGTTACTTTTTGATCTATTCCTTATGAACTATAATGATTTATTTCATTGCTCAGGATTTTGATATTTAAACATTATGTTAATGTTTTTTTATATTCTTATGTTCATGGTTTTTTTATATTCTCCATGTTTACCCTTACTAAAAATTTGATCTCACCCTTTTTATGTTTTCTTTTCCTGGGGATATAATGAAAGGTTTTAACTAGGAAAACAAAATGGGAAGATATTTATGGGATAATTTGAATATCTTTCACAAATTTAGTAGATTATGTTCTAGGTTTCCAAAGACACTAAACTAATATTGACATCATGTGTCTATTTCGGTCAATTATTAAGTATTCCGAAAAAGAAATTTAATTCCCATATATGTCATTCCTGGGTCTCTACAGTTGGTATTAGAGTGAATTTTTAGTCATACTTTGGAAAGTAGGATGTAAAAACTTTAGTGATATACCTAGAGATATTTATAAGGTTATCTCTATGGATGTCCTAAGGATAAGTCAAGTATATGTTACAATCTTATAGTTTTTGTGGAAATCATGAATAACCTTGGATTAAACCTAAGATATCATATATTGAAATATTATATTTAATTCACTTTACATATGTGTTTTTAATCTCTAATATGTACTTTCCACACTTTGATTTATGGTCATAGTCAATATTTAGAACTACATAGAACATGGTTAACCATTGAATGTTTCAGATGTGGAAATTATGGTAATAGTATTGATTGATTGTAAATAACATGTGAAAGGTATGTGATGTTCTTCCAATGTTTTTTACATTAATCTTAAGAATCTTCAGGTTGATAAACCATAAGAAATGATTTATATTTTAGGAATGAAGAAGATGATGGATCCTGAGTAATGGCTTAATAATAGTGTTGGATGATTGTGGTGTATATGTTTCGGAATTCATAGATTATGATATATGAATCCTAAAACATATAAGTGTTTTCAATAAATTTTTTTCATTAAGGATTGGAATAGATATGTTGAATAGTTATAAGGATACAAACAGTGATATATGGGTAAGGTGATATTCTTGAAAAACCCCAAATTAAGGGAAAGATAACCCTTAATATGTTACATATGTTCAGATACAAATTTATTGATAAATATATGATGGATTCTAATAAGAAACATTGATGATTATAGTTTTAGGGGAGATAATTGTCTAGTTTTTGAAAAGTGGGTTATGATATCATGGACAAAGTATACAACATTTTGGGACTTAAGGAATATATCAAATAAATTTTTGAATAAAGATAAATGCATGTTTTCAATAAGGAAAATGGTAATTTAGTTTATTACCATGAATCAAGATAATGCATGATGAATTTATTAATTTTTTTAAATGTGACCAACAAGATATATCTTATGATATATGGGTGATAAATGAAGATATTCACATGATTTTTATATGATATTTCTTGAAATTGTTTTCTTGTACTGTGAGTTTAGATAGAAGTATTTTGGACAAGCCTAAAGGTTAGAATGAATTGAGTTTGGAATCATATATTATTTTTTCAGATATTTTTTTTAATATTATATCTATAATGTTATAATAGTATAGTTTCAGAAAAAGGACAACCACTAAGATGGGTGACAACCCATCACATCATAAAATCCTGTAGGAATTGAACCCACAACCTCGGTGTGACAGGCCTATATCACCAACCACTGGCCGAAAGGAAGTCCTTGGTTAGTATAATTTAGTTTTATTTTATTGAATAGGTATAATATACAAAGTATAAGTCCTATATTTGGAACCATATATGATTAATATCAACATATATGGACTTATGTATATTTTATTACATGTGCTAAACTTTTTGTTGAGACATATAGAATAACCTATAATTCTTTCACATGATCACCTAACACATAAATATTGTCAAATTAGATTTAATTTATATAAATAAAAGAGGAAATGGAAAATTTTCAAGTCACAAACAACAAATTAAGTATCTATTCTCATGAAAAATTATTCAACTTTAAGAAAATGATCTTGAAAACCAAAAATGTTATCTTAGTACCTTTTTATGGGATGAATAAAATGGTCCCATAAATTATCCAAAAATTAGGGTTTTCTAGTTTTTAAATTTCTACAAATAGTTTTCTCTATCACTATCCATTAGAACATGATGGTTATATTTTTTCTCCCATATCCAAGTTTTCGCTTCCCACCTATGTTCTCCTATGTGGAAACCCAATGATGAGTTATATTGGGTAACTGTTATGATTCTAACTTTCATTTTTAAAATGAAGTTTTAGTATTCCTTTTTATGTTGTCTGTTTCAATGAAAGAAACCTTCAAGTAGTAAACCTTTTATAACTCCAATTAATTTCAAGGGCGAAATTCATTTTAAGGGGGATAAAATGTAACACCCTATGATTTTATTAGCTATATTACTTTTAATTTCATTGATGTCTGGTGTTGTACGCTACACCAACATTATTTTATGATATACACAACACTGTGTTATCTTTCATTATATGTAACACTATTCTTGTCTTACGTTACACATATGAGCGACTTTCCTCGATAGCTTGCACTGTACGCAATACCGAGTTTCACAAAACAATGATATATTATTAAAATATTATTATTTAGTTGGATATATACTAGCTTTTATGAATATTATTAACAACATTTTTAATTTTATATAACATTAATATTCATCTAATATATTTTCTAGATATTATATATGAAAAAAATCCATTTGTTTCAGATAAAATAAATATTGTTATTTTCAAAAAAAATGTTTTTTTGCACCTTTTGATGGCACACCCATTCTAAATAGATTTTTAAGAGTTTTTTATATTCTATTTGATAATATAAAACCTTCTTTTAATGAAAAATATAAAAATTTACTCTAGTTGTATTTTTGGTATTTTTCTAATAAGAATATTTTTTTGACAAATAGTGAAAATACTGATTTTTTTTATTTTAAAGTCGTTAAACAGTAAAATTATTATTTTTATTTGTTTTAAACATTAATTAGTTAATTTTAATCAATTTATGGTTTTTTAAAATGTTTTTATACATGAATTTTTTATAAAAATATTTTCTATTTAAAAAAGATCTAATTTTCAAAAAAATTGTTTTTCGTGACATTTTAACGGTTTTATTTTAAATTTAATTATACAAATTCTATTTGTTGAATTTGGAAAATGGATTTAAAATTTGGAATTAAGAGGTACAAAGTTGGTAAGTTGTTCCCTTTTAGTTTTTATAATATGAATAGTAACCATGATAAATTTTATTTCTATGGTAATGGCTAAATTAGGTATTTTAGGTTAAAAAATAATATTATAATTACTATAAAATGAAAAAAACAAATGAAACCATTTTATTTGATGAATTTAATTCCACCCTTAACACTTATGGATTTAAATTATGTCATTTAATAGATACATTCCGTTGAAAATTTATTAAATAATATTTAAATCAAATAAAGACAGAAAGTGTCATTTTCTTTGTCATTAATATCTTTTAAGTGTTCACATATGGACAAATGGGTGATATCAATGAATATAAATGGTACATGTTAACTAAATAAACACATTTACGTAATAAAAAAATTATTTTTGATTTTTTGGGGCCATTTGGGAGATATAATGGTATTTATAATATTTTATTTATGGAAAATTTAAATATGTCACATTCATGATTAAAATAATATATCATTTTTAAAATATGGTTATACCAAAGCTAATTTGAATATAAATAAATATATGAGAGATAAAAATTTTAAATTTATCATTCTAATTTATTTAAAATTATAATGAAATAAATAATTTCATTTTTTATATATGGATGATTGATAAAATATTTAATTGATGAAAAATCAATAAACTAATTTTTATTAAAAAATAATGACCATTAAAGGGCCAAAAAACATTACCATATTTTATTGGTAGATTGTATATTGATAATAATAATCCAATGGTATAATTATAGACCATTTTTGGCCATATATAATTGATTAAGTCAATTATATTATTTTATTTACTGTAATATTAAAATTGTCACATTCATACTTAATAAGTATAACATTTTTAATGTTTTGATTTTAAAGAAGATAAATATGACTACATATATTATTCTGAAATATAGTAAATTTATATTCATTATAGTATTTTTTTTAATTTTTTATTCATCAAATAAGTATATTAAATAATTAAAAAATTGTTGATGAAGTAATTATTTGATTAAGGGAAATATCAAATAAATGTTATTAAAATAATAAAATAAAATTAATTTGTCTAATTAATTAATCTAATTAATTTTATAGACTCCATTAACCACATAGAGATATAAAAAAATTTGTTCATGGAAAACACATTATCTTCATATTTCTAAAAATCAATGAAATGAATAGTGTTAAAATGGACACAATTGATATTTTTTTAAAATATAGTTTTATAAAATAATATAAAAATCATAAAATGGTATTAAAAAATATATAATAACAACTATATGGTCTAAAATTTTCTATATTATTCATTTATTGTATAAATTAAATAATATAAGTAATTATTAAATTTTTTAATATTGAACCATTTGTTATCTCAATTAAAATTAAATAGAAGAACTCATATTTATTTAAAAAGATAATGTTTATATTGACTCAAATTGTGTCTAAATTCTAATTTTTAAGATATTTCAATATTATCATATATTATCTTCAAATATATCTCATTTTTAGGTGGTTTGATTGATTTTAAAATTATTATAAGTTAATAGTTTTTTAAATTCCAAAAGTGTATGTCACTATAATTAAGAAAGGATATATCCCCCCTCATTTATCAACAACTCATTAAGCCTTCTTGTTCATCCACCCCAACCTATTTATATTCTAAAATTACATTGCTAAATTATAGAGGTTCGGGTATTCTCAAAAGAAAAACTCTAGTTCCATTAAGAGGAGATCCAAATAGAGCGTGTCAATGAAAATGTAATCTCCTCTACTGATTCATTCATTTTTCATTATAATTCTACTTCTAATTCATGAGTTGTTTAATTGTAGAATAATAAATCCAATAGAACATATATATTGAGATGTTCTTATTATTATGAATCAACCATATTCAACTGTTTCTCCATCTTATGAAAGGCGAAATCAATACACGTGCGTACGTATGACTTACCATCTCTACATCATGTTGTAATCTATTTTTCTCCACCACCTTCCTTGGATTGACATAAAAATGGATTTAATAAAAATATATATGATTACTATAAAATTATATTTATTTTGAAATATATTACACCATTAAATTCAATACCGTTCAAGAATTATGGGAATGATATCATCACTCATGCGTACGTACGACCTACCCTCTCCACGATATGATGAGATCCATTCTCCATGTTAACCATTCAAGAATGATTATAAAGTATATTTGTAATAAATAAAAATAAAATATATAAAATAATAATGCTAATGGATGTATGTTTGTATATATATATTTCATTTACATCCTTCCATTCAACACAATAAGGAAACAGAAACATCGTTCATGCATACGTACGGCTTATTGTCTCCATGAATGATGTATTCTATTCTATTTATCTATCTATTATAAATATTTTTTATACTGAATAATTATGATATATAAATCATATTTTACATTTTTGAAGTATGTAAATCATGCTCTATGTAATAATATAATGAATAACAAGTCAAAACACGTGTTATAAATAAAATGATTATTACCCAAAAACATTGTTTTAATATGGAATTAATAAATAAATAGGTAATATAATGTCATAATTGAATAATATATGATATCATAGATATTATTATTGTTCTTTTAAACATTAATAATATTTTCAAACCAACTATATAGTAGTTTCGGGCACATAAAAAAATCGGACCATTGGTAAGGGACAATTTTTCAATCTCGTTATTATCCGAGATTGTTTATTTGTATGTATTTAATGGGGTATATTTATAATTCACATCCATTTTTCCAAAATATTTAAAATTATTTCGATTATACTACAATTTTTTGAAGTAATGTTTACCAATTGGTAATGTTTTATTAAATTATATGGAAGGAATCTTTCTTTTATTTTCTATATGAGGTACTTTTTGACATTTTTGACAAGAGTATGAGAAGAAGGGTTATTTTTATCTTATATGGAATGAATGTATTTTTTCACTTTCATAACACCTTATATCCATGAATATTCCTTTATAATATTTCAAGTTTATTATCAATTAAATTTTTTTCTTTTAAAATTTCACATCATTTTGACAAAAGAAAATGTTTTTGAAGAAGGAATGACATTTTCCTCAAGAATTGATTTCAAGTATTTTATAAAAATTATTTTCCATCTAATATGATGCTCTTTAAATAAGGTTATTTTTCTATCATAATTATTTCTAAGATTTTATTGTGTAAATTATGAAATTATATTTTATTTGTATTATTTTATGATGAAATGATGTTTATGAAACCCATTTTTTTCCTTTCATTATGATATGATGAATGATTCGAGTTTTTGTTGTACCTATAAGAATTATTTTATTATTAAATGGGTGTGACCTATATATCCCTTCAATGAAATGGGTAAATATTTATATCTCATGAGATAGACGTTACTGTAATGACAAGTAAACCAGGTTTAGTAATACATAGATAGAATGGCATGTAAACTCGATTCAGCAATGGACTTTGTCCACTATGATGGTCATGGAAGCAAGGTTTTGGATACTATTGAAATCATATTATGTGCTTATTTATTTTCTAGAATTCCATTTTTATGCTAATGCTATTTTATCATGGTTAATGTTACTTTATGACCTGCTACTTATGGAATACTAAGATTTAATTCATGGACCAATATTTTGATATTTAATGTTTATGTTAATGTTTTTTATATTCTTATGTTCATAGTCTATTTTATTTTCCCTTTGTTTACCCTTACTGGTTGTATGAGCTCACCCATTTTATGTTGACTTTTCTCTAGGATATAATGAACGGTTTTAGGTAGGAAAAAATGGGATGTTCTTTATGGGAGATGTTGAAGATCTTTCACCAAGTTAAAAGATTACATTCCATATTTCCAAACACACTAAACTAATATGGTCTTTGGGTATCTGTTTCTATCATGTATTAAGTATTCTATAAAAGAAATGTAATGTCCATATAATTAAATCATGGGAATCTACAGTTGGTATTAGAGGGAAGGTTCAGTCATTCTTTGGAAGGTTGTATGCTAAAAATTTTGTGAGATCCCTAAAGATATTTCTAAAGAAGTTTCTAGGGATGTCCTGAGGATATGTCATGTATAGGTTACAATCCTATATTTTTTATGATAATAATAAATAACATAGGATTATACCTATGATATCATAGATTGAAATATTATATTTAATTTAACTTACTTCTATTTTTTTAATCTCTCATATGTATTTCTCACACTTTTCTTTATGGTTTTTGTCAATATCCATAACTACATAAGAAATGGTAAACCATTTAATGTTTCAGATGTGAAAATTGTGGGAATAATTAAGATGGATTTCCTATGTAGAAATATCATGAAGAGAACCATGATAATGGTAAGATTATTGTTCATACTACAAAGGATAAATTTATTCTAAATGATATATAAATGGTATCTGATGTTTTTATAGTATTGTTTACATTAAAAATAAGAATCTTCTGGTTGAGAAACCTTAAGACATGATTCATATTTTAGAAAAGATGAAGATGATGGATCATGAGTAATGGTTTGATAATAATGTTGGATGATTGAGGTATAAATGTTCCAGAATTCATATATTATGTTATATGAATCATGAAATATATAAGTGTTTTCAATAAACGTTTTTCAATAAGGATTGAAATGGATATGGTGAATCATTATAAGGAGATAAAAATTTATTTAAGGGTAAATTCATATACTTAGAGAACTCATGATTAAGGGAAAAAACCCTTAATATATTCTTTATGTTCAGATAATTATTTTTGGATAAAGATATGTTGGATTTTTATAAGTAAGTTGGAGGATTATAGTTTCTTGGGAGCTAACTGTGGAGTTATTGAAAAATTGGTAATGCTACCATGGACAACGTATACAACATTTTGGAACATAATAAATATATCAAATAAAGTTTGGAATAAGGAAAAATTTATGTTTTCAATAAGGATATATGGTAATTTTTCTCACTAAAAAGACTCAAGAGAAGGCATGATGAAGTTATTCAAATTTTTGGAAGGTGACCAACAATATTAATCTCATGATATATGGGGGATAAATGAATATATTCAGGTGGTTGTTATGTGAACTTTATTGTAATTGATTTTTTGTACTGTGTGTTTGGTCATAAGTATTTTGGATAATCATAAAGTGTTTAATAGACTATGTTGCACCACATATAGTATTTTTTAAAGATAATTTTTTTAAATATTATATATAAAATGTTATAATAGTATAGTTTTAGAAAAATAACAACCCACAGGATGGGAAACAAACCATCACATCAGACAAGGCCGTGGGAATCAAACCCACAACCGAAGTGAAATAGGCTTTTATCTCCCACTAATGGCCTAGAGGAAGTATCTGGTTAGTATAAATTAGTATTATTTTACATAATATGCATGATTGATGAAGTATAAGTCCATTTTTTGAACCATGTACGATTAGTCTCACCATATATGGACCTATTCATATTTGATTACATGTGCTAACCATTTTGTTGAGATAGATGGAATGACCTATCATTCAATTTCATAATCTACTAACACTTTTAGAATGTTAAATTCAATTTCATTTTATTAAAATAAGAGATGATTTGAAAATTGTTTAAGGCAGGAACAACCAAGTAAGTATTTATTCTCATGAAAAATTTATCATCTTTAGGGAAAGGATCTTGAAAACTAAAAATGTTATCATAGAACCTTATTTTTCGATGAATAAGATTGTCTCATAAATTATCACAGACTTATGCCTTTCTAGTTTTTAGCTTTCCCCAAATATTTTTCCCTATAACTATCCATCGTAACATGATTACATGAATTTTTCTCCCATATCCATGTCTTCACTTTCCACATATGTTCTCCTATTTGGAATCCCAGTGAGGAGTTACTTTGGGTAGTTTTTATGTTTCTAACATTACTTTTAAAAATAAAGTTTCTTTATTCATTTTTTCAATGTTTCCATATATAAATGAAACTATCATGTAGTAAACATTTTATAACCCTGATGAATTTCGAGGGAGAAATTTATTTAAAGGGGGGTAGAATATAACTCTCCGAGATTTAATGAGATAGATTCTTTTTTATTTTTTTGATGTCTTGTGTTGTAAGTTACACCAATATTATATTGCTCTATACACAACCCTATATTATCTTTCATTATATTCAGTACTATTCACGTATTTTGTTATACATAAGAGAGACCTTCCTCAATAGCTTGCATTGTATGCAATTCCGAGTTTCACTAAATAATGATTTTTTATTAAAATATTATTATTTAATAGGATATAAAATAGAAGATATTAATAGTATTAAACACATTTAAATATTTATATAACATTAAAATTTATCTTATGTATTTTGTAGACATTATATAAGAACAAATCAAATTATTCAGATAAAAGAAATATTTTTTTCAAAAAATGAAGTATTGTCACCTTTTAATGGCACACCCATTTTAAATCTAGTTATTAACAAATTTATATAATCTATTTTAAAAAAATTCCTTATTATAGTGCATAATATAAAAATCTACTTTGGTTGAAATTTTGGTATTTTTCTAATAAGTTTCATTTTTTGATAAATAGTGAAAATACTGATTTTTTTATTTTAAAGATATTAAATAGTAAAATTTTATATTGGATTTATTTTAAATTTTCATTAGTTCGTTTTTAATCTATTATAATTTTTGAAAATTATTTTATTCATGAATTTATTATAAAAACATTTTCATTTCAAAAAAGGGCATTTTTCCAAAAACCGTTTTTCATGACATTTTAACGGTATTATTTTTAATTTAATTTTTTAACTTTTGTGTGTTGAATTTTTAAATATTAATTTAAAATATTGATTCAATAGGTCCAAATTTTTTATTTAGGTCCCTTTTAGTTTTTACCAACAAGAATAGTAACTATGGTAAATTTTATTAAAACAATAAAAGGTAATTTAGGTAATTTAGGTTAAAAAATAAAAATACAATGACTATAAAATGACCAAAAAAATGAAAAAAAATTATTTGATGAATTTAATTATACCCTTAACGTATAATGATTGAAATTATATCATTTAATAGACACTTTTACTTGAAAAAGACTTAAATAATATTTAAATAAAAGAAATACACAAAGTGTCATTTTATTTGTCATTAATATATTTTATGTGTTAACATATGGAACAATGGTTGATATAAACGAATATAAATAGTAAATTTTAACTTAATAAACATGTTTCAATAATATAAATTTACTTCTGACGTTTTGGGGCCATTTTGGAGATAATATGGTATTTATAATATTTTTTAATGAAAATTTAAAGATGTCACATTTCTATTTTATATAATATTTCATTTTTTAAATATTGTTTTTTAAGATAAATTAGACTATAAAAACTTATTTGAAAGATATAATGTTTATATTTATGATGGTAATTGATTTTTCATTTTTAGGAAATAAATAATTACCATAATGTTCTATATATGGATGAGGCCAAAAATATTAAATTGATGAAAAATCATTACACTAATTTTCATTAAAATGATAATAACCATTAAAGGGCCAAAACACTTTACCAAATTTTATTGGTCGCATGTATATCTACCATAAGAATAAAATGGTATAATTATGGACCTTTTGGTTCTATATGGAATTCATTAAGACAATTATATTATTTTATTAAAAGTAATTTTAAAATTCTCACATTCAAACTTTAGTAAGTATAAAATTTTTAATGTTTTATTTTCAAGAAGATAAATTTTAATACATATAATATTCTAAAATTTAGCAAATTTATCTTCATAATGGTATTTTATTTTTAATTTCTCTTAATCAAATAACTATATTAAATAATTAAAATATATTTATGTTGTAATTATCTAATTAAGTGAAATATCAAATAAATGTTATTAAAAATATTAAAATATGTATAATTTGGGATAATCAATTTTTGAAATAAATTTTCTAGATTCCCACGACCCCTTATAAATTTAATAAAATATTTGGTTCTAGGATAACACCTTATCTTTATATTTTTAAAAATCCATGAAATGAATTCTCTCAAAATCGACACAATGGATATTTTGTTAAAATAATTTTTTTTAATTATTTAAAAATATTAAAAAATTATTAAAAAATATATAATAATTATTATATAGTCTAAAATTTTCTATATTATTATTTTATTGTATAATTGAAGTCAAATAAGTAAATATTTCACCTTTTAATATTAAAACATTTGTTATCTTGATTAAAATTAAATAGAATAACTAATTGTTAATTATAATGATATTGTTATAATTCAAATTAAAACATGTCTAAATTATAGTTTTTGATGATATTGCAGTCATATAATATCTTATCTTAAAATATATTTCATTTATGAGTTATTTGGAATGATTTTCATATTATTATAAATTAATAGTTTCAGAAATTCCAAAAATTTTCCTCACTCCAATTATAAAAGGACACCTCCTCCCTCATTTATAGACAACTAATTAAGCCTTAAATATCTTCCATAACCTTCCCATTTATCTTATAAACTTATGTAGTAACATTATAGAGGTTCTGGTCTTCTCAAAAGTCCTACTCTAGTTCCAGTAAGGGGAGATCTAAAGAGATGACGTCAAAGAAGAGGTAATCTCCTCTACAGATTCATTCACATTTATTTCTACTTCAAATTCTACTTCATGAGTAGTTTCATTATATAATAATTAATATAGTATAAAATATATAGTAAAATGTTATTATAATTATAAAATAGACATATTCAACTTTCTATCCATCATATGAAAGATGAAATCACCACGTGTGCGTACGTATGGCTTACCATCACTACATTGTGTTATAATATGTTTTTCGCCACCACCTTACATGGATGGTTATAAAAATGGATATAATAACTATATATATGATTATTATAAAATTATATTGATTCTGAAACATATTAAATCATTAAATTCAATACCATTCAGGAATTATGGGAATGATATCACTTCTTATGTGTACGTACGACCTACCGTCTACACGACGTGATGAGATTAATTTTCAACATTTACCATTCATGAATGACTATAAAGTATATATATAATAAATAATCATGAAATATATGAAATAATAATGATAATGGATATATATATATATATATATATTATTTTCATTCTTCCATTCAATTCAATAAGGCAACAGAAACATCATTCATGCGTACGTACGACTTATCGTCTCCATGAACGATGTATTTCATCCCCATTATCTATCAATTATACATTGGTATAAATAGAATATTTATGATATATAAATAATGTTTTACATTATGGAAGTTAGTAAATCATGATCTATGTAATAAGATCAAGAATAACAAGTCAAAACACGTATGATAAATAAAATAATTATTACCCAAACAATTGCATTAACATGGAATTGATAAATAAACATGTAATATAAAGTCATAAGTGAATCATATATGATATCATAGATATTATAATTTTTCAGTTACAAGTTAATAATATCATTATACCCACTATATAGAATTTTAAAAAATATACAGAAGAAGTCGGACCTATGGTAAGGGATAATTTTGCAATCTCATTCTTAACCGAGATTTTTTATTCGTAAGTATGTACTAGGGTATATTTATCATTCACATAAATTTTTCCAAAATATATAATATTATTTCTATTATTAAACTATAATCTAATGTCATTATTACAAATTAGAGATGTTTTATAAATGGAATGGAAGGAATCTTTCTTTCATTTTCCAAAGGAGGTACTTTTTGACTTTTCTAACAAGAGTATGAGAAAAAAATTTATGTTGAACTTATACAGCCTGAATGGATTTTTATGCTTTAATAACACCTTGTTTACATTAATATTCCATTAAAATATTTCACATTTATTATCAGTTAAATCCATTTAATTTAATATTTCATGGAATTTTGTTAAACGGAAATGTTTTTGAAGAAAAAAGGATGTTTTCCTCAAGATTTGATTTCAAGTGTTTTATCAAAATTATTTTCCATCTTAGATGACACTATTTATATAGGGTTATGTTTCTATCCCTATTATTACTATTATTTTATTTTATAAATGATGGAATGATATTTTAAATGGATTGTGTTATGATGGAATTATTATTAAGAAAACCTTTTCATTTCTTGGGTTATGCTATGATGAATGATTTATGTTTTTGTGGCACATGTAAATATGATTTCAACATGAGATGGGTGAGTCATATATCTCACCCCAAATAATTGGGTAAAGATTTATATCTCATGATATAGAAATTAATGTAATGTAATGTAAACCCAGTTCAGTAATACATGGATAGAACAACATGTAAACTCAGTTTAGTAATGGACTTTGTCCATTTTGATGGTCATGGAAGCAATGCCTTGGCTACCATGGAAATCATATTATGTCATTATTTGTATTCCATAATTCCATGTTTTATGACAGTGATATTTTATCATTGTTAATATTATTTTATTATATATGTCTTAGAAACTATAAAGATTTATTTCATGGCTCAGGATTTCGATATTTGAACTCTAAGATCAGTTTTTTTACATTCTTATGTTCATGGTTTGTTTTCTTTTCACCATGTAAACCCTTACTTAGCATTTTAGATCACCCTTTTTATGTTTTCTTTTCTCTAGGATATAAAAAAAGGTATTAGGTATGAATAAAAAATGGGTATATTTTTATGGGAGATGTTGATGACCATTCACCACATTAGAAGATTATGCTCAATGTTTCCAATGACACTAGACTAATACGGTCTTTTGGCATCTGTTTGTGTCATGTATTAAGTATTACGCAAAATAAATGTAATTTCTATGTATGTAAAATATGGTTCATTAAAGGTAAACCCACAAAAAATTCTCGTTTATATACTTTTGGATCTTTTTTATATTCTATATTTAATGGCTAGAAAATATCAAATTTGAAGTCGAGATCTAGAAATTGTATCCTCTTGGGGTAAATAGATTGTGTGAAGGGGTATCATTTTTTAGACCACACTACCCACAAACATATCATCAGTAGATATTCCTCCTTTGTATAATACAAGGTGAAAATGAATATTTATTGATACATGGATAAATAGAAGACCTAAACTACAATAGTTGAGGTGAATAGAAAATCAAAGGAAGAACCAGTTTCTTAGGAGGCATTAACAGAGCATGATGAACATGTACTTATTGATTTTGGAACTAAACTATCAACTCAGGAAATAGTGTGACACTCATATTATGTCATTGAAAGTAGTATTTTGTAATTATTATTTTCTTAGTATAGAGATCAAACTTTTTTGGTGGAGGAAACCCAGATTCTAGATGTATCATCATGGATGGAGTCAATAAAAGATTGAATAAAATCTATATATAAGTGTCACGACCCATCCTCGGGGCCCATGTCGTAACTACCCCAAGCCCGCCTTCCATAGGCCAGGGGCTGGCGACTAGAACCAAAGGCGTAAATCCAGACAATTGGGAAGGCATTGCCTTTATAAAACATAAACACATCCAACCAGAGTATAAGAAGAAGAAAACACTAAGTAAAACTGAAAAAAAGTACTGCTGAAAGTAAGGGGCTAGAAATACAAGCCCAACTATAAAGTACAAGGAAAAAGAAAAAATAGCTAGAGGGTGAAAAGTAGCTCCTAGATCGTCCACCACAGATCCTACCTGAAGGGTAGGTAAAGATAGCGCAGCTCCTTGATCATCCACCACGGATCCTACCGGAAGGGTATGTACAGATAGCCTCCTCAGTGCCCTCATCTGTCAACCTCCTCCATGTACTGATTCGTCGTGAGGTCCACCTCCAGGTACCATCTAGTCCTCATACACTCGGCCTCCGTTAGTGCTGTTCGTCGTCTGCATCCAACACAACGAGGTGCGGGCATAGCCCATGCATGGGTGAGTATAACGTTACTCAGCAGGACCCCGAGACCCTCAAGGTCTCACTAAATCCAACAAGGATAAACCACAAAGAAAGATATCAACATAAAACCTCTACATAGGTATATGACCATACATATACCTAAGTTATCAAGTAACCCATCTCAATCATGAGGAAAACACAAAGGTCATTGACTCAGCTCAAACCATGATTTTTTTTCACAGTGACGAAAACACGGCTGCTGGAGAACTCCTCTTCTTACGAGCAGAGTAGTCCTGCCATGACTATGAGGTGCCATTAACTAATCTTAGACTGCTGAGGTACACCTCCTGTCGAGTACCATGGGTCTCCCACCTCACAAAGTAGTGCTCCACCGCCATGGGTCTACCACCTCACAAAGTAGTGCTCCCCCTCATAGCCTACAGAGGTACTCCTCCTATCGAGTACCGCAGGTCTGCCACCTCACAAAGTAGTGTTCCTCTGTTGTGGGTCTACCACCTCACGAATTAGTGCTCCCTACTGGGCTATACAAGTCACTCCGAATCGAATCGGACAAGCAGTCATCGGGTCTCAGCCAGCTACAATGTCACCACACTCCGTATGCTCGTCTCTGGGAGGATCCTCTCATGAGCTACTGGTTGATACATCCAAGTGTCAAGTAATATCATGTGGAAGAATCTCAAAATACTGCCTCGTCATAGGGGTCACAACGCAACAGACGGTGCGTCAATCGGACGCCCGGTCTGTGAGTTATTAGCATTTCCGTTCGAGGGGCTCGGTTGAATTTCAGGTACAATCCAATCTGGCCATACTCCAACTGAGTCCAATCCTTAGGTGAATTATGCCACAAGAACCATCTCATCAAGATGAATCCAATAAAGTCGATGGCACGTCAATCGGACCTCTGGAGCTCAAGTTATAAGCGTTTCCGCTCCGAGGGCCCGGTTGGTTTCGAGTTCGAACCAACCCGGCCATTCCCAAACTTCTCTAAAACCATGGGTGTAATATAAAGAAATGACCGTATCGATCCAAGGAATCCTACACAACTGAAGGTGCATCTATCGGAGGCCTGTAGCTCAAGATATTTCCATTTAACAAAAAACGGTCCGAAAATAGGGGGTCTGGGCCCGGTCCGACCCGGCCCAATACCCCCTGGGTTGGCCTGAACTGGGTTGACCCAACTCAGGTCTAGGTCCAGCCCAGTTGGGTGCGGCCCGACATGGCCGGCGCGGCCCAGCCGGTGCGGCCCGACCCTAGTGGCCTGTCCCGGCCCGGCTGGGGGAGCTGGCTCGGCCGGTTGGCCGAGCGTGTTGCGCCGAGCGGGAGGGGGGGTGCTGATTGACACCAGCGGTGCCCGCTGGCGCCGCACCGCCTCCCGAATCCTTCTTGGCCACAGGATCTGTTTCATCGCCGCCGCAGCTGTTACTGCAGCGGGTTTCCTCCGGTGGCGCGCCGGCGCCGCCATGGAGGCATGGCGCACCGGAAGTGCCTTCCGCAGACCACCAGACGCACTCCGGAGGTCCAATTCGCCCACCTCCTGCGCCTATGGATCTCCTGGGACCTGTTCATCACTGCGATGACTTCCAAACACCATTGCGGTCTCGTTTCATCGTCACCCATCAATACGCACACAAAAGAACAACCAACGAAGGGTCTGTGCTTGTTCGTTTTCTCGTGCCCTCGGCAATAGAGGCTCAATCCATAATTCATCAACGTCAAGGTTTTAATTTATTCAAAATAAATTATGCAAACACCCAGAAATTAAATACCCATGCACAAGGGTATAAATCACGTATACACTAAATATGAAAACCCCCTACCTCAATAATCTATGTCGAACGTTGGAGTCGCGAAAGACGACGTCGTGAGGTGAGGATCCGTAGATGTCGTCGCAGTGCACCGAGGAGGAAGCAGCGTCTCTTCTCTTGTCACGGAGAAGATAAATTAAGACTCATCATTGTTGGAGAGTTCCCTACGTCGGTGTCTCCTACCTTATCACGGAGGAAGAAGAGAATGAATAACAGTGGTCGTCGAGTCATTCTACGTTGAAGGGAAGATGGTCTTTGTCAAAGAAACATCATTCTTCGTTGAGGATGATGTTCTTCAAATAAGGAGTAACTTCCTTTTACATTCACACAAAATCTCTCTCCAACATTTCTGACACAACAATCCAACCAAAATTAAAATAAGACTACCCCTTATTTTAATTAAACTTGCCATTCCTTCAAAATTTAAAATTCAAAACACTTAATTAATTTAATTGAAGAGGTTAAAATAATTAATTATGGTGTGTGTTGGCAAGAATTAAAGTGGGAGAGAGAGGAAGTGGAAAGGTTGCACATTTAAAGAGGAGTTAGCAAGTTCAAGAAGGGGGGTTTAAGGAGTTTAGGGAATGTGAATAGTTGGGGCTCGTGTGGGACCCACCTCACAAATATCCACACATGGGTAGTTAGGTGGTGTGGGTCCAACCCCTAACTCTTCCATGTAGGATATAACCACCAAGGATATAGATAACATTGCACCAACAATTTTATTCACTTCTTAATTAAACCCTAATTAATAACGTCTACTCCCATGCAAACGCCACTACGGTAAGGTCCCCTTAAGCAATTACCGGCATTGCGAGTTCATCAGTGCCCTGAGATTTCAATTCCGAGCACCAGTTCAAAAGATAGAAAAACCCGCACGTATGTTCATGGAACATACCCAAACAAAACTTCGGAAATTGATTTCGGGCACACCGGGCCTCAGAATCTATTGCTGTCAGAAGCCACAGACTCGTAAAATTCCAAAGTATTTAGGAAAACGTTTTCCTTGAAATTTCCGGGTCTTTACATTACTCCCACCTCAAGGATTTACGTCCCTGTAAAGCTTTAAAACACACTAGGGAAAAAAATAGGTATCAAGCACTCATCTGAGCCTCCCGCTCCATTGTGCTCTTCTTGAGGTTTCTGTGCTGCTAGAGAAAGCGCATAAGAGGAATTGGCCATCCTTATAGGACCCGATCCTGTCGATCCTCAACCTCTAATGGAACCCATAAAAGTTTCCCCGTCATCGATGTCCAGCTCTCCGTGGTCGATGATGACGGATAGGTTGTGCACACATCTCCTCAGCTGAGATACATGGATGACATTGTGCACCCGGTGCATATGAGGTGGAAAGGCCAGGTGGTAAGCCACCTTGCCTACTCTTCATGGAACCTGGAAAGGTCTGATGAAATGTAGAAATTACATGCCACCCCAACCAAAACTCTGTAGACCCCATCGAGGTGAGACCTGTAAGAAGATGTGGTCATCACCCTTGAACTCTAGTGGTCTCGTCTCCTATCTGCATAGGACTTATATCTGCCCTGTGCAGTCTTTACCCGCTTCTAGATGATCTGCACCTTCTCCGTTGTAGCATGATCCATCTCTGGTTCTACACGTGCTGACTCTATCACTATCAACAAAGGATATCTGAAACGCGGCCAACTGCTATCTCGCTACTCCCGACAGCTGAATGACCGATCTCTCACTAAGA
This sequence comes from Viscum album, assembly GCA_963277665.1. Lineage (NCBI taxonomy): Eukaryota > Viridiplantae > Streptophyta > Magnoliopsida > Santalales > Viscaceae > Viscum > Viscum album. The sequence continues at coordinate 392,021,549 of OY728158.1, forward strand.
GCATATTCTAAACGTTTCCCTCCCCAGGAGTATAAAATATCTCTAAGTCATTGTCCTGGAGGATTTCAAGCCATTAATTTTGTCTCAAGTTCATGTCCTTTTGAGAGAAGATACACCTGATACTATTGAGTTGGAGAGAACCGTAAACCGTTCACTCAACGAACAATGGGTGAGACTAGCCAATTGCAAGTACTCATCACCACCCTTCTTCATCTATGTTCTTCCAAAGAGCTGCTGAGATTTCTCCTCTGCCGAAAAGAGAAATTTAGTCTCATCCCCCCGGGATGAACCACGTTCTTCAAATAATACAATCAATCCTGACATGAAATGTACTATTTCTTGCCATAGACGACGTCGTACGACCTCAACGCTAGTACCAAAAGATCCAACTGTTACTCTTGCCTCCAAGGGTCGAGTCACACTATCGGCATCAGTGCATTGTTAATGGGTCTCCTCCTGTAGGAATCTCGCAAGTGAGGGTCAAGTCAATAGTTTTAACCGGAACCTCTTAGTATCAACCATACAAAAAGAACAGGAAAGTAAATATAACAAAGATAAGGGTCTTTTATTATAGTTTCTCAAGTACAAAGACACGCAACAACCACATCCAACAACAACATGGAACTAGAAGCCCATGAACAAAGGCCTCCATGCCTAGAACTAGTCTCTCTCTTGTACACTTGATTTCAGAGCCCCATAGTCATATGCTTCAGCTGCCTGAAGCTGTGCTCTCCCATGTCCACCTATTCCCTGTGGTTAGGGTGGACCTCCTGGTGGTGGTTGTGGCAACACCTCAAAGCGTTGTCCACCTCCAGCTGCCTGGCCATCTCCCCTGCCTCGGTCTCTTTCTCCTTGTGGTCCACCTCGATCGAACCTCTGCCTTTGCCTGGGAGGTCCTTCATCTATCTGTTGATCATCAGAGAGGTGGGTCGGATAGTCACAAGCCTTGTGACCCTGTTCGCCGCATGTGTAACATAGCGTGGAAGGTCTGGCTCTGTCACTACCCTTGGTGCCTCGCACTACCGATCCCGAGTCATGCGGTCGTCCACCTGTAGGTCTGGCCCTCTTGGACCTCTGCGTCATCTGTCTACTGCCAACTGTAGAAGACTCCGCTGCATGCCGGCTAGTAGTGGATCCCACTATTGGAGACCTCTCAACAAGGAAACTCTCCACTAAGAGGGCTTGCTCCAACACCCCCATCTGCGTCAGGATGCTATGAGAAACAACTGAAGCTCTAATCTCTCTCCTGAACCCCCGTTCGAAGGTCCGGCCCCTGAATAACGAGTCTCGTACCATATTAGTGGAGTAGCATAAGAGTTCGATTAACCTTGCTGAATACTATGCCACCATCATGATACCCTACTAAAGATATTGTAGCTCCTGTATACGCACTTCTTGAAGGGTGGCTGGTACAAACTCTATACGAAACATGCTCTCGAAGTCTGCCCACAGATGTGTCGCCTCGTCATGCATCTGGAGTAGCATGCTCCACCATCTTCCTGCTACTGCTTGAAGGAGGCTGGCAGCAAGGATCACCATAAAGTCTGTTGGAATCCTTAATAGCCTGAAGACTCTCACTACAACCTCTAGCCAATCCTCAGCCGCCTGTGGGTCCGTATCTCCCCGGAACCTGGGTGGCCTCTAGAGCAGGAACTCGTGCAACACGCTCAAGCGGCATGCATCGCCTGCTACTGGGGCTGGTGGAATCGGTGGCCCAATAGGTGGTAGTACTGCTGGTGCCTCAACTGGAAGAAAACCCTGTACTGAGGCCTCGTCGCTCAGTGGTCTGTCAGTATGTACAACTCTTGGGGCTCTAACTGGTCGTCCGCAGGGAGGCATCCTGAAAGAAACATATGTGACACGGTCAAAAGACTAAACCTGGTGAGCTGACTTGATTTGAGATGATTTTAAAGAAAACTTTGAAAACACACAGGCAATCAATGTTTTCATGAACTGAGTCAGAAATCAGTATTCAGGGTCCTTGTGTATGGATATGTCGGCCGCCGCACCAACAGTGGACTCCCTGGACTGAAAACCACTCTCGGTACACTTAACACTATTGCTTCACAAAAAGAAAATATCAAATTCATAAGTTCTACGGTAGAACCGACGTCCTCTAATACCAATTTGTCATGACCCATCTTCGGGGCCCATGCTGTGACTACCCCAAGCCCGCCTTCCATAGGCTAGGGGATAACGACTACCACCAAAGGCGTAAATCCCGATAACTGGGAAGGAATTTCATTTATAAAACATAAACACATCCAACCAGAGTACAAGAAGAATCAAACACTAAGTAAAACTGAAAACAAAAGTAATACTGAAAGTAAGGGGGCGGAAATACAAGCCCAACTGTAAAGTACAAGGAAAAAGACAAAACAACTGGAGGGTGACAAGCAGCTCTTGGATCATCCACCATGGATCCTACCCAAAGGGTAGGTACAGATAGAGCAGCTCCTAGATCGTCCAACATGGATCCTACCTGAAGTTTAGGTACAGATAGCCTCCTCAGCGCCCTTGTCTGTCAACCTCCTCTGGGTACTGACTCATCCTGAGGTCCACCTCTAGGTGTCGTCCAGTCCTCATACACTCAGCCTCTGTCAGCGATGTCCGTCCCGTGCATCCAACAAAACGAGGTGCAGGCATAGCCCATGCAGGGGTGAGTATAACGTTACTCAATAGGGACCCCGAGACCCTCAGGGTCTCACTAAATCCAACAAGGATAAACCACAAATAAAGATCTCAATGGATAACCTCTACTTAGGTATATGCCCATACATATACCTAAGTTATCAAGTAACCCATCTCAATCACGAGGAAAACACAAAGGTCATTGACACAGCTCAAACCAGGATTTTTATTCACGATGACAAAAACACGGCTGCTGGAGAACTCCTCCTCTGTCAAGCATAGTAGTCCTGCTATGAATATAAGGTGCCACTCACTAAACTTAGATTGTTGAGGTACTCCTCCTATCGAGTACCTCAGGTCTACCACCTCACAAATTAGTGCTCCTCCACCAGGGGTCTGCCACCTCACAAAGTAGTGCTCTCCCTCATAGCCTACAGATGTACTCATCCTGTCGAGTACCACGAGTCTTCCACCTCACAATGTAGTTCCCCTCTGCTGTGAGTCTGCCACCCTACAAATTAGTTCTCCCCACTGGGCTATACAAGTCACTCCAAATCGAATCAGACAAGCAGTCATCGGGTCTCAGCCAGCTACAAGGTCACCGTACTCTATATGCTTTTCTCCGGGAGGATCCGCTCCATGAGCTACTAGTCGATACTTCCAAGTGTCACATAATCTCATGTGGGATTATCTCAAAATACCACATTGTCATAGGGGTCACAACGAAATAGACAGAGCGTCAATCGGACGCCCGGTCTGTGAGTTATTAGCATTTCTGTTCAAGGGGCCCAGTTGGATTTTGGGTAAAATCCAATACGAACATACTCTAACTACGTCCAAACCCTAGGTTATGTATACCAAAAGAACCGTATCATCAAGAGGAATCCAATAAAATTGACGGCACGTCAATCGGACGTCTGGAGCTCAAGTTATAAGCGTTTCCACTCCGAGGGCCCGGTTGGTTTCGAGTTCGAACCAACCCGGCTGTAACCAAACATTGCCAAAACTTGGGTGTAATATAATTAAATGACCGTAATGATCTGAGGAATCCTACGCAACTGACAGTGCCTCAATCGGAGGTTTGTAGCTCATGATATGCCTGTTTAAAAAAAATGGTCCGAAAATAGGGGGTCTGGGCCCGGTCCGACCCGGCCCAATACCCCCTGGGTCGGCCCGAAACGGGTCGACCGGACCTGGGTCCAGGTCCGGCCCTATTTGGTGCGGCCCAACCCAGCTGGCGCAGACCGGCGCGACCCGCATTGCCCACCCCGGCCCGGCCGGGGGAGCTGGCTCGACCGGTTGGTCGAGCGCGTTGCACCGACCGGGGGGGCACTGATTGACACCGGCGGCGCCCACTGGAGCCGCCCCACCTCCCAAATCTTGCGCAGCCATGGGATCTGTTGCACCGCTGCTGCGGCTACTGCGGTGTCGGGTTTCCTTCGGCGGCGCGCCAATAGTGCCTTCCGCGGACCACCGGATGCACTCCGATGGTCCGATTCGCCCACCGCCTGCACCTATGGCTATTTCGAGACCCGTTCTTCACTGCGACAGATTCGAAATGCCATTTCGGTTCCGTTTCATCGTTTCTCGTCAATCCACGCACAAAAGAATAACCAGCGGAGGGTCCGAGCTTATTCATTTTCCCGTGCCCTCCACATTAGAGGCTCAATCCATAATTCATTAACGTCAAGGGTTTAATTTATTCAAAATAAATTATACAAACACCCTGTAATTAAATACTCATGCACGGGGGGTATAAATCATGTATACAATAAATACTAAAACCCCCTACCTCAACAATAAATGTCGAACGTCGGAGTCGCGGAAGACGGCATCACGAGGCGAGGATCCGTAGATGTTGTCGGAGTGCACCGAGGAGGAATCGACATCTCATCTCTTGTCCTGGAGAAGAGAAATTAAGACTCATCATTGTTGGATAGTTCCCCACGTCGGTGTCTCCTACCTTATCCTGGAGGAAGAAGAGAATGGAGAACCGTGGTCGCCGAGTCGTTCTATGTTGAAGGGAAGATGTTCTTCGTCAAAAAAGAAATGTTCTTCGTTGAGGATGATGTTCTTCAAATAAGGAGGAACATCCTTTTTCTTTCACACAAAAGATCTCTCCAACATTTCCCACACAACAATCCAACAAGAATTTAAATAATACTACCCCTTATTTTAATTAAACTTGCCATGCCGTCAAAATACAAAATTCAAAACACTTAATTAATTTAATTGAAGTGGTTCAAATAATTAATTAAGGTGTGTGTTGGAAAGAATTAAAGAGGGAGAGAGAGGAAGTGGAAATTTTATACATTTAAAGAAGAGTTAGCAAGTTCGAGAAGGGGGGTTTAAGGAGTTTAGGGAATTTGAATGGTTGGGGCTCATGTGGGCCCCACCTCACAAATATCCACACATGGGTAGTTAGGTGGTTGTGGGTCCCACCCCTAACTCTTCCATGTAGGATATACCCACCAAGGATATAGATAAAAATGTACCAAAAATTTTAGTCACTTCTTAATTAAACCCCAATTAATAACTTCTACTCCCGTGCAAACGCCACTACGGTAAGGTCCCCTTAAGCAATTGTCCGCGTTGCGAGTTCATCGGTGCCCTCGGATTTCAATTCCGAGCACCAGTTCAAAAGATAGAAAAACCCGCATGTACGTTCACTAAATATACCCAAACAAAACTTTGGAAATTGATTTCGGGCACACCGGGACTCAGAATCAAGTGCCGTCATAAGCCACAGACTCGTAAAATTCCAAAGTATTTAAGAAAAAATTTCCTTATAATTGAAGGGTATTTAAAATAAGAACTAAACTTGTTATATTATTCAATTACTTATTGTATGTTACGTTATCCTCAATAAATGGGTTTATATGATCATGCGGGATGGAAAGAACCAAGTGGAAATATATCATGCAATAATGGTGGTTAAAGTATATGCTCGGAAGGGAAGTATTGATTTCATTGAAATATTGTATCCTGTTTTTAGACTGGAGAATTTGGAATAGTTTTATCAATGTTTTCTACATACACATTACATCTATAACAGTTATATGTGAAGAAAATTTTTCTACATGGTGATATTGATATATAAATAAATATACTATAACAAGAATACTTTACAAAATATGTAATAGAGAACATAATTTACATGTTCAAAAAATCCATGTACGGTCTCAAGAAATTTTCAAGGTGTTGATATAAGATATTTGATTCATAAATCATGATCCTTAGATACAATAGATTTCATTCATATCCTTTTTCATATTTCATGGGTTTAGATGCTAATTATTTCATCATTATTCTATTTTCTTCAGATGATTTATTAGTTGCAGGAAACCATAATGATCAGATCTTAGAGATGAAGTCATAATTTACTAGGGAGTTTTATATGAAAGACATGGGACCAGAAAACATGATTCTAAGGATGAGAAATCTCTGAGACCAAAAAAATTGGAATATTTAGATAAAATAGAATAATTAATTATGGAAATTATTGAAATTTTTCATTAGGAAAGACTATAATCTAATCTACACTCACATCTTGTTAATTTTATATAATCCTATATGATGAGTCCTAGTAGTGAAGCAGAGAGAATAGAGATGTATCACGTACCATATGGATCAACAGTGGGGAGTTTGGTGTCCATTATAGATTGTATGAGACCATACATTTCACATACAGTGGGAGTAGTTAGTTAGTACATGTGGAATCTAGGACAAGGGAATTTGATAACTACAAAAAGGATTCTGAGGTACATCAAGGAGACTACAAATGCTGCATTATGCTATAGAGGATTATATTTCACTATCAAAGTCTATGCTGATTAATATTTTACAGGTGATTATTACCAAATAGAATCAATTATTGTTCATGGGTTTTCACTTATAGAAGGAGACTTGAGCATAATTTCAACAATAATGTTTGTTTTGGATTTATCCATGATGGAGGTGGAATAGGTGGATGCTATAAAGTCTTGTAAAGAGGCTAAGTGGTTGATAAGTTTATTGGGGTATCTCTGGAAAAGATAGGGTTAGATTCCATTATTTTGTTAAAGACATGTCACCTTACACATCTCAAGGAATCCATTGTTTTCAATCCAAGATGAAGCACATTGGAGTACAATATCCCTTAATCTAAGATGTGGTGGACAAAGGAAGTGTGGAAGTGATGAAAATTACCACTAATGAAAATCTCCCATATTTCATAATGAAGGTGGTTAAATTTTATATGTTTAGATAGTGTTGATCATTAAGTGGCCTCACAGAGACATAAGAAACATGGTTTGGATGGTAAAATGCATGTGTGAAAATTTTATTAATTCACAATAAATCTCAAAGTATGAGATATGTTGGCATTATTTTCTCTAACAAACAGTGCTTACACCCCCTCCCCTTACCCACTTTATCAAAGGGGAAGCCTTGGTAGGTGGTTGCTGGCTATCTCTACCAAACCCACAAATCATTTAGAGTAGTAAGAGAGGCACCAGGTAGGGATAATAGTATCCTATAAAATGAACGAGTTTCATTTGTAGTTAGAATCTCAATCTTCAGTAGTTCTTCATTTATATGTGTAGTATTTTGTGATTTGTTTTTCCCACATATTCCAGAGTGAGATTTTAAGGGGTTTCTCTTTATAATAGTGAGGGATTCTATACCCAATTTTACCCACAGTGTTCTTTTTAATTTCTTATGGTTGTTTTACAACTTTTGTTTTTTGGTTTTTCTACATTACATCTGGTGTCTATTTATTTATATGATTTTCCCTTTATTTTATCTTTCTATTACTGCTGCACTAGTGGGAAAATAATTTACGGTCCCAACTTAATAAATTAAACTTTTTCCAGCCAACAAATAATTGTTTATTCCCCTAACCTAATGTAACAATCTTATATTGTCATTTCCATTGGGTGTCTCTACCAAACTATCTTCACATCCCTCCACGAGAGACAAAATCTAGGACATCAAAAATGGAATGGTCAAGGAAATGTTTAAATAAAATATTTAATGGAATATTTCAATTTATTTTCATTTATTTCCATTCAGTTTTATTGATAATAACCGATTATGAATGGATTAAGTGACATGAATATCCATTCCATGTGTTTAAGGAATAAATGATAACGATCATTAATGTGTGCCAATATGTTGAATATGGGTGATGTATTTCATTAAACGAAACTCATCAATAATGGATATATGTCTGGATGATATCCCTCCTCTAGTTTATATCCAATTATATGGAAGCTTCCTTGTAACTTTATTCATCCCAATATATCATTTGTCATAAAACCAAAGGGGATATAACCCATTTAGTGTTTTGAGGTATTTTCATTGTGAATGAGGATCCATAGACCGATGTACCACCCTATAAGTCAAATATATGTGTTTCTTTCTCCTCTTATCTTCCTCAAACATTCTACCCATATTAAAGAAGAGGAAAACTATGGGAAATAAGAACCAAGAATGCTACATTTTTTGTCGATTTTATTTATGATGTATGTTTCTTTTATTCAAGGATAGTTTCTACCTATCTGGGTATTATTTTTGTTGAATATAAACTAATATATATATATATATATATATAATATGATATTACATATGAAAGTGTATTTTTATAAATATTCATTCGATATAGGTCTTATAATTATTGTATTAATAACATTCTGTAATATATATATATATATATGGTATTTATATTTATTTTACCCAAATATTTTTTATTATCAATCTATCATAAATTGATTAAATGGATTGAATATTTTTTAAATAGGATTTAATGAACTTATTAAATTGGAACAAATGTATATGGATACATAAATATAGGCGCATGTTTTATTTAATAAAACGAATCATGGATAACAATATAAAGGGATGTGTTCCATCACATTGTAATCATTTGATTGTGGGAAAGCCTCTCAATTTTTGTCTTCCTCCCTTATGATTTTTCATTATATGAGACAAAATCAATAGCCCTCCTTTAGTATTCAGGTATCCTCCTAATCAAGTGTGGGTTGATTTTGTTCACTACTTTGTGATCTTCATCAAGCATTCTCCTTTGCTGAGGAAGCAGAAGACTACCATTGTTCATTTATCTTCCACTAAAAATGATTATAAGATGATAATATTAAACCCATCAGTGGTATCTAAGCATATGATTATTTAACAAATCAATGTGTTTACAATTATAGGAAAAACATGTTTTCATTGTTAAACCTGATTTTTCAATCTTGGATATAAATATGAAAATTCATATTTGGTAATTAAATAAATAGTGTGATAATTATTTATGTTATTCATATTTATAAAAGGGGGATAACATTAATAAGGCATACTAAAAAAATTATTATCTTTTTTTGAAATGTGAAATGTGTATATTTATTACACATGTTTTATAAAATAAATAATGTATTTATTTTAATCAAGAGAATTTAATTTATAATTGAATTATATTTTTTAAATTTTTTTTGTAAATAATAAAAAAGTATTTTAAAGTATTTATATATATTTATGAATGTTTTTTATAAAAAAAATTACTATAAAATGTTTTTGGTTAATATATAAATATTTTATTAAACACTTATTGAAAATTTAAATGGAATTCTTAATGATTTATAAATGAATGGTTTATTTAGATATCATAAAACATGAATTATAAATTGTTTTTTAATTACAACATATATGATATTTAGTTTATATAAAAATATATATATAATAAATATGGAATTATAAAATGCATATAATTCATGAAATGTCAAATAAATTGAATTTAATGTAAAATATGTTGGGATTCATATTTAAATGAATATAAAAAATTTACATTATTTATAATATAAAGAATTTTTATAATTATAATTTATTAATTTATAGTTAAAAATGTTTCATATTCTGGAAAATAAATAGAAATTTTATTTATGTGTTAGATATATTTTATATTCATGTTTAGTTCATAAATATTTAATTTTTAATTGTTCAAATTAATGGGGCCATAATATGATCCTTATTTAAGGCACAAAGAAAATGTTTTGATTGATATGATAATGGTTTAGAAAAAAATTAAGTATATGATTTTTAGGTTATATAAAAAGTTTACATAATAGAAAAAGAAATATAAATTGTTTCTAATTCATATTATATCATTTAATTGATAATAAAATGTTATATAATAATAAATATGAAATAGTTTATATAGGAATGAATATAAAGAGTTTATTTTAAAAGTTATAGATTCTCCATAATAATAAATATGAAATTATAAAAGGTTTTATAATTATCATTAATTTATTAAATTGTTGAAAAAATTTATCTCATGTTTAAATATTTTAATTTTTCATTAATTTAAAATTTAATCACTATTCTATTCATATTTATAATTTCTTTGTATTATAAATGATTTTCTACAAAATTTTATCTAGTAAATGCCTTCTAGGATAGATCCTTTCATGTCGTTATTTGTTTGATATCATAAAATTTTGTTTTCATTTACCATTACCATAGTTTTTATTTAGAGATATAAACTTGAGAACAGTTATTGGGAATATTTCATACACATTAAGTGTTATAGATTTCATGAATTTAATTCCCTCTTGAGTAAATTATCTCTATATAGAGGGACATGGGTTTGGACCACCTACATTCAATGAGGCTTACCATGGAAAGGAATGTGAATGGGGTTTTTTATATAGCACTTCGGTCTTACTCAAGACGAGTTTATTAATCTCATATAACTCTAAAATATTACATTAATAATTCATCTCACTTATATATATAATTATTTTTTATATGTATGAAATACTTTACTTCTATATTTGGTTGAAAAATACAGACTTGTAGGTTGTGTAAGGAGTTACACATTAATGGGGTGTAAACACATTATTTTAGTTGTTTGAATAGGGATTCCAAAACTAAATTATTAAAAGAATGCATACATAAAATGTAATAAAACATAAGATGACCAAGATTATATAAGATGTAACAGTTATGAAGTTAATATGCATATGATGTATATTAAATTGATGATAATTTTAAATGAAAACCCCAACATATACTTAGAGTGATATTCCATCTAATGAGACACTTTTCAATACTTAATCATTCAATATTTTTTTTTCAATCCCAACAAGCGTATCCCATTATTTTTATTTAGTTGTATTATTCATGGTATTTTATTTTAATTTCACAAGTTAGGAATACCTAATAGTTATGATACCCGAAGAGTTATGTTAATCCATATGATGGATTTAGATATAACGTTATCCTCTCAACTCTCCTTGAATCATAATTGTTGTGATTAAGTAGATTTCATACATAATTAATGACGACTTTCTTACATGAAACATCTGTATGTTATAGTGAACTATGAATATTGGATAAATAAATAGATATGATGTATGGAGTGACTATTTTTAATAGGGTAAATTTCATTAAAAATTCTTGAAGAAAAGGTATAAGGCAAGATATTCATCCAATTAAATGATTTTTTATAGATAAATGCATCATCAAATTCAAACTAAACTTTATATCATCTTTAAAATGGTGATCTTAGAATAATAAAATCCTATGACTAGTATCTTAATAAAATTTCATGACAAATTGATATATTCAATGTGTTAGAATATTTCATTCCTCAGTAACCATGTGTTGATGTTATTAACTATGTGAATATAGGTACTTATGGAAGCATAGAGTTATTCATTATGGTTTTAAATTCATTATATGTTAAATGAACAAAGAAATCATAGTCACCAGACATGTTCTAAATATGATAGGATAAATCAATGATTTTAGGCTCATATACTCAATATAATTGTGTATATCAAATCATATTCCTTATTATTGAGGATATTAATGACTTGGTGATAATAAAATTTTCTTTAATAATTTATTGGTTATAGAAATAAATTTAGTTGTCCTGATAGATATATGATATCAGTTTTATGTTTTACAAAGTTATGTCTATATACCGATGGATAGAAGTTGAGATAGAATTAAATCATGAGATTTTCATTCAAGTGATGGAAAAATGGGTTTCTAGAATGAAAACATGAATTCTTTAATCTTAGGTAAATTCATTGTAAGATGTGTATTTAATCTTATTTATCACATGAGAATAGATTACAAATAATGTTTTTTTAAATTTATTGAGATGTGTTTTTTTAAACGTGGATTATTACTAGTTTAATTTGACAACATTCTTTAATGAAGAGAATAAATGGATTGTTTTAGTTAGGTAATTTTTTTTTTAATTTATTGAAATTTCCCAAAAAAATGATTAAATATAATGAAGTAATTACACACTATTTTTAATTAATGAATAATGAATACGTTGTTTGGATTCCGTTACTATATAGATAGTATATGTGGGTAAAATTTAAAACCAGACGAAGAAAATTTAGTAAAAAAATTCAATAATGTAACTTCAAGAAGAAAATCATTGTCATTGAAACCTATGGCTTTTAGGAAAGGAAATTAAATAATTCAATATGATTTTATTATTGAAGATATTCCTAGTGGACTTTGTAAAAATCCATGTAATTTCAATTTCAGGTAAGGATGTTATTGAAATTAATTCCTTGATTTCTCAATGGTATGTGATACTGAATATATATTTTACAAGGTGTTGTAAATATACACGAGTTTAATATAAATGGAATAATTGACTGATCTTGTAGATAATGTTCACCAGATGAAGAAAATAGTTACTACATTGAGAATTTAACTATATAGGATTTTATCAAGATCTAAAAAATATAAGCAAAGAAATTGTATCTTCATTTTTTTTTATGATTTTTTCGAGGTGTGGTTGTCTCACATGCTGATGTGTGTTGGCATCAAAAAATTTTCCCATGCATTCCTGCTATCCAAAGGTGAGAATATTTTCACACATGTAATGGAATTGTATACACCTTGATCGAAACTAGATGATGAGATGTTAGTTCCCCCCTTTCATGGATTCCTCTTTATAATTCGTCACCTAGTACGGGTCTCCCTCATAGAGTTAATTCATTTTTTTGGAACTAATTCATGGTTTCATCTCTTTTGTGAATTCTAGTTAATTAAATAGCTTTTTATGGGCATTCCAAAGGGTCTTAGTAGGGCAGAAACATTCATTCAATACAATTGTCCCATTGGGTATCACTGGCATGTCTGGACATTAGTAACATTGGCAATTTATAATCTTCCTTATTGTAGGTAGTGTCATGGAGGCATAATTAGGCATAGAAGCCAAGGAATTATGTATCAATCACATAGTTTTTAATTTGTTAAGGGTTATATATTACTAGGGTTTGAACATAGGAATCCCATGTTTGGCTAGAGGTAGCTCATACCATTGTCCTGTGTCATCCTAGGCTTTCACCTCAGTCATCCCATTTTTTTAATAAGGTAGAATACGAAATAGGCTCATATACTCCAAGGCTTTCACCTCATAAATCCCATGATTAGAATGGTGTATCTATTTGGGGTCATAATTTTAAAATATTGTAGATATATAATTATTGTTGAAAATGCACCACAGAGATAGATCAATAAGGTGTGTCACAAGAAGGGGTCACATTGATGATTTTCCAATGTATGAATCATAACACCATGTGGTGGCATATCCAGGAGGTTTTTACCATAAATAGAAGACATCATACTGTGAAGGAAGATGAATCAAAACTACCTTGATGGGTTGACTCGTGAGGTGTGTCCCATAAGTGGAAGATGCCTCACTAGGAATGTGGATCGAGACACACCTGGATGTGGATTAAGGGGTGAACCCCTACAGGGGAGCACCTATGTATACCATTATTTGGGATTGAAACTCAAAGAGGAATCTTACATACCTCACATAGAAGGAAAGGATCATAGCCCATATAGTTTTATGAGGTATGGGGATTATGCCTAAAGATGAGGCCCATGGAATTGGAGCATTAGGTTGACTCGTAGGGTTAAGATATTCTCATTTTTGTGGACAAGTGACATGTGTCCTTATCACAAGGACGGTCAAGCTTACATTTATAAAGACCCAAAATATAGCACAGTGGCTAACCTTAGGGTCGCTCTCAAGGAAGTAGTGTCGGGATCCTAAGTGGTATGTTCAGTAAATCTTTTTGTGTTTTTTTGAGATATTTTTTTTAAAACAATAGAACACTAACCCTAAGAAAACCCTGATCAGTGCTAAAGAGAATAGTGGAGAGGGAGAGAGTGGTAGAAAAGTGCATTAATAAAGAGACACAAGACAAAACAAGGACAAGAAAGCAGGCACAGAGAGAACACAAGGCACAAAACAAACAGATGACACCAGGACAAGACAATAGTCAGTGTGAACAAAGGCCGGACCCAGGTTAATTCACCCTATACTCCCTATCCTAGATCAGCTTAAGTAATTGATCAACAATTCTTGAATTCACTCAATGCATGACTGATGTCTTGGATCACATACCAATCCCGCCTTGAAATTGAACACTCAAGCATCGAATTTCTTCAATACTCAAGTGTTCCTCCGAACTGCAAGGTGAATCACTTAGCAAGAGCATTCCAGCCAAAGATTGTCACTCGGCGAAATGATCCTACTAAGATCGTCAAATTTCACATCCAATATTGATTCTCAGATCGAGAAATCAAGACAAGATGGGGAGAATAAATTAAGCAAGAATGTAGTTGATTGCCCTATGCAAGATCTCACTCTCGCTCAATCTAACTCGCAGTTGCGATCGACCAAGGAAAATAAGAAGAACATGATCGAATTAATGTGCGGATCTCCAGATCATGTGGGGTTTCATAAATTGATCTAGCCCCGCAAATTAGATCTCCATTTCTGCAGATTTGAGATCACAACACAAGATGAGAAATATTGAACGACACAAACAATTAAACATAACTAACATCACAATTCAATTAACTAAACATAAAACACTACAAGAGAATTTATAGACTCAACATAGAACACAAAAAACAGAGTAGCGGGAGGATGGATGAAATGGAGGAGCAGGAACCCGTCTCCAAGTCGAAGAGTAGTTCTAGTCCGGTGAAAATGGTATGGAATGGTTTGTGAATGGTGGTGTAGTCTCCTCCACCACTGTTGAATGATGCCCCCCCCCCCTCGGGTACTCTGCTATCGGCTGTCGGCCTTCTGGCCTCTTTCCTAAGAGAGGAGTCGAGAATCCCCTTTTTAGAGATGAAAAACAGAAAACTAATCTAATTGGTAGCAGATCCACATGGAACGCTTCAACATTCTTGTCACCAGATTTTAATGAACTCTCTGTGAGTGTACCCAATTCCCCTGGAACGAACTTGCTAATGTTCTCTCGCCTTCCCACGAACTGTTTCTTTTATCCTGCTTCTACCAGTAACTCCCCTTGTACAACGAAACGCACATGAGTCAAATAAAAAATAAAATGAAACTATTATATATATATATATATATATACTATATATTAATAGTACTACATAAACCAATAATTATTAATATATATAATGCTTAATATTATTATTACTATTATATGTATAGTATAACGTAACCATTAAAAGAGTATTTACTTTAATATTATTAGTATATATTATATTATTTAGATTACTTATTATATACATCATATATGTTATATTATTTATATTATATATATGTTAATGTAGTTATTATATTGGGTCCTCGGGCGAGCTCGGCCAGCGGCGCAGGCAAGGTGGACAAGGCTTTAGTGGGTAGGCGAGTTGCTTCGGCATTTGGGTGTTGCGGAGATGAAGTCAGGGCCAGCGGGGGGTAGCCAGCTTCAGCGCACATCAGGGAGAGGAAGACGACATAGCAGCTTCGGGTAGCTTCGGGTCTTCAAGTGGAGGAGTGCGGCGCACGGGTTCGATTTGGGCAGGCCGGGGTGACTAGGGTTTAGGAGCGGCTATGCATAGTGTGGCGGCTTCGGGTGGCTTCGGGTATTCAAGTGGCGCAGCGGTTCTAGGCCGAGGGCTTAGGGTTTAGGCGCAAATGGGAGGTGAGGCCGCAGTGATGTGCGGGTTCAGGTTTGGGGGTGCACGGCTCGACTTCGGATGGAGCTTAGGATGTGCAGCGTGGATAGAGAGACGAGTGCGCATGGAGGCGGTGCTGGAGAGGTCTGAAGAGGTTCGGTCACGGCTTGAGTTCGGCCAATAGGGGGAAACATTCAGATTTGGACTGAAATTGGTTCGGATTGCTGAAGCGTTAATTTTTTTCCTACTAAATACTGTTCTAGATGTGTATTTGTATTTTTATGTTGCCTCACAAACGATCTATGGTTGATTTGCTGCTGCTGTGCGCACAACTATTGTTGGGTGATTCCTGTGTTTTTTAGTTATCATCGCTGCTTTTGGTTTGGATTCATTGAGATGCCGGTGCGTTGATGCGGTGGGAAGAAAGTTGCTGATTTGTGAGGTATTGTGCTGGAGAAGTGTATCGGTGAGGAAAAGGAAAGAATGGCTGTAACGGTGAGGTAATAAAGGGGGAAGTCTACCGGTGGGATAATAGCGAGGTGGAGGCAATAGTGAGGAGAAAAGTGTAACAGTGAGAAGTAACGGTGATGATATAATAACAGTGATGTGGAGTGTACTGGTGAAGAAAAAAAAAGTATAGCAGTGAGGTTTGAGGTAGAGCCGTGGACTTAGCCTGACGGTGATAAAAAATGGAAACAGCGAGCTGTGGACCTGTAGCAAGGCTACTGATTGAAAGAGCTAATGGTAAGGAGGTCACCGGTAATGAATATGGTCGTGCGACCGCAACACCTACAAACAAACATAACAAAAAAAATTAAATAAATTAAATAAATTAATGAAACTAAAAATAAATAAATTAAAAAATTAAATTAAATAGAATGGTATTAAAAACTAAAAACACAAAGGTAAATAATAAAATTAATGAAACTTTATTTAAACAAATGAATTAATTTGGGTTTAAAAAATAAACAAACTTAATTAAAGAAAAAATTAAAAATATTTACAGTAACTTGCTTAAATTATTTAACTAATTAATTAAAGAATTATTTAAATTGAAGAATAAAAAATATTAAAGGAATAAAATTAAAATTTTAAACTAATTAAATTATAAAAAGACTAAAAACCAAAAAGAGTTATTTATTTACAATTTAAAGAATAAATAAATAATTAATTCAATTATTGAATTAATAAACTAACTAGAATGAAAATTAATAAAAATAAAAGAATAAATAAATAAAAGTCTAATCCGCGAGACTCAACTAATTTATGACTTATTTAAAATGACACTAATGTACATTAAAACACATGTATTAAACTAAAAATGGATTATATTACACAGCAAGAACAAAAACACAACACTTATCAAATATTGACTAAAAACAATCATTTTGGTATAAAAAAGTCTATAAAAATGCAAAAAGGATGTAGCAAAGAGTGTGAAAACACTGCCACATCAACAAGATTGGGACTTACACTTAAAGAGGATTCCCTATTGTGGGGACATGAGGTTGGATGTATTTGTTACCAGTAACCTCTAATCCCACACGAGTCATTCTCAGTGTGATAAATAAGAGTAAGTGGTAGACCTGAGGTTCATGTTTCAAAATTTGTACCGATGAGAGATGGCGTGGTGCTTATGCATGGATGCTGTTTAGAGAGATTATTATTCCTTTTGAGGAGGATCTCATTCCTTGTGATAAGGATCTCATTCAATGTGAGTCATATATAGAGAATCATATACTTGTGGCATTGGGTGTGTGGGTATTATGAATTAAAGTTTCCACGATGTAGGGATAACATCCCATGGTGGGGGAGATGGTGTGGAGCATACACATGGGATATGACCAGGTGTTGGGTTTTCATCCCATAGAGCGGAGAAGGTGTCATCCCACAGTGATCATATATGGGTAATCCCATGTACAGTTCATGGGGTAAGACTATAGTTTTACATCAAGTGTTGTGGATGTTAGTTCTATCAGGTTTTACGTTATGTAGCATAGATGTGGGAGACTCAATCCTTACCCCTTGGACTTACATCACCACAACTCATGCACCTCATGGATGGGTATGGATTTATCAATTATAGGGTATGATGGTGTGAAAGGGTGGTTGATCACAAGGTCCATGTTAGTGTGCCTATGCTCATAAGTAAAAGGCGTTAACATACCTATGTTGAGAATAAAATGGTAAATGGGAATCTTGGGCCACACATGAAATGGAGTGGACGACAAGAATAGGTGGAACAAGTCATATAGGGACTTAAGGTGTAGTTGAACCAATCCTAGATGGATGTGGAGGCTTTGGGAACTCAGCATTCACAAAGATGTGTCAGCAACAAGGAGGAAACATGTAGAGGCCCATGAGAAGGGTTTCATGATAAAGAAGAGTGGTTATTCATGAGCCTTAGATGATTTCTGAAGGTCAGGGATTTTTTTAGGGAGGAGGCTTCACGAAACATGGTAACCGTACCTCAGGATGATGTCCTGGCATGGAAAAGGAATGCTTCTTGAAGGATTAATGCTTCAAGAAGCATCAAGTACCCAATAGGGCATTCTTTCATCATTAAAGGCCTACGAATTATTGAATGGAATCACCACCATGGGAGGAGACTTTCATGAACACGAGAAATGGGGTTTTGGGAAGATAAAGTACCTTGGATGATCCATTGTTGGTATGGTTCACGATGCTTAGGTAATTCATGAATTGGGAGAAATTTTGAAGCTGAAAGGTCAGAGTGACCATGTTCAATCGTCGGAATGGGGTGTGTATCTATAGGCCATGGGTTTAATGAGGATTTTATGTGGTTTGAGAATAATCTATAGGCTTGACAAATGGGCGTGGCCTCACCAAACTCACGGAGGAACTCCGTTTGACCCCGCATAAGAACTATTAGACTCAGAAAGGGGATTCTTTTGGATTTGTGTTGTCGCACATCATTGTGGAACTCAAAGATAGGATTTTTCTAGCTTTATACATTCATGAAGAAGATTCCTCAGCTAGTAGTCCATTGATATCTGGTAATTTGCGAACAAATATAGATTTCAAAAGAAAACCATTTAGGGGTTTTTGGGGGAACCTTGGATCTAATTTACTCCAGATCTTCTATGTCATCCCTAACTATTCCTGCAACATATAATTTGACACAAAAAAATTATCCATGTAACACCCCATGCTTCCATAGTAAACTTCTCTTCGAATAATACAATTCCTTGTGTTGTATGCAACTTCGAGTTCTAGCACACCACGACAAACCAATCTATCCATTTAAAAGTAGTTATGAATAGTAATACCAAATTTTATAAATTTTATAAATTTTATTTTTCAAATTGGAAAACATTTTTGGATTCATAATTTCAAAATTCTCTTTGGGTGAATTTTTTGTATTTTTATTAAAAACATTCAATTTTTGATGAATAGTGAAGAACACTTCATTATTGTTTAAAACTAGATTTTTATTTAAATAATAATAATAATAATTAAATTAATTTTAAAGTCAAAATAGATACATAATTCCTATATTAATCCCATGTAATTCACTATATTCATTTTATAATAATATTAGATATCTAAAATTTTATTGAACTTTTTAACGTCTTTTTCCCACCTTCTAGAAAAATTTGCAAATTTTCATAAATTGTTTTTTAGCGCTTATGTGAATTGAATTACAATAATAAAAAAAACATAGTTGTAACAAATAAGTAACATTTTATTTAATAGGATGGAAATAATTTTTTATGAATAGTAACTTTTGAATTTTATTTACCACGATTAAAAGTAAATAGGGTAATTAAAGGTAGACATAATATTATAATAATTTCAAATTACCCCCAGAACAAGTCCTAATTCTATTGGAAAAATGTATTACAACCAAAATTATTCTTTGGAAGAAAATATGATCCTTTTTGATCCACTTGGATTAGATTAGAACATTAATTAAATTTTATTTAAAGAAGTGTTAAAAGTATTAAATTCAAATTTAATTAACTAATTTTTTTTAATATCGAGTTATACTTAAGATAAATTAGATTATAAGTATTAATTATAAATATTAAAATATTTCCTACATCATGGTACTTTATTTATAGTTTTTATATATTTAATAATTATGTTTATTTATGACACAATGATGATGTAGTAATTACCTTTTTAATGATAGAATAAAATAATTGATGTTATAAATATTAAAATAAATCTAAATTGATACTTTTAATGACATAAAAACCTTTTATAGGTGAATATTACATGTTAGTGTCTATTAAATGTATTTTTTTGGAATTAATCACATTGTTATGACTTTCACAAAAACCAAATACTAAATAGTGTCAAAATTTACATAAATGAGTTTTTAAAACAAATACTCTATCATTAATTGAAATATATTCCAATAAATTTAAGATTTTTCCAAAGAACTTTGATAGTGTTATATATTTCATAGATTAACCACTTGATGTTCTCTTTTCATTTTATAGTAACTATATTAAGCATGTAATATAAAAGTACAAGACATGGTAAAAGATAAACTATTTAACTAAGAGTTAAATCTCAATAATATAGTTAATATGGTAACCTAAAATTTTCTAAAACAGATTGGTTTAGAGGATTTTTACCCATAAACACCTTATACTTCAAATAAATCAATTTTAAGCTATTATAAAGAAAAAATAATTTTATAATAAATAAATATTTCAAGACTTTCCGAAAGTTCCAATCACCTCTCTTATAATAGGGTGCATCCTCTTCACTTAAATTAACACCTAAAAAACCATTTGTCTAGTCAAACACCTGCTCAAATATCCTAAAAAATATCCTCACCTCAACCTAATGGGCCTTACATTGATTAGAAATCCAATCTACGGAGCCCTTTTTATCAAATAAAAAAAGAAGCACCTGAAGAAAAGGTAATTATTTCATAACCTCTTTCAAAGAAATTTTCTTCTTCAACCACCCATTTAATTATTGTTTCAATAAAAAAAATCCAGTAACTTCTACATACTATGATGTTATTTTAAATGTGGTACAGCCATATTATTTATTCTATCCATCCTATGAATAACAAAGTCACCATACGTGCGTACGTACGGATTACCATCTCCACATCACGGTGTAGTTTGTTATTCAACACTTCATTATTTGGATGAGTATAATAATGAGTATAGTTGATATAAATAATAAATAATAAATATAAAATATTAATTATTATTTATATTTAATATAAAATCCAATTACTTATGATTTCACCATCAATAGAATGACATCGTTGCTCGTGTGTACGTACAGATTTCATTCTCCACGATGCGATTCAATTCCATTCCCCATTATAAAAATTCAAGGAAAAGTTTTATTTTATGACTAAAAATAATTTTTAGCAACATAATATCAATATGTATAAGAATCGAATACATCATATCCTTAAAAAATATTACTTACATAAAAAAAATATAATTAAAAATGAATCAGTTAACACCTGAAACAATGATACTACAGATATATTTTTAACAAAGAAATATTAGAGGATCATATATGATATCATATTTATGTATGCAGTTCTTCTATAATTTAATAATAATTAATTAACCATAATACGAGAGGTTAATGTACCCTCAACAAAGGAAAATTACAAGGTAAGAGTTAATTTTACAATCTCTTTATTATCTGAGGTTGTTTGTATGTAAGTATCTACTCGGAATTTTTTACCATCCACATTTGTGTTTTATAAATATATATTTCAAAACATTTTTACTATTTCCTAGACCATGCTTTAATGTTATTTATACCCTTATTCTAATTTTTATAAAATGTTTTGAAACGAATCTTTCTTTTTTTTTCGGAACAATGTACTTTATAACCTTTTCGACAAATTAAGGAAATAATGTTTTTTATCTTAAATAGAAAATGCGGCTATTTTCTACCATTATAACACCTTCTAATCTTCCCTTACAAGTATAAAATAATATTTTCAAAATAATTTTTTTATTTTTTAATTACGGGACTTTTAAATGATTTCAAAGTAGAATGAGTTATTTCTCTCAAAAAGTTTTTTTGGATTGATTCCATCTCTATCAAAATCTGTTGTTGGATTTTATGTTTAATGGGATTTGATTTATTATGATACAAGAATCCTTATCATATTGATAGTTTTATGATATGTTGGACTATTTATGTGCGATTTTATATTCAATCACAGATTATGGTTAAATTAATAACATTTCGTATGCTAGTTTAATATGAATGTTTATGTTATGTTTCACCATTTTCATATGAGTAATGCATTAGATGTAGTAAGTGACGGGCGAGGCCCACTATAGAACCTCGATGCATCGGTTGGTATCACGTGACAAGCTAGTGTCTTTGCACAATACCTTGACAATATTTTTATTTTTAGTCTTGGGATGAGGACATGACTATTGGGATATGATGTTCGACATTATGAATTCCATCTTTATAAAATTAACTATTGATATTACATGTTATTATTTGACTAGTAGAATATCCATGTGAATAAGTAAATGGAATTATTTTATTTACCTTTTTCATATTATTCTGAAGTTTAATTTTAAAAGGCATGTGTTTTAGTCTTATACATTGGCTTAAATTTTTATGCTTATTTGTGATAGTTTCTGCAATATTGTTATCCTTGATGAACATTTGAGCACACCCCATTCTTATATATTTATATTTATCTGGATGTGAAGAAGTAAATTATGACTAACCTATAGAAATAGGCTATGGAATATGAGTGTGTTCAATGGAGACACAATGTCGCTTTTTCATTTCATATGGCAGTGTAAAACTTATGTATGTAACTAGTACTTTTAAGGCTACTAAATTGATCAGTATTTCTATACTAGATCTCTTGTGATCATGCCAATGTTATGTAATAATGCACCAAATCTACAGAATTGGTGTCGGGGCCTTACAGTTTGTATCAGAGGAAGTCTTGTACAATCCATGGAAACTAGATTTAGAAAAACTCTGATTAGATAACATTACCCTATGATAGACATTGGGGATTATTATAAAAGAACATCTAATTTTTTTGGTAATGTAGATATTATGTGGGTTTTCCAAGAAATACATCCATGTATGGATACTACAACTTGACATGGTTCTGGAACAGATATACATAGCAGTGAAAACTCTAATAAGGACTTTCAGTCTTGACTTAGGGTATTCGGTTACCCAATAATAGGCCTTACTGCCAACCTTGTTTGACACTCTCGGGGGATATGCTTAGGACAATCCACATTTTCTTTATAAAAAATTATTATGTATTTATGAGTAAATACATCCCCAAAGAATAAATTTTTATGATTATGGATTATATGCATAATCTGTTCAATTTATTTTATGTATTTTACAAGTTTGGAATTATGCATTGTGATTCATAAACTAATCTAGTGTATTCCATTTTTTAGAAATGGTGCCTAGTAGAAGCAATGGAAATTGTATCAATGAAAATAATCCATATAGGTATTTATCTCATATTAAATACAATTATAATGGAGCTGGTGATGCAACTTGTGCTGATCAACATATAAATATATTGGGACAACTCACTTCGATTATGAACAATAACCTTACCCATATGGAGCACCCAAATCCACAATGATAATGGTCAATGATAGACTGCTTCATGAGGTAGAAACCACCAAAATTCAATGGGAATAATAATCTATTTGTATCTAAGAAATGGATAAGCTCCATAGAAAAAATATTTCTTGATTTGGGTAGTAGCCAAAGGGAAAATGTTACCACAGTTGTTTATCTCCTCTCAAGAGATATAGATCAATGGTTCACATTAATTAAAAATACAATGGAATATAGTGAAGTGTCAAATAAGGAATGGATTGAGTTTAAAGAGATTTTATTATAAAAATATTTTCCTCATGAACATTGAGTAGATATGGAAAGGTAATCTCTGAGTTTGAGGAAAAGGTGGATGAGAATGTCACAAAGCATGAGGATAACATTACAAGGTTAGAATAGAATGGTGAAGATTATATACATAACCCATGAAGAAATATTGATCGATTCATTGATGGGTTAAAACCATTTCTACAATGAGCATTAGTCTCACAATCATTCTCATCATACGAGAATATAGTCTAATTTGTTATCAAGACATAAAAGGAATTCTCTATGTCTTATGACATTAATGTGATGTAAGAGGATAAGAGACCTACTGAGCACTATGGAAAAGGAAATAAGGGAAATAAGGGAAAAATTCAATTTCGATCCTATAGTAATTGTAGAAAAAACACCATAGTATATGCTTAAAGGGTGTGGGAGTTTTTTACACATTTGGAAAAAAAGGACACCAAGCTCGTGATTGTAAGGGGAAGAAAGAGGTTGTTGATGTGCAATTCTACAATTGTAAAAAGATGGAGAATTATTCAAATGAATTTACTAACCTTTAAGGATTTATTTTTTAGAAAAGGACAAGGAAGCATGGACAAGATTATGTTATCACTACTGCTATGGTTGAAGTTCTTAATGAAATAGTGGCAGGTACCTTAATCGTTTCCTCAAAATTATCCAATGCTTTATTTGATTCTAGATCAGCACATTCTTTTATATCTTCCCAGTTTTCCAAGATAATTTGATATTTCTAATTTGACATAACAAGCGAGTTTTCAGTAAAAAATCCCAAGGGAAGTATCACAGAAACAATGTTTTGTCAATAGTTTAACATTATGGCATATAAACATTCTTTATTTTCTGATCTTATTTCCATACCCTTGATTTAATTTAATATAATCCTTGGTATGGATTTACTTTAGAACTATGATGAAAAAATTTATTATAAGAAGAAGGGGGTTACAATTTTTGATGATGATAAGGAATCCCATATCTTTAGAAGAGAAACATCACCATTTAATTCTCATCTAGATCCACCCTCTGTAGCTATACTAAATTCAATTATTGGGGAGGAAGGGAGTGAAATAACTATGGTTGAGGAAAGGAATGTTCAAATATAATATGTACCTATTGTGAAAGAATATGTTTATGTGTTCCTAGAGGAACTTCTTGGGCATACTTTAGAACTAGAAATTGAGTTTTCCATTGACTTAATTCTTCGTTTATGGCCCATATCAAAGAACCCTAATAAAATAGACACTATGGAATTTTTGGAACTAAATAAAACACTAGAGTAATTGAGTAATAAATTATTTATTCTCCCTAGTGTTTCTCCATGAGGAGCCCCTATTGTTTTTTAAGAAGAAAGATGGATCTATATGGTTGTGTAATGACTATAAGGAGATCAATGTTATTACAATAAATTACAAGTATCCCAAACGTCTCATTGTTGATTTATTTGATCAAATTCATAGAAATCAATATTTTTCAATGATTTACCTTCGATCTGGATTCCATAAATTGTGCATAAAGAAGGAAGACATTCCAAATATATCATTTCAAACAAGGTATGGAAATTATTATCTTATAGTAATGCCATTTGGACCGACTAATGCACCTTCCATTTTCATGGATCTAATGAATAAATTTTTCAAGGAATATATTGATAAATTTTTCGTGGTGCTATTGATGATATCATTGTATACTCAAAAAACAACAAAAATCATGAAAATCACATGCACACAATTCTGAAAACTATTAGAAGGAATGAATTATATGGGAAGTTTATTAATTGTGAATTCTGGATTTAGGAGATTTTTTTTCTTATCCATACTGTCTCTATGGATGTAATCTCTTTTGATCCTTCAAAGACAAGAGAAATCCAATAATGTCAAAAACTGACAAGTATAATTGAGGTACATAGTTTTATTAGTTTTTTAGGTTACTACCAGCATTTCATCCAGAATTGTTTCTGATTAGGAAACCCATTGAACAATATCACATGTAATGGGGTTAAATTAGATTGGACAAAATACTGTAAATATTTTTTTAGGAATTAAAGAGAAGATTAGTCAATGATCCAATCTTGACTCTACCATCGAGTAATGATGGGTTTGTTATTTATAGTGATGCTTTAATGAAAGGACTTGGTTGTGTCCTTATAAAGAATGATAGTATTATTTCACATGCTGCATGAATGCTAAAAAATCGTGAACAAAACTATCCTACACATGATCTTGAGTTAGCAGCTCTAATCATTACTCTAAAGATATAGAGATACTATCTATATGGTGATAAATGTGAGATATATACTGATTGTTAGAGTTTAATGTATATTTTCTCACAAAAAGATCTCAACATGAGGAAAATTACATGGCTTGAACTACTCAAGGATTATGATTTCACAATACACTGCCACATGAGGAAGGAAAATAAGGTGGATGATGCTCTGAGTAGAAAGGATCATTGAGTTCTGAACAAGATGACAGTTCAAAGGGATCATTTTTTCATGGATCTAGTAAACATGGATATGGGAATTATTGAGGAAGGTGACACATCAATAATTTTTCAAATGGTTACCATACCATCATTAATAGAAAGGATAAATAGTTCTCAAAATGATGATGAGGAGTTTCAAAAGAAAATTAATGCCTTGAATGATGGGTGATTGGTTGACTTCGTATACGAAGATGGAATTTTGAAAGTGGGTAAGAGGCTTTGTGTTCCTGATATACGTGATCTAAAAAGAGAATTTACAGATGATGCTCATAGATCCAATTTCACTAAAAATCCTAATAGAACTTATATATATAGATATTTGAAGGTATATTTTTGGTGGTACAACATGAAGAAGGGGATTACTGATTATGTAACAAGATGTATCATTTGTAAAGATGTGAATGCTTGAAGACAACATCCTAGAAGAGTTATGAAACCTCTTCCAATACCTGAGTGGAAATAGGATGATATTACATTAGACTTCTTTATGGGGATACCAAAGACTCCTAGATGGAATGATGCAATATGGGTAATTGTTGTTAGTTTTACCAAGTCAGCAAATTTTCTTTCAATAAGAGAAGATTTACCACATGAACTTTTAGTAAGACTATATATTAAGGAAGTTTTTAGACTTCATGGTGTACCCCTATTGATTATTTCGGAATGTGATCCTTGTTTTACGTCAAGATTCTGGAAATTTTTTCAGAAAAACCTAGATACTAAACTTCATTTGAGCACTACCTACACCCTCAAACTGATGGACAATCATAATGGACTATTCAAACCTTAAAATACATGTTGAGATCTGGCTCACTTGACATTCATGGTATGTGGGAATATTTTTTACCACCGGTAAAATGCTCCTATAACAAAAGATACCATTCATGTATTCAAATGGAACCATATGAAGTGTTATATGGAAACATATGTCACACACTAACTTATTAGGATGATTTTGGTGAAAGAAAACTCATCGGCCCAGAAATTGTTAAGGAAATAGTGGAAAATGTGATGATTATCCAAACCCACAGAAAAGAAGCTCAAAGTAGGAAAAAGTGCTATACTGATAATAGAAAGAAAGATTTGGAAATTCATTTGAGAGATCATGTTTTATTGAAAGTATCTCAATGGAAGGCTGTTATACAATTTGGTAACTAGGGTAAATTAATCCCCAAGTACATCAGGCCTTTCCAAATTCTAGAACTAATTGGAGTTGTAAATTACCATTTCAAACTTATGCCAAATCTGTCCAAAGATCATGATGTGTCCCATGTATCACTATTGATAAAATACTTGCAAGACAGAATGCATGTACTCACCTATAAATAAATAGAACTGGAACACGATCTATCTTATTGTAAAGATCCCATCCGAAGTCTTGATACTAGGGAACAAGTGTTAAGAAACCGGACGACTTTTCTGATAAAAGTTCATTAGAGAAACCATAAAATGGAAGAGGAAACGTGGGAACCTGAGGACCATATTATGAAGAACCATCAGAATCTTCTTATGTTGTAATATTATATAAATTTAGAGGATGAAATTATTTTAAGGAGGGAAGAATATAACACCCCATGCTTCCACGATACGCTTCTCTTTGAATAATACAATAGCTTGCACTATACGCAACTTTGAGTTCTAGCACACCACGACCAATCATACTATCAATTTAAAAAGAAGTTATTAACAGTAATTCCCACATTTTGAAATTTTATTTTTCAAATTGGACTTCATTTTTGGATTTTTAATATCAATATTATCTTAGGGAAAATTTTTGGTATTTTTTATAAAAACCTTCAATTTTTTATGAATAGTAAAAAACACATCGTTATTGTTTAAAACTAAATTTTTATTTAAATAATTATTTAAAATTTAAAATTTATTCTAAAGTAAAAAAGATACATAATTCATATATCACTCTAATGTAATTCATTGGAGTCATTATATAATAAGATTAGATATATAAATTTTATTGAACTTTTTAACGTCTTTTACCCACATTCTTGGCACACTTGTAAATTAGCATTAAATGTAATTTTACCACTTCTATGAATTGAATTTCAAAAATATTATAGAAATAATTATAATCAGTAAGTAAAATGTGGTTCCGTGGGAAAATTGTTTTTTTAGTGAATAGTAACTTTTGAATTTTATTTACCACAATTAAAAGTAAATAGTGCAATTAAAGATTAAAATAATATTATAATAATATCAACTTACACCATAAAATGTATTAATTATATTGTATAAGTTTATTTAGACTACAATAAACCTTAGGAAAAAATATTTTCTTTTTTATCCACTTGGATTAAATTAGGACATTTATTATATTTTATTTAAATAAGTGTTAAAAGTGATAAATTCAAATTTTACTAACTAAACCATTTTTTATATAGAGTCATAAATAATATAAATCCAACTATAAATATTTATTTGAAAGATAAAATGACTTCCTATATCATGGTATTTTATTTATAGTTTTTAGATATTATATACTAAAATTTATTTTTGACACAATGATGATGCATAAAATACCTTATTAATGAATGATTAAAATAATTGATGTTATAAATATTAAAATAAATGTAAATTGAAACTTCTGATTCCATACATGAAATTTCTAGGTGAATATTAAATTTTATAGTTCATTCGATGTATTTATTTTGTAGTAATCAAGTTTATATAAATTTCACAAAAACCAAATACTAAATAGTGTCAAAATTTACATAAATAAGTTTTGAATGAAAATACTATTTTATTAAATAATATAATGTTCTTAAAAATATAATATTTGGCCAAATGAGTTATATAATTCTAGATATTTTATTATTAAACCTCGTGAAGTTCTCTTGGAATATTATTCTAATTATATTAACTATGAAATTTAAAAATACAAGAAGACATGGTTAAAGTTAAACTATATAACTAAGAGTTATATCTAAAAGACACTGTTATTATGGTGGACTAAACATTTATAAAACCTATTATTTGAAAATATTTATACCTATACCCATATTATATTTTAAATAAATCTATTTTTAGTTATTAGAAACCTAAAATAATTTTAAAATAAATTAATATTTCAAGCTTTTCATAAAGTGCCCCTCACCTCTCTTATAAAAGGGTAAATCCCCTTCTCTTAAATTCACTACTCCAAAGCCTTTTGGATTGGAAAATTTTTTATCAAATATCATCCCAACTAGCTTCTCATCAACCTAGTGGCCTTACTTTGATAATAAAGTCATCCTAGGGAGCTCTGTTGTTCAAATCAAAAGGAAGCACCTGAAGAAGAGGTAATTATTTCCTCACATCTTTCAAATTCTTTTCTTCTTCCACATCATATTTCTTTGTTTTTTCCATAACAAAAAGAATTCCATTACCTTATACATACCACCATGTTATTATAAATATATTACTAACATATTTATTATTCTATGAATCTTATGAATAACAAATTCACTATACGTGCGCAGGTACGGCTTACCCTGTGTTATTTGAAATTCAACACTTCATTATTTAAATGAGTATTATAATGAGTATAATTGATGTAAATAATAAATATAACATTTTAATTATTCATTATATATAACATACCATCCAATTACATAGTATTTCACTATTAATAGAATGATATTTTCGATCGTGAGTACGTACGAATTACTATCTCCACAACATGATGAGATTAAATTCCCCATCATAAGAATTCATGAATAATTTTTATTTGATGATTAAAAATAATTTTTAATAACTTAATATCATTCTATATATGAATCAAATACAGCTTATCCATAACAAAATGACTTAGGTAACAAAACATATAAAGGAAGATGAATCAGTAAACACCTAAAACAATGGTACTGGTGAAATATTATTACTAAATCAATATTAGAGGATCATATATGAGATCATATTTATGTATGTGTTTCTTGTATAACTTAATAATAATTATTTCACCATTATACAAGAATTAAAGTACCCTCAACTAAGGAAAATTACATAGAAAGGGTTAATTTTACAATCCCTTTATTATCTGAGGTTGTTTATGCATATCTACATGGAATTCTTTATCATCCACATTTTTGTTTCTTAAAAATGTATTTCAAAACAATTTACTATTTCCTAGACCATGGGTTATAGTCATTTATACCCTTTTTTTATTTTTTTTTATTTTTTTAAAGGAATCTTTTCGTCGTTTTATGAACAATGTACTTTATGACTATTTTGAAAAATTATGGAAAGAATGTTTTTTAACTTATAAAGTGGAGGAAGTTATGTCCCACCGTTATAAAACCTTCAAACCATACCAAACAAGATTATAAAAATATTTTGAAAATAAATTTTTTATTTTATAATTTTAAGACTTTTAAATGATTTCAAAGTTGAAGGAGATATTTCCATTAAATAGTTTCTGGATTGATTTCATCCATGAAACATTTTTTATTGGATTTTATGTTTAATTCAAATTGAATTATTATGATACAATACTCTTTATCGTATTGATATTTTTATGATATGTTTAACATTGGATGTTCTATTTTTATGCCATTCAATGTTTATGGTTAATGTAATAACATTTTGTATTCTAGTGTAATACAAACGTTTATTCTATGTTTCTCCCCTTTTATACAAGGAATGAATTTGATGTTGTAATTGATAAGAGGGTCCTACTATAGCACCTCGATGCATCAGTAGGTCTCATGAGACAAACTAGTGTGTTGGAAAAAGACCTTTAGAAATTTTTTATTTTTATTCTTAGCATGAGGCATTGACTATGTGGTTATGATGTATGGAATTATGAATTCCATCATTATGATATTGGATATGGATATTAAATTTGATTATTCAACAAGTATAATATCCATGTGAATAAGGAAATAGAATTATTTTATTTATCTTTTCCATATTATTCTGTATTTTATGTTTAAAATGTGTGTATTTTATTCTTATACAAGGGATTAAATGATTATACTTATTTATGACAGTTTCTGCAATATTGTTATCCTTAGTGATCATCTGAGATCACTTGTTTTTTATGTTTTAATCTTTCCAAGGATGAAAAAAAGTAAATTATGACAGACCTATAGGAATAGGATATGTAATATGAGTGTGTTAAATAGAGACACAATGTTTCTTTTTTTCATTTCATAATGTAATCTAAAACTTATGTATGTATGCATTACGTCCAAGGCTTCTAAACTGATTGGTCTTTCGGGACTTGATATCTTGTGATTATGCCAATGTTATGTAATAATGCATCGACCCAGGGTAATTGGGGCTTGGGATTTATACTCCCTCTCAATATGGGATCTGAAAAGGAAAGGAGAAGTGTAATTTTATGAGGGAGAATCACCAGAAAATAAAAAACATATTCTATTCATGAACATGATAAGTAATGATAACTCATGATGAAAACTTTTGATGCGACTGAGTTTGCAACCCAACGTGAAGCCCAATCAGCCGCAAGCCTATAAATAGTGTAAGGGGACCCTCAAAATGCACCGAACCTTCATGAGAAGAAGTTATTTCTCTCTTTTCAGGAGTCTCTAAATATCTAAAAACACACTCAATGAATGTTTTTTATCAAACCAGACTTCCTAACTTTCTTAGTGAATGGTACTTAGAAAAATAGACACTACAAACTGAAACATTCAGAAATGAGCTCTTTAAACTAGTTCTACAAAAAAAATTATAAAGATGATCCAAAAAACAATATTCATGAATCATAATGGGAAATACTTTATTCTTGAATCCATGTAGCCACTCTTGATTTTTCTCAGGCAGTTATTGTGGATGCTCCACTGTTGGAAGAGATAGAAAAGGATGATTGAAAAGTGGAGAGGGACCAGAAATAGATCAGGGATAAATATGTTATCTCTAAGGATAAGGAGGATAAGGAAGACATATTAGAGTGAAAATAGTACTTTGATATTAGTTATTGGGAGATGGTTGAGTTTGGGTACTCAATCATGTTGGGTGGAAGAAAACAGGGAATGATGGCAAGAGGGGGGTGAATTGCCTTTTTTTTAAAAAAAGATTAACAAATTAAAATCAGAGTTGAAAGTGCAGCGGAAATAAAGAGGCAATCACACAAGAAATTGTTAACGGAGTTCGGCCAAAACCCGGCCTACGTCTCCGCTCCCAACTCAACCGTTGAGAGATTCCTACCGCTTGCTTTTCAATGGTTTTAGCAAGAAACCCACTAGGCTTTGAGGTAGCACTAGGACCTAATACAGCTTGCTTTTTGTGGTTTAGCAAGAACCCACTTGCTTTTGATGGTTTAGCAAGAACCCACTAGCCTTTTTAACGGGTGAAGGCTAGCTCACAGAACACAAGCCTTTTAAAAGGAAAGGCTTGAAGAAACCTCTTCACACCTTAGTGGTGGTGTGAAACCCAAAAGAAAGGGGGAAGAGAAAAGGTGTTGGGGTTTGTAGGCACAAACCCAAAATTAAAGCTCAAAATAAATAAAACAATAAAAACCGTATTGTTGAGAAGCCTTGGGCGCCAAAGGTTGAATGGAGTTGAAGACGTGCACTCCCAAGCTTCTATGGTGGTGCTCCTTGGATTGGAAATGGATTGGAGCAGTTGTGGTTCCCTTGGAGCAATCCGCCGGAGGTTTGCCAAATGAGGAGAATTGTGTTCGTTGGCTTCACAATGCTTAATTATGGTCCGGCCCTTGTTCCGGGGCTTCAAGGTCCTTTATTTATAGAGGGGGAACCCTCATATGGCCGTTGGAGGCCTTTGGAGCCGTTGGAAAGGCTTTCGGAGCCGTTGGGAGGCAAGTGGAGCAGCCTGGTCAAAGCTCCAACGGCTAGTTTGACTGGATCCACCGGTTGGCCGGTACAGTCCCACCGGCTGGCCGGTGTGTGCAAAAAGGCATAGGATTCTTGTCCAGGGGCCACCGGCTGACCGGTGCCAGAGCCACCGGCTGGCCGGTGGCAAGACAATAGCTTGCCACTCTGTGCAGGTGCCACCGGCTGACCGGTGGAGGAGCCACCGGCTGGCCGGTGGCAAGACAGTAGCAAACACTATTTGGGCTGGGTGCCACAGGTCGACCGGTGACAGAGCCACCGGTCGACCGGTGGAACCTGGCAGTGGGCAATGCCTCTGCCAGTTCCACCGGCCGGCCGGTGCTATCACACCGGTTGGCCGGTGGACTGAATTTCAGTCCACTTCTTGTCCATTCTTGGGCCAATCCTTTGGCAATCTTTTTCCTATCATCCACAACACTTAAAAACAAAGTTAAACACATATGAAAGTGATTGTGATCATGAAAATCAAAGAGTGTGGGGTACAACAATCTCCACCTATTTTGATGATCACAATCACTTATCTAAGCAATGTAAAAACTTAAATGAAAGGCATGCTTTAAATGATAAATTGAAAATAAATACTAAGCATGAGAGAAAAGATTCTCCCCCAATCAATCAAGAAAATTTCTCCCCCTTTGTGATTATCAAAATAGAATGGGGCATAAAACTTGATTGAGGGAAGGGGATTGAAAAACGAGATTTTAAATCAATTGAAATTTTTGAAATTGAAATGAAAATTTGAATAACAGTTTGAATTGAAAGTTTTGAATCAAAAACCAATTGAGATTTGAAATTTTAAACCAAATGAAATTTTTGAAATTGAGGGTTTTGAATCAAAAATGAATTGAAATTTTAAATTGAAAAAAGAATCGAAAATTTGAAAATTTTGAAAAAGAAATCAAAAGGGCTTAATTTTAAATTGAAAGTTTGAATTGAAACAAAAAGCTTAAACAAACCTAACTCCCCCTAAATAAAAACAAAAAGTCACCGGGGAGAGGGATTTTGGAAAGAGACAATTTTAGGCCCGGAGAGACTCGCTAAGAGGGATTTTTCAATCCACACTTGCCTTGTAGCGGGTCATCTCCTATAGAATTCATCCGAATAAAAAATCGATTTGGGCCTACCATACCGGGCGTTTTTGCAATTACATTCATATATCATGTGCCCGGGTTTTTTGCAATAGTTACAAAATTTAAAACTAGAGCTCCCCTTACAAAAACAGTTGGAGCATGGGAGGAGGAAGCTACATTGGTATATCCTAGCCCTTGGGTGGTTCTAGATATACGTTGGGAACCAAGCAAATTGTTCAAATTTTGTTCACCTTGGGTGAACTTGGCTAGGGTCTCCCTTAGGTCTTTGATGGTTGATTCCATAGAATCAACATTTGGGAAATTTTGGATTTTAAGGGTGAGTTCCTCCTTCTCTTTGAGAAGTTGGTCTTTTTCGGAGGAAAGTTTTTTGAAATTCTTTTTTAAAGCAACAAATTTTGACGATAAAGCATGAAAACCTTTTTCTAGTTGGTCTCTAGCGTGTGAGAGTTCTTCATAAGATAAATGATTTAAAGAATTTGAATTTGAAGAACATGAGGAAGAGGAATCGGAAGATGTTACCTCATGTTTTTCCATTAGGCATTTTTTACCTTGGTCGCTCGAGGAGAAGGAGGAGAAGGAGGAGCTATCACTCCAAGATGCCTTTGAAGCCTTCTTCTTTCCCTTCTTTTTCTTGGCCCTTTTTTTTGTGAAGTGGGCAAGCGGGTACGGATTTTGCCTCGGGTTCTTGCTTTCAAGCGGGTTCTTGCTTTTGAGCCGGTTCTTGCTTTTGAGCCATGCTAGTACCTTCATGGGTTAGCTCTAAACATTTCCAAATATCATGTGAAGTAGAGCAAGAAGAAATATGATCAAAAACATAACGATCTAACCCACAATGTAGAGCATTCATGGCTTTGCCATCAAGCTCGAAATTTGCAATGTCTACGGGGGTCCATTGAGATTCATCTTTACTAGAGAGAGTATAACCGTGCATGACAATTTTAAAAATAGGATATCCAATACTTTTAAGAAATGTGGTCATGCGGGTTTTCCAAAAATTATAGTCGGTCCCATCAAAAAATGGAGCCCGACCCAATGAGTAGCCCTCGGGGGCGAAAGAGGTAGATGCCATCACAATGGATCTTTGAATTTGAAACCTTTTAAGGTATTTCTCAAATTACCGCTCTGATACCAATTGTTGGGCGGAAGAAAACAGGGAATGATGGCAAGAGGGGGGTGAATTGCCTTTTTTTTAAAAAAAAGATTAACAAATTAGAATCAGAGTTGAAAGTGCAGCGGAAATAAAGAGGCAATCACACAAGAAATTGTTAACGGAGTTCGGCCAAAACCCGGCCTACGTCTCCGCTCCCAACTCAACCGTTGAGAGATTCCTACCGCTTGCTTTTCAATGGTTTTAGCAAGAAACCCACTAGGCTTTGAGGTAGCACTAGGACCTAATACAGCTTGCCTTTTGTGGTTTAGCAAGAACCCACTTGCTTTTGATGGTTTAGCAAGAACCCACTAGCCTTTTTAACGGGTGAAGGCTAGCTCACCGAACACAAGCCTTTTAAAAGGAAAGGCTTGAAGAAACCTCTTCACACCTTAGTGGTGGTGTGAAACCCAAAAGAAAGGGGGAAGAGAAAAGGTGTTGGGGTTTGTAGGCACAAACCCAAAATTAAAGCTCAAAATAAATAAAACAATAAAAACCGTATTGTTGAGAAGCCTTGGGCGCCAAAGGTTGAATGGAGTTGAAGACGTGCACTCCCAAGCTTCTATGGTGGTGCTCCTTGGATTGGAAATGGATTGGAGCAGTTGTGGTTCCCTTGGAGCAATCCGCCGGAGGTTTGCCAAATGAGGAGAATTGTGTTCGTTGGCTTCACAATGCTTAATTATGGTCCGGCCCTTGTTCCGGGGCTTCAAGGTCCTTTATTTATAGAGGGGGAACCCTCATATGGCCGTTGGAGGCCTTTGGAGCCGTTGGAAAGGCTTTCGGAGCCGTTGGGAGGCAAGTGGAGCAGCCTGGTCAAAGCTCCAACGACTAGTTTGACTGGATCCACCGGTTGGCCGGTACAGTCCCACCGGCTGGCCGGTGTGTGCAAAAAGGCATAGGATTCTTGTCCAGGGGCCACCGGCTGACCGGTGCCAGAGCCATCGGCTGGCCGGTGGCAAGAGAGTAGCTTGCCACTCTGTGCAGGTGCCACCGGCTGACCGGTGGAGGAGCCACCGGCTGGCCGGTGGCAAGACAGAAGCAAACACTATTTGGGCTGGGTGCCACAGGTCGACCGGTGACAGAGCCACCGGTCGACCGGTGGAACCTGGCAGTGGGCAATGCCTCTGCCAGTTCCACCGGCTGGCCGGTGCTATCACACCGGTTGGCCGGTGGACTGAATTTCAGTCCACTTCTTGTCCATTCTTGGGCCAATCCTTTGGCAATCTTTTGCCTATCATCCACAACACTTAAAAACAAAGTTAAACACATATGAAAGTGATTGTGATCATGAAAATCAAAGAGTGTGGGGTACAACAAATCACTAGGGTAGATCCACAGATGCACAATTTTGTTGATGTAGAGGCTCAGATATGTGGATGAACCAATGAAAATATATTTTTACATTTTTTACCAAAAACAAAATTATCTACAATCCTAAATTGATCATATTTATTATACAACTAATATAAAGTCCCTAAGATCATGTGGGTAATTCTTTGTGTGAGAAACAATGGTTGGATGTGTGATTTCTCTTCACATGAGATTTCTGGACAATCACTGGACACATGAGGTGAGAGAGGATATGGTTAGAGAAAAGGTTCCTTTTAAAATTCAAAATTCATTTCCAATGTGATCAAGTGCATGAACGAGATAACACCTCAGTCGTTAGAAACAATCCCAACAAAGGGGATATGATTATGAATCATAATTTCAAAAATACAAAACACAATAAGAGTGGAATGACAATGTAAGATAACCACATACCATGTTTGAAATGTAGTATCTATACAATTATCCTTGATCAGGGACAAACAAATGAGGTTAGAGAACTGGCCATATTTGAAAAAGAGAACCTATCTCAGAATGTTGTCAAAGTGTTCTAGGATGTTGACATGGGATAATAGGTGATCCAAAATGGTATGAGACTAAGACACTAGGTAGTCCATTCAAATGTGGAAGAAGATGACGATACAAATAAGTGGCGCATGAATTTGAAAAATGAGTGATGTTATATTTGAATGGATTTCAAAACTCTTGTAATTATGACACTATATCACAAAAAACATTAGAGTGAATGTATGGGTATGAAAAAAGATCGATCCCATCTTCAAGGGGAGTTCTATCTTGGATTCTAAGCATGGAATGAATGAACATGGGAATAATGGTAGGTGATTGGAACTGATGGAATGGGCCTCAGTCATAGGATTATGATACCCTATAGTTATATGTAATGAATAAAATACAATAAATAACATATATTACATAATATGTTGATAAAATTGTACATACTGATTAGCATCATATGGTAAGGATGAAGAATTGTATAGCATAATGTCTTGATTTCAGGATAGGTCTAACCACTTAGCGTCACATTATTGGAATTATTCACATAGATTATGGTTGTACTACCAGGACCATGGGTTAATCATTTCATGTGGACATGTGTAGTGTGACAGAGTGGGAAACCAGAAAAAATGAGTGCCAATAAGGCCCAAGCGCCACACAACATGTCCCAAAGAAGACATCCCAGATACAACTTAAAGTCATGATACTTATATGTGAACCTAAATTTTAAGGTCACAGAGCTTGGACCAAGGGATCCATCACACAACTCGACTATATCGGCACACACCCTATCAAAATTTCTTAGATGACATGAGTCATTATCAGTGTGGCAAAGAAAGAATGGTAAGGGGGATTCCAAAAAATATAGAATATTGCATTTGGGGTGACACCAAGTATTATAATTCCAATAAGGAACATGTTAGTAAAATAGAGGAAAAGTTATACTTTCAATACCTAAACAAAGGGGTGACTGGTAAGAAGTGATTGATTGTTGGCCATGTCTGTGTAGAACCCACTTTGTGTGTGGATTGTATTTGTTTTTAGTTTATTGTCACTAATTGGAAATGGTGATAAATGAGATAATAATATCTAATTATGGTCAATATGACGAAGAGGTTCCAAACATAATGAAGCTTGGATGAAGTCCTCATGTCATGATATTCCCAGAAAAATGTTATTGGTTTTCTGAATTTTAGTTTCAAGTTTATTTATGAATAATTTTTATGGATTCATTTGAATAAATTGGATGTCATGGTTGAATATTTTTCATAAAAAATATGATGATACTTTGCTGATTTGTATTTCAAAAATATCATAAGTTGTCTGGAGAACTTTTAATGTAGGCCTTATAATGGAAAGTTGGAGTAAATGCATTTCCAGTTATATTCAGTTTTGATTGGAAAGAAATATGTTACTAGAATACATGGAAGTTTTAATACACTCCTCAAAAAATATGATGATGCAAAAGAGGATAGGTCAAAGATTTAATATCATGACAGATGTGGATTATTATAAAATGATATGATTTTTGAAAAATATAGATGACAGAAAATGAGCTTGAGTGTTCTTATTGATTTATATTTTTAAGGTTGTGTTTTTTCCCAATGTTTTACAAATTTTTGAGCCTCAAAATAGGATGTTTTTTTCATGGAAAAGGATGGAGTTTTTATGGAGCGGTGAAGGAAAATTGGAAAAAGAATAATTCCCCATAGTAGTGACTGAGAAGGAATATTTTGAGATATCATGGGAGGACTATAGTTTATTGAAGGATTAATGTTCCTGAAGAAGGATTTTATCTGCAAAATGAAGGTGGTGATTTAGACACAGCTGTTATTGTCCATCGCGAGGAAGGAAGAAAAATGGTACAAAGACCACATAGGAAAAATGGTTCATGGAAAGTCTTAGGGTTCACAAGAGGAAAATAGTTTTTGGATGGATGTTATTTCATGGGATGGCTCATCATTCACAAAAACAAGGAGGTGATTTGAGGATCCATGAAGGGTTTATTTTGTGGAGGAGATCGACCACCATGATGGAAGAGAGGCAGTTTCGAAAGTTTAGAGGAAAAAATAGTTCACATAAGTTGCATAGTCTACAATGAAGACATCACCACATTAAAAAATTTGGATAAAATAGATTTGTGAAAATTTTAAATCTAATTGCCTTTATAGGGAGCACTAGTCCCTAAATTAAAATAGAGAAATTTTGATAATAAAAATCATCACTAGTGGAAGAATTCGACTAAGCATGAATGAGTTCTTAGAGAATAAATTCTATGAAAGGTAAGGAGTTATTGTAGTGTAATGTATCACCCAAAATTAATGGATTCATAGAAGAGAGTTACTCCATGGAGTGAGGGGAGTCTGTGGGATAAAATTTGATCATAGAGAAAATAGGTTTTCCAAGAAGCGTAAGTAGTTATCCAATGAAAAGATAGTCCCCAAAAGAAGAAATGGTATGTAAGAGATGAAATGGTACATTGAAGAAGTGGAGGTCCATGGAATTAGTGATGGTCAAAAGTGTAATATGTTTTCCACATAAATAGGGAAAATCCACAGAGTATACATGAGTCATCAGATGTCCATTAAATAAAAGTTGTTCGTGAAAGGGAAGGTTGTTCGTGAGGCACTCATGCCATGTGATATATGGAAGTTCCCTAATATATTTGCAACCAAACATTGCAAGAACAGTTCCTAGGGATAGTTCAAGAATTGAAGACTTTTCACAGAGGATACGAGATAGTTCACAATGGACATATGGAATTTCACAAAAGTATTAAAATAGTTTGTGAATAAAATTCCCAAAAACTAACAATATAAAGAAGTGAACTCAAACTACATTCACTAGTGATATTTTATATCAAATAAGAATAATCTAATTGCAATGATGATATTTTGAGATAATCATTTCCATTTTTATAATAAAAAAAAGGTTTTTGATTCTATCATGATCAGTTTAAAGGGATTTAGTGATGTTGGTCTCACACTGAGGATGAAAGAGTGATTAAGACACTACAATATACAAGTATATTTATTAGTGTGTAATATATTAGAGAGAGAGAATAGGAAGTGACTTGAAAAATTGATATTAGTTTATTATCATTTGGGTCAGGGAGAATTCATTCCATCAGTCTACCACAAACATGTTATAGTGACTCATAGACGATAAATATTGTGCATATATCCTATTTTTTACTGGGAAGAAGTTATAATAGTTACTTATATGCTGCTAAGAAAGTAACAAGTGAAGAGAATAAGAACAAAGAATTATTTTTTCATCCAATAGGTCTCAATAGTTGGAAGACTTTTTGGTGTTTCAAATCCTTATAAAAAATGAGAATACTATCTTGGGAGGTAGTATAGAGATCTATCTATGTTTAATAAAATGACCTGTCTTGGAAGTAAGTATAAATATCCATCCTAGAGTAGCAAAACACACACTATTGGATTGTTTTCAAAGTTCCACATGATTGTAAGGGTATATCATACTCATTGTAACCAAAATGAAAGGATGTCATTCTAGTGGTTTTGTGGTCAGGATTATTTCCATCCATGTCTAGGATGTAGCTAATCTTATTGAGTAGTTAACCTTGTAAAAATGTTTGTTCTATCTTTTCTGATTTCATATACTTTGATGACATAGGAAAAGAGAATACTATAATCAATATCCTAATAGTTTTAAGATGTATATAGATAAAAAATTGAAATTTTATTAAAAATTTCCCAACAATGGTTCACTCCCCCCCCTCAGTGTTAGTTGTATCCTAAATTTTTGTTCTCAATTGTTATCAGAGGAAGGTTCAACTCTATTGGATTAACTACATGATGATATTCTATTTTTAAGAGTTGAGTTTCCTTTGTCAACAATGAAGTTTAGTTATGGTGAAGATTTAGTTACCACTGAGCGAAATTCTATATCTACCAATACAATGAGGAACATGGAAAGGAACGAATTGATAATGTTGAAGAAGATGTCCCTCTTATCTAAATAATATGAAGTATCTATTTTCCATACCATGATGAAAATGAAGACATGTATAACATGGAAGGTAATGAGTATATGGGTAAGGTTTCCACTAAGAAGATGGAAAAACATACTACCTCAAGTGCTCATGAGGTATTTGTTAGTACATTGGAAAACATTCCTTAAGATCAAAATACTATAACAACTGGTGATGTTGATTAAATTTAACTTATCAAAATTTATTTATTGATAGATTATGTTTTATTATTCATCATATCCTTAATGATAGTGCATACATTATTTAGGGAGTATTTCAATGTATGCAGGAAGATATCACCCAGTTAGAAAAAGAATATAACGTTTTAGGGAAGGGATGGCAAAATAAATGTTTAATGGTTCATGCTCTCTAGACTAGTTGAATCCTTTTAACCAAAAAAAGAGGGAATTTAAAATAATCTGCTCATAATGGATAAATGAAGTTGAAGGGAATGATGAAGTTTATATGAACCTAGAAGAAAAGATCCATGCAATAGAAGATAAGATGAAGAATAGAACTAAAGTCAAGTGATTTTATTTGGAAATAAATTAAATGAAAATCAACGAACTTGACTATTTGTTTCAAAATAAAGTTTTGATTCATGATGTGGAAGATGAAAGATTGTTAAAGTCTTGTAAAAAGGTGATGATTTTTATTGATGATACAAAAATAATCCATAATATAAAATGAATTGATTTTGAATATTAGTTGGAAGAATTTGACAAAATAAATATTTAGTATGCAAAAAATAAAGAAACAGTTGCTACCAGTACACAATGTTCATTGGAGGATTCTGCAATCAATATAATTCGAACAGGTGACATGAATATCATGACTTCTCTCAATGATTTATAACAAGTAGCTAAGAAGAATCAGGTACCATCCACACCATCTTGTATTAATGTTTCTTAACATGTTACTATGAAAAATTTAGGTTGTAAAGAAAAATCTAAACAAGTATGAACAAATAAAGGTAATAAGATTCCTACCATCATAATTAAGGTGGATAGGGGAAATAATGTGACCTTGGATTCCAAACATAAATAAAAAAAATCTTGAATAAGACCCAACTATTAGATATATAAAATGAAAGGAAATCAATATTTTTTTGGTTAATTTTGGTACTAAAATATATTTGGTCATTATGATTTAAATTTTTGGTATAGTCCTCCAAAGTTAAAAGCACAATGGAAGCCTATCTAAAGGGGGATAAATCTAGATAAGAACAAGAAACATATATAAGTCCAAAAGAATCTGTATACTACAAATAGATTTTGAATGCTTGATAACATCTGTGATGTATGCAATAGCAGTGGGAACAAGGGTTTTACATGTTCATATCAACATGTATTTAATGTTGAAAAGAAATTCATACCATAGAAGATGGACAAGAATGAAGAATATGCCTTGGGAATAAATCATATGAATGTGTTGAAAATAAATTCTCCCAAGAAGATTCCAAAAAAGAGTGGTGAGAAGAACATGTAGACTAAATCCATGAATATGAAAGGTGGTACATCAAAAATAACTAACAATAAGGATATCATTCAGAAAAATACACGTGGAAGATCCAAACTTGCTACTACATAAACTAATGATATGTTAGTTATTTGGACTGAATACTTGAAAATAATGAAAAAACATGAAGAAGCATAAGCTAAATATAGTTCAAATGGAAGTGTAAATATTACAAATGAAGAAGACAAAGTGAATGAGAGGTTGAAAATAAAATTACACTCATGTGATAATGATATTCTGTGGGAGAGATGCAATAAATCTAGTCACATTTTAAATGGTTGTTTAACATTACTACTAGAATAAGAAGCACTCCTAAAGAGGAGTAATGTTTTATCATTCATGAAGTTGGTTAAGATGAAAATTTATCTACACAATGAGGAAAATGATGCGATGAGATCCATTTAGACTCAACATAAATCAGAACAGAAGTTCATATGTGCAAGCATAAATACAATATCAAGTGGGGAAACATGGTTGAGAAAATCATCTCAACCTTGTTGTTTATATTAATAAAGAAAGGAGGAACCACCTTATTCCCATAAATACTTATGAACTGTATTTATGTTTATAATACATGGAATTGAAGGTGAATCTTGTTTTCATGGGGAGAACCTGAAAAGTAATGATTGATATAACGTCTCGATAGAAAATATTAAGAAGTTATCATCCTTTAATAATTCCTAAATTGATATTTAAATACTAATATGATGTATTCTCATATTTTATGATGATGTAGAAAGTGATTTCGTATTTTGGATAGCTAGGATAAAGAATAATCCATCATGGTTTGATCTTCATGATGTTCTAAAGAAAAAATTTCCTAGAAGACCATCCTTGGTGAAGTTGTAACAATTGTCAAATATGGACTATCATAAGTTGAAGAACCATTTTGGTGTATTCTCCAATACTGAAATTTCATGATATCCATTGATCAGGATGTACACCATAATAAAGATGATGATAAGTGTCTTTTTTAAGGGGGATAAAAATAAAGAAACATCCAGAATTTTTATATCCATTAGTATCAAATATATTTATTCTAAAAATTGCTAGAAGATCATGTCATTGGAAATAGTATAATTCTTTTAATATCTAATCCATGGTTATAAAAATAACATACATGATACAAAGGAGGATAAATTGAAATATTCAGTGACATAAGAAGAATTGAAGTGCCTCAGGGTCACTAATCATTCTTATTGTACTTTACTGTTTTTGACCTATTTGTTGAAGCCAGTTCCAGAGTTTCAGGTTGATTGTTCATAAAAAGATTCATCTCACATTTAGTAATGTTCTGCTGGATTTAAAGTGAATACTCATTGAATACAAGTATGTGAGTTCAAAATTTTAAGGTTTCATGATTAGTTGGTAATGTGCATCTTTTTTGTCTAAATAAAATCCAATTTTTCTACACCAACCACAGACCGGGTTGACTTTGATTGAAATTATGGTTGACACATCTCTTTATTATAGACTAATTTCCTTTTTCTAATTAACTTTTTAT
The DNA here is from genome assembly GCA_963277665.1 of Viscum album. NCBI lineage: Eukaryota > Viridiplantae > Streptophyta > Magnoliopsida > Santalales > Viscaceae > Viscum > Viscum album. The sequence goes on from OY728158.1 coordinate 392,065,395, forward strand.
TTATTTTCAATAAGGGGAAGAGAAATTTATATGAACGCCTAAAAAGTATAGGGAAATGAAAAGATAATATTTCCATATATTGGCACATTCATTTGAAAAAAATCTTGAATGTATTTCCAACAAATACAACGTGGTAGATTGTTGATCTCACTTTACGTATGGATTTTTTTAGTGTCAATTGATTGTCAATATTTTTTAGTGGTTCTCAATAAGATAATAATACCTCATAGAGGTTAAAATGATTAAGTGGTTCCAATGTTAATGGGTCTTGGATGAAGTCCTCATGTCCAAATATTCCAAGAAACATGTGAATTGTGTAAAGGCTTTGAGTTTCAAGGTGATTTATGGAGAATTGTAATGTATTTATTTGATGGATTTGGATTTCATGTTTGAATAGTTATCCTAGTATATATGCCAATGCTTTTCGGATTTTTATTTTAAAAATATCATAAGTTTATTGGAGAACTTGTGATGAAATCCATATAAATGAGATGGGGAGTAATAGTGTTTTCAGTCATATTCAGTTTTGATTGGAATGAAATATGTTACAGGAAGACATAAATGTTTTAGTATGTTCCTAAAAAAACATGCTTATGAAAAAGGTGGTTGATCAAAGATTTAATATCATGAATGATGTGGATCATGATGAAAGAAATTGATTGGTGAATATCCTAGATGACAGTGATGGACCATGATTGTTCTTTCTGAAGATATTTTTAAAGGATGCACCATTTTACTATGTTTTCCAAAATTTTGGAGCTCAAAATTGAGTGTTTGGATTTTGAAAAAAAATGTGTTTTCGTGGATTGTCAAAGGAGTGTCGGAAAAGGAATGATTCTACATAGCAGTGCTATACTGGCCAAGAAAGATAGTTCATGGACCACATGGGAGGATAATAGTTCTTAGAAGGTGTCAAGTTCATAGTGAAGGATATTATTTGTATAATTGAGGTTTATATCCATTCATGCATGAAATTTGCCTTTGTGAGGAATGAATAAAAATGCTACATGGACTATATAGGGAAAATGGTACATATGAAGGCTTGCGGTTCACGCGAGGTATGTATTTCATGGATGGATGGAAGTTTACAGAATCTATCGTCATTTGTGAAAATGATGTGTAGATTTGAGAATATAAAAAGGGTTTTATTCATAAAAGATATCAGTCACTATAAAGGAAGAGAGGTGGTATGAGGATAGTATAGGAAAAAAAGTTCACAGAAGGCCCATAGTATGTATTGAAGATTGTACAACATTGAAAATTTGGGAAAATATATATTAGTGATATATTCTGATCTAATTTTCTATATAATGAGTGATAGTCACATCATTAAAATAGGGCGAATTTTAAAATAAAATATCATCATTGGTGGAATAATTCAGCTATGCTCAGAAGAATTCATGGGGAAGAAATTCTAAAAAATTTATGGAGTTCTTGTAGGGTTATGTAGCACAAAAAATTAAAGGATTTTTAAAAGGGTTTTTGTTCGCAGAGTGAGGGGAGTATACAGAACAAAAGAAATTCATGTATAAAAGAGGTTTTCTGTAAAGCAGATGTATTCTGTAGAAGTAATGACAATCCATAGAAGAAAAAACAATCCGCAGGAGAAGAAATGGTCCATAGAAGAATAGGTAGTACATGGAAGATGGGGCAGTCTACGAAAAAAGAAGTTATTCATGGAGGGATGGATGGCCCAAGGAGTATTGACGGTATGCAGGGAATTGGTTTTCCATGAAGTAGGTGTAGTTTATAAAAGGGAAGTCTGTTGGAGAAGCACTCATGCCATGCAGTGCAAGGAAGTTCACGATGACAGTTCATGACCACAGTTTGTAGGAACAGTTCACATGGACAGTTCTCAAAAGAAATATAGTTTGCAGAGGATACGTGATGTTTTCATGGTGGAAACATAGAATCTCACAAAATGATTCAAATAGTTTTTGAAAGTAATTTCCACCAAATAACAGTACATGAGAGAGAACTGATACTAAATTCAATACTGATATTGTCTCTTATAGAATAATAATCTAATTACGATGATTCTATGTTGACATGATGATTACTAATTTGATAATCAAAAAATAGGATTTTGATTATAATAATATTAGAATAATGTGATTTAGTGAAGTTGGTTTCACACTAAATAATAAAGAGATATCCAGACACAGTAATATACTATTGCATATTATTGTGTGTCATAGATTAGAGAGTGAAGTGGAAGTGACTGGACTAATTGATATTAGTTGATTATCATCTAGTTCAGGGAGAATTCAGTCCATCAGTCTACCATAATCATATTATGGTGACTGGTATATGATGAATATTGTGGATCTATAAAGTTAGCTACTGGGATGAAGTAAGAAGAGTTACTTTCATGCTTATATGCAAGTATCAAGTGAAAAGATGAAGAAATAATCAATATTGTGGCATCCAAAAGGACTAAATAGGTGGAATACTTTATTCGTGTTACAAATCCATATAGAAAATTAGAAGACTATCTTGGGATTCAGTATAAAGATCTAACCACGTGTTGTAAAAAGGATTATTTTGGAAGGTAGTATAAAGATCCATCCAAGAGTTGTAAAACACACACCATTATATTCTTTTCAATGTTCCACACATTTGTAAGGGTATATAAAACTCATTGTATCCACATTTAAAGGATTTATTTATTGTGGTTGCATCATCATGATTATTTCTTACCATGCTAAGGATGTAGCTACTCTTTTTGAGTAGTGAACCTTGTAAAACTATCATGTTCTATCTTATCTGCTTTTAAATATTTAAATGTGATAGGAAAAAGGAATTATGGAATCAATATCCTTACAATTCTAAGAGGCAAAAGGATAAAAAAAGATGAAATTGGATTAAAAAGTCCGCTACACATATTCACTCCCTATGTATGGTGTATCCCAAACTAGTCCTCTTAGTTTGGAACACATTAACACAACCTTACTATTCTAGAATGGGGAGAACATGGAAATAATTAGACCCAAGTAGCCTAGAGCTGGTACCTCACTTTATTAAATTTATACTATAAATAATATTTCACAACCGAACATACCAAATAGTTCAATGGAATTGAAAATCTAGATACAATCATATGTTCTACATTAAAACTTGAAAGGAAATATAAAAATAAAATCCATTGAAAACACTCATTAACTTCTATATTATCCGTTCAATACAGTGATAATATACATCTTGGAATTCTCGAGAAAAATAAAACATAATAAAGGGGTGGGCTCAGATGCTCAGTAACAATATGAAATATAGCGTAAGCTATAATAAACATTAACTCATGGTTAATAGATAAACATTTATTCCAATTAACCTAATCATGAGCATAATATTGTAGGGATAAAAGTTTACTAAATAATGAAAAAAATTCACTTGAGAAAGAAGCCTAACCATGAATATTCAACTACTATAATAATCAGATGAACTATAAATTACTAGTATTATAACAAGGGAATGAATAATTTTGGACAACATAAATATACCAACTAGTATTTTTTCAAGACACTATACATAAATGGGTAAAAACCTGGTACAGTTAGTGTCATGAGACCTACCGATGCATCGAGGGGATATAGAGGTCCCCAACCATAAAATAAAATGTCCAATGAATTTTTCATATGAATTTAGTGAAACATAATCAACATATACATTTATATTAAATCATACATATGAAATTTTAATATCTTTCCCCAAATAATAAACATAATCATAAACCACCTAGAGTAATACAGAAAATGGTATCAAGATAGTACCTCCCCATAAATAATCATAAATCTATTAATAAATTATTGAAGATGGTAAAATAAGTGATCAATTTAAATAATGACTAATATTCAATATAGTTTTTATAAATAGATGTAAATACTCTAATATAATAATTGGGAAATTATTGATAGAAATACCCTTTAATTTTAAAAAAATGAGTTCTTTTGTAAATTCATTTGTTTTTTTTCATAAAAAAATTATATTATAAAGATGTATATTCTTGAAAAGAAAGATAATGATTTATATTTTAGGAATATTAAAAGAATATTCACAATGAAAATTTTAAACTGAAGTAAAAAACATATAAAAATATTTTTTAAGAAACATTGGAAATGAGCCACTTTAGTGTGATTTAAGGGAAAATATAAATGATTCTTTGAAGAGAACAAAGGTATAATTGTCTATTTAAAACCAAAAACTAAATTATATTTTTATTCATGATATATAATGATATTTTAGTAAAATAATTGTTTCTTAAAATAGATTATGGAGTATACTTGAAAATGGGTATGAAATTGGGAAGTTCTCTTTAATCGGACCTGTATATCACATGGAATTGAAATGGGTACCTTATAAAACATTTCTTTTCCTATATAAGAAAATGAAATTATATGGATACATTATTTTTAAAAATATAAACCAAATTATGAATATTTATATAAAATTAATGAAGAATTATATTGGTTTAATGGGAGGGAAAGCAAAACTTGAATGAAAAATGGTTGTTCGAAGAGAATCCATTACTTTATGTCAGAGAGTGTTATGCATTGGTACTTAATATCCAAGATAATGAAATTATATTCATAAATAATTTATTTAAAAACATATTTGACATGTATTTTATTTATTATAATTTTATTAAGTTCATTTGTGGCCTTTTTTATGAGTTATAAGATTTAATTTTGATGTTCAGAAGTGTTCATTTCCTTTAATTTCATGATCAGTTCACTTGTATGCATGTATAATGGATCATGTGAAATGGGATTGTCTTTAAAAATTAAAAATATATTTTATTAATGAAATTTTCTAATATAAAATGTTCTTAAATTCCATTCTTCCAAATATTATATTGATTCATTAGATTAACCTTTTATGATGATGGATTGGATTATTTTAGCATTTTTCAATCATCACGCACTAGTTTTGCTTTATTAATTAATATTATGTATATATACTAGTTACATGTAAGTAAAAAAAATTTAATATACATATTTTAATCATTATTAATAATGAAAATAGTTTTATGAGAATACTTGAAGTAGGTATTATAAAATAGTGGAATCATCATTCTTGAAGGTGGTGAATCGGCGCCACATAGGAAACATTTGTATTTTTTGAAAAAAAGGGGAAGAGAAAAGAATTTATGGTGGATATACCATTATCATAATAAAATTACATTATATATAATATAATAGATTTATAATTAATGTTTTGGAATATTAGGTAAGGTAATTATAATAAAAGAAAATAAAATCAACCAAAGCAGATTTTACCTTTTGATTTATTTTCATTGGGAGCCACCATCAGGAACATTGAAATGGTATTTCGGGTGATAATAGAAACATTATATAGTTGGTTATTGGTTTGGGATATTTATTCGGTATAAATGTGACAATATTTTTGGATTTGGGTAGTCAGGAGAAGGGGTGGTGAGGGTAGTTTTTATAGTGGAGGAGAGGGGTGTTTTTTATTATATTGTTCATTAGTTTTTTATTTGGATCAAGACTATAAATAGTTTTCAATTTTCTATAAATATATTAATATAATTAAAGAGATTTTGATATTATTTTATTACATCATCTAGTTATCATATATGAATCAATAATTCTTGTATTTGTTAAATACCGAAAATTGTCGTTTTTCACTATCCATAAAAAAACTCAACTATTTTAGAAAAATCACCAAGATTTACCCTAATGTTTTGTGTATATTTAAAAAATGAACTCCATTTTAGGAAAATAATTTTCTAAATATGAGAAAATTAATTTTTAAATAAATTTATCATTTACTTGAAAAATACCAATTTTAATATTATAATCAATTTTATGATTCTTATAAATATTATTTAAGGCCTCATAAACTTATCATTCATTTATAAAAATATATATCAATTTATGAATCTATTTTAATAAATTAAATTTTATTTTAAATAATTATATAAATATTAAATTGTAAATAAATATTTATGTTTCACAAAAATACCAACAGTAAATTTTTAATTTTTACAATATTTTTTACTTATTCCATGATTTCAATATACCATATTCTCATTTATATGATTTAAAAATTCAATATATACTTTCATAGATGAAGCTTCTATTCTATTGGACATATTACTATTCCTAATGGACAAATTACTATTCACATAGCCATATATAATAATATATTATTATTTTAAACTTGGTGTTTCATGATGCATAAAAACACCAAAATTTTAAATCATGAAAGATAAATTTTATCAAATATTGTGGTGTTAAAATATCCCCTCAAAAAAAAAAATTCACCATCAAAATTTCCACAATAACACCTCAAAAATATATTTTGGTAGCTCTTCATCAGAAAGTCCTCTAGTTCCAACGTTTCCACTTTAATTTTATTATTTTTTAAAATTACCTTTACCAACATTGTCATTTGACTTCTAAAAACATCCTATAATGTCTAGAATCTAGATCGGTTCTTCCAAGAAAGATAAATAAGGATCAAATTATACTCCTTCAGAAGTGAGAAAATATGTTTTCTCTAGCATGTACTTCCTTAACAAAGAGATTCAGAAAACATTGTGTACTTTAGAAAGGATATGTGTCATCACTAAATGAGGAGCCATAGATCCAATTCATAATAGAATTTAAAATGGACTAATATACCTATCACATTGTTTCCCTTTCTTTCTAAAACATATAACACTTTTCCATAGATATACTTTCATGATAAAATGATATCCCACTTGAAATTAGAAGTACTTCCTTATATTTAAGCATATATATTTTTCATTTATTAGGGTCATTTGATATGGTATTGAATATTATTTAACTTTGATGTTGTTTCCTCTACATGTTCTAGGATTATAAGCTTTCTTTCACCAACTTCAAACCAATAATTTGGTGCATTAAATCTCTTTCCATCAAATGAATTATATGGTTCCATTTGAATACTTGAATGAAAATAATTATTATTGTAAAACTATGTTAAGGGAAAATACTGATCATATACCATGAATGTCAAGTGAGCATGATCTCAACATGTCTGATAATGTTTGAGTGGTCCTTTCAGACTACACATAAGTTTGAAGGTGATAATATGTACTCAAATGAATCTCAGTGAAAAAATATTTTTGAAGACTTTTCCATGATTTTGATGTAAATCGTGGATCATGATTAGAAAAAATTGAAATAGTTTCTCCATGAAGTCCAACAACATCATTAATATAGAGTCATGAAAGGAAAGCTTGTGAAAAAGTTTCCCCCATAGTGACAAAACATGAAAATTTGGTAAGTTGATCAATAATTAACCATATTGTATCCTTATTTTATAGATTTTGTGGTAATCTAGTGAGAAAATACATACTAATTTCATCCCATTTCCATGTAGTAATCTTTAAAGGTTTCATGAATCCTCTAGAATTTTTTCTTTCATCCTTCACCTCTTAACAGACGAAATATATTGATACATAATTAGAAATTTTCCACTTCTTGTTATCCCATGAGAAATTTTCCTTCAAATATCATTACAACATAGTGCTACTTGTTTGTGTAGAAAAAATCAATGTATGGTAATAATCCAATAGCACCATTTTGGCTCACTTATAGAGGTAACATAATGTATCTTCTAAAATTTCATAATTCCATCCTCAAACATAATGCCTTCCAATATCCCACCATTCATAGCATTAATTTTCTTTTGAAAATTCTCATCACTAGGCTAAGAACATTTAATCTGTTCCAATAAATATGGTTGATATACCATTAGAAAAAAGTAATGATGTCTCTTCTTCCATAATAATTCCCATATCTATATTTTCTATATCCATATACACAGGATCCTTTCCAATACATAGTTTGTCTAGAACACCAATATCCTTCCAGCTTGAGGCAACTTCTACTTTATTCTCTTTCCCTGAGTGTTAGAATATTGAAAAATCACAGTCAATGAGTTACTCGAGCCACTAAATTTTCCTTATGTTGAGATATATTTCAAGATCTTGTGATATTTATATATCTCATATCTTTCAATATTGAGATAGTGTCTTCATATCCTCATAAAAAAGTTCAAGGATGTTATCTGAATATCATGAGTTAGATAGTTCTGCTCTTGAGTTTTTGAATTCCTTGATGCATACGTAATAAATCTATCATTATGTATATGTACACATCCAAGCCTGTTCATTGATACATTTCTATAAATCACAAAATCCAATATTTTTAGATAGTATAGTCATGATAATATCATTCAATGATATCCTTTTAGATTCCTCAAAACATTCTTCACGTTCTTTTTTCTATACAATCATAACCCTATTATGAGTAATATTGTTTAGTGGGTTAGCTAATCATAAAAATTCTGAATGAAATTCCACTAGTAAACTACTAATAAAATGAAACTACAAGAATAAGTTATGCTTCTTGGTGTCAGACATTCCTGAACTACCTTGTTCTTTTTAAGATCAACTACAATTTCATCCCAAGAGAGAATATATCCAAGAAAAAATACTTGTCGAATATACAATTAAAACTATTGACATATCCTTTTTATATCTTTTATTCTAAGATTCTCTAGAATAATCTACAAGTTTTTCTCATGCTACTTATTTATTTTGGAATATATCAAGATACCATAAATAACTACCATAACAAAATCATCCTGATATTCCATGGACACTTTTTTTCACTAGATCCATAAAAATGTATGGTACATTAGTTAGGCGAAATGGTATTACTATAAACCTGTAATGTCCATACCAAACATGAAATTCATTATTTGGAATATCTTCATCATTCACATGCAATTGATGATATCCATATTGAAGATCAGTATTTGGAAAATAGTTAGCTCTAGAAAATTGATAAAATAATACGTTAATATGAAGCAACTGATAGTTGTTCTTTATCGGAATAACATTGATCTCCCTATAGTAAATGTATAGTATCATAGATCTATCTTTCTTCATAACAAAAAGTATCAGAGCTCTTTAAGGTAAAACACTAGGGTATAGAAAACTATTATAACTCAATTCATATAGTTGTTTCATTAACTATATTAAATCCATAATGGCCATTGTATTGGGAGTCATTGATATCGGTCTTGAATCATGGATTAAATAAATACAAAACACAACTTTATTCTCAAGAGGAATCCCAGGTAAATCCTATGGAAAAACATCAATGTATTGGTGTATCATACGGACATCCTCAATTTTATGATTTATTTCATCATCCATAGATTATTTTTTCTCTTCTTCCCTAAGAATTTCAAGTAAAATATCTACTGGTGTTGGATATAGATATGACTATGATGATTAAGTCTCCCCTATAAATATCAGAAATACCATATCATCATTGTGAATCATAATTTCCATCCCATTGAGATAATTGTTTTCATTATATTTCAAAATCCATTTCACAAAAAGTGTTTTATATAAATAAACCTTAGGTAGGTTGATAAAATCATCAACTAGAGCACATTAATGTGTCATAATAGGAACTGGTCAACACATCATTGTTTAAATAAGGTTTCCACATTGAGACTATGTTGAAAACTACCATGTTAAGGTAAATTGGAAAGATATAATTTTTAAATAAAACTAGGAAGAGATAAAGAAATGTGATGAATGAGAATCAAATAATGATTTAGAGAAATTTGAAGATATTATTAAAGAACCAACCACCACATCATTAAGAACTTCAACCAAAACTATTGTGATTATATAATAATGGCCTTGTTTTATTAGACTTTTCTGGGGAAAGATTCATTGATGCTTAGGAAATTCATTTTCATATTGTTATATCTCTTTAAAATTATATCATTGAGCATTATTATCTTGTTTGTTTCCATAGAATCACTAGCTTGGTGGGATTTAATCCAAACTTTTAAGAAACTCCAATCCCCAATATGCTTGTTCCATGATGTTTTTTTAAATTGTTATTTCAGGATTGAGAATATAATATTCGTTTCAAACCCTTTTTATTATTTCATTTTATAAAGTGTTCAGAACCCCTATTATTGTCTTAATTTCATTTAAATTTATAATACCAAGAGAATTCATTTTATCTCTTGATAGCACATGAGACTATATCATCATATGATGAAAAAATCTGGGATACTAGCTTCCATTAGGGTAGTGGTTTTAAAAAATCAAAGAATAGATCAATATTCATCTTTTTATTGGATATATACCCCACAACATGCCTTTATAATCTTGTGATGTTGGTTTCATACTTATCAACGCTTCCATCATATTTATACCTTATATTTGATAATATCCTCTCTATATTCTCTGTCTATTTTCAACGGAAAAAACTTTTCTATGAAAATTTACTTAATATAATTCCATTCCATATTTAAATTCCATCTTTCTCCTCTGTGTTTTGAATTAATGACCACTATTGATCTGCGTCTCCTGATAGATGATAAATTCCCAAGATAACCTCCTACCTTTTGTTACATTCCAAAGAGAGAAATATCTTCTCTATTTTAGGAATCCATTTCTCTACAGCAAATGTGTTTTTAGTTCCATTAAATGATAGATGTTTTTTTATCATGAAGCATTATAACATTGTTCTTCCTTGTTATGGATTAGGATGCTTTATATAGGATAGGTTATTATTCATAACCTTAGTCATATATCCACGTATAGTAATAAGTTTTCTCAGCTCCAGTTGTATTTCCTACTACGACATCACTATCTTATATAGAAGGGAAATACCTATATGAAATATGTTCATTGATACAGTTTTCATTCCTTCTACTCGGATCTATTGTGAAACAATGGGATACACTAGATTAGATCATATTATATAATTTAAAACTATTAACAGATAACACAAATTGTAAATTTTATTTATATCTAATCTCATAATAAAAAACATGGTTTCTTTGGGGACATATTTACTTTTAAATCATTCATAATGGTTTGTAAAGAAAACTGAAATTATCCGTAGTATATCATCATGTAGTTTTAAAATAGATGAGTAGTAAGAAAAATTATTGTGTACCAGGTAACGTCGAGTTAAGATTGACACTTCATGTTGGAGTTTCTTCCCCTCAGTACATTTGTTCTAGAACCATATCCACTTGTAGTATCGAGACAGTTTGGTATTTCTAGGAAGACTGACATAATCTCCACCTTACCAAAATTATAAGATGTTATTCTATGGTTATATTAAAACTATATTTTAGGGTTATGTTCCATAATCTTATTTTTCTAAATATATTTTACAATTTATCTACTAGACCTTCTTTGATAGCAACTATAAATACCATGAACCCAGTAGCCGGGAGCCAATGCCTCATTTTATAACATTGGTACTATAAACAAGTGTTCACATCCAAAATGACAGAACATTTCATTTGATTTGTAATGATATATATAAACATCATTATTAAATTACAACATGAAATAAAATAAAACATAGAAACATAATTGGAAACACCCATAAACTCCTAGATTTTTTTTGAAAGTCGTTCATAATATAAATATTTTCATCCTAGAAAAATTAAAAAATAAGAAATGTTGGATAATAGATGCCCAAAAAGTGTAAGAAATATATCAAAAGATACTATAAAAAATAGATAATCGTGAATAACTAATAATACAGTCCACTAATAAACAGTCTTGTGAACAATACAGATGGAATAAAATTTGGTTAAACATATCAATAAATAATTACATGAAAAATAAACTTAACCATTGATATTCTACTAGTTAAATAATCACATAGACTATCAATTACTATAATTACATTGAGAGAATGCATAATTTCAGACATCATAAACATATCATCATGGATTCAACCAATAAATTGTATATAAATAGGTAAAAACCTGATCTATTTTGTCTCAAGGGACCTTTCAATTCATCGAGGGGCTATAGCTAGCCCCAACCACAATGTGTTAAGTCCAGTTCATTCCTCATATGAAAGGGGTGAAACATAATCCACATATAAAATCATATTTAAACTATCATATGAAATCTTAATAAACTTCCCCAAATAATAAACATAATCACAAACCATCGATAGTAATATGGTGAATGGTATCAATATAGAGCATCCCCGTAAATAATAATAAACCATTAAATAAATTATTTTAGACGGTAACAAAATATAACATTTAAAATAATTAATAATATTCAAAATATGATTTTTAGATATATTTAAATAATTTAATAAAATTATTGATAAATTCTGGAATTGAATACAATTTTTCTTGGGCGATATTATTTCTTTTAGAAAAACATTTTTTATTTTTCATAAAAATCAGATTGAAACATGTATATTATAGAAAAGAAAAGAAAATGAAATTATATTTAAGAAATATTAAAATAGTATTCATACTTAAATTACAAAATTGAAGTAATGATAAGTAAAAAGAGTTTTTATGAATCTTTATAAATGAGACACATCAGTGTGGTTTAGGGGAAAATATAAAGAATTCATTAATGGGGAAAAAGGCATAATTATTTTCATGAACCAAGAAATGAAATATTAATTTTTTTCCATTATATATATATATTTATTTTAGAATAATAATGGTTTCTTAAAAAATATTATGGAGTATACTTGAAAATGGGTATGAAATTGGGAAGTTCCCTTTAATGAAGCTTGATTATCAAGAGGAATTGAAAATGGAACATTGTAAGACATTTATTTACCTATGAAACAAAGATGAAATAATCTGGATAAAAGAATTTTTAAAATATAAATATAATGTTTAAAAATTATATAAAACAATGAAGAATTATTGTGAATGGAATAGATAGAAAGCATAACCCAGGTGAAAAATGGAGGTTCAAGGAGAATCCCTTACCTTATATCTAAAAGTGTTCTACACTTATACTTAACACTCGGTATAATGAAATTAGATTCAATAATTATTTATTGAAGAATCCATTGATCATTTATATGATTTATTATATTTTTATTAGGTTCTTTATTAGTATTTTTTACGAGTTATAAGATTCAAATTCATCATTTGGAAGTGTTTATTTCCATGGTTTCCAGGATTGGTTTACTTGTAAACACATTTGAATGATCATTTGAAATGAGAATTGATATACAAAATTGAAATTATATTTTATTAATGAAAAAACATAATATTTAGTGGTATTATATATCATTTATTTAATTATTGGGATAATTCTTTAGACAATACATTAATGATAACCATTTGGATTATTTTGGAGTTTTTTCTAACATTACGCACTAGTTTTATTTTATTAATTAATATTATAAATATATACTTATTCCAAAATAGTAAATAAGTTTTAATATACATATTATAATCTTTTTTAAGAATAAAAATTGGTTTATGACCAACCTTGAATGTTTTACTAGAAAATGAAATAATCATCATCTATGAATGTGGTGAATCGACACCTCACTGACGACGTTTTCATTTTTAGAAAAAAAATAAATGCAACAAGAATTGATGGTAGATATAACATTTTTAGAATAAAATTCTTGTATAAATAATATAATGGAGTTATCATGTAGTTTTGGGAGAAGGATAAAAATAAAATATATGAAAAGAAAACAAATTGAATGAAAATGTAATGAGCAAAAGGGGATTCAACCTCTTGAATTCTGCTTCTTCAGAACCTCTATAAAGAATGTCAAAATGGTACAATGGGTGAGACATGAAGAAACAAAAAATGGTTTCATAGGTTTGGGATAGGTAATGGGTGAAAAATGGTAAATCTTCAAGGCTTCAGAGGTGTTAGGAATAAGTGTGGTATTTATAGTGGATGAGAGGGTTGTTATTTTGATTATTTTATTCATTAGATTATTATTCTGGATCATGACTATCCAAAATTTGAACGTTATAAATAAATATATTAAAAATAATTAATGATATTTCAATATTATGGATTTACATCAACCATAAATCATATATGAATTAATAATTCATGTATTTGTAAAATACTATAAATTATTTTATTTTCACTTTTCATAAAAAAATTATACTATTTTATAAAAATACCAAAAATTACCCCTTACCATTTTTTTGATGTTGAGAATTATAAAATGGAATCCATTTTATAGAAAAAATTTCATAAATATTAGAAAATTAATTTTTAAATGAATTCATCCTTTACTCAACAAATATACATTTTTATATCATAATCAATTTTATGATACATTAAAAAATTAATTAATGTCTCATAAAAATATCTTAAAATTATAAGAAAACAAATTATTAATTTAATAATCTATTTAATGAAAATAAATTTCCTTTAAATAATTATACTAATTAAAAAATTGAAAACAAACATTTATGTTTCACAAAAAATACCAACACTTATTTTATCATTTTTAAAACAATTATTTACTTATTCCATGATGTAAAAATAACATATTTTAGTTTATAAGATACCAAAATTATATTTATACTTTTAAAGATTATTTTACTATTCTATTGGACATATTATGATTCATAATTTTCAAATTACTACTCCAACGGTCATTCTATGAAGTATATTATAGTTTTAAACATGGTGTTGTGTAAGTAATAAACAATTAAAGATGTTAATATTAAAATACACATTACATAAAATATTGCAGTGTTACAAAAAATGTAGGATTAACTGTTCACCATGTTTGAAATAAAGGATTTTTTGTTTGCTGTTAGAGAACCATTTGGTTATTTTCCTAGAATAGAAGGTGAGCCAAAAATGGAATGAGACTATTATAGTTAGAGGGGCATATGGATTTTGGGAATGATGGAAATCCAAATCGAAAAAGACTCAAAGAATAGAATGGTGATATAAAAAAGGGGGATTCGAAATCCAGGTTACGAAAATAGTTTGAGGATATATTTTTTAGATCATAACTTGGACCATGGTGCCAAAATGCATTGAACTTGAGGTTATTCCCAAAGAAAAAGTGTCTAGGAATCCATATGTCTCCCATAAGGTTGGGAATCATGTCTTACATTGTTTTGGAATACTAAATGGTTAGAGACCAACATTGGCAAGGAAATACCCTATTATGAGGAAACTGAGGAATCCCATGTTTAATGTGATCCATCCTTTACTTGTACTGGGTATGATCATGGTTTAATGTCATGCGATGAGGACATTAACTCTTAGTTTAAGGTCATAGTGTTCGAACAATGATGGCGGTAATGTCTCAAGTGGGTATGTGTCACATGAAATCTTAACAGACCCAATGTGGATGAGGACCTAAGAGGCTCGACACCACATGACACACCCCATAAAAAACCTGCATACAGTATAATGTTGGGATTCTTGGACTTGGTGTAAATAGTTTAAGGTCATGTTTCCTGGACCATATAGTTCCTATTTTATGTTCATGGTATTCAAATTATAGAGTTATTATTTTAAGTTCATAATGTTCATACCATGGGATTGTTCAATGAACATATGTATCATGGAGTTTTAGAAACCCATCTTGAATGAGGACCAAAAAGACCTAACATGAATAAGGGCCAAAGAGACACAAAACCTCACCAAATATTTCATAGGAGACTTCCCCATATTTCAAATTAATATTCCTTCGACTGAGTTTGGACTTGTGGGTACCCATATTTCATGTGTAGATGACATAACTAAAATGAATAAGGACCATGTAGAACTAGTATGAAATGAATGTGGCTTGAGGGTGAAGGGGGTTGATGAATTCTTGTACAGGCTCACAAATGAGAAGTCTAGGTGTCACTAAGTATCCGATGAGTATCAGAATCTAGTCATACAAATATTTTGACAAAACTATCTCTACATAGGTCATACCCATACTCAAGGAAAGGGAATTTTTATTTGGAGTGGTTGGACTATGATGTAAAAATACCAGCATCTCTATGTATCATGTGTGAATTGGAATATGGTGGACATAGTTCTTGAATATGGAATGCTAGATGACTGATTACAATAGTGATTTCCTCGCAAATAAGAACATTTTGGTGTTTTTTATTTTATCGACATGCAGGGATAACATTTTTTATTACAATGTAAACATCATAAAAGTAGGGTGTTGGTTGTATGTATTTTATCATTAGGTGGATAAGACATCATCATCACAATTTAACATCTTTTTGTAGGGATTATGGAGATAAAGCATTCCAATGGTGTGCGCAAGGTGCAGAAGCTATGTTTTGACGTCAATAAGGACACATGAGGACCAAATCCACAAATAAAATCCCATGTAAGTCTTGAACACACATTAAGGTTTTATTCTTAGACTTGAACATTTAGTTTATGTTCATTGATCCCAGACCATAAGATTCTTATTAGTTTAAGGTCTTAAAGAAAAGAACATGTTCTATGATTAACATCATGTACCTGTGATGATAAATCCTTATGAAAATTAACACTTGAGGAACATGAAATTGGTAGGAAGAGTGATGTGATCACCATCCATGGTGATCAAAGAGTACACACCATTTGAATTGACCTTAAGAATGATGTATGGTGTTTCCCACCTGGGATCCAACTTTGGGTTCTTCATGCCGGGTATTATTGGATATATGAGATCCAATATTGTGTCATCCTAGAAGAGGGAGAAGTGGTTGAATTTTTTTATTTAACACTGTTGTTATCTTATTTTGGTGCCCCACTAGATTATTAAAGTCCTAGACCATTTCCTCTTCAAAGGATTCAAGTTCATATTGATGGATGGTTGCCTTTCATTTTGGGGTATTTTAATCAGAGACAATTTTATGGAGTGATGGTAGATGAATCTTATTGGGAAAGGATAACATTATTTTGTAAACCAGGCAATATAAAGTCACTTGGGTAGAATTTGGATTCTTCATGTGATTTCCCTAGGGAGCATTTGGGAGGTTTTCCGACCAAATCCTCTTGTTCTGGACCACTATCATCTGCAAAAATATTATAGGGGGTTTTGTTAAACTCCTAGATCTTTAAATTTCTTGTGTATAGTAGAAAGAAGTAAAGTTGAAATAGATGATGTACTTGGCGTACAACTTCTTTAGCTTAGCTGCTTAGAAGTTGGTGTTTTTGTCTATGAGAATGGCATGAGGAATTCTGAATTATGGATGATTTGGGATCTCATGATTTTTTTCACTAATTGGGCCTTGAATTCTTTAATAGTAATCACTTCTACCCACATAGAGAATAGATATGTCACGATCATAATGAATATACATTGGAGAGTTGTTGCTGGTGGATATTACCCCATAAGATTAAGTCCCACGACAGTAAAGGGGCAATAATACTTGATGGTATGAATGGGATCTGGTGTCCAATTCACAAATATTTCATGAATATGACACACATGGAACCTATTGGAGAACTGGATACAGTTGTGGCCATGGTGGGATAGAAGTTTCATAGCCTTAGAATCTGGGGGGACAATTTCAATCCATCCAAATGAACACCAAAGCACCCAGAATGAACATCCAAGATGTCCTAGGTAATATTCTATTAGAGACTAATATAGAGAATAATTTCATCATTCCCACATCTTTATAGTGTCACCTCAAGATTAGGCCCACTCTAGAGGGTAAAATGCATTACACGTCAGTGGATTCTCTCACATTAGGCTTTGTCTTAGGGGAGGGTAACATGATAAAGATACTCAATGAAGGGGGTATTCCAATCAGAGGTCTCTTCTACTGTGGGTGGACCTGGAGTCCTGATGTAGAATCACTGATGGTCATCTGATTCACTTGATATCTATCATCATAATGTGATATGGTAGGATCGATGACTCTTTGATGATCTACTCGAATGAACAGGTCATCCTGATCGTGATCTAAAATTAATGCGACTAATCTAATTATGTCATCCTCTCAACTATTTTGAGAATAATATGTGGAATTCATATATAATTTTTGTGTTAGTTTACTTGTGTATTACCATTGATTTATTCGACAATATTCTGGGTATATGCTTAGTTTTTCTGGAACGAGGCTTCACAGGATTCAAAGGACGAAATACATGAAAGGTGCATAATTCACCTATTACACCATGTGACTCGCATTACACGTCCTATAGGAAGAGTTCAAAGCATTTGAAAACTCATGATCTAAGATGTGAACCTGTCCAGAAAGTCAAAAAAGGAAGTAGCCATTTCATGTAATGAATATTAGTTCATGATGTGGCATTAGTCAAAATGGATGAATGAGAAATCTACACTAGAAAAATTGTTGAGGATTAGTACATGATTTTAATTCCCCATACACGACATGTCAGTAGTCAAAACTCATAAATTAGGCTAGATACATGCGAGGTACGTGGAAGAGCCAAACTCCACTAAGAACTTTGAGGATCAATGTTACTCAGTGTGTAACTCTAGTACACATCATGACCAATTTAATCTATATATACAATTCCTAGTTAGAGTATTTGGTAGCATTCCAAGATGGGATTTTTCTCTATTTTTCGTTTCTTATGAGTTTCCTTCACCCCGATCGCCTTTAAACTAAAAATTTATTTGTGTTTTACATTTTATTTCAATTTAAGATATGTGGATTGTGTTTTCTTCAATGCCTTCAAATTCCCATTTCATTTCTTCCAATTATTCCTTATTAATTTCCAACAACATGTGTTATACCCATTTTGGATTTTTCAGGTAACCGCTTTATGAAAATTATGATTCACCTTTCTCAATTTCAGATTTCATGCTAATTGTCATTAAAATATGAATACCTACATGATTGTGGAGAAATTAATTTCGAATATCATGTTAATAATTATTTTATTTATTTATTTATTTTCATCTCCACCCACCATGAGTTGTTAAACTACACAAGGGTATGGATTGGGAGTTGTTGTATCTGGACTCATAATTAATCTTTAAATATAATTTTGGTAACCTTAATGTTTTAGTAATCAGTATAAATAATAAAACTCAACACATTCGTGAAAACATACCAGGCCACAAGTTATTCAAAGGGATGACCCTATCCTAATTAATGTAGACTACGCTACATTCTCTAGCCTTTGACACTTTCTTCCATAAATCCCAAAAATAATTTACTTAGGATATTTTTATATACCGATCATAGAATAGTTATCCCCTAGGTAAAACTAGGTGACATGAGTAAATTCATCTATAAACCACATTTTTATAGCCTAGCTTTTAAGGAACCTTCCATGGTTTGGCTTAATGTCATCCATTCTATAGATACTTGAAATTGATCTCGAAACATCATTAATTATTTTAAGTCACATTCATACATATATGAATTAAAACTCTAAAATATCAATAAAATTAAAAAGGACTC
This sequence comes from Viscum album, assembly GCA_963277665.1. NCBI lineage: Eukaryota > Viridiplantae > Streptophyta > Magnoliopsida > Santalales > Viscaceae > Viscum > Viscum album. Next base: position 392,084,598 of record OY728158.1, read on the forward strand.
ATATGAAATGGGTCTCATGCTCGTAAACATCAAGAACTAGATTCATCTTCGTGGGATCGGCCACACACATCTACTATACTATGCATAGGGAGTAAGTAAGATTTGGAACATAATATATATTATATAATCGTATCCTGGACAAACCTAATGATTTGTTTAGGAACATAAAATTATGGCATTGTTTTTGTTGAGGCAAAACTATGATTTTTGAGGAACTATAACACTATTCCTAGGATTACCTTTCCCTTAACCCATTTAATTTCATTCAAGACATCCTTGTATCCCCGATTTTCTGATGAATAGTGCATGTACCATGGTCCCTTGACTCGTTCAATGAACTTTGAGTTGGAAGAACCTATTACCTTTGATCCTAAGATCAAAAGTTATCTTTATAACCACTGCTGGTCAGCGATGGTGGAGCAATTGAATTTAGTGGGACCCAACCCACCAAATCATCATCAAATAATTCTAGGGGTATTATTGATGCATCAATAAAAGAAAATAATGGATTACAACTTTTCATTGATCGATGGATCAACCCCAAGAATCGTACGTCCCCCCATCCAAGCTCACACATTCAAGATTAATGAGGAGTAATTCCCATGATCCATAATATGGGACTATTCAATGGTCTCTAGATTGAAGTCCCATATGAGCACATTACAAACTTTTGGAAGTTTGTGATACATTTCACAACCATGGAGTCTCTTTAGACGCGATCATACTATATTTCTTCTCATTATCCTTACAAGACAAAGGTAAGGACAAGATAAAAATCAATTCTCTTGATTGAATCATGACTTGGTATGATTATGTAAAAAAAGGACAAATACTTTCCATTGATATGGATGTATAATCTCTAGAAAGACATTCAAAACATTTTTAATGATGATAGAGAGACATCCTAGGAAATTTATGAAAAATTAAATGAGATCATGAGAAATTTAAAACACCATAGATTGGATACATGGATCCAGCTGTAGATGTTTTACCCTGGAATCTAGACAGCCGCATGAATTGTTGTCGATGGTATCAATGTTGTAGGATTTATTTTTAAGACCCCTAAAACAAGACAAGAAATTATTGATGATGTTTATCACAATAAATCCTATGTAAAAGTGATTGTGGATCATTGTGTCATGGTATCCACTATATAGATGAGATAACAAAATTAGCAGTGTAAGTTGATGTGCTCTTAAAGAATCCAAAATCTTTTCAAATTCCTAATACAGAAACATAACCTCAACCACCTCATGAACTAGTAATGGAAATTAAATCCTGAGAGATGTGCAGTGGACTACATCTCTACCATGTTTTCATGGCGGGATTTGAAGAATAGTAGTATTGTAATTATTTCAATTATAATCATCAGAACCAATTTTTTCAATAACAATAACAATATTACTATTAGTGGAATGCTTAAAAACAACCTCATATTAGTCAAGAATATTTTTCAACAATGAAGTGGTCAACCATAGGTCTGCAATCAAGTAAAAACAAGGTATCCAATGATGAACCAAGTTCTTGAACTACAAAAAAGAGAACAAACCATCCATATAAGAACTCAGGAACAATTCCAACCCTCCCAACCAAGACCATAGCAACCACCTCCCCCTCATCCAAGTAACTTGGAATATTTCTTGGCTACATTTACCCAAAAATAATATCAATGAATGAAAACTAAAGAAACAGAAATGAAAAACCAAAAAAATGATTTAAGGAATATTTAGATTCAAATGGGTAAAATCTTGAAGACCCGGTCTAATATATTACCAAGAACCCTAGCTAGTAACACTGAGACATAGCCAAGAAAAGAAGGAAAGATAGTAATGTTGATAAGTGGGAATATCTTGGACTCTAAACAACCAAGTAGTAAATATGAATGGAAATAAAAAGATACTATGATGAAATCATAATAATATGAAGAAGTTGGTAAAACAATATCCACCAAACCTCAAACTAAAGTACCAAATGAGGAGAACCAAACAAATGGAGAGTCAATGTAACAAGTTTATATTTCCCCACCAATATACAAGACGCATCTTCTATTTCTGGATAAATAAATACAATGTAGGTAGGAGGCATAAAAAAATAAATTCCTATAGATATTCAAGAAACTGCTCATCAACATACCACTTGTAGAAGCCATTTCTCAGATTCCAGTTTATGAAAATTTTTTCAAGGATATGCAATCAAATAAAAGTAAAATAGTATTTCATGGAATAATTAATTTGAATGAGGAATTCTCTATAGATTTGCAGAAAAAAAATCTCACTGAAAAGATAGATCCTGGACATTTTTTTAATTCTATGTTCTATAGGATAATTCTGCTTTGGAAGAACATGAAGAGATCTTAGATCCAACATTAACTTAATGTCGATGACTATTTTCCACAAGATCAGATTCCTAGAACTCAAAATAATTGGAGTATCACTATAGAAAGTCGACCAATCAATAAAATAACCTAGATGCATTCTCAAAGATGTGTTGGTTAAATTCAAAAAATTTATCATTTCAGTAGAATTTCTAGTTCTTGAAATGGAAGTAGAAGGTGATATCCTAATCTTTCTTGGATGGCCATTCCTAGCCACTGGAAATGCTTTAGTTGATGTTAACCAATGATGTCTGATCATTAGAGTGTGAGAAGAATAGGGAGTGTTAAAACTTATTAAAGCTACCCAACATTCAGACGATTCTATGGATTTTAATGCTTTCTCTCTCACCCTGATGTAAGATGAGTACATGGTCATTGAAGAAGAAAGAAAAGATTCACTCTCATAGAAGGAAGAAGAGTACAATTTTGAGGAATTATGATTCATTGAACCACTCATAAGGGAAAAAATCCACCTTTTATCCCCTCCATCATTAAAACACCCCAGATTGAACATAAACATCTACCTAGTACACTAAAGTACTCTTTTTTAGGAGTGTTATCCTCTTTGCTGATCATTATCAATTCTGAACGGTCTTAGGAACAAGGATAGAATTTGGTTGATTTTTTCAAAATAAATAATAAATAAATTTCTTGGGGACTAGAAGATATCAAAGGAATCAATCCTACTGATTACACTGACAAAATACATCTTTAAGAACATTCCATGACAAAATAACAACCTCAAAAGAAACATACAACATAGATGAAGGAAGATGTTAAGAAGAATGTGGTAAAACATCTAGACACTGGAATAATATTTCCCATTTCATATAGTGAATGGGTTATCCCCATAAAATTTGGGACAAAAAAGGAAGTCTCACAGTAGAAAGAATAAATGAAAATGAATTGATTTTGACACACACCATCATAGGATGGAGAGTCTGGCTAGATTATAGATGCCTAAATATAGAAACCAGAAAGTATCATTTTCCTTTACCATTATTTGATAATATTAAAGAATTAAATTATGGGAATGAATTATATGACTTCATGGATGGATATTCATGATACAACCAAATTGAAGTTGACCCCACAAATTACCCAAAGACCACATTCACATGCGGATTTGGTACCTTTTCTTATAAAATAATGTCACTCGGAATGTGCAATTCTCAAGAAGCAATTCATATATTCTGGTGGAATATATTACATAATATTTATGAAGATTTTGTAGAAATCATCATGGATTATTTCTCAATCTATGGGAGAACATTTTATGTATTTTTAAGTAATATATAATTAATTCTCTAGAATTGTGAAGAAAAATGTCTGATCCTAAATTAGTAGAAACCCCATTTCATCATACAAGGATGAATATCCCTTGCTTATAAAATATCTAAAGAAGGAATCAAATTAGATCTAACTAAAATAAATTTCATTAAGGATCTTCTTTAATACCCTTCCAAAAAGTTTATTCGAAGTTTTTTAGGACATGGAAGATTTTACCGATGATTCGTAAATGATTTTGCTAACTTTTCCCATCCAAAGACACATATATTGTCCAAATATGTTTTTTAATTCCCTAAGGACTGCAGTTAATCAATACATACATTAAGGAAAGGTTTTATAGAGTCCCTAGTTATCATTATACCCAATTTTGAAATATATTTTGAGTTAATGTGTGATGCCATCGACCTTGATATTGGTGATGTGTTAGGAAATCAAATTTGCAACATCTTCTTTTTTATTTATTATGCAAGAAACATAGTAAGTTAATATCAAGTAAATTACATGACTAATGTAAAATACCTCTTAGTCATTGTATATTAATTTAAAACATTTCTTTCATATTCAATTTTGTCTAAAGGGATTATTCACACTAATCATGCTGCCCTCAGATACTTAATGAGCAAGAAGGATGCAAAAATGAGGCCGATACATTGGATCCTCCTACTACATTAATTTTTTATCATGATCAGGGATTAAAAAGGGATGAAAAATGTAATTGAGGATAATTTTCTAGACTTCCTCTACCCATCATTAAGGAATACGAGGAGGCTGTCGTAGGTTTCTGAGATGAAACCCTATTTAGTATCATAGTTCAATTGTGGTTATCAGATATTTCTAATTATCCTTCCATAGGATTCCAACCTCAAGACCTATCTTTCCAATATTGATAGATTTTTTTATCAGATCCCAATCATTACTACTAGGATGCGACATTATTGTTCATTAATTTTTAGGATGGATTATTAAGACATGGCATCCATGAAGAGGAGACCCATAATATGATTGGGATGTGTCAAATGTCACCAACTATAAGACATCATGGACTAGAGTGTACAATATCCAAAATTATACAATGTTTATTTTTCTATCCCACACTACACCAAGATGCAAGGGAATTTTTTGATGACGTGATAGATTCTAGTGGATATGAAATATAAGAAAAATGAATTAGATTCCATATAACCCCATCATGGAATTCAAAATATTTAATATTTGGGACATAAAATTCATGTGAACATTTCCTACTTCATATAAAAAATCTTATATTTGGTTGGTGTTGACTATTTAGCAAAATGGGTTGAAGATGAATTAACATCACAAGACACTACGACGGTTGTCAAGGAATATCTAAGGAAGAATGTGTTTTCACGATTAGGATTTCCGATATTAATCCATAGTGATCAAGGAAAAAAATATAAAAAAAGATATGTGAGGTGAATGCTAGAGAGGTATGGAATTAGATACAATTATGGAACTACTTACCACCCACAAACAAGTGGGAAGGTGGAACTGTCAAATAGGAAGGTAATGCAGATTTTGGAAAAGACTATTAATACAAATCGATGTAACTGGAGCCTCAAAATAGATGATAAACTATGGGAATACTAAAATTCCTACAAGACACCCATAGAAACAACACTATTCATATTGTATTATAGAAAACCATGTCATCTCTAAGTTGATTTAGAGTATTGTTCATTTTGGGTGATCAAAAAATTAAATTTGGATTCTGAGAAGACTGTATGATGACAGGTAACTAAAATTTAGTCCCATAAAAGAAATCAAGAAAGAATAATATTAATATTCAAGAATATATAATTAAATGAAAAAATGGAATGATCATCATATTGAAAGGCATATCATTTTACATGGATATAAGGTCATGTTGTTCATCTCAAGATTTAAACTATTCCTAGGTAAGATGAAGTATCTATGGTCTGTCGCATTCGATGTCACTCAAATCATTCCTTATGGCACCATTGAGATCCAGATAGGAGGTGGACAACCAATTAGTGTGAGTGGTAAAATAATGAATATTATTCTAGAAACCTTCTGAGAAGGCTATGTCATTAGCCACAAATTCAATTATGATTTAATGGAGTCATGATCTCGACTTAAAAGGAAGTGTTTTCTGGGAGGCAACCTAGGGTATGAAGTCTTATTCTAGGATTAATTCATAACATCATAGGAGATTTTCAGGAAACACAAGAACATTAGAAAATGGAGGAAAAAAATTTGAGCTACAATAGTTTAGTACATGTCATGTACCAACGTCTCAAAATGTGTACCCTTTCACATAAAAATCCATTTTAATATTCCAATACACAACATGAAACACCAGTACACGTCATGTACTATGTTAGGCATGATTTTAATTATATAGGTTGTGAACCTTAGGATCATGACCTAACCCCCTCCAAAGACATGACTCCCCACATACCTTCCATCTAAACTCTTAAAACTGTACCCCAACCCTTTGCCTCCCTCTCCCCTCCATTATCCATCACCAAACGCTGCTCAACCCCTCTTATCTACACTCTCACTGAACCTCCCTCGCCCTCCATCTCTCATGACCAGAATAGACCACCCATTTCACCTTCCCTCTCTCAGCCGATGCATGCACCTCGAACACCAAACCACACCCCATGCCTTCATGAATCTAACATAAATACCCCAACCATCCTCCTCCTCATCAAAATCTGCGTCCTTAGCCTTTAATGAACAACCACCCACCCAGTTCCCCTATCCTACACCTATAGAACCTCCTTCACCTCATGATTAACCATATACTCATCCCAAAAAAAACTCATCCTCCAATAATGAGGACCTTCACCTACACCTCATCCTCTATTTCACCAACCCATATCATCGGGTCAATCTTCTCTAGTTGTAGAAAAATAGATGCCTACAAACAAGACTATGGACATGCACTTCCTGGCCTAGTTGATCATCACTGAAATTGTCCTTAGCCTTCTAGGAACACTACATGTTGATAGATTCTCAACTTATGTGAGGAGACATTCTAAGAGTTTTTTAGTGTTTTTATCTTATTTTGAGATGAACATTAATATCCTTTGGTTCCGTGTCGATGGACAACCCCATGAGTTATCTTTCACATGGATTAGCGTAAGGCTTTGTATTTACACATAGGATTTTGTCACTTATGACATTTATTCTATGATTTAGTTTAAACCACCTCAATAATTTTATCAGTGGTTGTGGGAGTTGATTACCCAAGTCAAACTATTACCCTATGATCCACAGATCATGAAATTCACTTAGTTGTGAGGCCACTCACTCTGCATACTTCAAAAATCCATGGATTATGGATGATTTTCTTAGGATCAGTCTCATGGTAGTGTTATCCCGATGGATGTGACCATCCTTGTAATAGCCTTGGGCAGCCCAACCATCAACATGGTTGTATGATTTACCAAGTATTATACGAAACGTACCAACAAGTAATACAGTACATTGATGGGAGGATCATTCATTATGCATCTTGAAAAGAACATTGGTGAGTTCAATTCATCACTACCCATCACCTCCCTTGGACCTATTCAGCTTATTGACCTTGTGATGTTGTAAAAGATGGATATTTTAGTGAAGGAGGGTTACACTTACTTTTTTCACCAGGCATCGAGGAGCCAGCACCGCATAAGCCACCACCACCACCACCACTAGCAACAAACCAATCTATTATGGCACACTCCACCCCATACCTATACCACCCATTCCCCATCCCACATATGCCTCTATCCCATCTCCCATTCCTACACCCTCTCACCCCACCCAAACAGAGCTATGGCCAACCCAATATTTTATCATGGTGAACCTTCACAATATTTCCACTCACCTCCATCTCACCTTCAAAGAGCCTATAAAGCTCACCACACCACCACCACTACCCATTGTCGGCCCCTCATCTACCACCATTCCCCAACCCCCTATTATACAACCCAAAATTACTCTATACCTTACTAACCCTGATACTATATGGGAGTGCTTAGTGGAGCATGCCCAATGGAGAAAGGGGGTGACAACTATCTCTACCCCATAGATACCTTTTGAGGATCCAGCTTCAAGACGCACAACCTCATTACAAATCAGCACTTCTCCACCACCCACCCTAGCCCATTTACCTACCCCTATGACCCCACCATCCACTGTTGCTACCTCTCCACTTACTCCTACAGTTGCTATAGATTCTCACCCAGCCGGATAGCATGTTTCACCATCTAATGGAAGGTTGACATTGGAGGATTTATCTGTCCCAAATTCTTGATCATTCCATTTAATTTCTTTTTGGTATTTTAGACTTTTTTTATAGGTGTGGCCATTTTTTTCATTTTTTTATGACCCCATTTTGTAATTTTTTTTACACACATATATATATGGATTGATTTTTTATTCCTTTTTTTTATTTTAATTTATTTTATTTTATTATATATCCATTTATTTTTCCTATATATCATCTGTAGTTGTTGATGGGAACATTCCAACATCTTATCTAGTCCAAATAGTTTCCCATCATGTTAGTGGAAACAAACAATAACTTCATGAATTGTTGTTATATATCCATGAACACTACAAGAAAATGCATACCATAATTATTTTCCCATATCATCTCATTCACACCCATGATGCTACTTCCGAAGTTGTCAACCTGACCATGATACCCTGAGAAATGGAAGACATACCAACCAGTAGTTGTAAGGTGAAATGGAGCACCTATCTCCATGGACCCACTATAGATTATATTGGTCCATCTATCTAGATGATGACATCATGTTATCACTTTATGGGAGGTTACCCATAGTTGATCTTTTTTCTATTTAGGGAAATCATAGTTGAGTTTTATTTTATTTTATTTGAATCTTCAATTGAAGTGAATTGTAAACATTTCACACAATTAAATAAAGGCTGGTTACCGCTTCTTGTTATCCTTTACACATTACAATTATTCTATTATTAGAATGATTAAAACTATGGAAAAATGTTTTATCTAGTGAAGGAATTGTAATCTAACCCATTTTTTAGCTGAAACAAAATTAGTATACTGATATCCAAACTCCCTCATGGAATGAAACATTCTAGGGAGCTCTCAATTTACACATTTTTATAAGTTTTCAATTCCATTTCAATTTTTATAAGATTTACATTCCATAACACTCCTATAACCATTTCATATATAGTGTGGTCACTATCTCTATCTATGTGTGTGTGTGTGTGTGGGGGGGGGGGGTTCTTAGGATTCCCACTGATGATACACTTGAACTTTTTCTAGTTCTCACCTATGAAGGAGAATTTTTTTGAAACATTAAAGCATGATTTATACTTAAAAAACATTATTCCCATGTAAATTAATGAAAAATTTAGGTTGATAATTTTCAAAATCAATGTTTTGTCTTTATTTAGAAAATTCAAAAATATTGCTTAGTTTATAAATTTGATTCAAATTAAACATTTTTGAGTTTATTATTTATTGACCCATTACTTAGTTTTATACCCATTTTCGTTACTAGTTTATTTTTTATTCTCTTTACCAGTGAAGACTCCAATCCTTCTATTCCATACTCTTTTCTAAGCCTATTTTAGGATTTATACTTGGGACATGTAAACTTATCCAAACTTGCATGGATATCTTATTGAGGAATTGACTGAACAAGTGAAAACAAAAAATGGTTGAGGAAATATTTGTTTCCCTATTTTTCCTCAAACCCACCTTACATGTTTCCTATATTTATCACATAGATTCTATAAATGACCTTATGGGAAGAATCTATTCCAATAATGTTTTTTTCAACCCTTGTCATTGTATAATGAATGATTCTACTTATAAATAATGTGATGGAGTGTTTTTTCAAGTTAATGGGCTGAAAATATTTAGATAAATGTATGGTGTACTACTCAAAATATTTTTTGTGATATATATCAAATTTATATAATTTCATTTTTATTCCATTCCTTTGAAAAATAAAATTGAAAAGAAAAACAGACATGGGTTGTGTACTAGGAAGATCAAAAATCACACCTTCCAGACCGATAAACCCCTTGAGGGATCATATGGGGTTAGGGGATGGATGAGAGATCTAGAATGGACATTAATTTCAATAAATTAATAATTCAAAAAAAAATGAAATGAACAAAACCCTTATTGCATACATACTCGACACATATGGATCAAACTGGAGCTACTAGATTGTGGATTCAATTAGCTAGAAGGAGGAATTTTATTACACATAACATGACATCTCTGCCATATTCATCAAATCTTAACATCTATTTGAGCATGATTTTAAATTTTTACCCACCAACTGATAGCTTGAGAGTCATCATAACCATACTTTTGAAGGCCTCATGATTATTTTAGTACGTTTATTTAATAAGTAGAGATGATAGAACCAATGAATGTATATTGTTAGGAACATGTATTCAGGGTATGGGCATAACTCAAATTTCATTTTTCCCAGATCAATGATAGAAAATTCATTGTGAGGTAAATTACAAATGGGTATATAATTCAAGGAATAGTTAAAAGAATGAAACTAAAAGATTAGAATTTGTTCTAAAGAATTGAACTACGAGGCATGAAAAATTTTCGATGCAAGGATAATTCTATAAGATGACTTTTTTTCCTTACACATAATTTAATTATCTTGACACAATGAATATTTTATGTTTTGGAAATTTATTTTCTCATTTTGAAGTCATTTTTGAGACATTCTTTTCTTGAGGACAAGTAATTGTTCAAGTGTTGAGAGATTTGTTATGATGAATTCATATATCATTTTTCCTGTCATTTACATATAGATTTTCATTGATTTACCCAATAATTAACTTGTTAAATGCTTATTTTTTTGTGAACGAGGTTTCATATTATTTAAATGAATAAATGCAGAAAAAGTGTAGAATTGATCTATTACACATTGGGACTCGACATTACGCGTTGTGTACTAATAGTTCATAGAATGTGACAATTTATGAGACAAGATGTGAACCAAGACATGATGTAATCATAGGAAGTATCAACTAAACATCGTGAAGTATCAGTACACAATGTAACAACAATCAAAATGTTTGAATGAGAAATCCATGCTGGAGGAATTGATGAGTATTAGTACACATAATGAATCTTTCGTACATGACGTTTCAGGAGTCAAACATCATAAATCAGGCCATATATACATGAGGTACACTAAAGATCCAAAATCCATGGAGATATATGAGGATCAATGATAATAAATATTTTACTCAAGTACACATTGTGATAGATTTCACTTATATATACAACACCTCGGCCGAGCATTGGGTAGCATTCCAAGATGGAATTTTTCTATATTTTTACATTCTATATGGGTTTCTATCACCCCTCTCTCCTTTAATCTCAACATTTCTTCAGGTTTAACATTTTATTTCAATTCAATATCTTTGTATCATGTTTTATTCAGAGAATTAAAATTATCATTGCATTGGTCCCCCTTATTTATAATCAATTTCTAATGACACATATTAGATCCATTTCTACCCTTTCAAGTAAGTGCTTTATTAAAACTTTGATTAACCTCTCCCAATATTTTATTTCATGCTCATTCTCATTACTAATATGAACCTATGTGTGATTATGGATCAATTAAATTCAAATGAAATTTCAAGGACAATTTTTCTATTTATTTAATTCAATCTCCTCCCACCATGAGTAGCTAAACTATTAAAGGTTAGGGATCAAGATTAGATGTATCTATACTCATAATTAATCATTAAATCTAATTTTAGAAACCTTGATGGTTTACTAATAAGGATATATAACATATCTCTACCCAATTTGTACATTCATCCCTGACCCTGAGATCTTCAAATGGAGAACTATATCTTGATTAATGAAGACTAGGCTATGATCACTAGCCTAGAACACATTCATCCATAGAATAAAAAATTAGTGAACTTGGGTTTTTATTGCCTCCTGATCACAGAATGTCACTCTTTATTTAAAACATGGAGACTTGACCAAAATAAATAAGTGTCCACTATTTTTTTCATAGACTCAGCCATATGGACCCTGCCAAGAGTAGAATTATGATCATCCTTTGTCACAATACCCAATATTGATCTTTACCCCTCCTTAATTATTTGATGTCACATTCAACCATAGATATAGTAAATCTCTCAATCATTAGTGGAATTAAAAATGACTCATAGAAAAAGATTCACAAGACAGTAACCTTCATGTACTAGCCTCCTCCTCATGGGATCAACCCCACACTTATACTATACTACACCTAAGTAGTAAGTAATGTTTGGGACACAATAAATCAAATCCGACTACAAACTGTATGAACCCAATGACTCATGCAGACACATCAATGGATGAGAAACATGAGTCACCTTTTCTTGAGAAGGGAGCTTTTCCATTGACTATAAATTTCACTCTACAAAGGGCATATGATCTGGCATTCTAAAAATATAATCTGCATTCATTTTTTATTACTAGCTTGGAGTCTCTATTCAAATTCAAGAGGGGGACATCAATCTCAAGGGAAAACTCGAGACCACTGATGAGATCCCAATACTATGTAGCATTTTTTGTGTTACCTTATAATAGAATGAATTAGTAGAAAATACCAACATCTGTTAGAATGATGATGATGATCCCAAGTCCTACACTATTTAGCATTGGATCATTGAGCCTTCAACATGTCGGGCTTCAAGAGGAGCCATGAAATTTTATCCTCATATATGAAATGGACTAGTGTATAGAAAGGATGGACTCATCTAGGAAATAGACACCTATAGGTGATTCCTTAGGGTATGGGTTGGTGGAAATAATGTTTATCAGTTCTTGGAACATGACAGATTCATATATAATAAACATGATGTTGAAATTCTATTAGGTCATTTAAAAACACACTTTATGTACTATAAACATTGGGTTATTTAGTATATAATTTAGAAGTTCCAAACATGACACCATTTGTATCTATTGATGCATCAAATAATGCTACAACTTATCCATAGTGATAAATAGTACAAATAATCTCTCCTAGATAAGGGAGTTTCTAGACTCTTTTTCGATAAGCATATGAATGAGATAGTATAAATTGTTCTCTTTGCCTTCATTTTTCTTCTAAAAGAGACGGATGGTGCAGGATTGTTCTATGGTGGTGACATAGAGGACCAGAAGATTCCCAAATATAGGTAGCATCAAATATAGATTTTATAGAAGATATTGATTAATATATTCAAATGAGTTCTGGAACTCTTCATCCCATAAGTAGATGGTACCATTATTCTTAATCCATGAAAATGGATTACACTTGATGTCTAGATTCCCAGTGAATTGGTGTATGTAGGCTAAGTGTCCTTGGTGCCCTCAAAGCTCTTGGAGGATTTTAGGAGGAGGAATCTGGATGATGTAATTGATCTTCTTTAGGTCAATATTGATGACTCTATATTTGAAAATGATGCTGATAAAATTCTAGGGGGAACCCTGAATACACACATCAAGGGGATCATCTTCAGTTGTCAATATTGGAGGAAGCCAACAAATCTCTCAAGATCTATCTGGGGGCCTAGATGCTAGCATGTATTGAACAAATCATTAACATAGAATTCTAGTAGCATACCAAGAATCCTTATGATGATGTGGTTCATGGTTTTTTAATAAGTGGGTCCTTCATTATTCATACTGAAAGGTACTTATTGATAGTAGATGATCCCTTGAAAAGCTCTAAGAAGGTAGGATACTCATATTCATGGGACATCTATATCCGGTTGTATCTAGAGTATCCATCCATGATGGGGAGATTGTAGAACCTAGTTGTGGAATCGATCAACAACTTGTTCACTAGAAGGGGGAAATATTCCTTCAAGAAATGATAGTCGAGTTTCTAAAAGTCAATTAAGACCTAGATCCGTATATTATTTTTCCTAACTAGAATATTTTTGGCTATCCACATTGGGTACTGAATTTTTTTGGTGATGTTTCCTTTGATAAGATTATTAACCTCAACCTTGAATTTAGAACCATGAAAAGGGTTCATTTTTCTGGGATGCCTCTTGATCCTATAATGACTCACTAAGAGACAAAAATGGTTGATGGTGAACTAATGATATAGTCTTGTAATCTCATCATAAATTGACAAAAATAAATCAACATGGTTATTCAATAAATCCACATAATTGTTTACTCTTCTAGAGGAATGGCTGCACTAATCTATGTTTGCCTTAGATATTCTTTGTCACCAAGGTTCACCAGAACAAGATCATCAATGTTAGTGTAGATTCCATCTTCAGATGAGGTAGTAGCATCTTCTAAATCCAATCCATTTTCTAAGGAAGGTGAATTATTTGGGGGAGAAAGTTCATCTAGCCTACTTGACTCTGGGAGAAGACTGGTTCCAGCATTGGTGGCATATGTGGCGTCCTCACTAAGAGAATTCAGCTCTTCTAAAACCTTGGTGAAAAAGGTTGTCAGAATAATTCCATAAAGACATCAACTGTGTCGTCTATGTTTTATTTTAAAGCTATTGTGATAGTTCATCTTCTGTCAGTTCAACTGAGATCAGTGAAAAAGTGGGTATGACACATTGTGGTATCCATGGGGAGAATATCATGGTACCTTATAGGGGAAAGGTATTGTGGTATCACCCTAGTGTGTCATGTGTATGAATAAAAGGTAATATTATAACATTTCTAGTACTTATATATTCAACAAACCATCATTCTAGAAACCAATAGAAATATCCAAATTCTAGCATCATATGCTTCAACCAGTGAATCTGGAGGATGAAACCATCATCCTAATCTTTCCATAGGGTGGATAAAATAGTGGTGTGCTCAACATCATTAGTTTTAACCTACTTATCATTTCTATTTTAATATCAAACATCTTGATAGAGGGATTCACAGAAGGAAAAGAGAGATAAATCACCCTAAAACATTCCTACTCAACCGTTGAGAAATTACATGAGACATTGGTGAAATGAGGATGGAACCACTATATACATATGATGTTAGGGCCTACCTATAAAGGCATTGAAGGTGGTATCATATGATAAAACCATGAATTAATAATTTTCTAACATAAAATTGAATTGGGTCTTCAACTAGATTCTGCTACACAGTCTCTACTCAGTCTTGTCATAACCATGAATTTTCAGGTTAGAGGGAATAAATCTTCATCAATCTGTCTCAGCTTATAAAGATCCTAGGTTGATATGTTTCTAATCATTGAACCTATTTCAACTATATAGTGGGGTATGTCTAAACTATTTAACTAGTCATTTGTGTATAATAGGTATACGTTCCTCCATATGATAGAGAACTCATCTTATTTAGAGAATGAGATTATGTCTTGGAAGTCTACTTGTTTGACATCCTCAGAATAGAAATCTTATGTAGATACAACCACTTCTTAGAAGTGGAGAGGTATTTTAAAGGTCTCTATGAGGGTTTCATGAAACTATTATTATATGTGGAGGTCATTAAGGATCCATTGATTTTTACTATTAATGTAAGGGTTCTTTAAACCATCATACATTTGTGGGAGGTGCAAATTTCTACCAGCATGGGGTTTGTCTTTGGTAGGAGACACAAAGGAAACTATATTGTGCACTTATAGGTTCTGGATAATTCCCAGAACCAAAAATGTATGACTTCCAACTATATCAGGCTAATATTTTTCTATATTTGGATGATAATGATGTGACTACATATGTTCTTCCTAGTAAATTAGCAGGTTCAGCTATGGCGGCATGTCTAATAGAGCGGGCTGGGAGGACTGTGCCAAATGAGCTCTATGCAACACCAATTTTTTAGTATTGGTATCATGAAAACCCTATCATAGAACATTATCTTAATAACTATAATTATTTTAATGTTGTATATCATTCCATTGATGGTGTCGGTCCGAGGCACACTGGGAACCTTCCTAACATTATTCGTTATCGGGGACCATGTAAGGATCTACCAACTAAATGGTGTTCATAGAGTCATACTCTTTGTCATTATTAGAGGATTATTTTAATTATGGAACAAATCTAGGTTCTATTACAACTTCATGAGTCATGAAATCACAAAGATTATAGGATGGATTTGGTGCTGGTGGGGGCCTTCATTTTCCCTTATCCTGATGGTGCCTACTCTTATGAGGTGAAGAAGGCTACGAAGTGGATTTAAAAGTGTCTATCAAAGATTTAATAGAGACTTTATAAATTTTGAACCAGGCTAAGAAGGCATTAATGATTCCCTAGGTGTGAGTGATTTCTCTTTGAGCCAACTAGTCTTCATACATATGAGTCCCATGGCTCGAAACCTTCTCTCAGTCACCTTTACCATCCTTATGAGGATCAATAGAGATGTGTCCCTCCCATGCTGGTAGGTTTCCCAATTTGACTATGTGATTTTCCAATTGGTCTTGAATCCAACCATTTATCACATATATTTTTTAAGGTATTTCCCATGAATCATTTGTAAGGACAATGGTTAGGGCAGCCACTGCACTCAACTTCATGATAATTCTTTCACTATAGAAGCTTTAGAATTCCCCATTCTAGGGAACTATGTAAATAACCATGAACATGAGAATAATAATAGGAATAGTTATGTTTTTTTTATCTGAGAAGGATTATCTAGGATCCTATCCCAAAAACGTGTCTAGAGACTACTGAGGGGTCAGATCCATGTTCTCTCGTCGAAGCGGTTGAGCTGGGGAAAGTGGTGCCTATTAGTTTTGCACAGGGTGAGGCTAAGATTGATGAGGTTTTTTCATTCCGAAATGCTCTAATGGAAGAGGGGGAAACAAATCTAGTGAATTTAGGACATTATATACACTATGGAAGTAGTCTTGTACTTGGGTTTTCTTCTTGTAGGATTCGGGATGGGCAATGGACATTTATTCTTTTCCTACTTTAAGGGTTCTTCTAAGTTTTTATCCTGGTTATAAAAGTCCTTTAATTTACCTTGTTAGTTCTTATTGATGAGGGTAGGTACCAATTACATCTTGAAATTAACCATACAGATAATGAGAATATTCTCTTATATCATCATCATATCGAGTGAAAACTTGCGGCCCTTCCACTTGGTGATGAAGTATACGACACGCTCCTCAGGAATTTTCTTTCACTTGAAGAGGCCTGAAATGAATTTCTTGTACATGGTGGAGTTGAACTGGTAGAGAAAATACCTATATAGGACTTCTCAAACATTGATGGAACCTCTGGGTAGCATGTAACAACTAGGTCCTAGTGACAGCACAAACACCCCAGCTTTATCATGGCCATTATGTCCTGGCGAGACAGGTACCACCAGTTGTCCCGCAGACACATGGTCCCCACACTGGGTCCCTCCCACATACCCGCATGGGTTATCTAACTAATTATTGTCCCCATAGTCAAACACATGTTCTTTCGAGCATGATTTTTCCTCACTCGCACAATCCCTAGGAAATATCCTAGAATGTCACCCATCATGATCACTACTTCAGTTGAAGAATGATTAACTATGGAGTTATAATCAGTTAGGATCTCAAAAATAAAGGTTAGCCTTCTTAACATGAGTCATATAATATAATAATTTAACCCTATATCATAATGGGGTGTTAACCCTACCCCATTAGGGCACAATTTTCTCATTGTTGTCCCTACATCTCAACCCAGGTAGTGTGATTCACTTAAGGTTGGGTACCACATCTGAGACCAAATGTAACAACCGGGTCTCAGTGACAACACATACACCCCACCTTTAATGTGGTCATCGAGTGCTGACATGGAAGGTACCACCAGTTTCCTTGTAGACATGTTGTCCCCACCCTGGGGCCCACCCACATACGTGCATAGGTCATCTAACTAATGACTTTCCCATAGGTCAACACATATTTTTTTATGTACTTTTTCCTCACTCGCACACACCCATGGGAAATATCCCAAATGGACACCCATCATGATCAGTTCTCTTGTCCACTCACATTTAACTATGGTGTTCTAATAAGTTAGGCTTTTAAAAAGAAAGGTTCACCTTATTGACATGAGTCATATCATTTAGTCATTTTACCCTTTATCATTTTACGGTGTTACATACCTAGTTGTATGAGACGAATGCAAGCCCTTCTAATGCCTGAACAAAACATCAGAACTTGGAAGCCTTCTTTTTTTGGTCCCAAACATATTTTTTCACCTTGAGATGAATTTAGGTTAGATGTTGTAGTGGGTCACACATCCCATTAAAGGGGAGAAGCTAGGGTTCTTACAATCTGGTGGTGATCACATGTCATCCACTAATTTAGGACATTGATTTCTATGTGGTTGGATTGCCACGTATTGTGTGTCAAGGGCCTTGAGGTGATCAGTGAGAGAAGATATGAAATAAAAATGATGGGGTTCCTATATTGTTGATGATTCCTGACAACCAATGCATTGATAGGATCATTGATAGTGTAGGAAGAATCATTAGCTCATGGTGCAGCTTTTGGAGCAGCTTGTGGAGTGTCTCAGTCTAGGTCCCATGGATTATGTTCATGATTATTAGGTGGATTATGAGACTCATATCAGAGTAACATGCCATAAAATCTACCATCTTCTCTACTAGGGTGCATGGGAGTCCCCAGGTCAATTTGGAGAAACTAATCAAGAAGTACATGTGGCTTCCCCTACATTCCAAGTGGAAGAGGTACATGAACTTATTGAGGAGTTCCATAATATGGGCATTGATCATGAAGGATCTCATCAATGATCATCTTCTGATTATGACCTGCTAAAGCAAGGTGGCAATTCTGGATTCACTTATGTCTTTTTCATGGAATCAGAAGAGTCAGAGGGATTGAGAGGTTCCTTGTCCTTATTAGTGTTCTCACTAGAATCCACCAAAATAGATGTATCACTAAGGCCATTTTTCTTCCTTTATATGTGATTTTAGACACCTACATGAGGTCCCTCTGAATTATTCACTACATAAGGGGGATTGTTTTCTCTATCGGACCCTATGTCGTTGCCCTATACTTGTAAATTTTAGAGACAACCATATTCACCACAACCATACCTAATGAAATATCATTATTATGAAAAGGTGTTTCTGGAGAGTGCATGATAGGGATGAAGTATGGAGTATCATATTATTCCCATGACCGTATCTACATGTACATGGATACCTATTCAGTGATTCTTTAGATAATTTTAAATCTCGTTACACTTCTCTATTAGAGGCTCTTATAGAAGGTGGGAGAATTAGGTTGAAAAGAATCAAGGAATTATTCCAAAACAACCATGTGTAACTACATATCAATGTTGTTTAAATGATCTTGAATTATTGGGTAAAATAAATGACGTCCACATAGGTGAAATGTGTCATCTATATAGTTTGGATGAAGCACGTAACCTGGTCCTCATTCAGTGATTCCAGGATGTTGATTTTGGGAGTTTGATTTGGCCAGAATACCATGGAAAATAGTTCAATATCCAGAGTATCCCATTGGATTTCTAGTGCATAAACTGAGCCATGCTCCTAGTTTTCCCAAGCTTCAGTCAACACTGGACTAGAGATCGGTCAAGGCATTGATGTAGATCGATGTATTGGTTGGATGGAAAATGGAGGAGACTATTTGTGAGAAAACTTGTCACTATAAAATGGGCCATCTATCAACAATGGTACCAAACACATCATTACATAACTATAGTATTGGATGTTCAACATGGACTCGTGTTTGAGGAAAGTAGTTATCATTGGTGAATCAACTAGATAGTCACCATCAATAAAATTCCATTAAAGATCTTTATAATATTAGGTGCAGGTTGATAGTAATACAAGATATGATAGATATTATTTTACTACAAACCCCTAGATGGGATTCAAATCATCCTCCACATTTATTTTTTTGTAAAGGAATTCGGGAATTTTTTAAATCTAACCTTGTTCAATGATGAACATCACCGACTGGGATCCTAACAATGACTCTAATATATATTACTGGGTTTTAGGTTCAATCATTCAATTAAATTCTACCTTAGAGTCTGATAGGTAAATGATATTGAGGATTACTTGGTGCTTCCTATAATTTTTCCTTTAGTGTCATCAGTTTCCCCTTCTTTCCTGTAGTGATTCATCATGGAAGTGATGTTTTTAAAAAAGGGGAAGACCATTTTGTTGGTGGATGATAGCCTAAGGAGGCCCACTACTTTTATTAGTTGGGATACATGGAGGACCTCTATATTGGTTTCTTTTTAAGTGGGGAGGGAATGTTATTTTACTTATGTAAGAGTGTGGATGACCTCTAATCTAATTGTTTATGAAGTAAGTAGGACCTATTTTTTGGTTGGTTATAACATGATAAGAACTTATATGATGAATTTTGGTAGTGGTATGCGGAGGACCTGTGTATTGGTGGTATGAGGGGTGAGGAGGTCCATCATGCCAATCAGCAGTGGATCATGGAGGACACCCACTGGAGATGGACGAATCATGAGGAGGACTTTATGTTGTCCAGTAGAGGAGTGGTAATACATCCACTCTAACTAGTTGTGTCATGGGGAGGACCTCTGTTTTGGTGAGTCAATGTATGGGGAGGACAAGTTCATGGATCTATTATCGAGTGTGGAGGACCTATTCTTTAGTTAGGAATGGTGTGAAGAGTTCCTTCGTGTTGATGGTATGTAGAAAACGGAGGGCTTGTATGCTGGCGAGATGAAGTGTGGGGAATACATTTTCATGGATTGATTATGGAGTAGGGTGGAACTCAGATTGAGATGGGAATGGTGATAGGAGGAAATTAATGCTAATGGTCTATGGACCATGGAGGGCATATGTGATATTGAGTAGAAGTGGAAGGAAGACCTTTAGAAAAATCAATTATAGAGCGGGGAGGACCTCTTCTTCAGGTTGGAACAGTGTAAGGGGTCCTTTCTACTGATGGTATACGACACATGGAGGGCATCAGTACTAGCAAGTTGAAGTGTAAGGAGGACCATGACGTGTATTGATACTGTGATAGATATGACCTCCTATTGAACTCATAATTACATGAGGATTTCTTTTGTTGTAATGGTATTTTTCATGGGGAGGGCCTTTGTGCTAGAGAGTCGATGTGTGAGGAAGATATTCACATTGATTGTTGTTCGACATGGTGGATCTATCCATGTTGTAGGAATGGTGTGAGGTGGGCCTTCGTACTGATTGTATGTGTCATGGGGAGGGTAACAGTATTGGGAACCATGAGAATGTGAAGGACCTCCATACTAGATTTTGATGTAGCCAAGATTAACTCCACTTTGATTGATTCTAGGCACATAAAAAGGACCACCATGGTGGGTGTTGGAGCAGGGAGGAACTATGCTCTTATTAGTGATAGTATGGGGAGGGACTCTGTATTGAATCACATCATTATAGACCTACTTGTAACAGTTTTTGGTGGTTCCAGGGATTGACATAATAAACCCAACCTTCCTGTTGGGTTAGAGAGGTCTCAATCCTAACTGGTTATAGAAGGATCCATACACATCCATTGAAGTAGTTTGGCAAAATTTCTAGTGGTGGAAATAGCCAATACATCCTTGGAAGGTGATTCCACATGATAGAAATTTCCCAATGATTATGCCTAGTGTTGGTATTGGGTGGTCCGGAATGGGGTCGGTAGAGCATGTGTATTGTCCACTTGTTCTTCGTCTATAAAGGACTGGTCATTTTAACACATACGGGGCCTAGTGGGAGCCCTCATTGGTAGGTCTCGGGTGGTATTCATAGCTGTGGTGACTTGATCATCCCCAACCTCATTGGTGTTGTATTTTGAGTTATAGAATCTATCTAGGGAGAGACTCTCGAAGCTTTTCACTATTGGAGTATAGAGTAGTGGATCCTTGTACAACCCTTGGGGGTGGCGATGTCCATGAGTAACAAAAGCCTCTAGGTCATATCAGGCCATATACCATATAGGAATGATCCCCCCTTATCATATCGATGTATGATCATGTCCATAAACTTCCTCTAGATGATTTTAGATGGTGAGAAATTGCACAATCAATTAGTAACTGTAGTCGCTACTAAAGTCAAGGTGGAGGTGGAGTCATGCGAGATTGTCACGTTTACATTTCAATTTCTATTATGTCTATAGGAGTGGGGGGGGATAGTTTCCTATATCTTGAGTCCTTTGAAGTATGGAGATTAATCTCTCAATAATGATACAATAAAATCAATGTCTAATGCCCCAGTTTAATCCAATAATCCATGGTCGGAGAGAGAGAGAGATCTTCACTGAGGATGTCACCAATCAAAATGATCAACGTTTAAATACCCTAATTTTTAGTGAGTTCTATACTGGTCCCACTTTTTTCATATGGGGTCCTAACACCGAATAGGAAGATCTTATTACATGGTAATCTTCTGATTTATCATATACTACTAATCTCTATGGTGAATGGGTAAGGGTTTCACATAGGATTCAGGATTTTAGTTTCTAACACTTTCACCAGGGTGTGGTCACCTCATGTGCTGATACACAATAGTGAGGAAATTTGTTTCCCCACATTTTTATCTTCAAGAGGTGGGAATATTTAATCACATACAATGGTGATGTATACTCCATGATTGAAATGATATGATAAGATGTTGATTCCTACTCCCATGGATTCTTTCTTAGAACTCATCACATTGTCTAGGTCTACCTCATAGCTTTAAGTCATGTTTATGGGACTAATTCCTAGTGTTATCTCTTTGTTGATGCCAGTTAGTTACACTTATTCTGTCTATACATTCCATAGGGTCTTAGTAGGGTAGAAAACTTCATTCAAGAGAGTTTTCATGTTGGGAACCACTAACACGTCTAGAAGCTATGAACATTGGTCACATATACTCTTCATCATAAGATGGAATCTCATGGATGCCTATTTAGACATGGAACCCATGGTATCTCATGTCTATACTGAGTTATCTGATTCCAAATTCAGATATCTTCCCAGGATTTCCCCTTTGGAATCCCATTCATAGCTTGAGGTACCTGATTCCAAAGTCACATACCCATTAAGGTATTCACCTCATGAATCCGAACTTTAAAATGTGGTAACTAATACCGTAGGAACATATCCTCTAAGTATTCCACCTAGGAATCCCATTTTTTTCATGGGGAGTATATTTGGTCATAATTTTAACATATTTTGAATACAGAATTATTGATCAGGATACCCCTTAGTGATGGATCAATGATGTTATTCCTATGGAGGAGAAACATGGAATATTTACCAATGGATGGATCAAAAATATCTATGGAGGTGGATCAAAAATGTGTGTCCCATAAAGGGAAGATGTCACACCATGAAGGTATATAGATCAGAACTCCCTTGAGGGGAAAATACAGGATGTGTGTACCATAAAAGGGAAGATTAGACATCATGAAGGTTGATCAGAAAACCCCTAGAGGTGGATCAATGTGGTGCACCCCTATAAGGGAGAATTTATATTTTCCATTGGTAAGGATTAAACATCTAAGTGGAATTCTATGTACCCCAATTAGAAGAAAGGGATAAAAGTACACATTTTTTGATAGGTGGGAGGATTATACGTGAAGCGGAGGCCCATGGAAGTGGATCATGATGTTGGGTCTTACCCATTGGTGCTTCTCAATTTGAGGAGACAAGATTGAGGCTTACAACAAAAGAGGAGACCCTATTGACGGGACATGAGGTTTGATGTCATCGTTTTCACTAACCTCTTTTCCCATGAGATTCAAGCCCAATGTGATAAACAAGAGGAAGTAGTATACCTAATTATTTTGTCATAAATTATATGCCAACTATAAATGATGTGGGGATTACACAAGGAATCTTCCCAAGGAGGATGTCATTTCATGTGAGGAGGATCTCATTCCATTTGTGTCATACATGGAGCATTCTGTAATTGTGGCATACGGTGTGTGGTGATTACACAAGAAAGCAACCCTAGTAACGGGGTAGTATCCCATGGTGGATGAGAAGGTATGGGGGTTCTGTATAGAGGCTGCCCAAGTGTTGGGGTTTCATCCCACAAAATGCAGAAGGTGTAATCTCATAATTATCATCCATGGTAAATCCTTTGTACATTTCAGAGGTTAATATAATTTTTTAATGTCATGTTCCGAGATAGTTGGTGTTGGGAATTTTTTGGTCCTGAACCTCATACATGGGTGGTTTACTCTCTACCCCTTGGAATTAAATAATCATAGATCATGAATCTCTAGGAGGGAAATAAAATTAGAAATTTTGGGATAAAATGGTGTGGATGTGTGGTCAATCACGATGTCTATGTTAGCATGTCTATGTTGGGATGAAATATGTGTTAACATACCTATGTTGAGAATAAAATTGTAAATATGAATCTTTCACCTCACTTAAAGTGGATTTGGGCACAAGAATAGGTGGAACATGTCACATAGGGACTTTATATGCATATGATTCAATACAAGATGGATGGGTAAGAATTTTTCACTAAAACATCATAATGAGGTGGTAGAAGAAAGGATAGAACATGGAGAGTCCCAATAGATGGAAATAAAAAATCAAAGGGAATTGTAGAGAGTTTAATCGTGAATCTTAGGTGCTTCACATAGGGCACGTGTTTTGGGAATTATGAGACTTCACGAAATAGGGTAACCCTATATTAGGATGATGTCTTAGATTAGAAAAGTAGTGCTTCACGAAGTCATAATTATTCATCAATCCTAATATTCCTTGGAGGGCCTTATTCCTTTGTGAAGGGTGTAGGCCTTCATTAAAGGCATCCCCACCACCGATGGATGCTTTCATGAACATGAAAATAGGTTTCAAAATACTCAATTACCTTGGATGATCTATTTTTTCCTAGTCGATGATGCTTAAGTGATTCATGAATTTGAATAATTTCAGAAGCTAAAAATGGAGGGTGAATATGTGTAAAAGTTTTCATGATGAAAGTATTTATTGGAAAGGGGTTTCATGAAGATATGAAGTGGTTCGTAATGAAAATTATGGCTTATAGAATGGGTGGGACCATCTATGACTCGCAACATGTCTTCATCTAGTCTCATGTAGTTGAAAATCACCGTCAGACATGGGGAGGGGATCTTTCTCACATTGTGTGGTCATAAAGCTCCACCAATCTTGTGTAGGGGATCCATCCTAATTCTCATAATCTAAAACATCTTTATAATCATGGATTAGATCCATCCGACATTGTGTGGTGGAAAAGGAGATTCCTCAGCTGGTAACCTGGACATCTCTTATCATTTGTGAAAAATAGGTATTTCTAGGGTGTTTATGATGATTTGGATTGGATTTTCTCTAGATTGTCTACGTATTAATTGGTTATTCCTATGACATGTATATCAACATCAATATTCATTTCAATTTTCTTATATGATATGAGGATTTTAGATAAAAAAGGGTTGTTATGATATTTTTAACATTATACACATGGTTTATGATTTATTGGATTAAATAACAAGTATTGCGAAGAATATTCAGAAACATTTTTTATCTAGGGAAAAAAATTTATTGAAAATTTTTGTAAATATATGGGAAGGTGTTATTACCACCAATAGGTGGTATATTTCTATAATGTCTTATTTTTATGTAATAGTGTTCCAAAAATGAATAATACCATATATGATATGGATAAATCGTTTTTTAATATTCTAAATAAAATGAAATAAATGTTATTTTCCAAAACATAATTTAGTTTTTATTGAATATTATAATGATATTTCAAATAGAATATGAAATATAAGATGCTAGGGGGAGTATGTATAGTCTTTGATAATTTAATATTTTAAAATTAAAAGGTTATACTAATATGAGTATCAGCGATTTTTTGATTAATATCTTAAAGAGTTTGGTAATTTGATAGTAATGAAAAATATAAATAGTTACATTTTATTAAATTAGTAAAGTGAATATTATTGTTAAATAAAGGATTATATCAGTCTAATATTCTAGTTATTATTTAGTGAATGTCTTAAAATAATTAGGATATTGGATGATAAATAAATATATACAATTATATTTAATTATCATAAGAAAGTGAATTACACATGATATCCTAAAAGACGTTTTATGATATGATAGCAATTTTAAATTTAAATATTTACATTATATATTGTTATAAACTGAAATTAACATGATATATTAAAAGAGTTTAGGATTTAATGGTAAAGAGAAATGTATAGAGTTTCATTTAGTTATCATAAAATGTTTAAATCACTATTCAATAAAGAATTATACCATTTAGTACTCCTAGTATTATAGTTTCTTTCCAAAAATAGTTTAGGTTATTGTGGTATAAAAATATGAAATGATTTACATTTAGTTACTATATAAAATTCATTTTCACTTTATCCTAAAATGTGTTTATGGTATGGTTGTCAAGAGAAAAGAAAATTGTTACATTAGTTAATGTAACAAAGGATGATATCACATAATCCTAAAAAGGTTTAGGATGTTTTGGTGAAGTAATAATGTAAATAGTTACATTATATATAGAATATTTTGAGGAAAAAGGTTGATGTAAAAGGTTTCTAAGAGGGTTATGATTTAATTTCAAAGAGTTCAAAGTAGACAATAGTAAAACATAATAACATTTGAAGTTATAAAGTTAAAGAGATTAAATATAATTTCAAATAGTTAATCATAGATAATATTATCTATACGTATCTATATTTTTCACAATTTATTTCTTCGTAAATGTTTCTCACTAAGAGGATAGTGGGAGTATTTTATTTGATGGATAGATAGGGATGTGATGAAAATTACAATTGGATGTAATTCTCTAAAACCGAGTCTATTATGATTGAACCTATATAAACGTCATGTAGAATATCTTATGAGATTGGTTATAATTGTTATAAATCCATAATGTTATTATAGTAATGGAAATTTCATTTTATCATTAATTCATGTGTGCTATAATTTATTTTATAAGAATTGTTAAATGATAAATATCCCCACAAATTAAAAACAATGAGTTACCCCTAATTGATCGTCATCAAGGTTTATAATGGGTTGTAATAATATTTAATGGTTAGATTCAATATATTCTTATATACTAAAAAAATATTTTTATTCGATAAATTTATGAATATGTTCTTGAGGTAAAAGTAGATACTTACCACTTGGACTGATTTTCTAAAGTATATCTCAGGTAGTGTCTTATGATCAGTGATATTCATAGGGGCGTATGATTATTATCAATCCTTATTAATTGAAGTTTGATAGATAATAGGAATTATAAAATCATAATTTTATACCATACTTATAGAAGTCTAGATTTGATCCTAGAAAATACAATGATGGTTGGGTATGTTGTTGATCATGTCATCAGTTAGAGTACAACCAATAAGATATTTTTTCACTTGTTTTAAGAGAGAATACATTTTTTCCTTGATTGAATTAGACTAAGGAAATATATAATCTTGATTATTTATTTCACATATTATGTGTTTAAGTACTTTTATAAGTGACATGTGATGTGATTATTATATAGCTGAGTGACATGTGGTGTATTCATCCATTTAGTCACCCTTTTTTAGATAATCGAGAAAATGATTTGAGGCTTATAATAGCATGAAATTTTACACATCTATCAATCGCTAAATTTCATGGAAAAATTATTTATATAAGATTCATATTATGTATTAGATAAATATTGTGGCGGAAATGTTCCTATAGATAAATAAGTATGATTGATGGAGATCACAATATACCCCTTAGTAGAATTAGTTACACTAATGTTTTGTTAGAGGTCACTCTCTTCATACATCTATAGATTATTGATTTCAAAGTTGTTTTCAATTTTTCTATTCCCCACAAGGTCACAAATATAGGACTGGGTATAATAATAAAATTTTGGATGATTTTTTTGTTCAAAATAAAGAATTTTGAGGAAAAATGGATCCAAATAAGTTTGGATGGATTCACCAAGAGTTTAGAAATCACGTATAAAATCTTCATGGGATTTTAGTGAAAGAGGTATTTCTTCTAATATGAACTAATATTTATATATATATATATTATTATATATAAATGTTTACATTTAATAATGTACTTTGGATGTAGGTATTATTATGAATGTATTAAATATATGCAATAATATATATATGTTTATGATATATATATGTATATATTAATTTATTTATCCCAAAAGGTTTTTATTATCAATATCTTATAAGTTAATTAAATTAATTAAATATTATTTTAATAAGATTCAATGAATTTTTTTATTGGGAGTAAATTTATATGGATACATAAATATGGCTGATGAATTTCATTTAATGAAATACTTCATGGATGGCTATATAGTAGGATGTGATCCCAACTTTTGTTAAAATATGATTACGAGAAATCCCATCAATTATGTCTTCCTCTTATAATTCTATTCATTATTTTAGATGAAGGCTCTAGGAACCCTTCATCATTTGGGAATCCTCTTAAAGAGATCAAGGATCCATTTTCTAGTTTTCCCACTTGAAGGTATGGTGCTTTTCTTCATACATCTTGACTTTCATCAAGAACCATTGATCTCTTATGAAGAAGAAGATTGATACTATTTTTATTTTCTAAGTACTATATTTTTTCGGTTTACTTAAATATTGATTATTAAAGATTGGTCCACCTCTGCTTGGTTTATTTTTCATTATATATGATCTTATTTTGATTGTATGAAACCATTCAATTCAACTAAAAATGTTCATGTGATGATCCATATAAATCTAATAGAAACTATTAAATTGGGGGAAGATATATTAGAGAAATGAGGCACACCACCAAGGGTCAAAAAAGTTAATCAATAAAATGGGAGAGTATGAATAATGTGTTATAAAAAATAAACTTCCCATAGCCCGAGAGGGGGATTCACCATCAATAAAATACATCAATCAAAAAATCAAGAAACCGCTAAAGGGAGCACACTTTATCCCATCACAATCAAAGACACTTCCAAAAATTAAATGAACATACAATTTATAATTAGAAACAATAAAATGAGACTCTAAAGTTAAGATATCACCACCTTAATACAATATCCGTGTAAATTAAAATTAATCCAAGACCATGACATAATATTTTGGGAAGAGAGGATGTAAATGGGAAGGAAACCATGCTCTTCAGGATGACAACCCATGATTAAAATAAGTATAGTCACAGAAGTAGAAGAATATATAAATGAGTTGTGATTAACTAAAACCAAAACAATATTGTTAAAAAAATCATCACCATCTCATCCATTTCACCAAGACAGACCATCACCCTTCATCAGATACTTCACTATCTCCACCTATCTATCTTCCCCTTTACCATTACCCATGAAAGATCTATGAACATTTATAAAATATCTGATCACCACACTCTAGATATTATCCAAATATTATACCTTTTATGGGTAGGGAATAAATCCCATATTAAGTAGATGAAGGATATAGAAAACCATATTGGGAGGCATGAACAATTTCTACACATCTAGATATATAAATAAAATGGGAGAAATGGAAACATATTGAAGCTATAGGATTGAAAAAATAGGATGATATTCATGCCTAGAAACATAGAATATATCTAACACCATCTTTCACACACCAAAAAGAGGTCATAGAAGAACCAAATATAGACCAAACACTACTACCTATATTGCCATTAATAGTACTAGAAAAGAGCATTGTCAGTTCATAAAAGTGTTGACATTCTAATTTCCACTCAAAGAGTGTGACCATTGTCATTGTATACAAAAATTTATAAAGGCCCCATTTACTATTTTTTATCTAGAGATGATAAAGGGTTCCATTATCAGTGGTTTTACAAGAGATGATAATGGTTATAGTAGCTGCTGCAAATCTACAGCCCTAGAATATCCCTATAAAAGCCAACCAAATTAAAAAACATAAACTAATAAAAATAAATTTATATTTCAAACTGAATTGAAATACAAATATTACATTGAACCATCATTTCATTTTCAAATTTATATACAAAATATTTAAATTTGTGTCATATTAACAATTAATTAAAAAAATTACAAAACATATAAAAAATAAAAACACTTATAGTGGGCTTTCTTTAATGATCATCCTCTTTAAAAAGGATTTCCCTATAACAAAACTAATGAATATTTTAGTAACAGTTCATAAAAAAATAATAATTTTAATGTCATATAATACACATATTATAAATTACATTGTTAATTACATAATATATTTATGATATTATGAGTTATACAATTAATTATACTATTAATGAATATATTGGATTTTTTTAACTATTAATTATTAATTATACTATTAATTAAAAATTATATTATGAATTATTAACTAAATTGTAAATTAAAAATATATATAAATTATATTTTTAATTACTTAATAGATTGGTTATGTTATCAGTTATTAATTTAATTAATTACTTAAATAGTTTCTAATAATTTTATCATTCAACTAAAATGAAATTTTTATTTTAAAAATTAAACTTTGAGTCACACTGAGAACATAATGTGTTGAATTTTCATGCAATAAATTTATATACATCACACATGAATTATGGATCTTTTAAAAAAACAAAAAAAAAACATAATATTTGTTTCCTGGTTTTGGCTTGTTGACGTTCATTTAAAACTAAAATTACACTTTTATATTGAACAAATGTAGTTAAAAAAATACTTACCACATTGTGTGTTAGATTGGTGTGTGATCTATTCTTATAATCAAAAATTAATTATGGATTTTTTAAAAATTTTTAAAAACATTTCAAGATCATTTTCTCATTTTCGGGTATATGACACATGTTTCAAACTAAAATGATTCATTTATATTTAAAACACTCTGATAGAATCATACATGACACATAATGTTTTGGATTGATGTGATATAAATAAATTAAAATTAATAATGAATTGTGGAACATTGTCATAGACTTTTAAAAGAAACTGAGCCTGTTTTTTTCAGAATTGGAATTGTGACACATGTTTTAAACTAAAATGACAAATTTATTTTGAAATTTCAGACTTCTAGAAAATACAACCCATCGCATGTTGGATTGATATGAATATGATTCCTACAAGTTGAAAATTTCTAATGGATTTTTTCTTATTATTTGAAAACAATTTCAACTCATTTTCCTATTTTTAGCTTTGTGAGGTGCATTTTAAACTAAAATAAAACTTTTATATTGAAAACACACACGTAGAGTCCTGCCAATTATGTTTTCTATCAGATTGACATGTGGTAAATTCATACACATAAAAAAAGAATTATTTCTCATTTTAATATTTTTTAAAACAATCAGATCCTTTTTCCATTATTTTTTATATGTGATGTGTTTTTTACACTAAACTGAACTTCTTTTCAAAACACACACTTTGCGTCATACTGTGAAAATAATGTGTCATATACACATGTGTAGAATTCCTTCACATAAAAAAAATTATACATAATTTAATAAAATCGTGAATTCAATATGAGATCATTTGATTAGTCTTGTCCATATTATGTGTGTTTTGAACTGAAATGACACTTATTTTAAAAACATGCTCTTCAAGTCATACTGAAAACATCAAGTGTCAAATTTATGTGTGGATGATTCCTATAAATCAAAAATGAATTCTAATTTTTTTACTAATATTTTATAATAATTTGTTCATTTTATATTAGTTTTGGATATGTGACACACATTATAAAAAACAATTCTTTTATATTGAAAATATGTACTTCGAGTCATACTTATAGCAACCCTGCCTTTTTATACATTACTATTACATCATTATAAAGATAAAAACATAATATTGTTATAATATGAGGATCTAAAGGATTAGTGTTTTGGGAAAACAAGGACCAAATGTAAAATTTACAACATCAAACATAATCATTTATTTAATTCCATCTTCTCTAGCTTCATATTGGATATTAACCTCTATGTAGTACATATAGTGTCCTATGAATATACATCAAAAAGTGGTGATATAAAATCCCAGTAAGAGGATAGATATGAAAACTATACCATGAGTGATCACAATCACAACATAAAAAAGGATAATGAACATGAGAGGGAGAATTGATAAAAGGATTTAAATGTGGAAATGCATAAAAATGAAACATCAAGTCTTAGTGGTAAAATTATACACATAGTTGTAAACAATTCTAGCATCATGTTCACACATAATTTTCCTTATACTCAAGATATTCGTCAATTTACCAAATGTATTGGAGGACTGTATAATTTTGGGTTCACCTTTCACATTAAAAACTCATATTACGCTATATTATTCCAGACGCACCTATCACATCATAATATTTACATTATCATGCATGCCACATTAAAAATAATAAAAACTTGAACAAAACATAACCCATAGAATGATATAAGTTCACCTAAAAATAATAATTTCACAAACATTTTTTTCCAAAAATAAATAGGGAATAACAATCTTGACATAGAACCATTAACCATGAGTGAAGAGTGAAACAATATTCAAGAAGTAAAAAAAGGGTGTGTTTATTTGAAAATAGAGTTCTTTTGGAAAACATAGTGTTTTTTCATAAAAACAATTAGAGAAAATTTATATCCAAGAAAAGTTAAGATAATTATGAATAAATATTTTTAGGGATAACCCATACCAAACATTGAGTGAAAGAGGGAGAAGCTGAAGAAAGAAAGTTTGTTTCGAGAATTTCCCCTTACATTGTATCTGAATGATTTCTTTATATTAATGTCCCATATATTGACATTATATTTATTAATTAAAAATTAAAGATACTTTTATACATTAATAATATTAATTAATGTTTTATTAACATCATTTAATGGTTTTTGGATGAGATATAGAGTTTAAATTCATTGTTTAGGAATGTTCATTTTTATAGTTTTCATGAATAGTTCACTTGTACACATGAATGGAAGTTAATTTATAATGAAGATAAACCTCCAAAAGTTTAATTATATTTTATTTATGATGTTATAGAACATAAAATTATCTTATAAATAATTATTTTTATATAGAATTATAACGAATCATTAGATAAGAATTTAATGATGATCGTTTGATTTAATTCGGTTAGGTTTTCGACCACAATGAAATTGTTTTGTTTAATCATTTAGTCATATGTAAATAAGTTATTACTAGACTATTAAATAAGATATAATAAATATAATATAATATGGTTCAACAATAAAAATGGTTGACTGACCAGATCTGAAGGCAAAAGGGAAAAAGAAAATATGTCGTTCTTGAAGGTGATAAATTAGCACCTCACGAACAACGTTTTTTTTTCTAAAATAAAAAGAAGATGAGAAGGGGGTTGATGATATATTATCCCATTAGTACCATAAAATTATAGTATATGTGATATATGGGTGTTACTATACAATTTAGATGAGTATATGTGTGGAGATATTAAGAAAAGAACTTGAAATAGAAAGGAAATTAAAGGAAAAGAGAGAGGGAAATTACTTCTTGAATCCTCCTCTTGAGATCCCCCTTAAAAACCTATGCTTGGACTTTTTATGAGAATAGAATCTCTTGAAAATGGGGGAAGGGCTACAAAAGATGTTTTTATAGATATTATATGGGGCATGAAACTTTATAGGTGTGAGTAAATGAGGGTGTGAAGGGTGGTATTTATAGTGGATGGGAGAGGGGTTTTCAGAATATTTTTATCATTAGTTATTAATTTCCCTCAAGATCATAGATTGTGATGATTCCATGACAAAAAAGGTAAATAGGGAATGTGATTTCATGATTTTGGTGCTTAAATTATTTGTGATTTCAGCAATAGTGATTTTAAATTATAATGTTTTTATATAGTAAATTAATGTATTTTACTATTCACCAAAAATTCATGTTTTTCAGAAAAATCCACAAAATTCACTGTAATCATTTTTTGTAATTTTGAATCCAAAAATTAATTAATTTTTTAAAAAATAATTTTATATATATTATTAATTGAATATTTAATTAAAATCATAATTTACTTGAGAAATACAGTTTTTAAAATTAAAACTGATTTTATAATGTTGTAAAAAATTAAATAAGGTATTATAATATTATCTTAAAACCATAAGAAATAGAATTGTTTATTTATGAACACATTTAAGGAAAATAAATTTTCTTTGAAATTAACATATTAATTATAATTAATTATTTATTACTTACAAAAATACCATTACATTTACTATGGTCAAATTGTCACTTATAAGATGCCAAACTTTTATTTAATCATTCATGGGTATGGTTACTGTAATTTTGGACTATTTACAATTCATAATGGTCATATTAATATTCATATAGGTATGTTACTATTCAGAAAAAAGTAATTTTTCCAATCAGACTCCAAAAATCTTATTGATCGCAACCATGTATGCCAGATTTTAAAAAATCAAAACAATGATATGGAAGAATTATGTTTAATGGTCACATAGTATCATTATATGTCATTATGCTTCCAAATGTGATTTTAATATAAGTAATAATTATAATAATGGAATCCCATTGATAAAAGTATTAGTTGTTACATTATTTACCCCTTATGATATTTCTCCCTCGAATTTTTTAGACAAACAAGTGAGGGTACTTCTCCTTCACTGCCTCCTCCTATTCCCAAGTTGCTTTTTCAAACATATGGTTCATCCAAAAAACATGGAATATGAGGTTATCTTGTTCCATATAACCTTATCTGTCCAATATAATATCTTCACTAGATCATCCTCATAAGAGAGATCATATTCTAACTATACCACCTATAACATCAGTACATGTGGGGGATCCAGTATGTACTTCATTAGGAGTGATACGTGAAATGCATCAGGAACATGAGCTATATTCATTGGAAGTGAAGTATGATAGAAAAAACTATTATACAGTCAAGGATGTCAAGGGGGAAATGTACCTTTGGCTTAGATTTCCATTATTTCCAAACCGCATGACTCTCTTCCATGGTGATATTTGATGGAAGAAATTATCTCCAACATCGAACTCCTTGCCCTTTTGATAGTTGTCAGCATTGCTCTTTTTCTAACTCTGAGAATCTTGAATATGTTTCTAGAAGACTTGAACCTTCTCTGTAATATCTTCTATAAGATCATGTCCAAGTAGTAATCTTTCTCCAACTTCATCCCAATGGGTTGGAGTTCAACATAGTTTTCCATAAAGAGCTTCATATTGAGCCATATGAAAACACGAGTGGAAGATATTGTTGTATAAGAACTCAACCAATGGGATATGTTGATCCCATATACCTATTAATTATAAAGAGTATCCTATGAGAATATATTCAAATTTATGAATAATTCTTTCAGTTTGGCCATCAGTTCGGTGGTGATAGGTCGTGTTGAAATTTAATTCAGTACTCAAACATATCGAAGAATTCTGAAGAATTTAGCTGTAAACCATGGATCATGATCAGAGAAAATAGAGAGTGGAACACCATGAAGTATCAAAACTTCCTTCACATATATCATTTCAAGTTTTTCAAGTGAGAGATCTTCTTGAATAGTGATAAAATGGGATGTCTTGGGGAGTCGGTCAACCACAACCCATATCACATTATTTTCCTTCGACGACTTTGGTAGACCCATAACAATGTCCATAGTGACATTCCATTATTTCCACTTGGATATAAGCAATGGCTGCATCATCCGTTTGGATTTTTTCATTCTTATTTAACTTTCTTACATACCAAGCACCTTAAGATGTATTCCGCAATCTCTTTCTTCATGTTATCCCACAAAAAGTTTTCTCACAAATATCGGTACATAATGGTGCTACCAGGATGCCTAGAAATAGTTAAACGATGTGAATTGTCCAATAGATCCTTCATTATCCAAGGTGATGAAGATGCAAAGAGCCACGTTTTGTATCGAATCACATTGTCATCATCAATATTGAACTATTGAATCTTCCCTTCAATTACTACATTCAACTTCTTTTGTAACATCAGATCATCCCTTTTTCCTCCTTAATCATCTCCTGGATTGATGGTTGCACAATCACTTGGGAAAGATATGATGTATCCCATAACCTTATGATTTCCAAATCCATCCA
This sequence comes from Viscum album, assembly GCA_963277665.1. Classification (NCBI taxonomy): domain Eukaryota; kingdom Viridiplantae; phylum Streptophyta; class Magnoliopsida; order Santalales; family Viscaceae; genus Viscum; species Viscum album. The sequence continues at coordinate 392,120,260 of OY728158.1, forward strand.
TTGAATATCTAAGATGATATGGTTTTTCCAATCTGTATCATGGATAGGGTATCAGGTTCTTTTATTCTTAGGGCATCAACAACTATTTGCCTTTATACGATGATAGTGAATAGAGTAATTTTAATCCTTTATTATCTATAACCATATCCTTTGATGCATGCTGAGATTATTTTGTGTGAATATATAATTTAGGCTTCTTTGGTTCATGTATATGTCACAAATCACACCATAAAGGTAGTGACGCCATATTTTTAAGAAAAAAGTCATGGTTTCTAGCTCTAGATAATGCATTGGTTAGTTCTGCTCATGGATCTTGAACTACTATGAGCCATAGGCTATCACATTATCATTTCTCATGAGTACAAAACCCAATCCTTTATTTAAAGCATCACTGTATGTCACAAAAATTTCCCCAATTTTCAGTAATGTGAGTATAGGTGCTCTGATCAGCCTTCTCATTATCTCCTTAAATATTTCATCACATTCTTCCATCCAGACATACTTTACCCATTTCCTTGTTAACATATATAGCAGGCTTGACAATCATGAGATATTTCTAAAAAAATGTCGGTATTACCCAGCTAATAAAACAATAATATAGATTTATATGACACTAGAGGGCCTAATCCATTCTTTAATTTCATTTACATTGTAAGGGTCCATAGTAATTCCTACACTTGTTATCACATGTCCCAAGAATGTGACTTGGTTCGTCCAAATGCCACACTTTCTGAACATTGCATACAACTTATCATTTCTTATTTTCAACAACACAAGTCTTAGATGTTCTTCATCTTCCTCCATTCTCTTTGATTATATGAGAATATCATCAATAAAAACTACCACAAATTTGTTGAGGTAATGTCTAAAGACAATATTCATCAATTACATGAATATTTAAGGGGCATTTGTATGTCCTATGTGAATCAACAGAAACACATAGTGCTCATATCTTGTATGAAAGGATGTTTTCTAAATATATTCCTTCTTCACTTTAGCTGATGATATCCAAAATAAAGATCCACCATTGAGAAGTATTTTGATCCACTTAACTGATCTAACAAGTCACCAATCCTTGGAAGTGGATACTTGTTCATTATGGTGATTGTTTTATGTTCTTTTTAATAGATACAAAACCACATTGTTACATCCTTCTTCTTCACAATGAGCATGGGTGCACCCCATGGTGATGCACTAGGGCGTATGAACCCTTTTTCTAAATGCTCTTACATCTGCTTCATTTAATCCTCCAGTTCAATAGGAGTCATCCTATAGGGACACATTAAGATAGGAGTAGCACCACGTATGCATTCCAGTGAGAACACTACCCCACAATCCGGGGGAAGTCTGGGTAACTCTTCAAAAAATATATCATTGTATTCCCTCATGAGGTTAATTTCCCAGAGGTTGGAACTTTTCTTTCATTCAACCATTTGGGTGAGGTATGCTTCTTCATAGGGAATCAACACCCACATCATTGAATGATTTTTCAAAGGATATTAATGATCTTTCTTTAAATTGTAGGGGAGTATGGGATGGTTCAGAATGTGAAAAGATATTTTTATTTAAATATAGTTGACATGTTCTCTTTATAACAAGATCCAATTCATTCCCAATATAGTGTTGAAGTCCACCAAGGAAATTATTATGAGATTCGGTGGAAGAATATTCCCACATACGCCAACAGGATAATAGTCAAACACTTGGGTTTCAATGATTACACCACTAGGTGTTATTATAGATTTTTCTACATTAATGTTTTAGGGCTTTGATTCTATAGTTCTATCAAACATGCATGATATAAATGAGTGTGTAGGACAAGAATCATGTAAGAAATTTTACATTGTTTAGTGAATAGGAAGTGTACCTTGTACAACTTCATTATCTTTCTAAACTTTCATAGTATAGATGTAATAAATCTTCCCTTTATCCTTTGGAATTGGTGGTTGTTGACGCTGATTTTCCTCGAGGACTCTGGGTTTAGTTATCTAGCTTGCATAGTGTCTTTTCTCCCTACAGTTGTAGCATTGGACCATTGGTGGTCCTCCCCTTTCTTCAACTACATTCTATTTTCTTCTCATGTCATTTCAACACTGTTGAGAATGTTGACCTTCTTGCCCACACTTGAAGCATTTCTCTATCCCTTGGGGCAGTTTCCATGATGCAACTTCCCAAATTTTTGGCATGTGGGTCATTAATTTTTATTCCCACCTTTATCGTTTGATCCTCTGCCTTGAAACTCCATCTTTTGTTTCTTATCACTATAGTCATGGGACCATTCTCCAAAATTCATCTCTAATTTTAGGGAACACCAAACAAATTCTTTATAACACTCAAAATCTTTAATTTCATGAGCCTTTTGAAAGTGTGGTTTCAACCCAATAAAGATTCTATCAACCTTTATATCATTGTTGATAAAAAACATGAAAGGGTACCTTACATGCCTTGTAAAATTCACTTCATAGCTCATGACGGATTCTTATTCCTTTTTCTTGAGGTATATGAATTCTATCTCCATCTTCATATGAATAGTTAATTTGAGATACTTGTTATGAAACATGATATTGAGGTCATCACATTCTATCTCTTCCATTTCATCTCTTTGATTGGTGTTCTTAATCAATGACCACCATTGATCAACCGCTCCCTCTAGATGATAAATAGCTAATTTCACCTTCTCTATATCATAATAGTGAAGAATTTAAATGATCTTATCTATGGAGTTAACCCATTGTTTTGCAACTAGTGAATCAAAATATCCACTAAACGTTGGTGTCCTTTGCCACATAAAACACTCGATATCTAGTTGATCCCTCTTTGGTGAAGGAATATGTTCCCCATTATCATGGTTATTGTTCATAACCTAAGATTTTTGGGTAAGAATCACCATGGAGTTTTGAACTCCACCTCCCAAATAATTGGTTATGCAATTCTGGCCATCGTTGCGTTGGCCCTCGCATGAGTTGTTGGCCTAGATTTTCTTAGTTTCCACCATTTTCTAAAATAGAAACTGATAGAAGAAAATAGAAGTCATCGACTCATGAATAAATATTTTATTCATTTATAAAATTAAAACTAATAACATTACTTATGATATACGTATATAAATATTATTCTTTGAATATTTTTACATAGTCTATTTCTAGAGGATTTCAATAGGGTTCACTAATCATATTTCCCAAAACAACTAGACCTTTCCTCTGACACCAACAATAGAGACCCGTCCTTTTCTTACCTTACCATTACATCCTTATAAAGATAAAAAACATAATATAATTACACCATGAGGATCTATAGGTTTGGTTTCCTAGGAAAACTAGGATCAAAAATAAAATTTAGAGAATCATTCATAAAAATTTATTTAATTCTTTCTTCTTTAGCTTATTATTGTATGTTTACCTCTCCCTAGTACTTGTAGTTTCTTGAGGATACACATAAAAAGGGGTGAGATAAAATCCCAATAAGATGATAGATATGAACTATATAAATATGGGTGAGAACAATCACAACATAGAAAAGGGATCATAAACATGAGAAGAATCATTAATAAAATACTTGAAATGTGGAAATGCTTAAAAATGAAACATCATGTCTTAGTGATAAACTACCACACATAGTTGTGAACAATGCTAGCATCATGATCACGCATCATTTCTATTTTAATCATGAGATTCATCACATTATCCAATGAATTGTCGCACTGTATGATTCTAGGAACACCAGTCATAAGAAAACATTCATATTGCACTATATAATTCTTGGGCACCCATCACAGCATATTATTTACATTATCCTGCATAAAACATTAAAAATATGTAAAACATGAAAATAAAATAACCTATAGAAAGATATGGGTTGAGCATAATAAATCATACTTTAATAAATATTTGGTTCCCAATATAAATAGGGAATACCATTCATTACATATAATTATTAACCATGAGTAAAGAGTGAAACAATATTCAAAGAGTAAAAAGGGTGTGTTTATTTGAAAGAATAGTTCTTTTGGAAAACATTGGGTTTTCATAAAGTAAATTAGAGAAAATTTATATCCATTAAAAGCTATGATAATTATTAATAAAATAGTTTTTGTAAGAACCCATACCAAACATGGATTGAAATAGGGGGAACCCTAAGAATGAAAGTTGGGTTAGAGAATTTCCCCTTACCTTCTATCAGAATGCTTTATTCACTTTAATATCCTATATATAGACATTATATTCACAAATTAACAATTAAAGAACCTTTTATACATTAATAATATTCATTAATATTTTATTAAGTTCATATATGGGTTTTTGTATTAGATATTGAGTTTAAATTCATTGTTCAGGAATGGTCATTGTTATAGTTTTATTGAACAGTTCACTTGTATTCTTGAATGGTGGGTCATTTAAAACGTGGATAAACATTCATAATTGTAGTTATATTTCATTGATAATGTTATAGAACTTAAAATTATCTTACAAATATTATTTATATATACCTTGAGAGTGAATCATTGGATATGAATATAATGATGATTGTTTGGGATATTTCGGGTGGGTTTTCGACCACATCAATTTTTTTTTGTTTAATCATTTAGTAATATGTACATAAGTTAGTTGTAGAACATAAAATATGATATAATACATATAAAATTATATTTTTAAACCATAAAAATTGTTTCATGACCATATCATAAGTCGTTAAAGGGAAAAAGCAAACATAACATTCTTAAAGGTGATAAATTAATACCTCACGAACAACGTTTTATTTTCTAAAATAAAAAGAAGAGGAGAATGGGGTGGATGGTATATTATCCCATTAGTGTCATTACATTCCAGTATATGTGAGATAATATAGTTACCATACCATGTTTATTAGGATATTTGGAGAGATATTAAGAAATTAACTTGAAATTGAATGGAAATTAAAGGAAAAGAGAGAGGGGAATTACCACTTTAATCCTCCTCTTGACATCCCCCTTAAAGAACATAGGATATGACTTTTGATGAGACCATTAGATCTTAGACATGGGGGAGGGGATATAGAACATTTTTGGGTAGAGATAAAAAATTATTGAAGCTTGAGAGGTGTGAGGAAATGAGGGTGTGAAGGGTGGTATTTACAGTGGAGGGGAGAGGGTTTTTTTTAATATTTTAGTGATTAGTTTATTAATTTACCTCATGAACGGAAATAGTAATGATTCCTTGAACTATAATATTAATGATGGAATTTTAGTTTTATATTTGGTTTAATATATCTCTTTTAATGTACAGAATAGATGATTTAAATTATAATATATTTATACAGTAAATTAATGTATTTTACTATTCACCAAAAATTCAAGTGTTTCAGAAAAATCCAAAAAATTCACCTGAACCATTTTTAGACGTGTCAGATCCAAAAATAAATTTCATTTTTTAAAAATAATATTATAAATAATATTAATATGATTTTTAATTAAAATTATAATTTACATGAATATACAGTTTTTAAAATTAAAACTGATTTTATAATACTTTCAAAAATTACCTATGGTTTTATAAAATTATCTTAAAACCTGAAGACATAGAATTTTTAATTTATGAACACATTTTACAAAAATACAATTTCATTTAAATTAATAATTTCATTATAATTAAATATTTATAACTTACCAAAATACCAATACAATTACTATATATCAAATTTTCACTTATAAGATGCCTGAATATTATTTAATCATTCATGGGTAAGGTTACTATTATTTTGGATGATGTAATATTTTTAAGGGTAATATTACTATTCATAAATGTAGGTTATTGTTCACCGAAAACTAGGTTTGTTCTATCAAACCCCAAATATCTTACTGATCGCAAACGTGTATGTCATATTTTTAAAATTCAAAACATTGAAGTGGAGAAATTATGTTTAATGGTAACATAGAGTCATTATCTGTCATTGTGCTTCCTAATGTGATTTTTCTATAAGTAATAATTATAATAAAGGGATTTATATTGACTAAAATTTGAGTCATTATAATACTGACCACTAATGGTTTGGATTGATACACAGTCTATTTCTATATATCAATAATGAATTATGTATTATTTTACTAATGCCTGAAAACAATCCAAGATAATTTTCTCATTTTTTTACCATGTGAAATGAGTTTTAAACTAAAATGAAACTTTTATATTGAAAAAAATACTTAAATTCATACCAAATACATCTTGTGTCAGAATGATGTGTAGTTGATCCATACCAATCAAAAATGAGTTACATATCAGATTACTAATTTTTTAAAATATTTCAAGCTCATTTTCATTGTTTCGGATACATAACAAATGTTTTAATCAAAAATGAAAATTTTATATAGAAAACATGCAATTTTAGTCATACCTAGAACATCTTGTGTCATATTGATGCTTGAATAATTCATATACAAGAAAAATGAATTATGGATCATTTTACTAATGTTTGAAAACAAATAAATCTCATTTTATTAGTCTTTTCTATGTGACATGTGTTCTAAAAATATGATAATTTTATATTGAATACACACACTTCGGGTCATACTGACCACATAATGTTTCAAAATGACATGAGTTCAATTTTGACACATCAAAAAATGAATTATGGACCATTTATTAGATTTTAAAAACCATCCAAGCATTTATTATCTCATTTTTGGATATGTGTTGTGCATTTTAAACTAAAATGAAACCATTTTATTCAATACACACATTTCAAGTAATACTATCCACATTATGTTTCTGATTAATGTGTGTCCAATTCATAAACATAAAAGTGAATAATTGTTTTTTCCTAAATTTTGAAAACAATAAAATATCTTTGGTAATATTTTAGTTGTGTGACATACATTTCAAATTAAACAATAGTTTAATATTTAAATCATACACTTGGAGTAATACCAATCACATTATGTATCAAATTGATGTGTAATTTATTCCTAAACATCGAAAATAAATGAGGAATTACTATCTTCAATTTTGGAAATAATATGATATCTTTTACTTGGTTTTATATTTGTTTCATTGTTTTAAACTTAAATAACACTTTTATGTCAAAAAACGTGCACATTGAGTCACACCAACCACATTCTATGACTGATTGAGGTGTGTAAAATTCCTAAATGATAAAAATAAATTATAGATATTTTTACTAATTTCTAAAAAATTCCTCACACTTTTTCTGGGTTTTTTCAATACAACATTCATTTTAAATTTAATTGACACTTTTAAATTGAGTACATGCACTTTGAGTCATACCAAGCTCATCATCTGTCATATTGCTGTGTGGTCTATTCCCACACATAAAAAATAAATTATGGATCATTTTCTTAATGTTTGAAAATAATACGAGTTTTTTATTCATTTTTTACAATGTGTTGTCTTTTTAATCTAAACTGACACTTTTATATTGAAAACATTAAATTTGAGTCATACCAACCACATTGTATGTCGGATTGATGTTTATTTTATTCCAATATATCAGAAATGAATTATTTATCATTTTAATAATTTTTTAAATAAATTCAACCTCATGTGGTTTATTTTTTCTATATGAAATGTGTTTTAAACAAAAATTACAATTTTATATTCAAAAGAGACACTTTGAGTCCCAATTTCCCACATCATGTGGTTTGTTAATGCTCAGTCATTTTCTACACGTCACAAATAATTATTGTAACATTTTACTATTGGTTTAAAACAACGTGAGATCATTTTTATAGTTTCAGCTATGCGATTTTTGGTTTTAAACCAAAATAAAACATTTATATTGAAAACCTGAACATTGAGTCCTTCTGGCCACATCAAGTGTCATATTGACATGTAGTCTATCTCTACATGTGAAGAATGAATTATAGACCATTTTACAAAAAAAATTATAAAATTTGAGCATTTTTTCTTTTTTGGCTAATTGCCTTGAATTTTAAACAAAATTACATTATATAAATAATCTAACCTCTAATAGTTTTTAGAATCCATTGCTAGTTAAACTTCTATCAAAGATAATTTATAAAATATTCTTTGATAATTGAATCAATATACAGTTGAGGCATATCTCTTAGAATTTTTAGCATCTTTCATTGTCACATCATTGGTTGAATCAAATGTGAATGAAAAAGAATCCATATTTCATCTCCATCATGGAGGTGGAAGTGATTTTAAATGTTCTCATATCATTTTTAAAAACTCATCGAAATATTGCAAGCCCCAAAATTAATATATTGATTTTTTGGTCATGGTAGTAACTTCCCTAGATGTTGATAACTTATCTTTAGATTTTTGGGTAGAAGGATCCTTGAAACATTTACCTCTCAAAATTATCTTAGTTTCAACCTCAAATTCCAATATCTTATGAATATGAGCATCTTTAGACTTGTCGATAACTCTATTTGAATTTTTAGAGTGTAACCCAAGGTGAAACATCTCCTTGAGAATTAGATCAAATATTTTATTCTTTATCGGTTCATCACCAAAGATATTTTCAATTTCTAGAAACTCATATTAACCTCTATAAGAGGAAAATGACTGAAATTTTGAAAAGAAATTTGTATTTAATTAAGGGATGATCATATACACATTAAAACATTTAACAATTATAGTATTATTATTAAGATTTAAGTACTCTCTTGAGATGCGATTTTAATATATGTATATGAAATATAGAATTTGAGCAGGTTTGAATCCATAAATTCATATGGATTTTGATGTATCTAAACTGATTTCCCATTAAATTATTTCTTTTTATCAATATTATTTTTCTTTTTCTACTATATTCAACAACCTAAGTCAATAATTTCATATTTTATTATTTGGTGGAAGAACCATGGGTGGGGGAGGATCCTCTACTCTATAAACTCACATTATAGTGTAAGAAAATCTATAATGGGTTAAAAATTCCTTTATAATAATGGGTGGTACAAATATAAAAAAATGGATATAAATATAAAAAAATATTTGAATAAAAATATAACTAACAGAATTCTAAATGTATCTCTAATGTAAAGGCCTGTACTAGATCAAAAATTAATTTGTGGTCACCTCAACTTGATGTTGGAAAACCACCTGACACCATAACCTCTTCCCAATCATCTCTAAACAAATTTACTTCTTCATTTTAGTCTATAGACTGTTGGAAATCCTAGTAGTACTAAAACAAATGATTAAAAAATATTTTAAATGAAATTATAATTTCCTTTGTAAATTTTCTATTCAAATATTCCAATTTATTAATGGTATGTGGTATCTTTCATAAATGTGTAAATGTAATAACAACAATTATTGTCCTTATTTGGTTTCGAACACTTTAGAATCATTATCTAAAATAAGTTATTTTTTTAATATGTTTTTAAAGATAAATGATACTATAAATAACTTAATATTCTTAACTTTTACAAAATCCTTAGGATTTTTATGTGCAATCACTTATCACATTCCATGATTTAGCTATGATTTATTTATCTCCCTATGATAATAGATTTCTCATTAAAAAACTATAATACATATAATTAAATTTTTAGCTATAAAATGATTAATGTTGTGAATTAAACTTTTACAGTGGACATCATATGTGGTAGACTTGCTGGAAATATATGATTTGGATCCAAAAAATAAACATTATGGGTCCCTAAAGGAATTTTGATCAGAATTCGCTGATTCCTGAAAAACAAAAACAAATAAGTAGTGAAATAAAGAAAAATAAGTATATGATTATATAATAGATTTTTACTCCCTCATTGTAGGCATCGAGAGGAGTCTTTATTCTATTATTTTCTTATCAAAGGCATCAATTGCTTCATGTTTTTTCTTTTGAATTTTTTTTCTAATTCTAAATAAAATCATTCCATCTAAAGGATTGATGGATTAATGGGTCCAAATCGTTCTTTACAAGTTTTTCCATTTATATGGTATTAATATACCCATCTATATAAAATATGAATAATTATTAACTATAAACAACATAGTAGATAATTGTTTAGAAAAATGAATTGTGAATATGTTTCTCATATATTCACAACTATGACTCCCAACTATTCAAATCTAATAATTTCATTTATACTCTCAAGACGAAATGATTCTATAACGGTCTCATGAAATATTTATTATTTATATCTAATATAGGACACATTTTCATCTTTTAATATTATATCCTCAAGAACTTGTAATGATAATATATAAATTGGAGGAAGCGTTGGGGTGAATGTACTCTTGGGAGGTTATCTTTATTTCTGAGTTGATAAACTAGATTATCTTCATCCAACTTCTATTGCGCCTTCATTTTTTCCATATATAATTCGATACCACATTTTAGAATTTTTTCCATAGACTATTACGTGTTTTTCAATTGAAATATAAATTATTAAAGATATACCCTCTGTATTATTATAATATTCAATAGTCATACTATGAATGTTCCAATACAATTATCGACTGTGGTAACATCCATACCATTATTCAGAATATGAAACTTGACACTCATATAATGTGCTACATTAATCCCCTCCCTCATAAGATATATTAGGAGTCTTTTTATATAGAATGTATCCTAGGATATTGTACATCATACACCTCCCAACATGGATATGTGTTGGTTTTGGTAGAAATAAATATCATAAAATTTCACTATACATAATTTTAATAATATAAACTTATCAAAATTTATTTGAATCACACTTAAGAGAAAGATATCTGATAAAATTGATTACCTTTGGTAAGACATGCAATTGGGGGGAATGACTATCCTTAATGCTAGTCGGGTCAGGTGGATATTCCTGTACATATTTCTGTTCCACTATTAGTTTTATTTGATCCTTTCATATATAATCATCTGCTAAACTATACCAAACAATAATATTTTTAATGAATCTATCTCTATATTTTCCCTTTCATCATCTCATATGTATCTCGTTTTCAATTTGTCTTTTAGTAATATATTTTATGTGACACTCCAAAATGTACACCTCTAATGTTTCAATTTTATTTCAAGATGCTTAAAATGCACTGAAATTAGTTTTTCTTTGTATATAGTCAATGTCGATTCTTGTATCCAAAATGAATAAAAAACATAAAAACATAAATAAATATTTTTATATAATACTATTATTAACCATAAAAATTACTACAATGTCATTCTTACATAAGATTCTTATAATTTTTGTGTGTTTTAAATTACTAGTATTCCCTCATAATTTATATTGCCTCCTTTCATATCTCATGACATGGGATCTATGTTTCTTTGGATTCTAATTCGTCAATCTAAATTTAAACAATGGAACATATTTTATTTCACATCACATAAAATTTTTACTATCGATTTAATATAAATTCCATTTTCTTCTCAAGTGAAGTGTTCCCCATCCATGATTTATGACCAAGGTACATTATTTTTATGAATACTTATTATTTTCAAGACTCCATTTATAATTCATAACTAAATTGTTTTTGTATCTATGTGGATATAAAAAATATTTTCAAATAAAATATTAATTATTAAAATGAGCTTAATATTATTCCTAATCACATTGACTATTGAAATCATTCAATGTTTCCTAGTTTATAATTTTTTATTCATAGATGATGGGAAGGGGTTTAAATTCCCCTAAGTATCCCTAAGATGAAACTTTTTCAAGACTATTTTAAATCCTATATGATATTTTCTATTAACCATTAGAAAAATCCAATACAAAAATTTTAAAAAATAAATGAACAATAAAATGGATAATGAAAGGTAAATAAATATTTAATTATATAATTTCTCAATAAAATGGAGAAATTATATCATAATAATACCCTAATAGATTCCCAAATAGTTTTCTTCAATGTAGGTGTGAAGTTCTTTCACATATCTATATATATTGTAATATTAATTCGAGTTGTGATCCCAATTTAAATAATAAACGTTGAATTTATGGGGTCAAAATATTGGAATCATTGATTCCATCCAACATCAAATTTTGTACCATATCATATCTCTTGGATAGTTTTACTAAAAAGATGATTCTACACCATTCTTTTTTACATCTATATGTTCTGGGTCCCTTAATAAGTCCATAGTTTTATAAATGATGTTATGTTCTTCCTCTGGATTGGTAACATAAATGTGTGGAGAATTCATTCACTATTTGAGTAGTCCAAATTTTAATTAGATTATTAAAATGAATAAGATTACACATAATATTTTGAGTAAATTAACATTTTATTAAAAAATTATTAAATGGGTTCATTAACCCCACTTTATTTATTGAATGTTTTAAGGGATTTGGATCCCCAATTGGGTATACGAATACCCTTCTTGTGGTCCCCGATATCATATAAAACACTATATATATTAGGACCTCAATGAATTGACTATGATCTCCTAATTAAAGGGTCATCCTCAATTATATTTTCATCAGACCCTATATTTTTTTATTCAGCAATAAAACAATTGACCAATTCGTATTTTTTGTGTCTCGGACTTAATATATATGCACTTAATGTGATTCCATTATGAATGGTTCATTATTGTACCCTTCTACAAAGAATTTAAAATTCATAAATACCAATTCATCAAATTTAACTATACTTCTCTTATTATCTCATTTGAAATAGAAAATAGTCAATCAAAATGTTTTATAATCCAACTAGTATATTTGTTTGATGATGTAAAAGCATGGTATATTCACATAAATTAGATTTCTGTCTTTAGAACTAAAAACCCGAATGATCTCCACTAAAACTATAACTCCACTATTTTTCATCATATTGAATTTATCATGTTCCCTTGTATAGAATTAATAAATATAAATTAAAGAACCAATTCAAGGGATAACATTTATATTTGTCCCCCATCTAGACATTGAATTCATATTTACAGATAAATCATTATAAATATGTTATCAAAACCATCCCATAAATTATAGATTATGTAAATTGGATATCCATATTTAAACACATGATGGATTTCAATGTATAAGAAATACATTTTGGGATTTAACATATGGCGAAACCAATAAACTATTATATAAAATATCAAGGTGCGCTTACTCCCAATATGTAATGGTAATTGTTACACAATCTCTTCTAGAAATTACTCTTCCCATAAGGGATTTTTTGTGATGATATTTTTTGAGACAAATTTTATTAACATCTGATAGGTAATCAAAATAAAATTATAAATACTATTCTACAACATATTTCTCTACAATACAGCCTCTATACAATCATTTATTCTTGTCATTCCATTTAAAAATATTCATATAATATTTAATGGGGTACGTCCATTTATAATGGGTAGGATCACATGGCTGAATCTATCAAACCGAGTCAACCATGAGGTAGACCATTATTTAAAATAAAGATAGTTGAAATAACATAGGTAATTCACATAATCTTACTATAATTTATTTATTCATGATTGGAAACCTCATTGGGTAAATAACTTTACTACATATAGATTATAAAAATATCTAAACTCTAGTTAATGTATACATCATATTTTTTGGGTAGAATGAAACATACAAATATATGCATTAAATTTTGTATCAATAAATGAAATTAAGGTCATTTAAACTATGTAACTTTTAATTAGTCATTGAAATTATATTTTTGATATTTAAAGAATACCTACATGAAATTATACACCACTAAAGAATTTAGAAAATTTAAATTTCTCTTATTTGGAAAGAGTGAAAGATATTGGAGAAAAAAAAGATATTCTTTCACCCTACACTCATGCCAACTCTTCCCAAATACACATCTTAATCATGCCCAACATAGTATTATTTACATATTTTATTCTGTCTTTTATATTCATTAACATCCCAATAACACTATCAGATAAATTTATTTGATGTTCCTAACATCATGAAAATTACTTATGTACAGACAATTTTTGTACGATAATTCCATAAAAATGGATTACTTCTTCCATATTTATTTTCTAGGTTTTTTTAAATTTTTTTTACTAAAAGTAGTGATAATATATTTTACTATCTCATATAGTTGATCACCCATCAGTGGAGATGGTATTGTACTATGTTATGTATTACCATTAAATGATGTCCTATAAGATTAGTATTTATGTCATTTGGGTAAAAATTCATGATGTCCAAAAAACAAAGTCTTCAAGGAATGTTTCACCATAACTGGGTTTGTAAATTATTAAAAATTTGTCACCCCAAAATTCCTTTAATGTTATAGCCTAAAAAATTTCCATAAGAAAGAAATTCATTTATGATCCTATAATATATGTCTTTCAATATGAAATATTCACTTTCTTGAGAATAATATAATTAAACACCTATATCACACGTCAATTTCATACCTCCAATCAACGGTTTTATATAGACCTCAATATCATTACTGAGTTATTTAACTCTATATATAAGGAGAGACAAGATACCATATTTTGATATCATGCATAACCATAGTGTAATGTTCTAATTTTTGAACAAAATTAGACATATATATTGATTACTTATTTTTACACAAAAATGATTTATTCTATATGTAGATATTGCAAGATGGTGGTTTTTTGAATTGTTTCCAAATTATCGACACTCGTAATCAATTTTCTACCACTAAGGAGAGTCTGTTTGGTATCATAGTTTCCCACATTCAATTTTTCTATTTGTATTCCATATGCCTTTTTATTGGTTTTCTAAAATCCATATATTCTTCTAAATAAAAAAAATTACAGCTTGATTCATATTTCACGTATCGATCCACATCACACTTAGAAAATTTTATAAATGATTCATGATTTTTGAGAAATAATATACAATCTTTTGGGAAAGAATGTATTTTTTTCATAGACCATACCCATAGAAAATATAATTATTTTGAATTTATATGTTCGAAAATGAATATCATATTCTTATAGTAGTATATCATTAAGGATAACAAGTTGTTCTGCAAAGATGGTGTCTCCACATATACTTATATATTTCAAATTATATATCATCAATAAATCTGAAAATGTTGTATATTTAGTAAAACTAATATATAATATCTTCTTTGCATAGATTTTTATCTTTTCAAACAACATTATTAAATCAAAATGGCCATCTTTAATTTTCATTTTCATTTCTTCCTTACTATCTACATAAACATTTAAATCATAATTAATATCAAATTATGAATAAATCATATTTTCATAGCAGCCGTTATGTATGTTTTCTTTTTTCCCTATTCTTAATACAACATTTATAGCTTCAATATATTCTATAAAAATTCAAATTTTCTTCAAACTTATCTGGAATAATTTTTATTGAAAAAAATAATGGGAACATGAATAAAATATTTGAGAAGGGTCATAGGAATGATCTTTTGAAAACATTAATAACTCTCTATCTCCATCATCATACACTTTTTTCATAAAATTATCATCCATCCATTTTCTATTCATATCCATCCTATTCAGTTCTGAAAATTTATTTTGTAGAAAAATTAAATAAATACAAATAAATTATTCATTTTCAAATGATAATGTTATAGATACATATATGAAATTTGATTATTTTCTGATGAAATAAACTATAACCCCTTTATACACTAATATAATAAATAAGAAAATTGTAATTAAAAAATTGTTAATGTTATTGAAAATAGAATGTTAGACTCCTTCTTATAAGAAGGTGTCACATTGATTACCACCTCAAATAACAAGAATTTTGAGAGTCTAAAAAAAGATGGAATGTGTGTGGTAGCATTAAAGCAGGAAATTAATGATGGATGAATTCTTTGATGTAGATATATCAAGGTTGATGTATTAAATTTTTTAAAAAGTTATTTTATTTCTACATAAATGATTGGAAATGAATAATACCATCATAGTAAATTTTAGATGAGTATAATTGATTAAACTCTCTATTATAAATTATATGATGCCAACTTAGTCTTGTATACAACACATATTAGTTATAAGAAACATTTATTTACTTAATTTGAGATAAATTATATATTTAAAATTTATTTGATTCAATATTCAGGGTGAACATCATCAACTTTAGATAAATCATTGCATTATATGTAAAATATGGTAGTTAAAATAATTTGGAGCTATTAAAAATAAATAATTTATTCATGAATTAATTTTATTATTAGAAGTATTTGGGAAATAAGAAGATATTATTCAATTTTCTTTTAGATAAAAAATAATTTAAAATAATTTAAATAAGGGAAAGAAAAAAAATCTATCAATAAGAAAATTTCATTAAAAAGTAGAATTTTATATTTCATGATCACGTTATTCGTGTAAAATCCTTTTATAAAAAATTTTCAATTAGAAAATAAGATGATCATAAACATGAGTATCCAAAAACCTAAGACCAAAATTTATGAAGAAAAATAAGATATCCACCGCTATACTTGAATAATTAAAAACATTCCAAACAAGAGTATCAAAACCCTTTGGAAATTATGGAGAAAAAATTTACCATTGATGAATTTTCTACATAAAACCATAGTAATCAAAATCCTCATGGTCTCGATAGTTTAGGCTAGGCCACACCACTACTATATGGGAAAGGGAGCAGTATGGTACATGGGGAAAGAAGAACTAAAAATGATGAAATAATGAAATCTAAACTAAATATGACTATAAATAATATAATACCATTGATTTTGAGTGTTTTGATTAATGTACTAATTTCAAGGGTGATTAGGGGAAGATATCGAGTTTTGAGATAGCTTGAGTAGTGCAAAGGAGTCAGGATTTGTTAGCATAGAATTTATAATATCATCAAGGGCATTTATCAGTACTAATAAAAAATATCCTTTTCAATGCTAAATATTTAGGATAGATAAATATATATTTTATCAAAACATTTTATTTTAGCACTCATAAAACATATATATCAACACTTTTTTAAGAGATGATAAAAAATATTTAAAACATAACACACAAATATTAAATGAATATATAATAAAAAAATATTATTAAAAACATGATTAATTACTATATACTCCTAAATTAATGAATGTAAAAAATGTTTGAAATTGAGAAATTAAAAATTATTAGTCTTAAGAAATTTAAACTAAATGGATAAGTTATATTAATGATATAAATTATTAACAAATAAAAATGAATATATATTAAAATAAAGATGAATATATATTTAATATGTTATTAAAATTATATAAAAAACCATAAATTTATATTAATCGATTTATATAAATAAATATTAAAAAAGAATAATGTATAAAAAAAGTAAAAAATAATTAACACTATAATATGCGAATAACAATATTAAATGAATTGATGATATAAAAGAGTGAAATTTAATAGCTAAAAATAAATATATTGAAAAAATATTAAAAATTAATAAGTTTTATTAATTATATATATTATTAATTTTTTTAAAAAGTCTATATGTAAAAATGAATATGAATTCATATTATGTAAATAAATTACATATACCATGTTAAAAACAAAATATGTTAATAAATAAAAATGTATAAATAAATATTAAAATTTTATAAAATTAAAAAAATATTATGCATATAAAAATTAAAAATGAATAAAATCCTAACATATTAAAAAATTAATAATATTATTGATGAATAAATTATATAAAAAAGGAATAAATATAAAAAAAATATTAATATTTCATAAAAATTATATATAGGTAAAAAATATAATAATTTAGTAAAATTATTGAATAAATAAATAATATATTAAATATGTAATGTTAAAAATAAATTTCTACAATGAATATTAAAAAATTTAAAAAATTACATAAATATTATGTGTGTTTCTTTTTATATAAAAGCACATCAATTACTTAACCTTAGTTTACAGTTACTTCATATTAATTTTACATAACATTAGCTTACCCTCACTTAAGGCTTATTTCCCTTACATAAATTTAGTTTACCCTTACATAACGTTACTTTCCCTTATATAAGTTCATTTTTTCCTTACTTAACTTTATTTTAACCTTATATAAAATAGTTTTAACATTATGTAACATTTATTTTACACTTACTTATCTTCATTTTACCCTTAAATAAATTTATTTTTCCATTAATTAACATTTTCTTTACCCTTACCTAACTTCATTTTACCCTTACATAACTTTAGTTTTACCCTAACTAAATATTGTTTTTAACCTTTCCTAACACTAGTTTTCCCTTACTGAATTTTTTGACAATTACTTTACTTTAGTTTACCATTATGTAAATTTATTTTACCCATACATAACTTTATTTAACCATTAATTAACTCTATCTTACCATTAAATAACATATTTTCCCTCTTATATAACATTGGTTTACCCTTAATTAATTTCTTTACCCTTAATTTACATCAGTTTACACTTACATGACTTTTTCTCACCCTTAACATTATTTTACCCTTACATAAATTTAGTTTACCCTATACTTTTTTTCCATACATAACATTAGTTTTACCCTTACATGGCATGTACATGTTTCATTTTACCATTAACAAACATATAGAAATGACATCTTACTTTTACTTTACTTATATAAAATTCATATTTCCTTTCCATAAAAAAATCTAGTTATATAAAAAAAGTTTGATATATGTCAAATTGAAAAGATAAATGACATTATATAAAATTTATCCTCTATTACATGATAAAAATTCATCAATACTTTTAATTAATATATTTTTTAATTATAAACCATTTTTCACTGGATATATGACTTATTAAATCTGAATACAAATTTTGTATATAAATCATATATAAGGAAACATTATATATTTATATATATAAATATATAAATATATTTATATATATAAATATATAAATATATATATATATATATAAATATATAAATATATTTATATATAATCATTACTAAATATATTGATTTCTAATTATTTATAAAAGATATTAAAAATGAATAAATTACAGAAATATTTAAAAATAAATATTAAAACTGAATAAATTATAAAAAAATAAAAAAACCTAACATTATTAATTAACAAAATAACTTTAAATTTGTTAATGTTAAAAATGAGTGAAATTTAATTTAAATATGAATAGAACAAAAAAATAAACAAATGAATAAAAAAATTATTAATTATATAAATTTTAAAAAAACTGAAAATGAATACTCAAAATGATAATGAATACATATATTAAATATGAAAATTAAAACTATATTAAAAACATTAAATTTAAAAAAATTAAAATTTAAATATAATTAATAAAAATTAATAAATTTAAAATAATAGGAAACCTTTAAAAAAATAAATAACTTTTTTAAAAATATATAATTTATTTACAAAATAAATAAAAAAATTTAAAAAATATAAAAAATATGTATATTAAAAAGTTATAAATAGTATATATTTTTTATAAAAAATAAAATAAATAATATTTAATATTAAAGAACATAGTATATTAAATATTAAATATCAATACATTAAAATATAAATTTATAATATTAACAATTTATTATTTGTGTATATTTGTCTCTATAAAATTGATTTCATTTTTTATATATTCGGTGAAATTAATTTTCAACATATTATGTGTAAATACATATTTAGTCAAAATATTAATTTCACCGTTAAATATTAATTATTTTATATAAATGTCAAATTTGAACAAAAAATGTCATTTATATAATAAAATGTTATTAAGTGCTTATTTCTTTTTGTTAGTCAATATTTTTAAAACGTTTTTTAACTTATAAACCATTTTTCATTAATTTTATGAATTCTAAATACATATTTTGCTTATATAAATAATATTTAAGAAATTTATATATATATATATATATATCATTATAAAAATATTTCTTTATTAAATATGATTTTAATAATATATAAGTTATTCTAATTATTTTATTCTTTATTATCACTAAATATCTTATATATCTAATGTAATAATATATTTATTCATACGTAAATAATATATAATAAAATATATTATATTTATGACAACATAATGATATTAATATTTTAATATATTATTTATAATGATATAGTTTTTATATAAAATATACTTTTTATCAATAATTTTGTGGCATTGATAAAGGGAAATCTTTATCAGTGCTAAAAAGGAATTGATAAAGGTTCTTTTTCTCAACACTCATAAAGGGGTAGCCTTTAACAGTGATTTTTTTGAATTGATAAAGGTAACTTTTATCATTACATTTTTTAAAACTAATAAAGGTCACCCTTTATCACCACTTTTAGTTTTGAATGATAGAGGGTAGGGTTGAATATCAACAGTTTGGTGGTTGTGAAAAAGGATATATTTCATAATGAATCACAAAAGAGAGGGAGAGGATGGGGGAAAGGGGTTATGAGGATATTGAATCACAAGCTCTAAGAGAAAACCATGTCTAAGCCGGAGAGAGTACTTATAGAATGGGGATATGTTCAATAATAAAATTTCATATCCTTAATTACAACTCGACATTAAATTTAAACGTTTAATTATAAAACTTTTTACGAGTTCCCTAAAATATCTATCGAATATTCAAATAAAAACATAAATAAATTCACAATTATTTCTGTAAAAATAAATTCAAGATGAATATTTTTGGGATAAGTGAAGTAGATGTAACTATAATACTCATTGTAATGATATACAAAGGAATTTTTGTGTAATATATGATCAAGAGATGTTGTGAATTGGTATAATGTTCTAAAAATCATTCTAAAAAATTTATGTCAAACATCAAGAAGAAATTCAATAAAAAATTAAATATATGTAGTTAGACAGGTATGTTGAGTAAACGTCTTCGATTATTATGAAAGAGTTAATTTTTTATTATTTTATTTTTAATTAATTAAATGGGATTTTATATTTAATAATTCAATGTGGTTTCATGTCATGTTAGCATGTTAATTCATGTGTTTGTATATTTTTTTTATTATATAGCTATTTTTGGAAAAAATTTGTTTTATTTTTCCCATACTTGATGTTTCAGTAAATATTATGTGAGAAATATGTTACTTTAACATGAACTTTGATATATATGGTTATACCATTATGTGGGGGTTAGTTTACCCATATATAGCTAAAGTGCTGGGAGGGATACCTTTATGTGAGGAATTGTTTACCTTTATATGAGTGTGAAGTTTGTATGTTACCCTTCCATAACATCAATATTTTTTCAATTACGAATCCAAATTTCTATATATCTCCCCCTTTAATGGTTGAGGCACTAGATAATTTACCTTTATAGATAAAATTATGATGACCCTTACACCCATACATTCTCTATATTTTCGAGTTTGTTTGGCTAGTTTCTTCTATGATCTATTCAACCATACACATCCCCTTTTTGTTTAATAGGTTGTTTTCATTGGTTTCAAGTGTTCAAGTATTATAATAATGTTTATATTTGAATGAATATCCTGAAAGTAAGTCTTTGAGATATTGATCGATGGAAGAAGATGTTCCATGAGAGGTGAGGTCCTCTTGGTGGCTCTCTTACTGATTTTTCTCATGGGTGATACTAAGAGTATTGTTCCAGTAGAGATCTCATTATTTTTTAAGTTATAAGGATTGTATAAGTTGTCTAAAAATTTGTTATAGAATCTTTAGAAGGTCATGAAAACCCCTATTAAAGGGGTTTTTTGGGTTTTATTTGTTCTAATTATATTTATTTCTCGATTTTTGTTGTTTTTATTTATTTATTTGATGTTTTTGTAAGATTCATTATACTATTATTCTATATCTATTTTTCTCCATTTTTATTACCCTTTTCATTTAATTTCTATTTTAATATTCAATTATTTTCATTGTATAATAAAATAAGTGCAGTGGTATTATGTGAGTGTGTTCCCATTGAATGAAGATTTGTTAGTGACATTGATAATTTTAAAGAGGGATAACGTTGATTATTTCAATATCACGTATTATTTTTTGTTTATATTATATGAATCATATTGTTTCTATGTTAAATTTATTGATATTATCTTGGAAAAGAGAATTATATATCTTTGTTAGTTGAATTAGAATTATTTAATGAAATCATGTAACTTTTCTATATATGTAAGTTATTATTTAAATCATGTTAAATATGGAATGTTAAGAAAATCCTTGAAATATTATAATTTCTCAAAGATATAAGTTAGTTTTTTCATTAAAAACATTTATGTTTTAAATAAAAATAGTGATTGGAATAATTAATTTTTTTGTTGCATGATAAATTTAATTGTTTTTTATTAATTAGTTTACTTTTTTAAATTAAAAATGAAATGATGTTGGAAAATAGAAATTTACTTTTCGTATGTTATTATTAACAATTTCATTTATATAGTGTGATAATATGTGTACTAATATTATTTTATAATCACATGATAATTTTCTTTTTGGTGAAATCTTGATTTCTTGAATAAATTGTAGCAGTTCTCTTTTAAAACATACATTTAGTTTAAGATATGTTTTTGAAAAATGAATTCGGAGTTATTATAGAAGAAAAAGAAAAATATGTTGATGAAATTTTGTTTTAAAAAAATGATTAATATTATTTTATTTAATAGTATTCTACTAATCCAAATTTTAAATGAAAAATTTTTAGTTAAAATTCCATAGCAGCATGATTTAATTTTTTAACAAATTTGAATATAAACTGTTATTATGTTTCAAGACAATAAGAAAAAAATAAAAAATATTATTAATTTTTAAATGAAATGGAGTGTTGAATATCGTTTAATAAAACCAAAATATAAGTTCAAAGGATGATGCTAGACATAGAAAACTATCCCCATCGATTATAGATTTTTTGGAGACAAATGTTTTTTAAATTACCAGCTGAGCATCACATATCTCATTATTCTATTCCAAATAATTAATTAAACCATTCCCATGAACTATAAATTGTGTACGAAAACCTCTCTTATTTGTCTTTTCAGGCTGAAAAATTTCATTAGGAATTTTTGACTCCATATAAGATATCTTGAAAACATCTATTTAAACTTTCCCCTTACAAAGATCCTCAAGTGATTTATCCTTATTGATTTTATCTTCTATCAAGGTGGTCTAAATGACATATTATACCACATTGGACTCTTCTTTACCAAAGTTATATTTAACATCATTTAGTGGATAAGTTACTCCAAATAGGTTAGATGTAGACACCTTCACATCGATTAATTTTCTTAATATCTTCACATTTTATAGTGTGATAATATTATCACTTAATAATCCTGAAATGAAAAAATAGTCCAAACCACATGGGGGGATTCTTGATGAAGGACCCTTTTAATTTGACAGCACAAATGGGGCAAAATCCAGGTCACTTTATGTATTAGAAAGTGACTCTTTCCTGGGCTTAGAAAAATGTTAGTGTGGTATAGACATCTTAAAAGTGACCAATCAGAATCCATATTCTTCAATTGAGTCAACCTTTCCCTTATATTATGAATCATTCTTTCTTTCCTATGTTTTAATTTCTCACACTTGTAAAGACTACAATGATTCAAATGGGTGTTGAGAGATGTTGGGAATAACATTATTTCACATCGCATAATTTTTATATGAATGGGAGGAGGCCTCCACTAACATGTATTTTACCTTCTCCTAGAAGTGTATATGAACAGTTCCTACCACAATTCTCTAACACTTCATTTTTTTACATCAATATAAAAATAATATTATTTTTCCAAAATATGATAAATTTATGAGGAACTTCAACATGTAATGATGGTCCTATGAACTACTCATTCTATATAATGTCATCCCATTATCTCATGATCAGGGATGAAGAGGTACCATGAACACTTTTTCACCCACTTACTTTCTGATATCAGCCAAATAATTGATTGAAATAGAGGCAGCTTTCTTTTATCTATTAGTAGAGGGTTTCCTTATATCAAGAGTTTCACTGTTATTTTCTAACTTATATGGTATATGATTATACTCTAGGTTGGATGACCAATTAAAATGTTTACATATAAAATTAATATCATTATCAGAAGAATAATCATCCCTCACATCTCTTATCTCTCTTTAATGATAAAATTCACGACCCTTCTTGTGGTAGTTCAAACATCCATAATCAGATCTGGCGTTGGACATAAATTCACCTATGATTCCACATATTTAACAAGAAGGTGTTTCCCTCTCATATTGACTGTTTATAATCAATTTATTTTAAGGATTATATAGTATTACTATCTCCATTAAAGTAGAGGTAAGTTCAAACTCCACCAAGATCCTCTTGTAGTGTAAAAAAAAGGATGACCTAGTGGAACAATTCATCATGATTAGAAAACCAATAGACGAGGAATTTTCAAACAAGAAGACAAAAATAAATAAGAAACAATTCATGAAAAATAGTTTCTCTAATAACTAAGAACATGTTCAATTTAACACTTCTAGATTAAAACTGGGGATCCATTCATGTATTCTCATCATACCTTGTTTCAAATTGACCAAACTGGGTCCCCAATATTTTATTTTTAATTATGTATTTAGAGATATTATATAGTAAATAAACATTACAAGAAATATTAATTTTGGTTATAAATATACCCAAATCATGGATAAATAATAAAGTAAATAAAACAGTTTTCATATAGGTGACCCCTTCTTCCAGAAGACATTCTTGATATTGGAAAACATTCATAGATCCATTATTTCCATGATGAGTGCACCATTAACTGACACATGGTCTATATTTTCCTTCTTGATGATCCACTATGGGTATTTAAATTAAAGGAATGAGAATATTCCAATAGCTAGATTCCCATCCTCTTTATTCTTCGAAGAATCCATCCCCAATTTCACTAAATTCATGAGCTTCCTCAAGGGGATGACAAATAAATCATAAAGGTTTAAGAAGAAATTGTGATTGATTACCATCGTTCCCCATACCAATTCAACATTTCTATCAGAAGATAAGAACTCTCATGCTGGACACATCATATTTAATTTTTAGAATAAATATTAGAATTAAATGTATTTAAAACAATATTTTGAAAAGTATGATACTGTTTTGAACTCCTAAACCACAAGACTAAATGAATTGTTGGGAGTAAAATGACTAGGATTGTTTTTAACTCATTTTCTAGACATTATAAGATATGTTACATTTTAATTATTTTCAAACAAATGGGAATAATGGGTTTAAATTTCTATATAATTATATTATCCTGTATTTTTTTAAGAAATGATAAGCATGATATGTTTGAAGACCTCAACCTCAGTATGCTAGAGACAATGGTTATTTTATTACATTAGAAATAGATATAAGAAACTACATACCTATTGAAAAAATATTATACTAGTCTTGATGAACTAGATACATAGTTGAATACCACATTACAATTATAAAAAAAATAACATAGTGAAATAAATATTATGCATCCTTGAACTCATTTTAACAGCCCTTCTTCAAATATTATTGAAATAAAACAATATAAGGGTGAGCTGAAATGATTAGTTTCTCTTACATAAAGCATAATATAGCATCAATAAATAAGTTATAATTATTATAGAAAGGTAAGTAACTAAAAAAATTCTATTTCATCAATTACATAAGTATAATAAATAATATATCATGAATAAATGATGATCAAATAATGTCATATAACTAATCACATGAGCTTGAAACATATCCATGAATATTAAATATATTTGAATAATCATATGCACATCAATAACTTATCTCACAATGAGAAAAATGCATAATGATAGAAAACGTAAATATATCACCAAGGCCTCATGCCAGTTTATATTATATAAATAGGCATGAAATTAGCCAAATACCCAAGCTAGTTTGCCTCATGAGACCTACCAAGGCATTATAGGGATATATTTCACCCATCCCTTCAATTACTAAGCCCAATTAATACCTCATATAAAAAGTGTAAAACATAATCAAAATAAAAAATCATATTAAAAAACTATCATGTAAAATGTTAATACATTCCACAATCAATAATCATAATCACAAACCATCTTTAGTATTACAGAGAATGATATCAAACTATTCTATCCCTAGGAAAACTAATCATAAATGATCCAGAGGAATAATATGTATGTTTTCATTATAATATATCCTTAGTGGATCATAATTAAAATTATGGATTTTATATTTTATGAATAAAAAAACCATAACAATATAGAAAAACATCCTTATGTAAAAATACCCTTTTCAATTTACAACTCACTTTTAAAAATTATTAATTTAAAAAATATTAGGAAAAATATTTTCTATGCAAAAAATAATGTAAAAATTTAAAGTAAGATTCAAATAAATGATCTATCATGATTATGAGTAATAATATATATGTCATATAAGTTAAATAAAATTCCATTCATATTATTATAAGAATGTCAAAACGTACCTCATTCAGAAAATGGAAAGAAGATTTATTTCAAACCATTTTTAAAAAATGAATATATGGGTAAAAATGAATTTACTAAATAATTTTGTAAATTTTTAAAACATTCTTCAAAATATTTTTATAAAACATAGATATGGAAGATGAAGTATTTCTAACCGAAGATAGAGTTAAGGTAAAATTTTCTAAAAAATTAATTTCTTGATCATTTTAATTAACAAAGAGTGTAAAATGGAAATATTAAATTAAAATTTCATTAATAACTATATGATAGTAACTTATATTGGGTTTACGATATAAATATCAATAAATTATTCCAAAGGACCCTTAAACATAAACAATATCAAATAATGATGAGATTGTGAAATAAACCCTTACCGCTTTGGTAATATTTGAATCATAACCCCAAAAGAAGAAATAAAAAAAATTGAAGCATTAAATACCATGAATATAAATAGATTCATGGTAAAAAAATTTAAAGAGTTATTATATACACAATATAAAACTAATAAGTGGTGAATATGGCATATGTCTCACGAAACTAAATAAGACTTAAGAAAACCCTTACCATAGGTTTTATGTCCTTTATATATATATAACTTATTTTTAATAAATATATATTTCATATATATATCTTAAATAATTATAAAAATATTTATTATACCATAAATTATATATTTTAAAAATATTATCACCCTTTTATTAACAATTATCTGTCAAAATCAATATTTCAGGTAATAAGAGCTTGGTTTTTCATATATGTTTTGGTTTGGTAGTTTCATTGTTTTATCATGGATAAATAATATACAGAATATTAACCATGATATTATTAAAATATATTATCAATATATATGTTTTTATAGAAATTGAAAAAATATATATAGAGAAAAAAATGAATTAGACGATTTATAGAGATGATGGGAAGTATTTACGCACGAACGTTGTTTTAAATTATCAATGGATTGAATGAAATAAAGGTAAATAATAATTCACAAAAAATAAATTATTATTATATCAATTAAAGAATATATATTTATGAAATCTATCTTTATTACCATCCAAATAAAATATAAAAGAAAAACAGATCGCATCACTTCATGGAGGTGGTAGTCCACAAGTACACACGAGTGAATTTATCTTTTTCAAATAGATAAGAATTTAAAAAGGTATATATGATATTATTTTTAAATAATACTTTTTATGCAATAAAATAGTATATATATTCATTATTTACATATTTATAACAATAAAATTGAAATAATGATGAAAACAATTACACCGCTCTGTGGAAATAACCCACCGTATGAAAAAACGAGCTGTTTTCTTGTGGGATAGAAAGGAGATAAAATATGGTTGTACCATAATCATAATAACATATGAATCTATTTATTATACTATATTTATTTTCTTAGTATAGGTATAAGAATTTAATATTATGTAGAATAAGAAATAAACATTAAGGACTCGGTAAGGACTATTAACTCTTCATCAATAGAATTCTTATCGATATGTTGTTATGGGACTTAGGGTATGTAGTTTGGAATGAATAAAAACCTCTATAATGTGTATAAGGAGTTTTAAAAAAGAAGGATTATTTTTTTAAGAATATTTTCTCAATTGGGTGTGAATAATTGAGAGAATGGGTGTTCTTTTATACGCGAGGAGAAAGAAATTCAGGAAATTTCATAAATTATTAAAATAATATTTATTATTTTACATTACCATATGAATTAATATTTATTTAATTAATATATAATATTATAGTAATTTAATATAATATCATAAAATAAAATTTTGATAATTGTTTGGTATTTTCATTTTTATATTTTAGTTGTAACCCCAGTTATCCATTATGATAATTAATGTAAAATTAATGTTATCTAAATTTTCAAGATTAATAATGTAAATATAAAATGGTAAAAAAGAAATAAATGGACAATGATTCATATTTAAAACCATATCACATTAATTTTTTTGAACATATTTTTGTTTTGAATTTCGAATCATTTTATACAATATTATTTATTATAAAATATCATTAATTTCATTTTTGACCCTATTTATTTAATTTGAATTTAAATGCGTCAAGACAAATGGGAAATTAAAATATAATCTATTAATTATACCCTAAAATTTTATATAGGTATATAAAAATAACTGGATACAAATTTTAATTTATTTAATTTATTTCTATTATTTTTTAGTATTTTTGATATCGTTTATTTTAATTTTCTACTAGTTAAATAATTATTGTGTGAGTGTTGCGCAAGTATTTAAGGTAAATATTTATTCTCTAAAAATTAAAAATAAATTAAAATGATGCAAAAACCCATTATATTTCATATATATACTTAAAACTGAACAAATACATTATTTGTTACTATTTTTAAAATTTAATGATAATAAAATAAAGAGAATGACTTTTTTACATTTCTTTACATAATATAATAAAAATGGTCGAAATCATGGAAAAAACGGAAAAGAATAAGTTCTAATTTTTTATAATTATGTATTAGATATAATCAAACAATTAAATTAATGAAATTTTTAGGGCCATTACCTTTTCCTTAAGATTTTATTTTTAACCTAAATTACTAGATTTACCAATTATAGTGGTAACAAAATTACTAAAGTTACTATTTTTATTGTTCAAAAATAAAAACTTCCTATTTAGAAAAATTACCTAATGATTAAAAATATGGAATTAATTTATAATTATTTAATTTATTTTAGTGGGGTAAAATACATTTAATAAAAATTATTAAAATGAAATTGAAAAATTTTCTTTTTAAACCCCAAAATGTACATATACAAAAATCATGTATAATATTTATTCAAATTAATTTAATTATATTAGATCAAAATAAATATTTTTTATTTTACATTGAGATAAACTTCAAATTATACAAACACTTTTTTGTGGAATGATATTGATAGATATATAAAAATATATATTTTCACTATTCACTTAAGAATCATTCTTTTTATAAAAATAAAAAATATGAGCCTATGATTATCTTGATATTATGATTTTAAAATTGATATTATTTTTATAAATAAAAATATATATATGTTCCGAAAAATAATCATAATATTTTCTCTGAAAAATAAATAACATTTATTTATGAAAAACAAATATTTCTGAAGCAAAAAATAACTTTACTAAAAAATTGAGTACATATTTACTATTATTTAGTGGGTCCTTTATATATATTTTATAATTCATTTATTATTATTTATACACATAAAATCATAATCTAGGGTGTTATGGTCATATTTAAATAATAATGTTTTTTGATTCATTAAAGTTATGTGTTGTGTGTCGTATACGGTATCAAAAATAGTGTCTTTTTAATCTCAGGGTGTTAAATTCTCCCAAATTATATAAATTTCATACTATAAATTTAAAATTTTTCTTAATAGTCATGGGTTTGTAATTAAAAAAATAAAATTATATAAAATCCATATCGTAAGAAGGTATAATAAAACATCATCTAGATGTAGGGAAGGGAAATTTGAGGGCATCAATAAAATTAGGTTTTCAAATTGGATAATATTATAGGGATGTAAAAATATGGAAATATAAGAGAAATATAACACCCATGGATTAATATAGTGTGATCAATAACATGGTCCTGAGAAATTTAACCACCACAAAACCATAAATCT
Organism: Viscum album; assembly: GCA_963277665.1. NCBI lineage: Eukaryota > Viridiplantae > Streptophyta > Magnoliopsida > Santalales > Viscaceae > Viscum > Viscum album. The sequence goes on from OY728158.1 coordinate 392,150,185, forward strand.
GTGATTTTGAAAAGACCCTCAATTCATTAAGAATGAATATAATTTACATTTTTTTCTCAAGATCAATTTTCTATATTTTAGGACTTAGTTTACCTTATATACTAATAACATCTGAAAATATACATACTTTAGAAGTATAATTTCATCCATTAATATATTTCTACTATAATTTCATTTTTCCCTTAGTAATGAGTATTCCAAATGATATATTTATCTCTAATGTACTAAAATAAACTTCTAACGAATCACACAACCCATGAAAGAATGAAAATATATTTCTCATATACTTAATGTATCAAAAATGGTTAGAATACTTTAAGGTAATACCCAAAATTAATATAACATCATATTAATAAATAATACATTAATATATAAAATTCAATATTAAACTAATGGTTTTACATAAATCATTATTTAAATAAATAACATTATATTCCAAATAACCTCAATTACCCCAACATTAAATAGTTTTTTATCCTCCAAGTTAATGTTTTAACCTTCATCATAAACCTATAAAAATTTATTATTATTTATTCCAATTATTTTTTTATGTTAATCCTAAAGGTTATTTGTAGATTAACTCAATAAAACTTCTCCCAAATTTTCATTAATCACCTTAAAATTTCAAAATCTCAAAAAAAATTTATCATATAATATTTATCCCAAAATCAACATTGTATTTATCTAAAATATGGTTTATGTGGAAAAAAAAATTAATACCAACCTAGACATCACATAGGCCAGTGGTAGGTGTTGCATCCTTATAACATTTCGGTTGTCGGTTAAAGTCTTGTAGTCTTGGTTGATGCGATATGTTATTCCTAGACTGTGAGTTGATTTTTTTTCAAAAACTATACCACTACCAAGAGTATGATGAACATACTCAAAAATATAATTACCTGTCAAATGTGATTTTTAACCTCTATGGTTTTATATACAATATAGTCCCAAAATGTACTTACACTTTTAACCCAATAATACATAAATTACACAACATCAAAAATAATATTAACCCTCATAGTTATAAATAACATAAAAAATATACCCTTAAAATATCAAACCATTATTCCCAAAATAACATTTTTAAGAAATAAACTTTTAATCCAAATTTTGGCCTTGAGGCCATGATATCTAGGCTGCCAAGCCCCTCAGCCTTCGGGATAAGTAATGACTCTCCTACTACCTAGTAAAAAATAAGAATTCGTTTTTTTATTAAACAAAGGTTCTTGCATTAATTTTTTTTAAAATATAAACCAAAGGGTTAGATTCCCATAAATGTCTCCCAAAATATCCTTAATAATGTTAAACTGTCATCCCAAGTAACTTCAAAAGGGGTATCTATACATTTAAAATTTTGACCAACCAAATATTTATCATTGCAAGAAACATTAGTTTTATACTAATATAAAACACATGTTAAGGTTTATCAGTCCACCAATCATGTGTTTTCCAAAAATACAATCATATCACAAAATTATTTCTAGGTTACCAGTACTATTAAAAATTTGTTTTCAAATCCTTAAATAAAAACTATTATGTAACAATTTATAGATGTTTCATGATTATTAAATATAAAATATCATTTATATAATACATCTATTAAAAAATTACCAAATACAAAAACATAAATACTTATATACTTACACATTATTGATTCTTATAGAATATCCAAATCCTTGGTCTATGAGTTATCCCTTGGTTTTGTAAAATGACTCATAATTCCCTTATTGAAATTTATTCCTCTCCTTTATACTCATAATTTTTTCATGATACTTAATTGATTTTTTCCATTATTTTCAACACATATTTTATTTTACAATAATTTAAGACATTCACCAAGGTTCCCCGTTCAAAATTTGTGACATAAAAGAAAATTTTCTTATCTCCTCCAAAGTCTCCACTACCAATGCCCTCAGTGAACTCTATCCTTCAATTTTTTTGTCACCCTTAGAGCTGGTTATGATTCACGATTTTAATCATATATAGTGATAATTGATTACAAATAATAACAATAACTTTCAATATAATAATCAACCAATGTGGTTGATCATAATCATTATATTTTCCATTACATTAGATGTTAAAATTATTCTTATTAGTTCAATACAATTTATAAAACCAGAAAAATAGTTTGAGAAATAATAATCATAGTGGGAAACCATCTAGTCTATATCATACTAATGATTTGGGTGTTAACATATATATAGAATTATCCTCATATTCTGTAAAAGGGTTATGTTACCTAATCTATGTTTTATTAAATCCAGCTACCAATGTTTATAATAAAATTTATCTGATATCCAGTATAAAAACCCAAACCCCAAAATCCCAGATTAGGTGGTCACATACATTATAAGTGGGTAAAATAATCACATCCCAACCGTCTGAATTATTTAATAGTGTTGGTAAACTAGATACATACATAAATCTAACACTACATATATAAAAAAATACATAACATAGTGAAAGTAAGTATTTTTAATTCTTTAAATCATTAAAATATTCCTTCTTCACAGCCTAATGAAAAGAAACAAAATATGGGTCAGATAAGATTCTCATTAAAGGAGAAATATAGTGGAATGTATCATTGGTAAATAATAAATAATCTACATGGAAAGATAAATAACTGAAAACACATTCCATTTAATCAATAACATGAGAACAAGAAATAATATGGTTGGAATAACAGATGATCAAATAATTTTATATGTCTAATCACATAATATCGAATCTTATCCATAGATATCATAAATATTCATATAATCACATGGAAATAAATAAATGATCTCATAGTTAGGGAATTTATAAGTTTGGCCACTATAAACATACTATGAAGGAACCATTCCATGACATGATATATAAATGGGTAAGGCCTCTCCCAAATACCCATGTTACTTTGTCTAATGAGACCTACTGACACATTAACAGGATATAAATGGCCCTTCCAATCACAAACAATGTCCAATTCAAAACTCATATGAAAGGGGTCAAACATAATCAATGTAAAAAATAACATTGAAAAACTATAATGTGAAATATTAATATTTTCCCAATCAATAAACAAAATCAAAACTATTTAGAGTAATATGGTGAATTGTATCAAAATAGTACATCCTCGGTTAAAATGATCATAAACCATATAGAGGAATAACAAATATGGTATCATTATAACGTATCCTCAGTGTGACATAAGTAAAAAAATGATTTTTCCCATTTATTAATATTAATTACATTAAAATTTAATTTAATAAATTAGTGAGGAAAATATCCTTTATCACTGAAAATCAATTTTAAAAGCTAATAATATATGAATTTTAATAACAAAATATTATTTCAATAGAATCCTAAAATTTTTAATGGAATATTCAATGTAGTGGGTAGCCACAAAGGTGGGTATTTCTATACATGTTGAATAAGTTAAAAAATATACATTTCACACTAACTAAAAATACAAAAATCTCATCAATCAAAAAATGAAAATAATATTCCATTCAATAAATTGTGTAAAATTTAAATTAAGTATAAAAATTTATTTAATAAATCATTTTGAGAATTTTTAAAATAATTTTAATGATAATTTTAGAAAACTTTGATATTATAGGAAAAGTATTTTTGACTGAAGAATGAAATGAAGTTTACTATTATGACAGATTTTTTTGCATTTATTTTAATTATCCAAGAGAGGAAAATTTTACCTCTACTTGAAATGTTCATGAATGACAAGATTAGAAGAATATATATTGGATTTAATTTGGATATGTCAAAAAAATCCTCCAATGGAGACATAAATATAAACAATCCTGAATAACGATGAGATTTCGAAATAAACGTTATCACATTAGTAAATTTTGAATCATAACTCCCATAAAATAAAAAACATCATATAAAACTTTAAATAGCATGAATATAAATATATTCATTTTATAATAGATCAAAGGTGTATTCTATGCACCAAAATAAAGGAATAAGTAGTGAACATGGTGTATGTATCACAAAAGAAAAGTGAGACAAGAAAACCATTATACTAACTTCATCTTCTATCATATGTATTTGAACCTGTTATATTGTATATATATATATTATAAATCTATTCTAGGAACTTAATAATATATATTTTACCATATATGATTTAATTATAATATTTTTTCACTTATTCGTTAATTATTATTTGTTAAAGTCGTTGTTTCGGGTAATAACTTATTCGTTTTTCATATATGTCTTGGTTTTGTAGTTCTAGTATATTTACATTTTTTATGGTTAAATCATATCCAAAATATTAACCTTTATATAAATATCATATATATTCATTATATATTTATATATATTAATTCATATAATATAGAGATAGAAAAATGAATTACACTATTCATGGAGACGGTATGACTTAGATACACGTAAATGTGGTTTTCAAATTTTAGATGATGGAATGGAATAATGTTAAATAAGAATTAACTTTAAATAATCATTATTAGATCACATAAATCATATATATTCATTAAATTTATCCCTACTACCATTCATATAAAATTTAAATGAAAAACATATCAAATTGAATTAGAAATGTTGTAGTCCACATATACACACAAGAAATGTTATCATCTTCCAATGTATTTGAAGGTAAGAAGGTATCTATGAAATTCTAATTATCTAATAATATTTATTTAAAAAATATCATATTTATTCATTATTTCTATATTTATAATCATATAGGGTAAATGGTGAAAAACATTAATGACAATGTTATGTAGAGACGGTAAGTTGTACTGACACATGAGTGATGTGATATGTCTTTTAGATAATGGAGTTATCTTAGTATAGTTAAAAAACATTAATAGGAAGTAGAAGAAGAAATAAAGGACTTAGTAAAGGTGATTTCCTATTCTTCGGTAAAACACCTTTATATGTCTTGTTAAGGGGCTAGGGTAGGTCTCTTATAATGAAAAAAACCTAAGTAACATAAGTGTGATGAGATGATATTTGGGTAGGGTTTGGTTAAGATATATTCCTCAAATTGGTGTTATGAATTGAGATAGGTGGTGTCATTTTATAAGTTAGTATAGCATAACTCTTGTAATTTTATAAAATATTATATTAATATAAATTATTTTTCAAGCCCATATGGCTCCAAATTTTTATAATTAAAATAGAATAAAAGGATAAGTCGAAATAATATCATAAAATAAAATTTAGAACAAAATAAGTATGTTTTCAACCATATCATTTATATTTAATCCCTAGTAAACCCATCAGACAATTACCATAATATTAATGTTTTATACTAAGTAAGGTTCAATAATGCTCCTATAAAAAAAAGTCTCATAAATGGATCATCGTTGAGTTTTAATACAACATCCCTTTTATTTTTCCAATTATAATATTTTTATAAATATTAAATCATTTAATAAAATATTGTTTGTTAGAAAATATCATTATATTTCATTTCTAACACAACTCATTTAATTTGACATTCAATATATCAATAAAAAGAGGCATTTTGAATATAATCATATCATACATCCATAATATGTCATATAGATCAATATAAGTACTAGGAAATATTAATTCATTAAAATTATAATATTTTTAGTATTTTTTGAATAATTTATTTCATTTTTTTACTAATTAATGAAATATTGTATCGGTGTTGCACAAGAATTGTAGGTAATAATTTATTCACCAGTTGTTTTTTTAAAAAATATATCCTGATGAATGCAAATAATTTTTATTTAAAAGTAATATTTAGAACTAAACAAATCCTATATTTATCCTTAATTAAAAAAATTAAATATAATTATACAAAGGGATTGATATTTTTTTCTTTTCTTTTTATAAAATAATTTAAAGTTTCAATATAAAGGATAAATGGAAAAAATGCCTTGTTTTGAAATTTTTTATGATGATGGAATATATATAACCATAAAATAAAATTAATTTAGGTTATAAGGACATTAGTTTCACCTTATCATTTTATTTTTGTTACACCCTAGGATTTCATAGTATGTTATCTCTTTAATGTAACTCAATCCCTTGTGCTTCACGCAACACCGAGTTCTAGCGCACCAAGACTAACAAAACTAGCAATTCAAAAGGAGGTTATGAATAGTATTAACTGCATTTTGAATTTTATATACACCATAGAATTTTAAAATCCATATTTTTTTATGAGACATAACATTTGAACAAATTCAATTTTTCATAAAAAAGAAGTATTTTTTAAAAAGTTAACTTTTAGTGCCTTTTAATGGAGAACCCTTTTTAAATACAATATTTGACCCTTTTATATATTAAATTAAATTAAATTAAATTATTCTCTATAATTGGGACATAAAAAATTAGTTTGGATAAATTTTTGGTGCTTTTATGATAACTTTCATATTTTTATGAATAGTAAAAAAATACTAAATTATAATTGACAAAAACTTTTTGAATCAAAATAATTTAAAGTGTTAAATTATTCATTTGAATGGTTTTAAAGAATAATTAGATTATATTTTCATCATTTAATATAATATAGTTCATTGTATATAATTTCACATTTAAATTAGTCATAAACACATGTCAATCTTTTGATAGTTTTTAATTCCGAAAAACTTACATTCTGGTTTTGCAAATAGAAATTAATTTTAAATTAATTAGTGAAACTTATATGTTTTTAATTTGGTAAAATATACATAATTTTTGAATTTTGAATATCAATATTACCATTAGGTGAATTTTTGGTATTTTTCTGAAAAAATTAAATTTTCGATGAATAGTGAAAAACATTGTGTTGTAGATAAAAACAAAGATTTTCATTTAAATAAATATTTTTAATTTAAAGTTTATAATAAAGTCAAAATAGATACATAATAAATATATTAGTCCAATGTAATCAATCGGATTAACTTAATAATAATATTATACATATATAATTTTATAGAACATTTTTAACGTCTTTTACCCACCTTCTAGGAACATTTGAATATTTGCAAAAAACGTAATTTTACCACTTTTGTGAATTGAATTTAAAAACTCTGAGAGACATAGTTGAAATTTTTAAGTAAAATGTGGTTCAAAAAGATTAAAAAAGTTTTTGCTGAATTGTAACTTTTGAATGTTTTTTACCACGGTTAGAAGTAAATAATGTAATTAAAGGAAACATTAATATTAAAATTACGCCAAGACATTTCTTAATTCTATTGGATATGTTTATTTTGACCATAATCAATCTTAAGACAAAACTAAGATTCTTTTGATCCAGTTGGGTTAGATTAGAACATTTATTACATTTTATTTAAATATGAGTTAAAATTGTGAAATTTAATGTTTAATAACTAAACTATTTTTAATATAGGATTACACATAAGATAAATTCGACTATAAATATTCATTACAAGTATAAAAATATTTCCAACATCATGGTATTTTATTTATAATTTTTAGACACTAAATAATTAAATTTATTTATGACACAATGATGATGTAGTAATTACCTTATTAATTAATGGTTACAATAATTGATATTATAAATATAAAATTAAATGTAAATTGAGACTTTTGATGCCATAAAAAAATTATCTAGGTGAATATTACATGTCAGGATTAATTAAATGTATCTTTTTTTGAAGTAATAAACTTGTTATAACTTTGAAAAAAACCAAATACTAAATAGTGTCAAAATTTAAATAAATGTGTTTAAAAACATACGATATTATTAAATGTTATAATATTCATAAAAATAAAATATTAGGACAAGGGGCATAGATAAGGTTATATATGTCATTAATGCACCACTTGAGGTTATCTTGTCTTTTTATGTTAAGTTTATTAACCATATAATATAAAAATACTGGGATACGTGGTAAATGTTAAACTGTTTAACCAAGAGTTAAATCTGAATATAAGGTTAATATGGTGACCTAAACATGTCTAAAACCTATTGGTTAAGAATATTTCGACCCATCCACACCTTATCCTAGAAATAAATTCATTTTTATCCGTTAGAAACCAGAAATTATTTTTTAATAAAATAATAATTCAAGCATTTCCTCAAGTGACCCTCACCTCTCTTATAAAAGGGTACATCCCCATATCTTAATTTTACACCGCCAAAGACATTTGGATAAACAAAAACCTACTTAAATATTCTTCTAACTACCCTAAATTCAACATAGAAGCCTTATTTTGATCATAAATCCAACCTAAGGAGCCATTTTGTTCAAATCAAAAGAAAGAACCCGAAGAAGAGGTAATTAATTCATCACCTCTTTCAAAGTTGTTTTTTTTCATCCACTTCCATTCTATTTTTTGATTCCATACCAAAATAATTAATCCAGTACCTTATAAATACTGTGATGTTATTATAAATATAGTACAACCATATTCATTATCTTATCCATCATATGAATGACCAAGTCACCATATGTGTGTACGTAAGGCTTACCGTCTCCACGTCGTGGTGTAGTTTGTTATTGAACACTTATTTATTTGGATGGGTATAATATTGATTATAATTGATGTAAATAATTAATATAAAATCTTAATGATTATTTTAATATATTATACAATCTAATTACATACGATTTCACCATCTATATAATGATATTATCACTTATGTGTACATACAGCTTACCGTCTCCATGGGGCGATGAGATTCATTTCCACATTCACCAATCAAGGATGATTATAAAAATATATATTATTATAAAAATTTAATATATGACATAATAATTGTACTGGATATATATATATATATATATATTGCATTCACTTACATCCCTTCAATGCGATATGAAAACGGAAACGACATTGATGCATACGTATGGCCTACCATCTCCATAAACGGTGTTTTCCACTTAATATATCTATTTATTATATATATTTATATTATAAATATATATGATACATAAATAATGTTTTATATTTTGGAATCAATTAAATCATGATATAAGTTATATGATCAAGAATAACAAGTTAAAATGCGTATGATAAAGAAAGCGATTATTACCCGAATTTCTATTTTAACATAGAAAATATTATTATATGGGTAGTATATAGCCATAAATGAATAAATTATTATATTTTAAATATGAATATAGTTCTATTATAATTTAATAACACACTATGGTCCTTATACAGGAAGATAAACGTACCATCGACCAAAGGAAACTACAAGGTAATGATTATTTCCCCAATCTCTTTATTATATGAGATTGTTTGTGTGTAAGTATTTTCTGGGACATATTTATCATCAATTCAAATATTTCATAATTTTTTTTCAAAATGAATATTTTATGGTTTTATTGGAGGGTCTATATATCTAGATCATCATTTTATATTTTTTAAAGATTTATCTTTCAAAATATTTTTAATTAATGTCAATGTTTTCAAAATGATATTATGGATTTATTTAAATGGACATGAATGTTTAGAAATTAAAATTATTTTCAATAGTTTTAAAGTGGTACGGGATTCTGCAATTCAAAAATATATTTTAAATGAATTCCTTTATAAATGTGTGGATTCTAAATGATTTCTCAAAAAGGTATATTTCTCTCAAATAGTTTCACTAATCATTTTCAACTATGTCAATATCCTTTACTAGATATTATTCTTGGTTGAGTTTGATTTATTATAATACAATAATCCATATTATATTGAAAGAGTTATGATATGTTTGACTATTGGCGTGTTATTTTTATACCATTCATGGTTTATGGTTAATTTATTGACATTTCGTATGCTAGTTTTTATATGAATGTTTATGTTATGTTTAAATATTTTCATATGATAAATTAATTGGACTTACTAAGTGATGGGTAGAGCCTGCTATGGCTCATCAATGCATCGGTAGGTCTCATGAGACAAACTAGTTTCTCCACACAAGGCCTTGACAAGTTGTTTTTTGTAGTCTAGGCTTGAGGACGTGACTATATGGTTATCATGTCCAGCATTATGCATTCCCTCATTTTGAAATTAGTTATTACATTTTATTATTCGACTAGTAGAATATACATGTGCATGTTTATATGGTAATGTTTGATTTATTTTTTCCATATTATGTTAAACTTTATGTTTAAAAAGGTATTTGTTTTTATTACACGTCTTTCCTTAAAAGTTTATAGCTTCCACTAAATTATTTTCCCTTACTGATCATCTGAGCTCACCCCTTTATTGTGTTTTATTTTACATTGATTTATAGAAATTTATTTTGATTAATATATAGGGTTATGCTAAGGGAATAATGGATTTCTCAAAGGATTATTTATACTCTGTTTTATGTTAAGAAGTTTAATGTAACATTGATGTATGTAATATATTTTCTAAGACTGCTAAATTGACCGGTCCATCAGGACCTGATTATTTGTAATCATGACAATTTATTAATATAATTCACCAAAACCGGGTAGTTAGGGTCATGGCGTTATAATTTTTAACCTTATTTACCTGATTTACCCATTATCATGGTAACACAATTACTAAATTTATTATTCATAATGTCCAAAAATAATAGATACATATTAAATAAAATTTAGACCAACTAATTAAAAATTTTGTATCATTTTTTTATAACCAATTTCCTTTAATGGAATAAATTACTTTTAATATAATTGTGTAAAAAATAACAAAAAACAGTTTTTAGAAAAAATTGGTTTTTTAAAAAAAGTGTACTTATACAAAAATAAGTTATAATAGTGATTATAACTTAGTTAATTAGATTTTATATAATTAAATAATTATTATTATACATTGTGATATAATTAAAAAAAATTGATACTTTTTTGTGAATATAAAAAGTCAATTTCACAAAATTTATATTTTTCACTATTCACTTAAAAATTAATCTCTTCTGAAAAATCAAAAAATATCACCATATGATAATTTTGAAATTATAATTTTAAAAATTTATTATTTTTATGAAATTAATTTTTAATATTTTCCAAGGATTAGTTATAATATTTTCACACAAGATGTAATTAGTTCATTTTAGAAAAAAACATTTTCCTAAATTATAATATAACTGTATTAAAAAATTGAGAAATTATTTACTAAGAATTAATCAAGGAATTTATATTGAGTATGTACTTTATATATATAATTCATAATTTAGTTCGTACTATTCATACCCATAAATTCAATGACTATGTTATAATGCTCATATTTAAATAATAATATTTAGTGATTCATATATGCTCAATATTGTGAGTCTTATACACTATCAAACATAAATTTATTTTAAAATATCATTGTGTTTAAATAAGGCATGGATGTTATGAAATAAATTCTTTACATGATTTATTATTACATGATTTTATTACGTGTGAAACATGAAATGGGAACATGTTGAAATTCATGGATGAATTTGAATGCTTGTAAACACTCTCATTTCAGAGAATTCTTAAGAATATTATCAATGAATCAAATTTCATAAGAGTATATAAATGATTTTTTTTGTCCTTAATTAATTAGTATGAAGTTATTGTTTTTTATTTTGTTATTTTGTGATCACTATATTTTAAAATATTTATAAATATTTATTTTTTGTTTGTTTTATTATGGAAATTTTTGTATCCTTTTCTATGATTTTCTAGACATTAATTTTGAACAAGAGTTATATATGTTCCCCCATAAACTTAAATTTTTTAATGTTTAATTTTTTTGAGATTTATTATTTATCCTTTTTATGATATATGAGATTGATTTTATACATTTATGAAATGATTTATTGATGTCTTTGACCTTATATGATAGGTATCTCTCTTGGGAGATTACTTTAAGTAATACTTCATGGTTATGTTAACTGTTCCTCTTACATGTTGGTTGTATTCCATATATATTGGGATCCTTGAGAGTTATATCATGGCATTGTTGAATTAGTCTACTTCATTTCTCTGTCATACCCAGTTTTTTTTAATTCTAAATGATGAGAGTCATTTGAGAGGTATCTAATGTAATGTCCAAAATATTCCTAATCCTTACTTTTTTATTTTGAGGCATATGGTGGTTTGGGATGGATTTCATAAATATAAGAACTAGTTTTAAATTTTCAAATTATTTATGTAATTTATAATTTTAAAAATTAATTTAAATAATCAGGAATTTGTTAGGAAGTTTTAATTTTTTTTTATTATTTCAAAAAGAATTAAATTATTTTAAATTTTTTTAAGAAATTTTTTGGAAGTTATTTATGTGATTTAATTAATTTTAAATGGGATTTAGAGTTTAAAAAAAAATTAAACCCTATTTAAATTATTTATGCTCAGATTATTTTTAAAATTAAAAATTCATAATGAAATTAAAACACATAAGTAGCTCTTTCTCAATGCATAAGTGTGGAATTTCTTTTTAAAATAGTTCATAAAGGAAACTAGTTTTTTAATCATCAATTTAATAAGTATGTAAGGGTACCTATGAGTTTTATATCATAGCCTAAAGGTAAAAACATTCTTCCTTAGTTTTGTAAGGGTAATCCACTTATTCTTCAGCTTTTGTAAAGGTCACATTGAACACTGATACATAAAAGTAAAATCAATCACCCTTACATAACACAATCTCATACATAATGGTTTAATTTTAAATCCATAAAATCCATATTTCCATTATAGTTTGAGTCTTCAATAAAAGTATACAATAGAAAATAAATGAGAATTAGTTGTTTTTAAATATATTATGAATGGATTAAATTTATCATTGAATTCATTTTTATTAGGATTCAATAGTGGGTCACATTAAGGATTATGATAGAATATAAATTGAATAATAATAAATGGGAATATTTAATGGTATTTCCTTGAATATATATAATGACACTATTTTATTTTCTAAAACCCCAAAATCACTTTCTATCATTTTTGTTTCTTCCACTCTCTCAAGGTTGAGTGATATATACATCAAAAGTCATGTTTTTTAAGCCTTATTCAAATCATATGAGTTGTTCAATGACTTTTCAGACTTGGGAACCCCACTCTCTTCCTTGTGCTCTTGAGCAATAGAAGTGTGAAAATATTACATTCTAGATTGGGGATCTAAAATCTATAATTTATTTTATGAATTGTTTGAATTAATCATTCTTTAGTTTCTGTATTTAATTAGATGGCATCATCCTTATATAATATAAAAAAAAATAATGATAAAATAAAACGAGATTATCATAGGAAATAATATTTGTTTCATAGCCCATAATATTATAAAGAAATAATATTTCATGTTGCAGTATTTATAAATAGTGTTTGATGATATAGAAAATACCAGATGAAATCTCTTGTACTAGAAGAATATTATTCTTTAATATATTTTAATTTAAAGTAGCATATTTTATTATTATTTTTCTTCCCTCTTCCTAGAAGTTTTAATGAAATTATTTAACACATGCACATGAATATTATCAATTATTAGATATTCATTAAGATAATGATTGGTGTATAAATATTATCACATGAAGGATATCCTTTTTTTGTTAATATTTCATAATCTAAAATCATATGCATATATAAATTATTTTAAGAATACAGATAAGATAATTTAAAGGTGTATCTTATTGCTTGCAGTAGATTTTTTTATTCAATGTATGACAGTTGTATACAATATTAATATTTCAAGGCATAAAAACTATTTATTAAGGGGAAATAGATTTTCAAATGTTATTGTTTCATTATATGTAATATAATCACTCAAATATTGTATCTTAAGATGTTAAGATTTCATTTTCTTGTAATTTTCCTAGATAAAGAAATTAATTAATCACCTATTGCAATGCTAAAATGATTAATAAATAATTGATTAACAATTGAAGTGGGAATTAGATCATTTTAAGTTGTGGTATTATTTGTTAAATATTTTATGAAAAGAATATTATTTATAATATCATACATTAAAGAGTTAAAATGGGAAATACCACATGTTTAGATATTTCAATATTTCATGATGCATGATTTTTTTTTCATTGAGACATTACGTCGAATGTTTTTTATATTTCCAAATAATATTTTCTTAATAGTGTGCTATATACTTGGTTTTATTTTTCATGTTATATAGAATGATTAATGTATTTTGGAAATTTATAAAAATAAATAAATACAGTAATTTTTTTTGTTAAATTAATTGGTGTGAACAGATTAATTATTATTTATCTTGGAGCTACACATTCACAACTGGAAAAAAGACATATTGCCAAGGTTCAAAACTGTGGAAATAGGCCCCAAAACCGTGGCCATATGCTATTGCAATAGTTTTGGACAACTGTTTCCACTATCACCGTGGCAATAGCTCCCAACCTATTGCCACAGTTTTAACCATGGAAATAATTGCCTATGGCCACGGTTTTGAAAACCGTGGCAATAGGTCTTAAAAACTACCTTTGTGGTAGTTGACCGATGTTCATAGTTTAAACCGTGTCTATAAGAAGCTATTTCCATGGTTTTAATTGTGTCTATATCCTTGGAAAACCATGGCAATAGACTAAATATAAAATGTCACCAACAAGTTTCGATCCCTACACCTTTTCTCTACGAACCAGAGAACTTACCACTACACTGAGCGACATTACAAGTATATATATATATATATATTATGACATATATATATATATATATATATATATATTAATATAAACCATGGTAATATCTTCAAAACCGTAGCGGTAGGTCTTCCCACCAATTTCTTGGCGGGAAATTTTTTTCCCACCAATTTCTTGGCGGGAAATTTTTTTCCCACCAAAGCACGGGGACCCTATTGCCACAGTTTTAAAAAACTGTGGCAATAAGCCATTTGAAAATACAGCCTATAGCCATGGTTCTAAAACTGTGGCTATATCCACAACCTATTTCCATGGTTCTAAAAACCATGGAAATAGGCCACAAAAACCGTGGCTATACCCACCTATAGCCACAGTTTTATAACCCTCGCTATAGGTTTGTGGCAGTAGCCTCATTTTCTAGTTGTGATTCATCAATATAAATATTTATTAGAGAATATTATTTAAATATATATATATAAATTATAAGATAATGAAATATGTTTATTGATGCGAGATGCTGTGCATAATACATTTGTTAATTTGAAGTGAAATTAAAATGGTGGTTTACTAAGGATTGTCATTAGAGGATAAAAAATCCTCTCTTTATTTATGGGAGGCATAAATTCCTCAATTCCATGTCATTAGATTCTTCTTCTTGTTTGTGAAAAAAATTGTTAGTATTTTATTATATGATATAATAAATTTTTTCTTGATTTTTTGTTTATAACATGATATGATTGGCATTAATGATGGGAAATGGACTGGAGGCCTGTGGTTGTATTGAAGATTGGATATTGGAGAGCAATTGATAGGGAACCCAGGTTATAGTAATGGTAATTACTAGTTATGGATGGATGTATTATATTATGTGTTATACTCTGGTAATGAAATTTGGTGGTTATGACAGATTTAGAGGAGGACATGGATGTTGATGTACATTGATCTTTATTAATGCTCTCTTAAGGGCCAGATGGTCTGATGTTATTTATATGACCAATTTCTAACTGCTTGAAATAGTTTGAAATTATTTACAATAAGTGAATACTTGATTTTTTGACATAGGAAGAGTTTTAGAGTTCATGGATAATCAAATAGATGATAATTGGGTTTATTTGATAGACATGGTTAATTGTGGAAGTTTATAACAGATGATGATATACTATAGAAAATAATAATAAATTATGGTTCCATGACACATGGAAGGATGAATGTGTTGAAATTGGAAATGAAATTGGAATAATTTTAATTAATGGGTAACTAATAATTATCATTTAATCTTTATTCATTCAATAATATTTGATATCTATTCTTTAGTGGTTTCACCTAGGTGTTTTGTGTGACATTAGCATATATATGTATAAGGATATATAGTTTCAAATAGTGTGGTTGTTTGTCATGACCCCATCCCTAAAAACGTTCACCTCCTATTATGGGAATGTAGAGTGTGATATAATGATGAAAAATGCATTCCTCGTGTGGGATACATATTGAAGACGAGCATCAAGCCAATAAAATTCACACACATTGGAATAATTAATGTCTATAAAGATTTATAAAGAAAGATAAAAGATGAGATGAACCACCAACCCACACCATGGACCAAAAAATAAGAAATCATAATATAGGTAATGTCATACATATGCTGAATATAATTAAAATGAAATATATAATTACCAAAACTAAATCCTAAGTAGTGTCTATGAAGCTCCAACAGCTTTTAAAAACACCTCAAGCTAATACTACCGAACAAGAAAACCATCCCAATCTTATGGACCTGAGAATACAAATTATATTTACATAGGGTGATCATGACATTTATACTCTTTAGGTTCCTCCCTAAAACCTCCTGTAAACAATTTTGAATAAGGATACTAAATAATTTTGAAGAAAAAAGAAAAAATATAATAACTTAAATAGGTTACACTGTTTTCCCTTCCCCACTATGGATCACGTACAATGTAATTCATATATGTAAAGAAAAAATGATAGAATGTATATATATATATATATATATATATATATATATAATGAAGGTAACTCACTTCCACTTCCACATTGGTTTCTTCTTATCTGGAACCAAAATTTAAAGTATTCTTCTCATCCATTTAAATAAGTCATTATGTACCCCTTGTAATAGTATTATATCCATTACTCCATATTATGTAGTCCAACATATCCCATCATCACCATTTCCAAATATCAATTGAGTTTATTACCAAAAGGAACTACAACCTTTTTAAATGAATTATACATCAATCCATCACAACCCATTCATGTAATACCATAGAACGATGAAATGAACATGTTTGGATATAAGTGTATTCTATACCTTCACCCATTATAGCATGCACAAAAATCTATAGTAAAAATGAAACATCCCACCTCATTTTACTCAATAACAATAATCAAACTAGTCTTTCATAAGACCTCAGGAATGCCTCCTCATATATTAGAGGTATTTGACTATAAATGTGGGGTCAAAATTTGTATTGTGATGAGACTATACCCTTATACCATATCGTATAATAAACAATATAAATAACCAATTATCATAAACATAAAATTACATAGAAAAATATGAATATCAATATCTCAAAGAAAAACAAGAATCACATCCCATGTATATAAACATAATGAACAACTATGTAAATATTTTAAGGCTCAAATAGCCAGGTAATCCAAACAACATACTTCCCAGTTAGTCGGTTACATAACAATATAAAGATAATATAAACCCATTAAATGCTTCATTGAATCTCTAAGTCAAACATCATCTAGTCTGCTAATACCATTAGAGTTATCCTATCCAATCAGGAAAAACTAAACCTAGACCTCATCCTCACACACATTCTTGCAATAAATATACGAGAGGTGATTGAATATCAATGTGTACTGGCAGCCTCAACTAGGTGGGAGTAAAAATTAGTAGGCTACTAATAATGGTGTATAAATATAATACCAATCATTCAAATAGAGTGTTCAAATAAACAATAAATATTACATAAAATAAGATATAGTTCCAAATAAGCATTTAGTGATTAACCTATGGGCCCTTTGGTTCTAAAGTGAAACCTCGGTTAACCAAACCTGTATCGACCCAATCTGATCATCTAAGTCATAAAAAAATGGGTGGAACATATATAAACCACATAGGATGCCATCTATATCGAGAGTGTATAATTAAAACCAAATTAATATGTAAAAACATTCTCTAGATCCTTAGTCCATTATCTAAACATTGCACAAAATAATCAGTACTAATATAATGCATCATATCCAATATCCTAAACCATGGCCATGAAACATCATTTAAAAATTTCTCAACCTCAAATATGGTGTTCTAGGACTATAATTTGGAACCATACATGTGGAATTCCATGTACCTCCTTCTCAATCACATATGTGGAGCATCGTGTCCGACATCTGGAACCATTAATGTGGAAATCCTAGTAAAAAATTCTCAAAAATGTGGAGTTTCATGTATTAAATCTAAGACCATACATATATAATAACATTTTAAACTTTATAAACCCCCATAATTTTCAAAATATCATGGTTCAATATCTTGAATTTTAAAAAAATCTAAAATAAAACACAATCAAACCCATTTAAACCTACATCATTTACTAATTTCTCAGTGGAGTTTTGAAACAAATCATCACTCAAACTATTGGGACCTTTTTAGAAATCAATGAATCATTCCCTCAATATTTAGAAATTTATATAATTCCACCCATCCATATAAAACATTTCAACAAAACCCTTAAAACATGGGTCTTCTACTTTAACATCCAAAACAAGGATAATCCCTTCTTATAACAACACTTCTCTTTATTTCAAATTTAATCACGATTTATTTCATAAAATTTCACTTAATATGAATCTAAAGATCAAGAGGTCTAGTTTCTTGGTAAATTAGGATTATTACATGACCTAGAACATCGTTGATGTCAGTCTAAGTTTAAAATTTATATTCCTACTAACTAATGTATATGTGGAAAGCAGGTTCGAACCCATAGTGAAGGAAATTCTCACCACTATTCTTCTATAAACTTTCAAAAACTCCACTATTGTATGTAGTGGAGTGGATACCCTAGTTTTTTTCTATTTATAATGTAATAAGTGACCGAAAACTTTAAATCAGGTATCTTAACTAAATTGAAGAAAAAGACAGTTGAAATCAATGAGACACAGAGATATAGTACGTTGATAAAAGAAAAATCTATTAAACTGATCAGGGAAAAGTCTCTATTATACTAGTTCTAAAATGTATTCTGATTCACTTAAAGGTTGTTGCAGAGTACCACCTTAAAAAAATGACTCACCTCCCTCGCTAGGAGTTAAGCCATACTAGACAATCAATTTAAGAGTTCTCCACTACAAAATGAATCAACTATGTACCGTTTAAAAAATGTCAACAAGACGAACTAACCGTAAGTCTTGAAGTTCTTTGAATTAATTATCTTTTTAAAGATGTATCCACAATCAATCTCTCCAACTGATTGTTATATCTTGAGATTTATCTCTAGTGGTACACGCAATTGGATGAACTCAATAGCAATCTCACCGATCAATACTGAAACCATCAAAATGATAAAGTAAAAATAAAATTTGAAAATAACCAGTGGAACTTCAACTCATCCCTGATCTATATGATTTATCCTAACATTATCCTTATTATTAAAACAAAAAACTGTATCATACTAAAAGAGATAACTAATGCTAGAATTAAAAAGAATGACAAACTCGTGAGAAGAAGCTCTGCTTCTGAACTCCTCCAGCTCTATGAATTAGTTCCAGAGTCGACCCCCCGTTCTCCTCTATTGGGAACTAGGTCCTTGAATGTTTCTAATGAATGTTACTCTCCAATTAATTTCACCCCCTTTAATCTCCTTCTTTCTCTGCTTAAGTACCATGCTGTCAAAAGCTGCATGTCACGTCTTGGTTTACAGACTTGAATTCATCTTTCATTGTTGCACTGTACATGTTTGTTTTTTCCCGACTGGCATGTCGCGCTAGTTTTTATCACATAAATAACTCCTGGTGAGTTAGTTAAGTGAATTTGGACGTATACCCATCTCTTGAATCAACCTACAATGTTAGAATAAAAAAAATAAATGAATGAAAAGGAAAGGAAGTAAAATAGTTATTTTTTGTTTTTATGTTATATTACTTATTAAAGAGTTACAACTATTAATTGATAATTATTATTAAAAATTATTTTTAAGATTATTAATTTATTATTAAATATTCAAAAAAATTATTAAGTTTTTTGAATTTATAAATATTAATTATGTTATTTAATTTGTGTATGTATAATTAATTCTTAAATAACATAACTTAAATTGATTCTTAAACTAGATTTCATAAATTAATTTATAAATTCAATTATCATATTTATTAAAAGGAAATTAAATTATAATTAAAGTGTTAAAGTAAAAATATTAATGAATATTAATAATTAAATTTATTTATAGATTATTATTTTAGTTTTAATAAATCTTTTTATTTTATCTTAAATTTAATTTAAAAAACTAATTTATTTTGTAAATTTGAATTATTATATATTTTATTATATTAATTTGTTTAATATATTAATTATTAATTTTAACTTTAACATTTTCTTATCTTTATTATTATTATTTTAATTATTATTTTAATATTTCCTTCTCCCCCCCCAATCCGGCATACAAGGAGAGGGGGTTTCAGGTTAGCTTCTAGAAGAAGCCTCCAACGACGCAGCGGATCTCCTCGGCCCGTCTTCCTCCTCAGATGACCCCAACTCTATTGACGGACACAGTAGCTTCAACTCCTCACAGCAGTGGACCTCCTCACCTTCTAGCGGCATCGAACCTATGGCGGCCTCCTTTGGTTCGAACGCGGAGCAGCATCTCTTCTCCTTAGGAACGGCGACGACCAAACCCTTCACCAGCATGACGACATCGACTCCAGTGTGATGTGCGACACAAGGTAGGTTGTGGTTGTTCTCCCATCATCAACAGTGACTTCTTCCAGTTCTAGTGGTGGATCTTCATCCTCCTTGGTAAACAAATAAGCTTCGAGGAAGCATCATTGCAGATTATATAGTCGATGACATGTATCTCATTGCCACAGGAATGTGTGGTTCTTATTATGGGTGTGGAAGAGGAATTAGAGGAGAGTAAGCAGTGTGGGTTGAAAGTAGCGGTGTGGTAGTGAGAAACATAAGAGGCACTGGTCGAAGAAAACTAACGGTGAGGTGTGGGAAAACGAGGTTGAGATGGAAAAGAGATGCAAAGGTCCTCGGTAGGCAAAAATTTAAGGTTACCGATAGAATAAAAAGGGAAGGGTAACTGTTAGCTTAAAAAACAACAAAGGGAAGGATTAGCTTGGGGGATCACCGATAGAAAGATTAATATAAGGGTAACCGGTAGAACAAAATAGTCACCGATGGAATAAAGGGTAACTATTAGCACTATATAAAATAAGGTTATCGGTACTTAGCACTCACTGATATAACAAAATTAAATACTACTGTTAATTTAAAAAGGGAACCAATGCATTTAAATAAAAAACTACCAATTCATAATAAAAATAAATGGGGAAACCAATAAAAATAAAATTAAAGGCTCACCGCTGGGCTAAAAATTCGTCGGTATAAAATCTCACTGATACTTAAAAGAAAAGGTCCTTGGTGTAGTTAAACGTTACTGATACTAATAAAATAAGAGGCTCACTGTTAGAAAAAAGATAAGGAAATAATAGTGACCTTCTAAAATTATTAACGTATGAATTGATCTTAAAATTAAAACTTATGTAAACTAAATAAATAGATTAAAAATAATTTATTAAAAGAAAGCTAAACACCATATATTTTAAAAAAAGATTTTTATTAAACTTTAGACTTTTAAAATTACAGAAAAAATTATTAATTGCTAACACTTAAATTAAGAACTTTGTTAATAATAAAGTAAATCGATACAAGCCATAAATTATAATTACGATATAAATTAATTACAAGGTAAGCAGTGAATGATAAAGGAAAGAATCAGTGACCAGTAGATTATTGGAAGCTCTTGTCTACCTCACCGGTAGAGTAAAAACAAAATCTAATGAATGAATAATAAAACATCATACATAAGATTAAATATTTAATGTTTTAAAACTCTTAATTATTTAATTAAACAACTATTTGAATATATAAAATTAAAATCAGACTATTTTAATTAAATTGAACTAAAATTCTTAACCTAATTAGTTAGCAGGATGATTAGACATATTATTTAACATTGATAACCTATTGTAATGAAACTAAATTAAAAGATAAAAATATTAAAATAAATACTAAGTTAATTAAATATAATTTTGATGATTAAATAATTTTTTATAAAAATATTTGTTTATTAAAAAGTCAAGTAGATTTAAATTTACCAAACTAATTTTGAAATAAATAAATTAGAAAAGTAAAGTAAGATTAAAATTATTAATTTAAGTACTAAAAATACAGAATTAATTACAAAAATTGATTAATTAACAAAATTAATTATAAACACACAAAAGTACAAATATTTGGTATAATGTTCTTAAATAATTAATTAAGTCATTAAAAATTTAGTAAAACAATGTGGAAAAACTATGCAAAAATAGATCCACATCAAATTCCCCCACACATAAACATTGTTTTTCCTCAAACAATACCATGTTTAATTATCATTGAAAAATAGTAAAATGTTTATTATTTTTCTTAAAAAGTAACATGTCCAACATTTAAAAACATGGGACAAAAACTATCAACAGGATTTCTGAAAATGTTTCAAATGATATCCTGCCTACAAAAAATAATCAAAGAGTAATCCAGAAAGCTATGAATCATAAAGAAATAAAGATTTCATGCCTCATATGTGATAAAACTTAATGTATCACATCAATCCAAGATCAGGTTCTAATCTTAAGAGTGACAAGAGGTAAAATATCAATGGAATTAAAACCTTAACCAAGGAACCTTGTACATTGACAGAATCCTAGGTTCCAAAAATAATTAATTTTTTTAATGACCTTATCGATACAACCTAAATGATTTCTATATAAATCAATTGTCCCCTTCTTCATTTGGCTTTCATCATTACCCTCACCTTAATGAACTCATTTTCGACCCCAGAAACTTTATTTATTTCTCCTTAGCCTTGTATCATGTGCTAAGAACTATGAAATGCACTTATTCAACATGTATAGAGGGCATAAAGTTAACCGAAATACACCCAGCATCTAGGGTCTCAGAGACTCATTGTGGGATCTAAGATGCCCAAATTACTCTAGTTCCAAAAGATTTATATGAAAAATAATTTATATTGGCTCACTAATGTGATTAATTTAATAATTAAAATATTAATGAGGCCCCTAAGATCAACTCAGACATCTAGTTCCAAGGCTATGATCATAACTCCACAAACATGTAACCCAAATCACACTAAGAAGTAGTTCCTAAACCGAATTTCCATCAAATCACTTAGTAAGATCACTCAATAATAATCCAAATTTATTAATTTTAGATTTAATAATTGACCCCCCCCCCACACTGAAAACCCAATGTTTTCCCCAAAGATGAATTCTAAAGTGGAGAATAACAATTTAGAAATTATGTTTCAAAATAGATTTTCAATAGAGTAGATTTAAGACATGTATAAAGGGTCTCCTTGAAGTTCACAAATATTGTTTGCCACAATTAATAACTTATCATAAGGTTCACAAGTAAGTTCATGCATTATCATTTAAGACCAGTGACACCGAGTTTTCATTAAAGTCCAAACATGGCATGCAACTTATGGGTGCATAGTGGATAGGGTGTAGCAATCTGATTTTTTTGTTCAAATGAATGTTCAATATAACAAAGAAAATGCATGCTAACACCCCTTAGAAAAACAATTTAACTGAAAAACAGATCAACGAACAAGCATGTACCCCCCACACTTAGTGTTTAATAGTGAAGATTTAATGAAAAATGAATTTCACCTCCAAGAAATAGGAACATGAAAATTTTTATACAAGTAGATTTTCATTCCAATACAACTAGAATTTAAAACATATGCAGAATTTTTATTTTATTAACATGACATGAAGCAGAATTTTATAAATCATTAAGGATAAAAAAAATAAAATAAAAATTAAAAGTAAGATACTTCCCAGACTAGGTTTTTAATTACTCTTTCAACAATGGAATTCCACTCCTTAGATGACAGCAACATCAACATCTGAAAAATCACAAGGAAAGCAGAAAGAGACAAAAATTTCTAGCAGAGACGTAACAAACATAAGCCATCAAATTAACACTTTATTCAAAGTAAAAAAAGAATATAAACAAAAGAAAACACAAAATAGAGAACATGTGTTAACTCCCATGAGGAACTAAATTTAATGTCTTTTGTTAGAATTTATTTAATTACAAATTTTTATTATTTATTAACACAACAAAAACCCATGGGTTGACTCCCATGAAACACTAGATTTAATGTCCCCAGCTGGAATTTATTCAAGAGAAGTTTTCCATCACTGTGAAGGTATCCAAGCCCTTTGGTTTTCGCTCAAAATAATGTTTCACTCTCTTCCCATTAACTAACATGATTTTTTTTCTTCACATAAAATTTCTAAAGCTCCATTATTCAGCACCCTCAAAATTGTAAAAGGTTCAGACCACTTAGACTTTAGCTTTCCAGGAAAAATTTTATGTATAGAGTTAAAGAGGAGGACCTTTTGTCCATATTTAAATTCTATGTTTTGAATGATAGAATAATGAAATATTTTAGTCCTCTATTTATAAATTATTGAATTATTATAACCTTCTCTCTCTAAATCACATCCAACTCACTCAGTTCAATTAATCTCCTCTCACCATCACTCTTAGAGTAAACTTTTAGAGCCTTAACTTCCCAATAAGACTTAAGTTGAAACTCCATAGGAAAATGACAACATTTCCCAAATAACAGCCAGTAAAGAGACATACCAATTAGGGTATTGAGAGCAGTTCTATATGCCCATAAAGCTTCATCCAATTTAAGAGACTAGTATTTCCTAGAGGTTGACATAGTTTTCTCAAGTATTTGTTTTAGTTACCTATTTTAAAATTCCACCTGTCCACTAGACTGTGGATGATAAGGGGTACCAGTTATATGGAGACAACCATATTTCTCTATCAAAGAATTAAACTTATAGTTCTTAAAATGTGTTCTATTATCATTGATAAATGATTTTGTAACTCAAAATTTTGTAAATTTGTTCTTATTCACAAATTTAATTACAAAATTGGCTAGATTTTTGGGTAGTGCCACTACCTCAACCCATTTTGAAACATAGTAAACAACAACAAGAAAATAAACATTCCCATGAGATTATGGAAATTGACCCATGAAATCGAAACCCCAAACATAAAAATTTTCTACTTCTAGAATTCCTTTTTGGGGTAACTCCTACTTTCTACTAACATTTTCTAACCTCTGACATCTATCACAGCCAACCAAAAAACTTCTAGCAACCTTAAAAAGAGTAGTCCAATATAAACTAGATTGTAAAACTTTCTGAGCAGTTCTTTCACCAACATGGTGACCTCCCCAAGGTGAGGAGTGAAAACTCTCTAAGACAGGAATCATTTCTTCCTCAGGTACACATCTCGTTAGGATACCATCAGAACATCTCCTAAATAGTATGGAATCTTCTCTAAGATAGTACTTAAGTTCAAAAATGAATTTCATTCTTTGGTTATTAGGAATATTTTTGGGAAAGACACCTACTTCTAGGAAGTTGGAAAAATCTGAAAACCAAGCAGATTGCCTGATTGACATAGTGAGAAACTTCTCATCATGAAAAGAAGAGTTTATCTCCCTAGGATCTTCAGATTCAAATTTAGTAAGAGGAATCCTATAAAGGTGGTCAGCAACTAAATATTCAGCTCTCTTCTTTTCCCTAATCTCTAAATCAAACTCTTGTAGCAATAGAATCCATCTAATAAGCCTGGGTTTAGTTTCCTTCTTTGGCATCAAGTATTTTAAAGCAGGATGATCAGTGAAAATGATGACTTTTGATCCTAACAAATACTATCTAAACTTCTCTATAGTAGACACAACAGCTAACAACTCTTTTTTAGTAGTGGTATAATTATTTTGAACTTCATCTAACAATCTACTATCATAGTACACCACAAGCAGTTTCTTATCTTTCCTCTATCCAAGGACAACACATACATCCATGTCACTGGTATCACACATAAGTTGAAAAGGTAGTTTCCAATTAGGTGTAGTGATGATGGGCGATGTAGCAAGTTTCTCTTTAATAAAATTAAATGATTTCAAACAATTTTCATCAAAGTTGAATGGTGCGTCATTGACTAGAAAAAAATAAGGGTGTAGTAATTTTTGAAAAATATTG
Source organism: Viscum album (assembly GCA_963277665.1). Taxonomy (NCBI): domain Eukaryota; kingdom Viridiplantae; phylum Streptophyta; class Magnoliopsida; order Santalales; family Viscaceae; genus Viscum; species Viscum album. The sequence continues at coordinate 392,176,073 of OY728158.1, forward strand.
TATGAATCTCTGGTAGAAACCAGCATGCCCTAGGAATCCTCTAACACCTTTATCATTTTCAGGAGGTTGAAATTTTTGAATAACATGAATCTTAGAAGTATCAACTTCTAGACCCTTCTTGGACACTTTATGACCAAGCACAATACCTTCTGTAACCATGAATTGAAATTTCTTCCAATTAAGAACAAGGTTGGTTTCAATGCATCTCTTTAAGACTAACTCAATATTTCCAAGACAAGTATCAAAAGTGCTACCCATAATGGATAATTAATCCATGAAAACCTGAATAATTCTCTCAATCATATCTGAAAATATATCCATCAAACACCTTTGAAAGGTGGCTGAATCTCCACACAAACCAAATGGCATCCTCCTGTAGGCAAATGTCCCGAAGGGGCATGTGAATGTGGTATTTGTTTGATCCTATGGAGCAACATGACTCTAGTTGTATCCAGAATACCCATATGGGAAACAGAAAAACTCATTTCCTTCAAGGCTCTCAAGCATTTGATCCAAGAAGGGAATTGGAAAATGGTCCTTCCTAGCGGTTTCATTCAACTTCCTATAATCAATACATACTCTCCATTTTGTGGCTTTCCTAACATGGACTTCTACATTTTTATTATTTTTTACTACAGTGAAACCTACCTTCTTGTGAAAAACCTAGATAGGGTAGACCCAAGCACTATCAGAAATGGGATATATCATTCCAGTGTCTATCAGTTTGATCACATCCTCTCTCATGACTTCCTTCAGTTCTAGATTTAATCTTCTTTGATACTCTACCCTAGGCTTATGATCAGGATCCATAGGTATTTTATGAATTCAAAATGAGGGACTAATACCCTTGATATCAAATATTGTCCAGCCTATGGTAGATTTTAACAGCTTCAAAACACTTAACAATCTTTGTTCTTGATTTTCATTAAGTTCAGAAGAAATTATAATAGGAAAAGTGGAGTTCACACCCAAAATTAAATATTTAAGATGGGAAGAGATTGGTTTCAATTCAATAGTAGGTGGTTATACACTAAAAGGAATACTCTTAGGCCTAGGTGGTCCAAGATTTTCAATATACGTCTTGTAGGGAGTATCAAATGATGAAAAATTTTCAATTTCATGCACAGATTCAGAAGTAATAGTGCCACTATCCATAGTGGGTAGCGCACTACCCAGACTTTCCAAATCATTATTCCACAAACTTATCAAAGAAGAATAATCAAGTTGTCCTTAAAGTTCTCCCTCAAAATAATCAAAGTGTTCATCAAGGTCATTGTTAACAGAAACACCCTCAAATTCACTAAAAAATCTCCTATGATAAGAAACAGTGGACCCTTACACAGCAGAAACTAGACAGTTGTACAGTTCTGAAAATTTTTCAAGATTAAGTGTTTGAGTAGAATTTTCAACTTTTAAAAAGATTCATTAGTATTTTCAGCTTCAAAATTATTTTCTCCAACAAAGTATTTATTTTTATATTTTTCAATATTTTCTATTGAGTTCTTATCTTCTACATATTCTAGCATTGAACAGTTTTCAAAAAACATTGGTCCTTTAAAATTTTTATACACATTGAACTCTTATTATTGTTCTCTGATTTTAATGATTAATTGACCCTTAAAGACATCAATAACAACACCACCTCTGGCCAAGAAGGTCCTACCCAAGATGATGAACACCACTTGATCACACTCCATGTCTAAGACTAAAAACTCTGTAGGAAAAAATATCTTCCCAACCGCAACTAGAGAATCATTTACCCTACTCATAGGATGACTGAACGATTTATCATCTAACTGTAGTATGACTGTGGTGGGTTGAAGATCACCCAACCACAACTGTTAAAACAATAAGTATGGGAGCAGATTAATGACAACACCTAAATCACACAAACGGTTCAACTGATCATAGTTTCCTAGTGTGTAAGGTATGACAAAACTACTTGGGTCTTTCAGTTTAGGTGTGATTTTCATTTAAAGTACCGAACTACACACTTCACTGAGGTTGTAAGTAGAAAATTATTCAAGAGTTTTTTTGTTTGAAAACATTTTCTTCAAAGATTTCAAGTAATATGGAATTTGAATAAAAGATTGAATGAATGGAATGTTTACTTGACGTTTGGAAAGAAGACCAAGGAACTGAAGAAGTTCAACCCTATTGTAACTTTGTGGTTTCAGCTTCTCGAGGAATGGGATGGGTGGGGAAAATTTTTTATGGACAATAAGTATATCCCTCACCTCTTCATCAAATTTTTCTTTAATTTTATTCTTTTGGTTTTTAGATGAAGTTTCAGCTTGAGTTTCAAATGAAAAATTCATATTTTGATTATTTTCATTACTTTTCTATGAATTTTTAGCTTGTGAACAAAGAAGATTTGTTTTTCCAGATTGAAGTAGATTTTTATTTTGTGCATTTTCATGGTCTTTTCCACCTATAGTTTGAGTATTAATCCCACTTCTCGGGACAATAGCCATATAATTCTCTCTAGGGTTAAGTTCAGTGGTACTAAGAAGTCTACCTTTTTTCCTAGATGAAAAATCCATAACAAGTTGACCAAGTTGTGTTTCCATGTTTTGCATTCTCACATAAGTTTTCATTTTGTCAGACTCATATTGATTTTTATGTTTGGTTAGCTAAGTCATGTATCTTTCTTTTAGGGAGTTTATTTTATTCAAGATTAGATCAGGCATAGAAGACATGTGACTATCATTTTTTCCTTGTACATTTGAATACTCACCCCTTTGTTGATTTTGAATGTTTGGTCTTGGTTTATTAGAGTAATTAGGGGTAGTGGATTGTTTAATTAAGCCTTGATCTTTCCAGGACAGATTTGGATGGTTCCTATAGCATTGATTATAATTGTTTGAAAATGGATCTTATTTAGGAGGCATTCTAGGACCATAGTTAACAAAGATTGAGCTTTCTTGTTGATGGGATGACATAGAGAAATTAGGAAAAAAACTTTAAATATGCCCAAACATACAACACTGGACACAATGTTCCCTTAAATATTTGTTGGTGTTTTGAAAACCAAATAGGTTAAGAATTTGTTTAGAATTATGGTTCATTAAAGGTTGAAGTTGGTTGGTGATTTCTGCATGTTGAGCTTAAGTTTCATTCATTGAACCAGTTCTTGAATTAATATTTCTATTGACTCTTTTTATTCTTGAATTTTTATGTTGTGAATTCAGTGCAAGATTATTAAAAAAAATTTATGTTCTTCATCTGTTTTATCATTGTAATTACCCCCAGCATCTTGGTCTACAAGATTCTGTCCAGAGGATGACAACCCTTCGTAGAAGGTATCCATGAGAAGGTGAGATGGGAGTTGATGATGGGGACACTTCCGAAGCAGATCCCTGATTCTATCCCAAGCTTCATGAAAATATTCTCTATCCTTTAGATAGAAACTAGTGATTTTTGTTCTCAATTCACCTTTTAATCTTTGGGGATATAATTTCATAATGAAAGAGTTATACACTTGATCCCAATTTTCAAAAATGTTCTCATATAGACTCAGAAACCAATTCCTAGCATCCCCTTTAATGAAAAAGGGAAAGACTCTCATTCTGAGCTCATTTTCTATGAGTCCTAGTAGTGGTAATTGCTGCACAGTATTGTAGAAATCACTTATGAAGGCAAGGGAGTCCTCATTAGAGAGTCTATTAAAAGCAGGAAACAGATAAATGTGTGACTATTTAAAATCCTAGTTTTTGGATCTAGGAGATAATATAATGGATGATGGATTGCTTGAAACATGAGGAAGTTAGAACACCCTCATCCTAGGCCTTTCATTTTCATCTAAGAGTTCTGGTTTGTTTTGGAAGTTATTATCAGGAACTATATTTTCTATGTTTTCCATATCAATTTTGTTCTTATTTCTTAGAGCAGTGAGATGTTTTTCTATTTCTATGTTCAGTGGCTCAAGACTAACAACAGAGTGTATTTTGCTCATAAAAATGGTAATAGGAGGTACCCATTAGTAATAACTCAATAAGAAGTGAAACGGATTTGTTTTTTTTTACAATTTTCAATTATTTTTCATTTTTTTAAGATTTTTATATATGTGATATTTTAGTTTTTTTAGAGTAATGGATCATGCCTTCCGCAGAAAAGTCTCTAAAAACATGACCTAGGCCGTCGTTTAAGATGGTCAAAGATTAAAATTTATATTCTTATTAACTAATGTATATGTGGGAAGCATGATCAAACCCACAAGGAAGGAAATTCTAACCACTATTCTTCTATAAACTTTCAAAAACACCACTATTGTCTGCAGTGGAGTGGATACTCTAATTTATTTTTCTTTTTATGAAGAAATAAGTGAAATAAAACTTCAAATCATCTATATTAACTAAAATGAAGCTAAAGAGAGTTGAAATCAAAGAGATAGAGAGATATAGTACGTTTTAAAAACAACAATCTATTAAAATTCTTGGGGAAAACTCTGTATTCAACTGGTTCTAAAAGGTATTATGATTCACGTAAAGGTTGTTGCAGAAATCCACTTTAAAAAGAATGACTCACCTCCCTCTCCAAGAGTTAATCCATACTAGCCAATCAATTTAAGAGTTCGCCACTCTAAAATGAATCAAATGTGAACCGTTTTGAAAATGTCAACAAGAAAAACTCACCATAAGTCTTGAAGTTATTTGAATTAGATATATTTTAAAAATTGTATCCACAATCAATATCTCTAACTGACTGTAAAATCTTGAGATTTTGTTCTAGTGGTACAAGCAATTGGATGAACTTCAGTATCAATCTTGTCGATCAATACTGAAACCATCAAAATGATAAAGTGAAAATAAAATTATAAAATAAGCAGTGGAACTTCAATTCATTCCCGAACTATATTATTTAGCATAAAATTATCCTTATTATCAATACAACAACTTGTATCATACTAAAAAAGAGTACTGAAACTAGAATTAAAAATAAAGATAAACTCCTGATAAGAAGATCTACTCTTGAACTTGTCCATCTCCGGGAAGTTTCTCCAGAGTTTCCCCCAGTCACCTCTTCTCGGAACTGGGTCCGTGAATGTGTCGAATGAATATTACTCTTTAATGAATGTCACCCCCTTCAATCTACAGCTTTCTCTGCTTATGTATCATACGGTCAAAAGTAGCATGTCACGACTCAGTTTATTAACTTGAGTATGTCTTTCACTGTTGCACCGTACACGTGCGTTTTTTCACGACTGGCACGCCGTGCTAGTTTTTCTCACGTAACTAACTCCGAGTGAGTTAGTTAAGTGAATCTGGACATATACCCATCTCTTAAATCAACCTGAAAAGTTAGAACAAAAAAATGAAAAGGAAAATAAGTAAAATAGTTATTTTTTTAGGTTTATGTTATATTACTTCTTGAAGAGTTAAAAATCTTAATTGATAATTATTATTAAAAATTATTTTTATGATTATTAATTTTTTATTAAATCATTTATAATATTATTAATTTTTGTTTTTAATTTATAAATAGTAATTAAGTTATTTAATTAGTGTAAGTATAATTAATACCAAAATATTATAACTTAAATAGATTCTTAAACTGGATTTAGTAAATTACTCTATAAATTCAATTATCATATTTATTCAGTAGAAATTAAAGTATAATTAAAGTATTAAAGTAAAAAAAATTAATTGAAATTAATAATTATTTTTATTTATAGATTATTATTTTTGTTTTTAAAAATCATTTTATTTTATCTTAAATTAAATTTAAACAAAAATAATTTATTTAGTATATTTAAATTATTATATATTATATTAATTTATTTTATTTATTAATTATTAATTATTAATTATTAATTTATCTTTATCTTACCTTTATTATTATTATTTTATTTATGTTTTTTAATTTTTCCTTCTCCCCCCACAAATCTGGCGCACAGAAAGAATGGGTTTCGAGTTAGCTTTCAGAGGAAGCCTCCAGAAACACAGTGTATATCCTCAGACCATCTTCCTCCTTAGACGACCTCAACTCCAGTGGAAGATGCAGTAGCTTCAGCTCCTCACAGTGGCATACCTGCTCACCTTCTAGTGGCTTCAAACCTGTGGCGGTCTCCTCTGGTTCGAATGAGGCGCAACATCTCTTCTCATGAGGCACGACGATGACCAGACCCTTCAGCAGCACTATGACATTGAATCCAGTGTGAGGCACGTCACAAGGTTGGCTACGATTGTTATCCCTTCCTCAGTAGTGACTTCTACCAATTCCAATGGAGGATCTACATCCTCCTTGGAAAACAACGAAGCTTCTAGGAGGCATCAGTGTGGCTTCTATAGTCTATTACATGTATCTCACTACTATAGGAAAGTGTGGTTTTTCTTGTGGTTGTGGAAGAGGAAACATAGGAGAGGAAGCAGTTTGGGTTGAATGTAGTGGTGTGGTAGTGAGAAATAGGGAAGGAAATGGTCGAAGAAAACTAACGGTGAGGTGAGGGAAAACGAGGGTGAGATGGAAAAGCAATGAAAAGGTCACTAGTAGGCTAAAAAATTAAGGTTACTGATAGAATAAAAATGGAAGGTTTGTTGTTAGCTTAAAAATGGTAAAGGGAAGCAGCGGCTTGGGGGTCACTAATAGAAATATTAATATAAGGGTCACCGGTAGAACAAAATTGTCACCAATGGAACAAAGGGTCACCGTTTGCACTATATATAATAAGGTTACTCGTACTTAACAGTCACTGATATAAAAAAAATAAATACTATCACTAATTTAAAAAGGGAACTGATGCAGTTAAATAAAAAACTACCAAGGCCTAATAAAAATAAAAGGGGAAGCCAATATAGATAAAATAAAAGGCTCACTGTTGGGATAAAAAGTTACCAGTATAAAAGCTCACCGATACTTAAAAGAAAAGGTCACCGGTGCAGTTAAAGGTTACCGATACTAATAAAATAATAGGCTCACCATTTAAACAAAGATAAAGAAGTTATGGTGACCTTATAAAATTAAAAATGTATGAACTGATATTAAAATTAAAACTTAAGTAAACTAAATAAAAATATTAACAATAATTAATAAAAATAAAGCTAAACACCATAAATTTAAAATAGGATTTTTATTAAACTTTAGACTTTTAAAATTACAGAAAAAACTATCAATTTCTAACACATAAATTAAGAACTGGATAACTGATCAAGTAAATCAATACAAGACTTAAATTAATTTTATGGTATAAATTAATTACAAGGTAAGCAGTGAATGATAAAGGATAGAATCAGTTACCCAATAGATTACCGAATGCTCTTGTCTACCTCATCAGTAGACTAAAAACCAAATTTAATGAATGAATAATAAAACATTATACATAAGATTAAATATTTAATGTTTTAAAAATCTTAATTAATTAATTAAACAACTGTTTGAATACATAAAATTAAAATCGAACTATTTTATTTAATTTGAACTATAATTCTTAACCTAATTAGTTATCAGAATGATTAGACATATTATTTAACATTTTTAACCTATTATAATGAAACTAAATTAAAATATAAAAATATTTAAATAAATAATAGGCTAATTAAATAGAATTACGATGATTAAATAATTTTTTATAAAAATGTTATTCTATTAAAAAGTAAACCAGATTTAAATTAACCAAACTAATTAGGACAAAAGTAAATTAGAAAAGTAATGTAAGATTAATGATTTTAATTTAAAGACTAAAAATACATAATTAATTATAAAAATTGATTTATTATAAAAATTGATTAATTATAAAAATTAATTATAAAAATACAGAAGTTAAATTATATATTATAAAGTTCTTAAATAATTAATTTAATCATTATAAATTATGTTAATAAATGTGAAAAAACTATGAAAAAATAGAGCCACATCATTACATAATAACATAAAACATAAAACACAACATCTTTATTGAAAATTTATTTTTGATGACCACACCATTCCTTCATACTTAACACTAAATGGGATAACCTGAGAACATACATAAGAAAAGGGAGAGCAGTAAAGACTAATAAGGGAATAAACATAGAATAACATGAGAAAGACAATAAATGTTAGTAAATTAGAATATTAGTGGATCATAAAAGAAACATGAACATAAATCCATGATATAGCATGATAATCATAACATGGAAATGTGGAAACAATATACAACATGATATTTTCTTGATTCGAGGCTTATTACACAAGGATTATCATGAGTAAACCATTATGGAACATGAATTATCATGAGTAGACCATCATTACACATGAATTATCCTGGGTAAACACTAATTTCACATGATGTATCATGATAAATTAACATTACCTAAGACATTGGAGTGTTATTACGGTGCACCCTTAGTCATTTCGTTTTCATGCATTAGTGTGCCTCATAGACCATATAACTTGAGTTAGTTCAACATCATAGGATATTAGATGATAAAGTAGTGTGTAATACATGTATGAAAGTCACCAATCAATAATTATATGAACATAATATTGAATACCATGGATAGAGAAATGGGTATGGTATTCACTACATGATGACTTTGGCATGGAAACACGTAGTGCAATTTCAACAGTATAAAGGCATCAAATAGTAATTCGTAAAATGGGTTGATGAGAAAGAAATTTGTTTCTCATTTTTTATTCATGAAATTTACATTAAAGTTATAAGTAATAATCTAACCCAACTTAAGTAATTTTAAATTATAGGAAATATCTTGCTAAAAAGATGAGATAGAGAAATCCATTATGGAATTTCAGCATAGTAACGGCTTAGGTAATTGTCCAAATGAGGGTGGATAAATGATACCTCAATGAAATAACATCATATTTAAAGTATGTAATGGATCATAAAATTATTACAATATAACCAATTTAAATTTACAAGACTAATTTTAATCAAGGTTCTTGAGTTGGAAGGAAGAGAGAGAAAAGTGTGGACCCCATACAAAATTTTAACATGGTAAAATGTGATTATAAAGGATTAAAGATGGATTAATGTGAGTGAAATGAAGATATAATTATTTATAAATAAAATTTTAAATAAGGTAAGTTTTTAATAATTAATCCTAACAATGGAAAATTGAAATTTAAAAACATATCACAAAAGGAGTGCATGATAAAAGAGAAAAGTGGAAGATCCCTTACATGGATGTGTGACTCCAAAGGATTTGCAGGGGCCTCTTGGGAGAATAGGAAGACGTGGGAGGAATCTAGAGAGTATATATAAGTTTATAGACTATATGAAATTAGTTTTAGGTAAGAGTAATGGGATCATGGGTGGGTTTATATAGTAAATGAGGGTGATTTCTTTATTATTTTGATTTTGGACACCTCATAATAAAATATTCAAAACCAAATAACATAAAAAAATTCTCATGGTTTCTACCAAAGGGGATTGGAAAGATTTATTTTATATGGCCAATGTCTGAACATATAAAAATATAGCCTTTTCTTTTTTGGAGGTGAGTCACACTCTCAAAAATGTTTTTTAAAAATATTCAAATATATTATATGTTTTGGAGGACTCACAAAACCTTTATAAAATAAATCAAATAAATATAAAACTAAATTATTTTAAATAAAAAACATATTTTTTTTGGAATATACCAATTATAGTATTTATTACATCATTTTTGGGCCATTTGGATGTCCTAAAATACACCATATATTTATACGGTATTTAATATTTCCCAAAAAATTCAACTATATGAGAAAAATTTGAAGAATTCACCTTTGAAAAATTTTGATGTCTGGATTCAAAAAAATAATATTATTTTTGTCTAAATAATTTTATTAATATTTGAATTTTCACTTTTAAAATAAAAACTGACATTTATTGAAAATTGATGGGTTTTGACAAAAAATTTTTTAATCCTTTATAAAAATTACATTTCAATTCATAAAAATTACATGATAATTTCTATTTAATAAAGGGAAATTAATAATAATATTTTATTAAATTATTATTTATTTAAAAAATAAATTAATTCATCAAAATAATATCTTAATTGAATTAGAATATTATCCAAAAAAATTATTTGTTCTTTAAACATCATTATCAAAGTAACAATAATATAATTATAGTAAATTCATTATTCTATAAAAAAATAATGTGCACAACAGTAATTATAGGGTATTCTTAGATATCACTTAATTACACCATCATAGGCACTAAGAGTAAAGTGTGTGATGGTGGGGATTTCATAGGGTCGTTTGGTGAACATGGTTTGGGCCCTGATCATGATAAGATTGAACTTCTCCTATAAAGGGTTTCTCTCATGATTATGTTGTTGGATCTCGTCTGGGGATTGGTCTAAGGAAAATACTGAAAATATTATCTCCTTAGAAGCATTGATAAATGGACCTCATAGGGAATGATCATACTGGTTGAGGTCATCACTCCCTATTTGGTGTCAAAATGACTTGTTAGGACCTTATACCTATACTATTAATGTGATTATTGTTTCATATCAATATTATCAATGGTAAATATACTTAACAGTAATTTAAATTTAATTGGATAAAAAACATTTTATGTGTTTTCAATATCCATAAGAAATTTTATTAAATCAAAAGGGGAATTTTATTCAGGAATTTTCGGGTAGTTATAACCTTCACCCATTAAAAATTTTCACACTCTAAATTTCCTTTTCCCACACTAAAATATATGTGTATAACTCTATATCATTAATTCATCTAGTTCCAATGTTTATTCTTCAAACTTGTGTTTTTTCCACAATACCTTGACAAGGGGCATCATCTTATTTCATTGACCATTTTCGCTAAGATCTAATAACATTACCAGATTATCCTCCTAGAAATGGTCATTATCCAATGCTACCACATCTATATTGAGTACGTGTGATGGGTATAGGATGTACATACATTATGAAGATTCATATAATACATCATGCACATGACATAGGTTTAGTGGGAGTGCTAGTCGATAGTCCACTACTCCAATGTGATCATGGAACTCAAAAGGTCCAATGTACCTTGGACATAGCTTTCAATTCTTCCCCAATCTCATTACTCACTTCCATGGAGATATGGTAAGGAATAAATTGTCTCTAATATCAAACCATGGGTCATGTCGACAACTATCAACATAGCTATTTTTTCATCTTTGAGAAGCATTGATGTGTTGTTGGATGGTTTTAACCTTCTACAACATTTCTTCAACCATTTCAGGACCTAGATATTTTTTTCCCCATCTTCATCCCAACATTAAGGTATTCTGCACCTCTTCCCATAAAGGTCTTCATAGGGTTATATTTAGATGATCAAATGGAAACTGTTGTTGTAAGATAATTCCACTAAAGGGTGATGTTGGTCCCATCCACCTTTAAAGTTCATTGATAAATCTATAAAAATGTCTACAAGTCTTTTGATAGTCCTCTATGATTTGTAATAAGATTGAAGGTGATAAGCCAGACTAATGTTCAGCTCTATGTTTAGATAATTACGGATACCTTCTCAAAACATAGAGTTAAATCTCGAATCTTGATTAAACACAATCTGTTGTGGTACACCATGTAGACTTACCACTTATCTAATGTATATATGTGCTAGTTGATCTAGTGAGAAATAATCTACAATAAAAATGAAGTGTGTAACCTTTTTAAGACAATCCACAACAACCCATATAGCATTGTTTCTTTTAGATGACTTCAGAAGTCGGGTGAAAATGTCTATGGTGATGGATTTCCATTTACATTTTTGTATGGGTAATAGTTGTATAATCCCCTTAGACTTCTATTTATAAAATTTACTTTCTATCAAACCATGCACTTTGATGTATATTTTGAAATCTCATTCTTCTTATTATCCCACCAATAATGATCTCGGAGATCTCAATACATCTTTGTGTTTCCTGGTTGGATGGAGATATTTGAACTATGTTGATCATCCAAAAATTATATATTTAACTCGGGATTTTATTGCACAGAGAGTCTCAACTCAAATCTTCCAATTCCTACTTAATTAGTACTAAACTATGAGGATTTCCCCTTTCTGATAGTTACCACATTCTTTTGAATCACCTCATCATATTTTTTAGAAATATTTTACCTTTCCAAAAGAGATGGTTGAGAAATAATTTATGAAATTATTGATGATGATCCCTTCTTTTGGATTCCCATGTCCATCTTTATCAAATCTGATTAGATTGGATACTTTTCAATTATCATCAATGATAAAATTGTTGGGTTCTTTCTACTTTTAGAATCTTCCACCTTGTTTGATTTCCTAGGATGGTAGTTGATTGAGCAGTCATAATCTTTGATGAGATCTAACCAACATCATTGGGTCATATTCAGTTCCTTCCCCATGAATATATACTTGGTACTTTTGTGTTCTTTATATATTCACACTTCTACCCAAAGAGGAAATGTTGCCAGTTTTTCATCACAAATATCACATCTACCAACTCTAGATCGTCGGTGGGATAGTTTTACACATAATTTTCTATGTCATTAAAGAAAAGGAAATGGATTTGTCATTTTTATCAAAACACAGCCCAATGAATTCTTTGAAGCATCACTGAAGTTTACAAAATTCTCCCCACTTGTGGGTAGTGTAAGTATAGGGTTGGTGATAATCTTATTTTTCAACTCCATGAATCATTAGTGACAATCATCATTCTAGGAAAAGATAACCCCATTCCATTTTAGTTTTCTAAAAGGATTTTATCATTGTGATAAATTTCTCACAAATCAGCGATAATATCCAGGTAACATAATGAAGCTACATATATATATTATATATTTTTTCCTCATCGATCCATGTATTTTTTTTGTCTTGGAAGGATCCATACATATCCAATTACATATGATTATATTTCCCATGAATTAGACTTCCATTAACTAGTATTCACATTAATAGTACTTTTTATAGAAATTATCCTTTCTCAAGATCTTTGGTAGAGTGCTTAGATGCTCCTCATTCTCCTCCCTGGTTTTGGAGTATATTTGAATATCATCTCTATAAACTACCAAATTTTCGATGTAATATCTAAATACTCTATTCATAAAGTCCATGAATATTTATAGATCATTAGTGAGTCTTAATGGAATCACTATGAACTCATAATGCATGTACCTTGTATAAAAAGATGTCTTGGGGATATCCTCCTTCATTGCCTTTACATGGTAATATCTTAACCATAGATCTACCGTAGAAGAGAAATTTTCTCCATGATTCTGATAAAAAAAATTATCAATTCATGGTAAATGATACTTGTTCTTTATCATGCTTTTTTAAAGATCATGGTAATCATTTCAAAGGCGATTTAAACCATCATTGTTCATGACAAAGAGCACAGATGCAACCCATGGTGAAGCACTTGGGCATATAAACCCTTTATCCAAATTCTCCTGTAGTTGTTTATTTAGATCCACATGTTATATAATACACATTATATATAGATTATTGAATATTAGAAATTACCTAGGTATATGATCAATTGAGAATTCAACATCTCTTCTAGTAGGAAGACCAAGAAATCCCTCGGGAAACACATAAGTGAATTCCCCATTAATAAAAATGTCTTCAAGAATGGTTCCTTACATATACTCAATCCTATGAGAATGATAGGAATGATCATAGGGCAGTAATATCTATACTTGGGATAATGGTTCTAAGGAAGATTCTCCCTCCCACTTGAACTTGTATATAATCAGATAATAATTCTATATATGGAGAGTAATTTACATCTCATGTAAATTTTTGTTGTTTCTATCTAGGTAAATCTAATCCATTCATTAAATTGTATAAAATTCCACCACTGAATATTTGAGATGTTTCTATGGGAAGTTCAACCCAAAAATTATAATATGGTAGGAATTATATTCCTGTGATTCAATAATTTCATGATTTTCCATTTTTTCTAACATCTCCACTTCTATTATTTTTTGTGTTGTTTAGATTGTTCTACTAAAATTTTGGGATATAAAATAATGCATAGAACCAAAATAAAAATTTATGTTCATGATTAATTAATTAATTACTATCGTACTTATAACCACTTCATTTTTTGAATTCACTTCCTCGGTAGTGATGGAAGAAGATCTCTGTTGCTTCCTCAGAGGTTGTTGGTTGCCTCATAAAACCCGAATATTTGGGCACCGGTTCCCAAAGTGCCCTTGTTCTTTGTAGTTGTAGCAATGAAAAATGTGTTGATGGTAAAACAGATCATTACTTTCCTCTATCACATTGACTAGTTTCTCATATCAGCAACTATTATCCATGTTTCCTTCTCATCCACACATAAGGCATTTCCTTGATCCCCTTAGTAAATTTTTGGGGCATTTATTTTTTCACCATTGACAGTAGGGGTGCTTTAATTACATAGAAATATTAGAATTATCCATAAGACCTACATAATTAAATTCCACTTTCTGATTTTTATCCCCATGATACCCCTAAGATTCACAAATCTCCATCTTGACTTTGAGGGCATATCAAATAATTTCCTCGTAACTTTCAAAGTCACAAATATCAAAGGATTTTCGTTGGATATGCTTTATCTCACCAAAAGGTAGTCAACATAGAATTTGGGTGTAATGAAATAATGGGAGGTATATCATTCATGTTTGGTGATGTTTGAATCGTACGCCCTAATAGATTTATTTTCCTTTTTATTGAGTGCAAGGAAATCGCTTTCCATCTTAAGATGGATGGTGCGGGAATTTTTTTTATCAAAATTTCATTTTAGACTTCCTTCCACTACATTGACTTGATATTATTCTTAAGAATTGTATTGTTGATTAATGTAAAACACTGATCATTTTAACCCTCTATATGGTAAAAATTATGAAGGACCTTCTCTTGTTCAGAACATTGAATGATAGAGATGATAATTTGGACGTAATTGATCCATTTCTCCAAGACAAAGGGATCAGATGATATGTTGAATGTAGGAGACCATTGTCACATTAATCTATCAACTATAGGTTTTTCTCTCTGGGTGGTGGGTCAAGAAATCCCTTAGATTGAGGTTTCAATGCAGAACTTTAGTTAACTAAGAGAGTATCATTACAGTGTTTTTGATTCCTTCTCCCATTGGGTTGGGAATCTCATTGGGGAAATCTTCACATTTCCTTTCACATTGGCTGTTAACATGATTCATCCTATTATGGTCCATTAAATATAATAAAAGGAATTTTAGGGATGAGTATCTTAAACAGTTAAGAACATAAAGTGAAACTAATGAAATTAAATCGATAACTTATAAATTACATTTATTTCTTTAACTTATGTGTTTCTAGGCTTCAGTCTATGTTATCCACAATCTAATTCCTAACATATATTCTTATGGGAATTTTGTTTGTGTTCCCATAATAATGGTTTGTAATGAGCTTATGAATTAACAAAGCATATCCCCTGGGTGTTTCAAACCAAGAGTGCAGCAAGACCCATTATTGTGCACCAGTTCCCATTTGAGTTGAGGTCAAAGAAGTGTTTTCAGGTTTTTCTACTACATACACATGTTCCATAGCTACATCCACTTTTTTGTATCCATATGGGGATTAATTTTCTTGATAAACCACATAATATATACTCATAAAAATTTAGGGATGTTTTTCACATACTTTTTCTTATCCATAATGGTTTTCACTGGGTTTTTTGAATCCTAATTCCAATAGTAACAAAACCTATCCTCAGATACAAACTATAAAAATAGAGCTTTTTATTTAATATTTCAACATGATATATTTCATAAAATTTTACATAATAGAACATAGAAAATCAAAAGGTATAGTGTCTTGGAAAATTATGAACATTATATAATTACAAAAAACATAAAATAAAAAATCTTTATTGAAAAATTATTTCTCTTGAACACAAAAATCCTTCATACTTAACACTGTAGAGGATAACCTGAGGACATATATAAGAAAAGGGGGAGCAATAAATCCCTACAATGGAATAAAAATGACACGACAGGAGGAATAAAATACATGTTAATCAATAGGAATATCAATGAAAAAAACATGAACATAAAGGTATGAAATAGTGCGGTAATCATAACATGGAAATGTTGCAACAACATGCAACATGATATTAGAATGTGTTCAGGTTTATTGCACATAGATTTTCTTATGTAAACCCTCATTGAATATGAATTATCATGAGTAAAAATTCATTTCAAACTAATTATCATGAATAAACCCCTATTTCACATGAAGTATCATGATACTAAATATTATCCAAAGCACTGAAGCTCTATCAGGGCGCACCAATCATAAAAATTTCATTTTTATGCTTAAGTGTGTCACATAGATCATATAACATGAGTACATTCAATATAATAGGTTATTAAATTATCATGTAATGTTGAATAAATAAATATAATTACCCAATAAATTATTACTCAATCATAATGTTTAATACCAATGATAGAGAAATGGGTATGGTATTCATTACATGATTACTTTGGCATTGAAAACCGTAGTGCAATTTCGGTACCATAACAACGTCAAATTGAAATTTGTAAAATGGGCTGATGAGAGAGAAAGGTGTATATAATAATTTACCTATGAAATTTATTGTAAGGGGATAAAAAATAATGTAACCCAACATAATAAATTGCAAAATAAATGGAACATCTTGATAAAAAGTGGAGAGTGTGAAATCCGTTATGGAATTTCAGCATAGTAACGTTATAGATAGGGGTCCAAATGGGGGAGGATAAATGATCCTACATTAAAATAATTTCAAATGTATATTGTTGAATTTATGATAAAATTATTACAATATAAACAATTGAAATTAACATGACAAATTTCAAACATGTCTCTTGAATGGAAATGAAGAGAGAAAAGTGATGATCCCTTACGAAAGTTTGGCATTGTAATGGGTATTTATGAAGAATCATGGATGGATTAATGAGAGTTAAAGGAAGATATAATTATTTATAAATAAAATGTATAGAATGGTATGTGTGTATGAACATATCATAATAAGATTAAATTGAAATTAAAAGACATATCACAAAAGTAGTGCTTGATAAATGAGGAGAGCGGAAGATCCCTTACTTGGATGTGTGATTAAAAAGGCTTGGGAGAGGATTATTGGGAGCTTGGGGTGCCTAGGGAGGAATATAGTGAGTATATAGAAGAGTTTGGATGATCTTCAAGGATTTTTAGTGATGATTAATGAGATCTTGGGTGGTTTTATAAAAAAAGGAGGGGGATTTCATTATTATTTTGGTTTTGGACACCTCATAATAAAATATTCAAAACCACAAACCAACCCATAGTTTTTAATCATGGATTATACCAAATGGTAGTGGAAAAAATTATATTATAAGTCCAAGGAACGAAAATATTAAAATATTGCCTTTTCTTATGTGGAGGTGAGTCAAACACTCTAGGAAATTATTCTAAAAATCCTAAAATATAATATGTGTTTTGGAGGATTCAATAAGGATTTATAAAATAAATAAAAGAAACTAAAAATTAAATTATTTTAAATTAAAAATATATATTTTTTCTAACTTTTATAGTATTTATTACATCATTATTGGTCCATTATGTGGTCATAAAATACACTGTATATTTATACAATATTTAATTTTCACCAAAAAAATCGACCATCTGGAAAAAATTATGAAAAATTAACCATTGGATAATTTCGATGTGTATATTCCAAAAAATGTTAATTTTATATAAATAATTTTATATATATGAATGTTTTTACTTTCAAAATAAAAACCGACATTTATTGAAATTTGAGGGATTTTGAAAAATATATTTTTTAATCCATGATATAAATTTCATTTGACATCACCAAAATTATATGATAATTTATATTTAATAAAATTAATTTAATAATAAAATATCATTAGATATATTTTTTGTCAGAAATAAATTAGTTCATCAAAATAGATTTCTTAATTGAATTTGAATATTACCCAAAAATACTATTTTTACATTAAAAATAATTTTTTGATGTAAGAATAATAGAATGAAAGAATATTCAATATTTTATATGAAAATAATATACATAATCATAATGATAGGTTATTTTTACATATCTCATCACTACACCATCATATGACCTAAGAGTAAGGTGTGTGATTGTGGGACTTTCATGAGGTTGTTCAGTGAACAAGGTTTGGGTCATGATCATGATTAGCTTAAACTTCTCCAATAAAAGGTTTCACTCATTCTTAAGTTGTTGGATATTGTCTTGGTATTGGTCTAAGGAAATTCCAATAAATTATATCTCGCTCATTATATCTCATAAATGAGCCTCATACGGAACGATCCTCCTGGTTAAGGCCATCACTTTCTGTTTCTATGTCAAAATAATTTCTTTAAATCCTATATTTATACTAGTCATGTGATCATTTTTCAAAGGATATATTATCAATGGTAGAGATACTTAATGATTATTTAAGTTTAATTGTATAAAAACGAGTGAATGTGTTTTCTATATCCATAAGACATTTAATTAAATCAAAAAAGGAATTTATTCATGAATGTTTGGGTTGTTATACATCAGTTCATTCAAAAAGATTAAAATCAACAACCACTACATTTTCACAATAGTGAAACCACTCCCTCATTACATATAAATTAATTTAACTACACCGTTTTAAATCACAAAGTGGATAAAAACTCCTATTAAAACCATATCGACTTCAAAACATTATTTTCACCCATTGAAAACCAAAATAGGATCAAAATCCAATTCTCACAATTATAACCACATCAAAATCCTCATTTGAATTTAATAAATTATATTCAAATTAAAATAGATAAATTTATCTTATTAAAAGTCATAAACCATTAATTTAAATGTTATATCCATTAACCCTTTAACTATACTACCTATCCAACCCACAATCCCAGCTAGTTGATTCTCATAATCCACTTTACTATTCAGAACCCCACTCTATAAATTTTAAGAATATGGACACATTAAAGAAGACCATAGGTTTTGTCTCACAATCACCAATGGATCTAACAAGGTATATAGAAGTCCGAAATCATCATTACAATGTAAAAAGGTATTTTATTAATCTATGGAAGAAACAAACCACCAAATATTGCTAATGTAAAAATTATATACACAGGTATCTAAATTAACAACACTATGGGAAAAGCTCAATGGCCACAGAAAACATTTATAAGGCTTTACCAATCATTCTCAAGGGTTTCCATCTATGCCAAGGCCCATCCAAGCCACGTCTAAACAAATTGGTGTCCAATAAAATCTCTTACACCACCCAATATCTAACCTCACACTAATCAATAATAATTAATTAATTATAAAAATTAAAATTAATTAATTAATTAAACCCCACATCTTTATAAATTATGGAAACTCCTTGGATTTTCATCTCTTAAAAAACATCACAAAATCACCATGGGTAGTCCACAATGTAATCCAGACACCATTCTCCAGAAAACCCATGAGCTATGACACTATTACAATAATAAATTAATTTCATTCAATGATGAAAACCTCAGAAAATTCACAATGGATTCATATCTTAACAAACTTTCATGAACCAATATGCGGATGTTTTCATGGTATCCCTTTCACATAGACCAACCAGACTCTTCATGAGAAACATATGATTCCACCATTCTTTTGTTGAATCATCAACATAACCAAAACCAAATAAATCCAAAATAAAAAAAGATGAAATATGAAGAGATAAGATGTTTATATAGGGTAATTCTAACCTAAAAAACCCTAAATATAACCATAAAAACACTATAAATCAAGGGTTGGGGAAGGATGAATGGTTTTGGAGAACCCCTATTCTATGTGCGCTAAATGTGGGAGGAAAAGGGGTGTCTAAAAAACCTAAGGGGGATTTTTTTCATTCCCCCTTTTAATGAAATTTTGTTTATTGGAATGATATCACCACATTATTTTCCAAAATTTTATGAAACTATATTACCTTTAAATGATAATTACAAAATTCCAAACATGGTTACACCACACAGTTTGACAGACCACACCCAAACCATGTTGTCAACACTACCAGTTCACTGCATTAAGGATAACAGTTTGTTTGATACTATGTGTAGACCATGCGCCTTGCCTCAAGATCTCCACCACCTCTCATAGTTTTACCTTTGGATAATATGGTAACATAGATAGTGTGATAATAGTGGAAATTATTCATGCTTCTTTCAAAATTAACTGAAAACACCTTACACAGCAATGTGTAGAATAATTTCTTATAAACTGTTCCCAAAAGATTGTCCACCTAGGAAAAACAGACAAAATATTACTGAAACATAACCCAATGATATCAAGGCCCATTTAAACATCCCAGATACCTCTTATGTTTAATTATTAATCTAAAAAACATCTTTATATATTCAAATTATAAAAATTTTGTTCTGTGTCTTAAATTTAAATTTGACCCATCTAGTAAAAAATTCTAAATCCATCCTAATTTATCAACTAATATAGATACATGATCTTAAATCTTATCCACTACAATATTTCTCATCCATAATATGTCTATATGACCATCTATTTTAGCAACCTTACCTTCATTGGTAACTAGTTATAGAAAATGACAATTTTATATTCTTAAATGCCTGAAACATAACTGGGTAAATCTTCCAACTCAAGTCAATCGACCACCGAAAACCTATGACAAGTCCCATTATCAAAACTAAAGCACCAGGATAGATTATATTTAATCCCATCAAATTGAAATAATTATTCTTTCATTTTCTGGTCACTCATCATATATATAGTTGTCCATATCATAAGATTTATCTTACAACTACTTTATTATAATGTTTAACACCTCCACTATCATAGAATATCAACAAATCCTCAATCTCATGTTACCACAACAAGCCTTCTGTGGTTCCCAATTTTTCACCCCCAGACAAGAATGATAACACACAAATACAAAATTTTGAACATTTTTACCCCACCTTATCTTGATTCCTTCATAAATAGAGGTATTCAATGACCACTTGAACACACCCACTAGAGTCCATACATGAATCCTGGTGAGACTCCACAATCATATCCTCCACCAAATCAAAACAATCATCATGCACTACTACACTACCAATGCACCTATAACACAGAGACCTCAAATGACTTTTTATAACAACTTTATGACCAAAGACAATTCTCATATTGATCATCCACAACATCTGATTTCATGCTACCATTCCCCTGTATAATTTAAGCGTGCACTTTACCATTTCCTCACATGTATCGTAGTGCCACCAAGACTGACCCATTGTTAGCTCCACATGCTCAAGAAACATCCATCATGAAGAAATTACCCTGAAAACTGACACACCTCTCTCTGCGATAGTAGTTTCATTATCACTACCACACTAAAGTAATCCCAACCTCCATGGACCACATTCCACTCACTACCAACCCCTGAATTTGACGTGGTCATCTCTCTCTTATCTGAGTGAGAAAGTAAAATATAAATAATTTCTCATTTTCAGCATCTGATAATAGTACCCACATCATTCATTGAAATCTAGTCCATTAAAAAGACCTTACTCATAAAGGGAAGATGGTGTACTACCAACCATATATCTCTACTTAAATCGATCCATAAGTGAAATATCTAATGGGGACCTTCATCAAACCCAAAATGATATTTACATAACTTGTAATATAGTAGATTCTCTCCTAGAATACTAAGTATGATATCAATATGTTGGAAATGAATGCATCTTGACTAAGAGTATGCTAATATTTCATCATTGAATACCACCACAAACCCATTCACTTACAATGTCACCTAAAAATGTAGGGACATGTCAAACCCTATTCAAGGTCCCTTACACACTTTTCTCAAAAGAGTCTCAATACACCCCTATTAGTTCTTATAATACTCATAGATTCCCTCTTAATTAAAACATCATAATATAAAATTCTATAACACCCAATCCAAAAATGCAATGATATAACGTGCCACAAAACATTCATGAATTTAATATCCCATTAACGCTTAACCATTACATGATATTGTTTATCCCAATAGTAGAGCTTATTTGAAAAATGTGAGAGTTACATATCATGAATACTTGGATAACAAGACATATCCCATCACATTTCTTACCAGGCATGCCTATCTTACCAAATGCAGATCATCCTTGGTGATCCCTAAAACTAGTGACAGTTCACTGATAAAAAAAACATTTTTGAATTAACATATACTTGAAAACATTTTTTCTCTTGGCCCATATCATAAACACCCAGAACATCCAAACTAAATGGTTTTTACCTGGTTTAGGAACTTGAATGAGCCTACCTCTCTAGAAGCTAACTACAAGGATGAAATATAAGAATAAAAGTGTACTTTCTCGAATAAAGTGGTAGAAATACACCTAATTTCTATAATAGGTTTCACAATTCATGGTATATGGTTAAAAGTAAAAAATTATCCATCTATTCATCATGAACTTAAAGTCACACATAACTCACCTGAAACCTCTCACGGGTCACCCACAAAAGTCACACAAAACTAACATCATAAACTGGAGTTACATCAAGAAGGTTACTAGGCTCTCCCATCTAGAACCACTGTTAAAGTCTTATGAAAAGTCATTTGTTCCAACCACCTTGGTCTATGGAAAATCGTAATAGGCCATAAGTCCAGGTTTTAAAACACACTCTCATCCCAACATCACATGACATAAACTTGTGAAAACACCCATATATAGGGTCTTATTTATGAAATATGTCATATTCTAAACCAAAATTCCACAACTAGGGAACCCATCCTCTCTTAATATCTAATCATCAGACCACTCCCTGGAGGAATAGTACACAAAACCAAACTCAAACAATAAACACCCACAAGGTTATAATTATTAGACACCTATGTCAAGAAAACCCACTAGGTCCATAGTTTTTTTTCATGTGGAATGTGTCGTCATCATCAATATCACATGTCTAAACAATGATCCACTTGACCTACCATAAGAAAATAATCCATATTCCAATATAATCTAATGGGTATAATTCCGCCATATAATTATTTGGTAAAACATGGTATGAGTAGTGGTTAACACTTTAAAAAAAAAATCTTCAATCATTAGTGAACTTGTGAACTATAAGACTTGTATTCCATGTGAGTCCAACAAACCTAATATTATGCATTAGGAACCTATTGCATCAATATTTCAAGAGTAAGAACCAAATCCCAAGCCTCTATAAAATGAGACAGTATCCATAAATCCATCAGAAATCATCATATACAAACCACATGTGTTTTTCTGAAATCTAAAATCACATACCAACGTACAATCATAAATCAAAACAACAATCCCAAAACTAGTAACATTGTTTATCTACTAGAATAATTTTTCATGATACAATATTATGATATCCATCATAGTCCCTGATACATTTCTATATCTCTAGTATATCAAATATTAAATAGTAAAACAATTGGAAATAACTACTCTAAAACAACTTTATAACATCTCTCTGTAGATCACTCTATAATAGTAACTAGGTTGATCCACCATAAGACTTTAGGCATTTGTCCATATATTCTAGATGATTTAAACTGGTTGTGGTGGTCTATTATGGTAATATGAGGAGATTTTACCCGCATATGATATTTCATAAAAACAATACAAATGAAATATTACAATACACATTAGAGTACATATAATGATATAAATAAAAAAATATAAAAAATAGGAAATAGAATCTGATAAATATAAATATAATTAGACAACTAATGAAATTTAGTTGGTTACTTAACAACAGTGTCACCCATAAAAATAACCACTCACTAGAATAGTTACATAATCATACCAAAATAAAATAAACCCATCAAAGGAATCACTGAATCATTGAGAAAACCCTCATACAATCTTCTGATACCATCTGAAATATCCTTCATGTTCATGAAAAACTAAATTCAGGACTTATCCCCAACATGTTCCTCTAATAATCTTATGAGAGATTATCATGTACCCAAATGTAAAGGATTCCCAATAAGGGTGTGATTAAAACTAAATAATCCACTATCAAAGGTATCTAAATTAAATACTAACCAGAGAAATCGTGTCTTTAGATAAATTGTGGTATAAAAAACATTACATAAAAGAAGTTAAAATACCATAGAATCATTCAGTGATTAACCTATTAACACTTGGGTTCTAAATAGACACGCGAGTTAACAAAACCTGCATCGACCCAACCTAGTCATCTATGTTGTAAAAAATTTGGTGTAACATATTTTAATCCATGTAGAACACCCTCCATTCCAAAAGAATCCACCTAGAACCTAAATTATGTAAAAACAATATCATTCATAGAGCCTAATTCCTTTACCAAAACCATGCACAAAATAATTGGTTCCAATATAGATAATCTTATCCAATATCCTAACCCATGTCTGTGGAACTTCATGTCTGACTTTCTCAACTGAAAATGTGGAGCACCATGTCCTACATCTGAGATGATATATGTGAAATGCATTTCCCCATATTATCAACCACTTATGTGGAGTTCCATATAAATATATGAAACCATACACATGGAATAAGAAGTCCACCATTATCAACCAAATCTCTAGAGAGCCATGTTTTACATCCAAAAACATATGTGTAGAATTCCATGTAAATATCTCTAATCCTCCGTCATTTAGAATATACCAGTGGTTAAAATCATGAACTTTCAAAAAATTTAATAGAAAATATGATTAAACCATTTTAATTGTTCATTATTTACAAAGGTCCTAATGTGAATTTATAACCAAAGATGTCTCGAACTATTGATTTATTTTTACACATCAAAAAATTACTGCAAAACAATTTAGAAAATTATGGAATCTCTTCCATCTATATAAAACATTTCAATGAAACCCTTAAAACATTTTTCTTCTTCTTTGACATCCAAAACAGGGCCAAATCCTTCATTTTCGTCAAAACCTTTAAAAACATCTATCATGAAATTTTCATAAAAGGGTAAAACATGAACTCCTTTCAAATGAACATCTAAAATTCATTTTAAAACCCCGTTTTAAATCATTAGGACGAAAAAACATTATTTTAAACACATATCCCAATTAAAACATGGTTTTCACTAATTGAAAACCAAAATAGAATCCAAATCCAATTCAAACAATTATAACACTTTAAAAAGCCTCATATGCATTTCACAAACGCTTAACACATGAAAAACTCATTTTATCTTATTACAAGTCATAAACCATTTATTTCCGTGTTATAACCAATATCCCTTTAACTATTATATAAATCCAACAAATGATCCTAATCATGTTAATCGCATAATAATATCTTATATTTTAATCCACAATATATAAATTTCAAGAATAGGTTCACACCAATGGTGACCTTAGGTTTGGTCTCATAGTTAGAAGTGGATTTGATGAGACACATGGAAGGTAAAAGGAATAAATCTAAAGTCCAATAAATTTTCATATTCAATTGAAACAATTCAATAAAAAGTGGTGATAATGCACAAACTACATACACATATATTTAAAATAAAAATACTATAGGTTATGATATTAGACCACCTACATCATTGAAAATGATTTACCAACGATTCCTAATGTCTAATGGATTTTTCAAGGCTCGTCCAAGCCTCATCCAAATGTGGTGATTCCCAACGATATCTCCTCAAACACCCATCCTCTAACATCACACCGACCAAAATTAAATAAATAAATATTAAAAATTTATTAAATTGCATAATTAAACCCCAACTCATGATATTGTTGGAAAACTCACTATGCACTCAACTCTTATCAAAACCTTACACAACTACCATGAGTTTTTCACAATGGACTCTTGGAACCATTATTATGAAAATAACTCATAGGAAATACAATTATAATAATCAGTTAATTTCATTTTATTCGGAAAACCAATGAAAATTTACCATGGATACATACCATAATGAAAATCCATGCAACAACATGAAAATTTGTCTCTAGACCTCATCTATGAAAACCATCAAAAAATACACAAGGTAAATGAAATATTCCACCATTCTCTAGTTGAATATCCAAAAAAACCTAAACTAAATAACTCTAAAATTATATAGGGGGAATAAGGAAAGGGGAATACATTGTCAGAGAGTGATGCTAACCTCAAAAATTAATAAAACTTCTCATAAATACACCCCAAATCAAGGGTCAGTGAAGAAATAATTGGTTGGGAGAAACCGTATTACATGCATACCTAATGGGAGAGTAATATGAAAAGTGAATAAAAATTCTTATGGGGAATATTGGTCATTGCCACTATTCATGAAATTCTTATTAGCCGCACGTCTTATTCATACATTTTTCAAAACTGTGAACCAATCATGCCACTTTCACAAGGAATTACAAAATGAATCTCACTATTCGACTATATGGCTAGAAAAACCAAGTTAAAATCATGATTTCATTATTTCCACCCTTATACAACACGGAACATGGTTCATTTGAAACTATGTTTATATGTTGTTCCATGATTTATACTCTATTCCACCTCACATGGTTTCCCATCTAGCTAGGAAATTTTATAATAAACTATGGGACAACCATGATACATAACAAAATTTAGTTCAAAATAAACTAAAAACACCCTAAGTAACATGGTTTTGAAAAATATTTTGGAAATTGTTCACACCAAATTGTGAACCTGGGAGGAATAAACCAAAACATCTCAAAACCAAACCCAATGATCTCAAGGGAAATCCAAACACACTAGATTATTGTATCACCTCATTCTTTTTCTTGAAACCCACTATAAATAATTACAATATCATAATTCCATTTTGATTTGTTTCTTCAAAATTCTAATTTTTAGGTAAATGAAAATTAAAAATCATGCTGAAATTTCCTGCTAGTACTGACGTGGGGTCTCATAAAAAAATGATCCATCACAGCCTGAGTAATAGCACACCATATAACCCAAGCCATAGTCTAGGATACACTTACACTTCATTGTCTATAAAGATAGTGGGGAAGATTTTGATGTCATTAATCAATCCCATATCCATCATATATGTTATATAAATCACTCCTATAACATTTTTTGTTTCACCTACTCTACCGATGAGGGTGGGAAGTGTGTGAAATAAATATATATAAAATAATAAAATGAACATCCAAACTATGGTAAAATAACTATCCTTAGACTCATCTACTATTTTTGTTGGTCAGGACCCCTGACTAACACTACTACTAACTATGTCTCATGTGAGTGAAAAATAAATTATTATCTTTATTAATTAATTCATTATTCATAAATTAATATTATTATATATTTATTTCGAGGATTAACACATTAAAATATTTATCCTATTAAGAATGACACAATTATATCATTTCATTGTGTTCTCAAATATGTCTTCATTATCTATGAACACCATAAAACAACCCCATTAATTTATTAGTTCAATTTTCAATTCATAATCATATAAGTACTATAGGATCCATCATAAGTAACCAGTTAAAAGAATCACATGTAATATAGAACATAAATCTACATATTGTGGTTGAAAAGTCATCATATAAATAAAATTTATCCCACAACTTTTAAGAAATCATTAATGAAAAAGATAGGAATAATGAGAAATCCCCACTTTGAACTCATCTCTCCCACCCTATTGTCCCACACTTCGTGTATAATATTAATTTTCATTTTATAAATGGAATCAACCATCAATATTGTCCAGGCTCTCGTCCCATTTCTCATCAATGGTTCTGAACTATAATAAAGTTATAAATAATAATAAAAAGTCACTGAAAGGCTCTAACCACCTTAGGGGATACATAAATATTAAATATCTATTTTCTAAACACAGGGAAAGGAACTAAGGCTGTGTAATTGAGGCAGTAATACCTCATAAAAATTTGGTAAATGGTTGCTCATCCCTAAATAATGTAATATATAGCAAGAAACCATTTTACTTCATTCTTCAGTTATAAAGTTTATTATTAATTAGTTTTCCTCAATAATTAATCATATAATTAGTATCTAATAATATCTAATTGTAGTTATAAATATGATTAAAAGGATTACAATCATGTTTATTCAACACTAAAATAGTAGTACATAATCTTTTTTTCATTTCTATTTAACTATTTCATCACTTGGGTTTATATTTTTTATACCTTAAAAGTAATTAATGAATATAAACATTGAACATGAAATAATCCCAAACATATATCATGCTATCTAATAAAAAATAAGTGGTAACATCCAAAAATTACCAATGACATGCAATAACAACACAACCATTTCTTTAATTCCAAACATGAAATATGAGTTATCCTAATAATGTGATAATGGAAATAAATTGGTTTTTTATATTTATAAATATCACTTATTAGATAATTTCAAAACATCATCAAATTTTCTATATTTTATTTTACATTAATTTTTAGTAAACTAGTTTCCATTTAATTTTCAATTCTGGATCATTTATGATATATTAGTAATAAATATGTAAAATATTTCATTTAAAATGATTAAAATATTTAGAAACCATAATTTCCTGTTAATGTTTCATTATTTATCTATTAAATGTGTTTCAGGTTGAACATGGAAAAATGTAATTTTATACAAAAAAACATGATACCCTTGTGCATGAGGGGTGTTGCATGGTTTTTTAAATTGATTGACCATTATATAGTGTAGAATGAGTGAGGTTACACTTAAGAAACCATTCAATATATGGAGTTACTATTATATAGATAGAAGAAAACACCTTTTATTTTTACACAACCTTAATAAAATATGAGGATAGGTATGCACGAAACGTGGTTATATGTAATGGTAAAAAAACATAGGAAAAATTAAATCTATATAATTAAGTCCATGAATTAATATTGATAAGAAGACTGATAACATACATTACACCTCTATGATTCCTGAAAACAAAAAGGAAGGGTTTTTTTAAAAATATGATACCCCAAATTAGGCACCTCTCAAACAATTCTCACTCTCATTAATAAAAAACTAAACTCAAAAAAATGAAAATTGGTTGGAACCATCACCCCATGAAATCCATATTAGGGATATCATTGAAACTTGAACACAAACCACACAACATGTGGAAGGAATGAATAAACACAAAAAAATTATCAATCCTGGAAGGGGAATAATCCCATATATTGACATAACATCAAACATATAAACTTGACAAGGATCAAACATATAATGAAAACAATTCAAGATGTTCATTGTGAATATGTGAATTATTATCCTAAGTGATGTATTCCAATAAATTGTTCAATAAGAAGACACAAACTATGGAAATAGTACACATACACAACATTTTATCTTAATGGAAATGAATATCAATAGTTCATTCCTTGAATGATGAACATTCATCAACATATAACTCACTCTAATTGACGATGTGAGAATAATTATGAATATGTAACCAAATATTTGATACATTAAAGATTTAATTAATTTGGATAATTTATATTATTATTTTTAACTAATATACCACATATCTAACACAATTTAATTCCATGAACGGTCCAATGAACCTATGATAAATATTATTCTCATGAAATAACCTTCATTACCAATAAGGATGATACACCTTCAAGAACAAGTTATCACCAAAATCAAACTCCAAAGGCCTCATAATATGTTCATCATAGGAATTATATCCTACACCACTTTCATTCACTCATGAATCACATATAACTTCTTTTTTATAATCAACAAAAATTCTGGTCCAAGAACAAATGACTCTCCATCTTTGGTTTAATACAATGGGGAATGGAAAGGTATTTCATATATAGCCTTAAATATTTAAAAAATAATAGTATATTAATAATATTTATTATTTTAAAAATCATGTAAGGTCATGTTAATCACCTAATAACCTATAAAATCTAGAATTCACCCACTAAACATTTCATTTAATGCTTGGATATTCTACTTTGTCTAACCATTCGTATGTGGATGAAAAGTGGGGATAAGTCATAACTGGGCGAAAAAATAATACCAGAGATATCCCCATAGTTTAGAGGTGAACTAAAGATCATGATCATACATAATAATTTTTTAAACACTATAAATCCTCACTATCTACTCTATATAACTCCCCAAATACACTTCCACTATGATTGGATTCTTAATCACTAAAAAGTGAGATTAATTTTTCAAGATGTCCATGATAATCCACATGTAATCATAAAATCCATGTACTCTAGTTAAACTGATGAACAATTCCATCAAAATTTCATGTCTGTTCCTCTAGGGAACGTCAAGTAACTAATGCAAACAACAAGGAACATGAAACACAACCTTAACCATTTGAAGGTCCAAACATCGAGTGGAAAACTATATTATAAGCTTCCTCGAACCTGACCACTAAAAGTAGTATATCGAATCATAGTGCATCTTATTCACTCTGATATTTAATGAGAAGTGTGAAAAATGGATCTCATAGAGTATCACCTCATGAATCACTGATGGAATGAAATTTTTTCAATAGAACAACACCTGATATCATTCATCCTCGGACCATACATCAGAGGAATCATCTAAAATAGAATGGTCCTTCCAAACTTCTACCACATGATACTCAAGCTAGTATTCATCCACCAACCTCACTAAGGATAGGTAAGATATCTTTTAATAAATAAAATATATACCATACTCTATTCCAATATCAAGGTGCATCACTAGAAACTATTTAAACACTCTCTAAGAGTCTATAGACTCATTCACAACACTACCTCATGACATTATTCTCCAGGAAACTACCATGACATTCCCATATATATTTTTAAAGTAAATTAAGAAGTAATAGTCCTATAAGAACTTCATCCAGAATAAATTATATGGATTTAAGTCACACAAGGAGAATACATTATTTAAACTCATGTAGTTTGTGAAGACAATAAAATGTTCACTAATGAGGTAGTTCTCCCACAACAACAAAGAAAACTCTAACATAAAAATATCAATATAATGGGTAACATGGTAACATTTTAATGAGTCTTATTTTCAAAAGTACCATTCTATAATATTATATGGTTTTTTTGTGCTAGGCGCTAATAATTAATCATATTTTTAGGCTTTGTTATCCCCAAAATAATTTTTTGAAACATATTTAATATATTAAATATCACGCATACCCAGTTTTCCAAAAAAATTTTAATAACTCTTTAATAGATTTTAATCTCATAAATATGATGACTCTATTGAATTTAGAGTGTTTGTTTTACCATAGGTGGGATATAACATTAGATCACATGATATGTTAAGGTTTTGTGAAATTTCAAGTGGATTGTTAAAAGAATAAAATAAATTTTTGGATTATTTAATTTATTCACCATGATCAAGCATGGTCTATAAATATAATACAATGTAAAAATACATGGGTTAGTCATATGGCCTTTTAGATTTGTGAGAGAGTGTTGGAGGATCATTCTCAGATGAACAAGAACTGCATCATGGATCATTGGTCAATGTGCAGCGAATTCCGAGGACTTTACCAATGATTGTAATGAAGATTCATTCTTTACCATAGATTGATCCAAATTGAGATATGAAATTTTTTTATGTAGATTTATCCCTATTTTATTATTTTTATTTTGATGATGAATTAATCGACTGGACAATTTATTCATGGATTGAGCATATTATGAGTACGAGGTAGATTTATATGGGATTGGGTATTTTTAATGATGATTAAATAATATATCTTAATTCATCATTATAATTGAGAAAAATAAAATAGAACATGAAAATTATCCAAGGTATGTTCATCATTATTTTGGTTTATTTTTCAATCCTTTATTTGTCCATTCATCAATAACGTTCACTTTGGCTAGTAGTTTGATAAATACTCATTAATAAATCATTCCCCAAACGTTTCATGGTGTAATGGATTGATATTTTAGATCCAAAGTAATATTGATGATGGGATCAAGCTATGATGATGGATCAACACTATATCTGAGTTTTTCAGGTGGTTTTTGGTGTGTGTTTATTGAGATATGATATAGAAGAGTTTTCCTATACGATTTGGAGGGCGTATTCCTACAAACGGTGATGATAATGATCGGAGGGACCTGTTACTTGATTACCAGAGTGATTTGCATCCAGATAGGAGGTCGAAGGAGTGGAATATGATAAGTGAAATGGAACTAGTATTCTAAAAAATATTAGGTTAAACAACATGTAATCTATAATTAAACATCCTGTGGGAACCCCTAGGTAGTGTCTAGGGTTTACATGCAGAGATAAGGAACACACAACACATGGTCCCTACCACGCTCTGTCTAGTCCCTATATGGATAGCTTGGCATGTATATGTGGTACACGCCTAGGATGTCAGTTGACATTAAACACCTTGTGGGCCATTATACCTACTATGTAAACCCTAGCAGGAATATCATTATGTCTAAGTGGTATACACCTAGGATATCATGAGGTCCCATATGTTTTGTGTGGCGGGCCTCGTGCCATATATGCATACATGGATAGGGGCACAAGCTATGTTACTTTGGAAGAACATGATGCCATAGGAAAAAATTGTGTTATATATGTACATACAATGTACCTTCTCAATGGAGGATTGGTTCCCATTTCCTTTTAATATTTGACAATTTTCATTTGGGTACATTCCCTTGATTCATTCGGTGATGGTTTATTATTGACCTGCATCATGTGCATAGGATGGAGATCCCCTATGAGGAAATATTGTCTCGAATATGGTTGTATGAATCTCTATGTGAGGCCTAGAGTTAGATAATTATTCATTTTAATTTCTCAATGTGGGGTTCCTAGTATCTTCATGGCCAGCATTATGTGGGTTTCGATCCCATAATTAGTGGGTTAGTCCAAATTGGGTTTTTGGTGTACCCCATGGCCTTGGGAGTGGTCCCCATAAGTGTATCAGTCTCCTATGACTTCTATCATGTACATATTATGGTGACACCCAATGAAAATGACATATAAGATGGATGTACTTAGTGATATATGACTCATAGGGATTGTTCTCCCATATGAGTGTTGTATAGAACCATTAAGCAAGAATCCTAGGGTGGAATTACAATTGTTACCATTCCTTGACATTGTGTGCCTACTATATGTGTATTTATATGTTCATTTTATATATTTAATTTACATATACATGTGACGAGATGAATGTTATTATGGATTATATATGCTTAGTGATTTAGGTATGTCCAACTAGGTATTTTTATCCTCACCCATTCATGGGATATTTCCACACATGTAATGTCTTATACAAATAATTTATATACAAACAACGAACATTTTTATGGAGTCCTAGAAAGAATAAGTCCACATAGAGCATAGTGACATAGATAGAACAATGTGTGTCATAGTGGTTTCATTGAAATCAATACTCCCGTAATTTACAAGTTTGACTTTTTTCAGTTAATTTTTGTGTTCTTGTATTTTTCCGTTGATTTCCAATACTTTTTTGTCATACATTAATGGTGAGATTTTAGATGCATACATGTATTTTTTTTAGTTATTTTACATTTTATAATTATATGGGATTAGAGATGTGTGTGTGTGTGTGTTGGAGTATATGTACATTATTCTAATTCCTCCCAGGTTTCTGATATGCCTACTCATCAATGGTCTCTAGCCAATGACATATTGGAGGCTGGCTTTGGGAAGTCATAGTTTGGCCCCCATTGGGCAGGGTCATGATAGAGTGGTATCATAGGAGTCTGTTCTACTTTAGGACTATATTTTGTGATATTGGATTGGGTTTTATGGAAACAATGTTATGTATTTCCTGTGAATATCTCTTTATAGAGACACCAATGTTGGTGTGGTGACATACATATCCATACACCGTGACTCTAACTACATTATTTTTAACTCGATACATGTAGACACTATTTGTAAGTAAAACATTGGTACATGAATCATATAAAAAAGGGTTGTGGTTTTCATTTCCTTGTTGAGTTAGTTTTCTAGTTTTACTCGCTAATCATAGTAATTTTTTTTTAGTTTTAGGATTCCTCTATGAAATTTTCTAGAAAATATTCAACATCAAGATCATACGGATTATCACCTTAGTGAAGAGTATTCAATACATGGACCTGTTCCAGAGGATTTACCTCTTCGTGTAACACCATATTTACCACTACCTATTGAGTAGAATATGTTACCAGTGTTACTAGAAGATGAATTGTGTAGGATGATCACGCTTCAAGAGGTTCATCAAAATTGACCTTGTAGGTTCCAAGCTGATCTAGACCCCTTATTGGCTGACGACTGGCTTGTGGTGAGGAAGAGAGTATTTTATATTGTTAGGACACCTATATATCAAATGGTTGTTCTAATAGAAATCCTTATTAATTGATCTATTGGATTATATTGGGGAATAGTTACCTAGTTATGAGATGATATGAGTGGTGCATTTTTAGAGTTAGAGAATCATTTTAGAGAGGGGTTTTCTCCAACAACATTAAGGTATGTGTGAATCTAAGAGAATCTATAACTTCAACAGGGTAGTATGACTATGTTTTAGTATTCTTTTAGCTTCACTTACCTCTCTAATAACTCAATGGATATGGTATGTGATCAGTTATTTTATGATATTACATTTGAGAAAGGATTACATAAGGAAATCTGGTCTAGCGAGATACCACTATGCATTCCTACCTATTTTGTGGTTCTAGAGCATGCATTGGTGTTTATGATTTTCCTAGCTGGCCAGACACAGATATTTTGTGCTAATAGTGGGAAAATAGGAGTTGATTCATTGGTATAAGGTTTGTGATAATAGAAATAGGGAAATGGAAATTTTATAAGATTCATGAGGGATTCCTAGAATATAGGTTCTATAGCTTAGGCCTTAGAGGACAGATCTTGTCATCCAATAGATAGGTGGTTCTACTCTTATGATATTCAAGGATATCTTACATGAAATTTCAGAGAAAAACATGCGATTGATAGGGATATAGTAGATGGGTCACCTCGGTAGAGTTATTAGTGCAAGTAGGTAGATCTATAGTGACACACATGATTTAGATGAGCTTGGAGAGAAGCTGAAGGTGGTACATTTTTTGACATATTACAATCACCATATCAAGGTAGTCCCCACCAAACATAGGGAGCTAGTAGTCTAGGGTGGAGGAAACTGTGGATGGTCCAAGATTATGACCTATAGGATCTATGAATGATACAAGGTATAATATGTGACTTCTAAACATTATATGCAGTATTGATAGACATGTTTGTGGGACACTCATTTCTTAACTCTACTATGGTTAAAGATTAGAGATTCTGGTTGAGCCCTAGGCTCAACCCTTGTTCTTGGAGGCACCTACTTGAGGTGACTGAGTGATA
Source organism: Viscum album (assembly GCA_963277665.1). NCBI lineage: Eukaryota > Viridiplantae > Streptophyta > Magnoliopsida > Santalales > Viscaceae > Viscum > Viscum album. The sequence goes on from OY728158.1 coordinate 392,211,352, forward strand.
ACACACTTCTTCAAATAGTTTCACATGACTCTTGGAAGTGATATATTATTTTGGAATATTTTTGTTATCATCGATGAGTCCATACAACCTCATATTAAGTTTTGAATAGTTACAAATAGTTTATTCATAGATATACTATTTCAGTTAGGGTATGTTGTATATATCTTGTGATGGGATGTGGATTTCTTTTGTGGGTGAAAATGAAAGCCATAAAAGGAAGTACGAGATCATGAATAAGAGGGTGTAGCTAATTACAAACCTATGGGTTGTCATGAATCTTGGAATAGTGGATAATGTGATAGTAAATTTTCCTACAGTGGTGATGGAGTGCAAGGACATCTTTCCTATGTACATTCCATGCTTACCTCCCCACCAAGAGATAAACTTTTTAATTGATATAGACTTAGTTATGGCATTGATATTAGAATGATAACAACTAAAAACTCTTAGAGAGAATTGTGTTTTAAGGGTGGCGTTGGAGGACTTGTAGATGAATATTTTTTTCAGACCCAATGTTTCACCCTAGGCATCCCTAGTGATGTTCACAAAGAAAGAGGATGGGATCTTGAGATTGTGTATGGATTATAGGCACCTAACCAAGGTGACTATAAATAATAAGTATCCATTTCCATGAATCAATGAACTCTTCAGATAGTAGATTGGGTTGTGATGGTTCTTGAAGATTGACCTCAAATTAGGCTATCCCCATTTATGAGTACGAGATGAAGATATTCTAATTGTGGATTTTTTATTTATTAAAGTCACTATGAATACATGGAGATGTCATTCAACATAATGAAAACACCATAAGTTTTCATGGGACTCATGAATAGGATATTTTATATTTTTTTAGATTATTTTTTTAGTCTCTATTGATGATATCATAGTGTACTCAGCATCTGAGGAGGAGCACTCAAGACACATTAGGACGGTTTTGGTCATCCTATAAAGTAAATTTTTTTATATAAATCTCTTAAAGTTACAATTTAGGATTTGGTAGGTCCAAATTCTAGGAAATTTTATCTCTACAGGTAGAGTAGTTGACATGGAAATAGTCGAGGTATTGATAGCTTGGGGGAAACCAAGAGCATGAAAGAGGTGTGAAGATTCATCGGGTTAGAAGGATATTATCATATATCTGTTCTTGATTTCTATTTTATATCAGCTTCCTCAACATCTTTGAACCAAAAGGAATATTATTTTGTGAAGAGGTTCTACCTAGATTTCCAGGAGTTGAGGTAGAGATTTACAAGGGCTCTAATCTTAAGATTTCTAGAGGAGGGTTTTGTGTATGTAGTGCTATACGATTCATCAGTGACTAATATTGGTTTTTTCTTGATGAATAGGTAGGTTGTTATTTCCTATGGTTAATTTTATTTGAGACTAAATGAATATATCTATGTGACCCATTATCACAGGCTAGTGGTGGTAGTCTTAGCACTAAATATATTGCAACAATACCTTATAGGTGTGTGAATTATCTTCTATTTTAATCATAATATTATCAAGTATATATTTTCATTAAAGTATCCTAACATGTTATAGAAGATATAGATTTAATTCTTCTATAATTATGACATTGATATTCTCTATACTCGTAGTAATGTGAACATGGAAGTAGATTCCCTCATTAGGATATCTTGTTCACAATTCCTAGGTGAGGTGTTAGAGTAGTTTTCCTTGTTAATATTATCCTACATAGATGTGGATGGAGAATATTACCTCCATTTTATGGTTGTTACCCCTCCTATTTTATAGTGATTTAGTGTGAAAAAACATGGGTATATTGAATGTGAGACCCTACATACGCAGATATCCACTAGATATGCTCTTGAAGGATTTTCTGACGGTGGGGAGAATGTCATTTTTTCAGAGTGATTAAAATGGTATAAATTACATTTAGAGTGGAGTATTTGAGGTAGTTTCATACTTCAACCTTATATGTACATCCTTGTGTGGAGAATATATATCATTACCTTTGAAATGATTTTTTCTGGCTATGGATAAAGAAATTAGTTGCATAGTTTTCCTCTCAATGCCTTACATGTCAGTAAGTGAAGGATTAGAATGATGTTCTAGTGTGTTTAGATCAACCTCTTGTGGTTCTAGAGTGTAAGTGGTATGGGATATCTTTAGACTTCATAATGGGGTTACCACATGTGTCAAGAGGTCATGACTATATCTGGTTGATCATTGATCGACTTACCTAGTTGGCCCACTTACTAGATATTCATGATTAGAGATCAGTAGAGATATTGAGATTCTTGTACATGTCATTTATAGTCTGAATCCATGTAATTACCTCTAAAATTGTGTTATACCATGATTCTCATATCATATATTGGTTATAAAAAGGATTATAGTAGGCCTTTGGGACTTAGTTGTGTTTGAGAATGACTTTTCAACCCTAGACTAATGACTAGACTAAGTGGACCATTTATGTCCTTGTGAAAATGCTTTGGGGTTACATGTTAGGCTTTGGCCATAGTTTGGAGGATCACATACGATTGGTGGAGATTTAATACAACAACATCTACAATTCAATAATCGGTAGGGAACCATTCGAGGCCTCGAAGACCGACCCTGTAGGTCACAACTATGTTGGAATGAAATAAGAGAGTTAGGACTTATGAGTCAAGAGTTTGTGAGAGACACTGCATATAAGGTTAATTCCATCCAAAAGTTGATAATTATAGTACAAGGTCATCAAAAGTCATACACAGAACAACTGTGAAGGCCTCTGTATTTTGAGGATGGAGACCATGTGTTCATGTGGGTCTCGCCTTGACACAGGTTTCATATTTTTGTATAGATGTAAAGATATATATTAGATTAATTATCCCTATCAATATAAATAATAGATCTGGAAAGGTGTAATACTATCTATCTCTACCAACTCATGTATACTGAATAAACAATATCTTCCATATTTCACAACTTAAGAGGAACGTGCACAAAAAGACACATGGTGTCGACTAAGGAAAGCATGACATCAAGGATGGAGATACATTTGAGGATTAAATTCTAGGATTGAGGATCTATAATATATTATCCTTCATTAGAAAATTAGTTCCCTACTGCATCTGTGGTGGAAACACAAGAGTCTTCATGAGAGGACCTAGGAGCGAGAAACCCAGATGTGGGTTCAGTACCTACATCTCTTTGTGTAGTATTTTCTTTTTATTTTTGGGAAATGAGTCCATAAGGCTGGGTAGAATGTAATGACTCTTATTTTTTCATCTACTAATATATAATATTATATATATTATTTTTAGAACGATGCATTGAGACAGTGTGGGATTCTAAAGCCCGATGATCTTGAAATCAGTTTTTGAAATATATAAAATACATTAAATATCATGCATGATTAGTAATCCAGAAAAAGTAGAATAAGTCTTAAATAAAGGCTCAGATCATAAATCTATTTCTATCATTAAATTTTGATCATGGGTTTTACCCAATGGGTGACATAACCTTGGAGTACGTTGGATGTTCGTGTTGAGTGATGTTATGGGAACATTGTTAAGTAAAGAAAATAAATTAGTTATTAAATTAAATTTATTCACCACAAAATAAAGTTTTCTATAAATAAACTTCTAGGATTAAATATTAGGGTTATCTAGATGACCCTATAGATTTTTTATAGAGTGATGGAGGATCAATCCCCGATGACAAAAATTGGATCATGGATCATCGATAAGTGTGTAGAGAATTTTTAGGATCTCTTCAATGACAATGACACAAATTCATTCTTCGCCAGTGATTGATCCAAATCAAGGAATGACATTTGATTTATATATATTAATCACCATTTAATTGTTCCTATGATGAACATAAGTCCATAAAATAAAGAAATAATTCATGGATCAAGCTTATTGTGGGTATGGGATAGATTTATTTAGGATTAAGGATTTCTATTGATGATTATACTATATATCATAATCCTTAATTTTAATAAAAATTAATCAAGGAAAAAAATTGGATATGGTATGTTCTTCATGTTTTTGTTTTATGTATTTATCCATACATTCTTCATTCATTCATCGTTAGCATTCTATTCGGTTACTAGTTAGAGAAATTCCCAGTAGTAAATCATTACACACTCGTTTATTAGTGCAATGTGTTGATACAACATATTCAAGATTAGATTGATGATCTGATTGAGCTACAATGATAGACCAGGACCTGATAAGAGTTCTTCATGTAGGTCTTGTAATGCGGTGACATATAGATGTGATAAAAGGGTTTTAATATGCAGGTTGGGGTATGGATTCTAGTAAGGTCTATAGAAGGGCATGGATGGACCTGTTCCTTGACTAACAACATGATTTTTAGATGGATCAGTGGCTGGAGTAGTGGATGATGATGCATGAAATGGATATGATATTCTAAAAATCATGAGTTATATGGTGTGTAATCCAGAATTACACGTCTTGGTGGAACCGCTAAGTGAAATTTAGGGTTTATTCATAGAGATAAGGATCACATAATATGTGGGCCCTTCCAAAAGTCCTATGGTCTCTATTTTTCTAGATCAGCATGTACACAAGGTACATGACTATAAATATGGGTGGCCATACAAACCTTGTAGTCCATGCCACAAGTTGTGTACACCCTCGTAGGATGCTCGGTGTGTATAGTGGGTACATTCCCATAAGATCGTGTGCCCCACATGACATGTGTAGAGGGAACACAATGTCTACATAGACACACACATGGTAATGGGTCATGTTTCTTGGGTAGGACCTAGTCATGAAGGGACACACTCTATACTCCTAGTATATGTCATATTCCTCATCAAATAGGGTCTAGATCCCTTCTACTCTTCATCTTGGAGAACTTATGTTTGGTTACGTTCTCTTGATCATTTACCTGGGGGTTTATTATGGAATTAAATGATATCTATATGATGTTGATCCCCTATGAGGAACTTCAATCATGGATAAGTTTGTTGAAATCCCTCTTTGAGTCCCAAAGTGAGATTCTCTATAATCATCATTTCCCTTGGTGGGGTTCTTGGTATATTCATGACCAACACTACATGGGCGTCAATCCCCTACCTAGTTGGTTAATCCAAATTGTGTTATTGGTATAACCCATGGTTCATGGGTGTCATTCCAAACTATGTATCGATCTCTTATGACATCTAGTACATACTTTCTATGGTGCTACCTAATGATCATGACATTTCATATGGATTCAACCACTCATATCTGACTCATGGAGCGTATTCTCCTAGACGAGTGTTATATGGAACCTTTGAAAAGGAATCCTAAGATGGAATTATGTTTGGGACCATACCATGAGACCGTGTGTCTACTATGAGTATATTTGGATGTTCTTGTTATATATGTTTTTGACATATACGTGTGATATGATTACTATTATTCTTGAGACTATATTCTTAGTGATTTCATGGTGTCCAAATGGGAATTGTTTTACTCCACCCTACATGGGATTTTCCTGAATGTGTATAATCTTATATAAATGAACAACCATTTAAAAGTGACCTCGGGGGACTAAGATCTGTAAGAACATAGTCATCTAGACAGGTTTTGGTTTTTTCTTATGTTTGAATTAGTAGCAGTCCTCTCATACTACCTAGGTTGGGGTTTTTCAGTTTCTTTTGGTGGGATTGTATTTATCCCTTTCTTTCTATTATATTATTGTCGTACTCTAATAGTGGGATTTTAGATGCATGAATGTATGGTTATTGGTTGTTTTATATTTCATCATTTTATGATCTTGTAGATGTGTGTGTGTGTGCATGTAAATTAGGATGAGGCCTCCCATGTTTTTGGTTGGATTGCTTGGTAATTTTTTCTATCCCCTATCCTATTGGAGGTGGGATTTTAGTCATCATTGTATGGGATCCATTGGCCCAGGATGTGGGATACATTCATGGTACTATAAAAACCAAGATATATAAAAGATAGCCCCCATCTCCTATATCAACATACATACTAGGAGAATATTTGATGTTCCTTAGTAGTAATTGAATGAAATTACATCCTCTTGAAGATGAATAATCATAGTTCTAACTAGTATATCAATTAAATTCTTTAAAGGATCATAATACTTGTCATTCCATAGAAAATATTCATCCTTTTATGTTAATTATTCACCAAGAGTTTCAATTAAAAAAATGGGTAAAATTTTCATTTAATATCAAACAAAACCAAGGAAACTCTATACCTCCACAATATTGTTGGGGGATACCCATAGAACCACCACTGAAATCATCAAATGATCCATAGATAACCCATACTAAGATATGAATGTACTATGAAATGGGACTCACAATCATAGAATTTAAACTTTTATAACTCCCCATAAAACTAATGAAATCCATTATGTCCCACTATAGCTCGTAGATTCTCTACATGATCCTCCCAAGATACTAAAAACACATGGACTTTGTTGATAAATACAACTATGAACTAGTATAGAATCTCTAGTTAAATTATATTCCTTAGACCCATGAACATGGCTAGAGAATTTGAAAATCTGAATTGTATCACAACGAATTCATAATTCCAAAAACAATATCAAAATGTAGTCTTCGAGATATCCTCATATTTCAGGTCGTATATTATGATATGAAAACTATTAGTCAATATTTTTTAATCAAAAATCCCCATTCAAAAAATCAAATAATACATCAATCGACATTATGGGAAATTGATTATTCACCATCTCCTAAATCAAAATATAGTTATCAATAAACAACCACAATCTACTATCATACTTCTTTCCAAGAAACATTGAGATCCCCAAAGAGACACACCGTGTCTAATGAATTCTATCTATAGGAGTTCTCCGATCTGAATCCGTAACTCCCAAAGATCATAAGGGATCACCTAATGTAGATTCATCAATATCAGAGAGACACATGGTTTCAGCTTCATCACAAACATGATCTCGCATCGAGGGGGTAGCATCACCACCACATTAGAAAGATATCTGGGTAATATTCAAAAACCCTCGAAAACAGAAAAGGTTGATCCTTTATCAGAATCATCATCTGTATGATAATAAACTTTTTTAAGGTATAGATACCTTTTAATATTTTTAAATTTATATTTTACCTCAACGGATGTTCCCAAATGGAAAGAGGAGGTTTTTAGGGATTTAAAAAATTATTAATGCCCAAGGTTATGTTTTTTGGAGAAGTTGGAAGAGGTGCATATCTATATTATAGTTTTTCTAGCTCTGCACCTCAACCACAAAACCTATAAAGGGAGGATCATGGTTTGATAAACCATTAATACTAGGTATAGGAAACCTTAAAAATCTAAAATATATCATAGGTTCACGTCAAATTTTTTCACATGGATTTTTCTACCCATTTTCCTAACCATATGATGTATGGTGAACATGGACTGTAGTCATGCATGGTTTTCACAATTTTCATCTAACCATGCACTTGAATCATGAGATGTGTGTGCACATAGATAGTAGGTGTACATATTCAGTTCATGGTTTATCCAACTGGATGACCAAAACATGAAAACTATTAAAATATTTGTAAATTATTTTTTTACATATTTTACCTTAAATCTATAAAAACAATAATTTCATATCCATTTATGCACAATAGCCTTTCAAAACCTCCCAATTCACTATTTAGAGGTTTTGGTGAATCTTATCCATCTGAATTCGATTTGTTCATTTTCAATCACATTGTATTGACCTCAATAAGGCTAATAGCTATTTAAATTTATTTTAGAACTTATATTCCAATATTTAGTGTTATATCTATGGGATATAATATACAATATTTTATAGGGATAATTTTTGGTTATTAGATTTATCTCATTTAAGCCCATATTTGAAACTGATAGAAGATGAGGAGTCTTTAATGAGTATTAGATAGGCGATCTATTTATTTTCCCTAAATGTATCAATGTTAAGAATTTGTTTCATTGTGTTTCACATCATAAATTTTATACGCATCCCCTAAAATTTTGAATTATATAAGTTGGTCACTTAATCATTGATCTAGATTTCTTATAGGACCCATATAACAAATTATTGGTTTAAAACCATAGTCCAAACCACCCATTAATTATTGTTTTGATTTCCCTTCCATGTTGAATGTTATAATTTAATTATTTGATTTATTAAAAATCTAGGATAATTCACGTTAACATATGAAATATTATGACATATATATTTGGAAAAGACTATGGTACTAATCACACTACTAATAGCGTGGTCTGCCTAGAGAAAGGTATGAATTTTTGACATCGAATTCCTTGATAAATTTAAAGGGATAACACAAAATTAATTGAAAAAAATTATAATTGGTAGACCTAACTTAGATTCAGTCTTTATCTTATTTTATTGAATTTCGCATCTTGATGTCACAATATTTATTTTACTCTTTATAAAACATAGAATTCTTATGATGATCACCTAGGATTCATCTTCATGTCCTTGGACATGCGATGCCTTAGAGTATTTTCATGGAACACAATCAATTCTATTCTATGTATACACTAGACATTCTCCTATGACGTTTTTATACCTTATAAAAGTGTAATGCCTAGGGACACCCATGGATTAACTTTCTAGAGTCCTTATCCATGTTTCATTGGTCCCTGACTGAATAAAAGGTATGTTCCCAAAGAGAACCATATTAGACTGATGTAGGTGGTATTTCATGGTTCACTATTACATTAAATAGGTCATTATTATGTTCTTCACACTATTATAACATATACTCACTCTCTTTAAATGTATTAGGCACCGTTGGTGGTGGCCTAATGAGTGATACTCACACCATATTCGGTTTATCATTTTGTAACTGAACGATCTTCATGGATGCGAGTAAGGAAAAAAATAATCTCCTATATATGACCATTTTATTTTCTTTTATTATGAGTTATTGGGGTCAGAGGATCAATAATTCTTTCTAGATTCTCATGGATATAGATGTTATTAAAAATTTACATTTTTTATAATGTGTTGGTTATATGTATTCTACAAAGTCTGCCAATTTCACTTATTTGTATTATCATGACATCATCTGTATATATATTTAAATACTACATAATTCTTTTTTTATTACCTATATGGTAAATATATTTTCTTTACTGTGTTATTTATTTCATTGTCCAAGTATTTTTATTCCAATATTATCCACCATGTTCAGTCTCATAAAGAGGGTATAGTCTCTCCACTGAATCACCATAGACACTCACTGCTATTCAGTCATCTCTCATGTAAGAGAGGTTACCTATCAGACCATGTAGATAATCAAACTAGTCACTTGTCTATGAAGTAGTAACAATGAATCATAAAGTGGTATCAAAGGTATTTTGATGTACAACATACAACCCTCTGACTAACGGTCAGCCCGAGTGTAGTATATAGGTGATGGAGGACCTACTTTAATAATGTGTCCTTAATGATGGAGGCTCTTGGGTAAAAACATTACATATATTGAGTTTACTTATAATAATAGTTTTCAAGTTAAAATCATAATGTATCCTTTTAAGGAACTTTAAGGTTGGACATCTCATTCACATCGATGCTTGTTATAGGGAGGGGAGGGAAATCTACAGGGACCACATCTTGTTCAAGATATATTGAAACAGGTACAGCAGATCAGGAAACATATGGATATGTCTCCTTCTAGGTAGAAGTCATATTTTGATCAACATCATCGGCTTCAAGAGTATGAGGATGGAAATAGATTCTTCTATAGAGTCTCTCATAGATTGTTTCATCGGTGGGTCCAGAGGAAATGTAATTTTTATCCTAGATTTGTCAGGCCTTTGGAGATCATGGAGATGGTTGGGACGGTAACATGTTAGATAGATCTTCCTCAATTGTGTAGAGTTATGAATAATTTAATTCATGTTTATTACCTCCATAATTATTACACTGACCAATATCATGTTTTTATACTATGTAAGTTGAGTTACATTTGAATACTTATTTTTGAGGAGTATCCAGTTCATATCCTTAATCATAGAATGGGGACTCTCTGTGTAGGATAGTTCCTCTAGTTTGGGTGTTATGGAATCACGTCCAAATATAAAAGGATACACGGGCCAAGAGTGTAATATATATTCTCAATGAACATTGTTATTCTCAAACGTAGCTTAACCACCCTAAAAAAGTGGTCTTAAAGAAGAGATTTTGTAATATTCAATCTTTTCTTCAATGTACAAATCATTTTAAATTCTGTTAAACCTCTTATTTTACCTCTATGGAAGTACCCAAAGGGGCAGTGGAGGTTTTGAGTGATTTTTTGATGTTTAAAGGCCTTGATTTAGGGATTTATGAAAAGAAGTATGTCGTGCATTTCTATAAAATAGTTTATCTGACCATTTACATAAATCAGGAAGTACGGAATGGGAGGTGTATGGACTGATAAATCATAAGAAGAGGCCCATAAAATCATGAAAACTCTAAGATTTATTAATGTTTCACATCACAAATTTTTTTCATTGTATTTTCTAACTATGTGCCTAAATATGTGAGGTATGCTGATCCAAGATAGTAATCACACATGGTTTTTGAATAGTTTTTCTAATAATGCACATAAACCATGCAATGTGTGTGCACATAGACCGTAATTATGCAAATATAGGGAAATATTTGTCTAGCCATGTATGAAAATTTATTACCCAAGTAAACGTTATGTAAATTAATATTTTTACCTATTTTCCCATATATTTAAGCTACCATACCCTCTTTCTACTTTTTTGAAAAAAAAAATGGAAGCTACCCCTTTCCTATTTGAAGGTTTTGGTGACTCCCCTCCGCTCGATCATTATTTCCTTCTTCTTTGAACACATTAGTTCATACATTGTATGGATAATAATCCATTACGTTCCATTATCTCTTTCTCTTCACATCATTGGTGTTATCTCTATGTGATCAAATATACCCTGTTTTTCAAATTTTTTGTATACTTTTATGACTTATTTAATTCTATACCAAATATGAGTCTAATACTAGATGAGGAGTCTTTAATGAAGGTTAGGTAGGTGGTCTATTACATTCCCCTAAAATTCCTAATGTTTATGAATTGTTTCATTGTTTTGCATGCTAGAAATTTTATGTGTTTCCAAAAAAACATTAATTCATTAAATTTGTCACATAAACCATGACATAGACATGTTGTGGAACCCTTATATTCCGTTAGAGGATGAAAACCATATTCTAAACCACCCCTTAAGGTGTGTTTGGATTCCCTTATATTTTTCATGTCTTAATTAAATTATTTGAACTATTAAATGGATTGGGAATAAAAATGACCTTCTAAATTATTATCACATATATTTGTCATTGGCTATATACCTAATGAAACTACTAAAGGTGATTCCTTCCTTGAGTAATACCTATATTCCTATACTAGAATTTTTTTTGAACTCATAGGACACCACCCAATTAATTTAAATATATTCTAGGTGATATACATACCTTGTATTTGATATTTTTATTATTTTAATGAATTCTTTAACTTGACTTCACAAGAGTCATTTTCCTCTGTAGAAAAATTAGAATGTTTCGTATAAGATCCTATAATTTAGATTTATGACCTTAGAAATGTGATGAATATGATTATTTCCATGGTTCTTAGTCAAGTATATCATGATTTTATCTTTGACTTTATCTTTAGTCTTGGTTGGAGACATTATTGGATGTTTAATGCCATGGAACACCCTTATATTATACTTTTATGGACTCATTGGCCTTGTGAATTGGTTCTATGGTGGAATAAAAGGACTTTTCTTAGATTCATAAGGCATAGGCTAAAAAGGTGGTATTTTATGGTTCTCCATTACATTAAACCTTTACTTATTATATATTTTACATCTTTATATATTATAATCATTGACTAGATTTTCACAAGACACCATTAGTAGTGTCCCACTGAGTCATACCCACAACATAACCAGGATTCCATTTAGTACCTGAGTAAACTTCATGGGTCCAAGTAAAGATATCTAAAAACACCAAACTATGGGATTTTAATTTCATTTTAGGATGCGATCTTAGGAGCATAACATCAAGGATATTCTTGGGACTCTCATAGGGATAGTTTCTATAGCATTTTTTGATTTTTTATGTTTATACTATGTTGGTTGGATGTTTACTACCATTTATACCTATTTTACTTTTCTATAATTATGAAATCATCTTTATATAGTTTTAATTACTAAATTATGTTAGATGTTTAATACCTTGATGGTTCATATGTTTCCTTCACAATATTATATATTCTATTTACATATTATTTTTAATGTTTTTATTAACTACTATGTTCACTTTTATAAAGAATGTATAGTGTATAAACTACAGAACTACACACCCTCTCTCCTATTCGGTACCCTCTGGAATCCGGGGAGGAATTCTTGAGTCCATGTCACCTACCAGATCAGTCCCTTGTCTATAAACCTGGATCGAGAAATCAAAACATCTCACTAGACTTCAAGGAACATTGATACTAAATATTCCTTAGAATAATATTATGGTAACATTCACAAAATTAAAACCACATATTCACTTTTTTAATGATAGAATATAACATACCTATGAAAAAAATCCATGATATCCAACACTAAATACAACCAATCCATGCTTAGGATGATGTCATATGGTTGTATCCACAATCATGGGAATTCTCCCCATGAGAAATGATACCCTTTCACTAATTTATAATCATTGTATACATTATATAACCTTTGATAAAGTAGGTATATTTTTTATGAATAGGTAAAGCATTGATAAGCACCCTTTATCGCCTTTAAAACCATACCAATAAATTCCCCCTTTATCAGAGCATTTTTTAGCACCTATAATGTATAGTTTTCTAATCACTTGTTTAGTACTGATAAAAGAGTCCTTTATCAACATTTTTTTCACTAATAAAGGGTGAACCTATCAATACTAAAAAATATATTATAAAACAATATTATCTTTTTCAACATATTTAGGTTCTCTATTCATGACCCCTAACCTTTTAATTATGTTCACCTAGATTATATTATCCCTAAATATTGTAATATAAAGAGTTCAGGTGCCCTTAACCATAATTGATTTCCCCAATACACAAAATACCATAAATAAATGTTAGCAGATTTCATGATCACTACTAAATGATTTTAACTTTATAAAAAACACATCATATCAGGATAAAATCAAAAAACAAAAATCAAACTCTATTATGCATGAAGTATAAATAATAAAACTCAAATAATTACTAAGAAAACAAAAATATCAGATTACTAGTGGAAAAATAAACCCGAACAATAAGACACTAAAAAAATCATGTCTCAACACCATGGATGAACTAATCTAAACTCTTATCACATAATCAACTCCAAATAAAAAACTCCAAATATCTACATCAAGATGACAACCTTTATATATATATATATAATCTTCCCATTTCTTATATCTTGGATTTTAGTGTCTGCATACTCACCAAATATCATTCGTATGGGGTGAGTAATCATACATAATGAGCTTTACCCAAGATAATTCTTAACTCACACAACTAGGAAAATTAATAAATTAGTATATATTTTTATAAAACAGAATGAAACATATCATTTATGTTTATCGAAAATACAATTTAATTGAACAAAACCAAAATTTATATTAAAACCCATGTGGTGTCCAATGTTAAATTCATCACATACAAACACACTCATGTACGGTGAATGATAATCCCAAATAAATGAGTGGTGATACATACTTCACCATGTTGTAAGTTGGGGATATGCCTTAAAGTGCCTCTTGTTGATCACCAACTACCAAGTCCATACCAACAGGGGATCATACAATGAAAATATCAACACACACCACATCCATACTTTTACAATGTTCTAATAAAAATTAATTCCACATAAAATTTTTTTTCTTTTAAAATATTTCATCATAAATCTTGGTTTTGTTAAAATAAAACCATAATTTAAAACCATAAATAAAAGGTTTACTTCTAAATCCAATTATAATTAAAAAATTTCTAAATTAAAACAAAAATAGATTTATTGAAATAAACAATCTAATGTTTCCTTTGAAAATAAAAATAAAACATTTAAATAATAATAAGACATCATGTACTTGAACGTAGAGAGATAATAGAGAATCAACCTACCTCTCTATGGTTGATGGAAATGAAGAATGTCATGAAAAAATATCTAGATCCAATATCAAGACTCCCATCCTATAATAGATCTGAATGAGATCTCATAAAAACACATCATATATCATTTATCCATCCATAATAGATTTTATAAACCATTCTATGTGAGAGGAAATGAGTAGATATATAAAGAAATGTAGAAAAAACAAGACATATCATTGATTCCAAATATCCAACACACATAGATCCATCAAAATAATCTTCTATATCTACGGTATCTACTATGAATACTTATAAGATTAATAGAGTTTGAGGACCTAAGTGGAGAGGAGAAAAATAAAAGTCTAAGGGTTAAAATAGAATTAAATCATATTTTTAGAGTATTTATTTCACAGAACATTTTTTTCACATGGTTTGGGAAATAATATGTAATAATGTTCCTTCAATTATATCCAAACCCCCTCTTCTCAGGCTTGGTTTGCATAGTTATAAAAACCATACACCAACCACTCTTTTCCCTCTACCTCCACTTACAGAGTCTCTCTTAGGTACCTATGTGGTTTGGAAGAAACATACACCCAACACTTTTACCCTCATATACTTCTAATACTACAACACAGATTCATAGATAAAAACACATGGTTTTCTTTTACCATAATCAAACCATGAACCCTTAAAATTTCTGCAAAAACACACAAAAACAACCAAAAACTCCCAAAACATATCTGAGGTATTATACAACATCAAAATTCCAAAAAAGAGGGAAAAGTACCTAAAACCAGGGTTGTTAAATTTTCCCCACCATAAATATTTCTTTCCCTAGAATTATAGAGTCTATAAGTACCAAGAAAAAAAATTGAGATATAGTTGTATCAATAGAACCAAGACCAACATGAGTACATGAAATTGATAACTTGAATATAGATCACCGAGTAACGAAAATGTGATTAAATAATGTTTTACATCATATTAAATCATGAAATTAATGATACAAAACTAATAACCATATTGATATAGTTTAGGACCACAAATTATGTCATCCTTTGAAGAATTAACTTTCATTGATTACATAAGAGACAACTCTTTAAATCCATAAAGCAATGAAGAACATATAATCCTAGAGTTATAAGATATTAAATGAACCAAAATAATGAATACCACTCAAAATAGACATATATGATTGTATTATGATATAACTGGCGTCATATAAAGCATCCACGGAGTGTTATAATCCTATAAAATCTCTACTAATGTAAGAAAGCCATCCATGAAATTGAAAAGATCATCACATAATTCCCCTAAATAAAAGATAATCTATTTTTCCCATTTGATTGAAGATGATATCATTCACTACTAGATAACTTAGATTCCAAATGATAATGAACTAATAACTAACCCAAAAAAGAAATTGGATTCAGAAAAATACAAGGATAATTGCAACATAATGGATGGTATTATGTTCCCAAACATACCACATGACAAAAACCTCACAGACCTTATTCCCTAAATAGGAATGAAAAATGTCAACCCAAAAATTAGATCAATGAAAACATCAGTTATATTATTATTATTAAGATAACTAGGAAAAAATATTTGATAATTCACCCACAAAAATAGAAATGTATAAATAAACATTATAACATGACCATAAATAATTTTGTAATAATCATTATCATGTGTACCTTCCCTTCATGTAGATGTATGATCTCTTTAAGGTTATCCTAACGTAAGGACAAAAATTTTTTGGTTCCTGATTCAATATATTGTGTTTCTATCCTCTTTCGGCATGTTGGATTCTACCCCACTATTATGGTTAATCTTAATGGTAATAAAATGATTATTGAACCACTAAAATTATATAACTTGTTACCAAAAAGTCTAAAAAGAGAGTAAGCTGATAGAAAACCATCACATCATCATGGTCCATTCAAATAAAGTATATATAAATGGTTTAACCCATCTGGTGAGATACTATAACCACTACTCAAAAGACTAAGAATAGAGTGATATGGTCAGAGTAGTTATTGGTGAGACCATAAATGAGAAAACAAGAAAACCAAACTAAATAACCCATGAAGAAAAAAAGGGTAAGATTCATAAGGCTATCTATGAAAATAGATCAATCATTTATAAATATAGGCATAAGAACAAGAAATAATCCACATGGAGTAAAACATTAAAGTAAAGAATTTAACTCAAACTACTTTTGATGACCCCCATTAAACCCAGACATTTGAAACATATTAATTGATGGTTCATAACCATTATTTTATAATCTACCATGAATCATTTTCCAACACCAATGAAATGTTTAACATATTATTTATATGGTTATAGAGTTACATTCCAATGAAAACAATCAATATTAAATTATGTGATAAGAATTATGATATTACCAAAATTACAAAAATGGGACTTTGGAGATTGTAAATTCCACCCATGATAGACAATGTTAAAAGTCATTTATCTTGGTGACCATTCGAGAACCCAAATAACCCACAATTCACTGGATAAAACAATTCTCATCCAATGAAACATAAATCTCACCAATATCTATTTTCCATCCATATATTACATCTATCGCTATATAAGAATAGTAACCCACATGATAAAAATAAGAAGATGCAAGAATAACCAGCACAATAAGAAGACCGTCAATATATAAGAATAATAATTAGAAACATATTGTAAGCACTATCGAAAGTATAAGAACAACAAGTAATGAAACATGAAAATAAAATCAACATAACCAGAAGAGAAGAATATATAACATAGCTACAATATCCATTACCATAATTCCCTAAAGAAAATATCTTTCCATATCTTTTTCAAGAATGGTAACTCATTAATTTTTTTTCTAGCACACAAGTAAGGTTTTCATCCATAAATTTTATATGTATCAACTTCCCCCTCTAACCAGATGATAATTTCTCATGTTTTTAAAACAATTTTAATATTTTTGATAAAAAATTATTTCTCAAATCCCATTTAGAGAATAAAGTTAATTTTTTTCTAAAATAGTACCAATAAAAACATTCTTAATTTAATTTTATAAAATCTATTTAAAAGAAAACATGTAATAAAACTATATTTATAAAATAAAACTTTAGAAAAAAAATATAATTATACATTTTAAAATATTAAATGGTTTCATTTTTTAAAACTATATATCAAAAATTACTCTTAAATAAGGGTATTTAAATATTTTTCCTAATAAAAAATATATGAAAATATTCATTAATAATTCAAGATTTTTTTTGTAAAAATCTATTTTTAATATAGTAAACATTATTAAAATAATGTATTCTAAAATAATTTTTAATTTAAAAATATCATTGTTATTAAAAATGTCATGATTGATTTGCTAGTTTAAGGCAGATACTAATTAAATTATGTTCCAAAATCATAATAATTTAAAATTATTTTTAAAAAGGGAAAAATTATGTGATTATTACTCTACTAAAATTTTCCTTTCCATTAGGTTCTAAAGTTAAGAATATTATTAGGTTCATTATTTTAAAAATAAATGATACTCAAGTAACAAAGAAATTAAAAAACAAAAATTGACATATCATAAATATCACATGCTTCCATAACCAATGATATATAAATTTAAATACTTGAAAAATAGTTAAAACAATGTTGCATACTATCCCTATTTATATTACAAATTTATTATTTTTTTACCAATATCATTTATTAATTACAAACATTATAATAAATAATATTAACATGGTATTTATTTATTACATTTTTAAATTGACAAAATTAGTTACAGTTTTTGAAATATTTCATGTCCAAAGATATAATAAATGTATACGATCGAGAAAAATCCATTACAATAGGATTTTGAATTAGTCAAACAACCATTATATATACTAAACTATTTATGGGACTAGACATGGAATACCAATTTCAAATATAATAATGAATAACATCAACATGTTATTATTTTTAATATATTAGGAAATTTTCCAAGGGAATAATAACTCAATGTTTTAACAATCCCTTTGTTTAATAATTTTCAATATGTATCGAAAGTTTAATTCAAAAAATTTAAAATAAAATCCTAATATGTAATGGGGATATTAATATTTCTAGCTAAGAAAAAATAAATGAAACATTTTTAAATCAATATTATGGTGAAGACACGAAAATAGTTATTAAGAACAAAAAGGTAGGAAATGTGGAATCATTCATTTAACTACACATTATAAAATTATTACCATATTATTAGAATAGAATAAATTTTTATTAAATTAATGAATATTATCTAATTATATTCATTACTAATTTAATTTCAATTCTATTCTATTTCATGTTTTCTTATGAAATAAATCACAAGGAAGACATCATCATAAATAATTTTTAGAAAAAACCAATATTAGAAAAAATATCAAAAAATCATTCAGAGCCAATCCATATTTACCATGTTTGAGAAACCATGTCTTAGAAACCTTCAATTTAATTTTAATCACAGGCATCCAATTAAAAAAAAACAAGTTTAGCATGTAAATTTTTTTCCAATTAATAAGTAAAAAAATATCACGTGTATAATGAAATCATAGTGGTAAGACTATTTAATAATGAATTGCACTCAAATATCATTATTTCAACTCATGATAATAAGTTGATGAAAAATCTATAAGTGTTTCACTACACTTTTCCTACATGAACTAACATGGTATCATTATGATCAACATAAAGGGGTTAGTTATGTATTTTATGGTTTAAATTTCTTGTTATTATAAATATTATCTCATTTTTATCATACCAATTTGAAAAATAAACCAAAAATAATACCATTTGTAACATCCCAACCTTAACCATTGTCTTGGAATGAGTAAAGTTTCTGCTAACCTTCGGTGATTTTCCCATGAAACCAAATAATTAAAATAAATGAGAATAGTTAACATGAACATTGGGGGTCCATTTACAATTTATAATAATCATAAATGTTCATGAAAAAATAAAAAAACCAAGAAAAAGTATATTATTTATGATTTATAAATCAAGCAACTCATAGAGATACAAATTAAATTCAATATTAGAGTACCAGTGGAAATTATAAACCCTAACCACAAGACCAAAAAATTAAGTATCACTCGACACTATGGTGGCATCATTTATAAATTATATGAAATGATAAACTATAAATCTCCAAAATCTAGATATATGAATCAATAAGAACCAATAACACCCCCAAAAAATTAGTTAAAAAATAATTAGTATGATATATTCCTTAACACACAACACTACTATTAAAACAAATTGTGATATACTATAAAAATATTATCATTTAAATGTGACCATTAAAACATAATAGTTAATTGATAGTATGGATATTATTAAATAAATTTATAATGGACTTACTAAAAATAAAATTATTTATTAATTCTTATCAAGTAAGCAATCAATTTTTAGTGAAGTTATTATTTTGCATTATAAATAAATTTCCTTCAAAAATGATTTTCATTTCATTTTATTTATAGAAATTATAATTAATTTATGACACATTTAGAAATTTTATTTTATGAAATGAACACATTTTTTAAAATTGGCATAAAAATAACATAGGGTAAAATTTTGGGTTTTTTTTGAAATGATTTATTTTTTAATAAAAAGTGAAAAATACCGATTTTTTAAATAGTGACATTTCTTTTTATTAAATCAAATAATTTAAATTTTACATTGCATTTTAGAATTTTTTTTAAATTTTATTTATGATCCTTTTTATTTATAATGATCTTTTAAAAATTGTTTTAATTTTTAATATTCATTATTTTGATATAAATTATCGTTTACAATAAAATTATTTTTTCTAAAAATAGTTTTTTGTTTTGTTTTACCCATTTATATTAAAACTGATTTCTGACACTTTCTGAAATAGAATATTAAAAAAATGATAACATATTTTGAATCATGAGGTTCATATAAGGTTATTAATTCTCTTTTATTTTTGTTCATTATGAATAATAACAAAGGCATATTATTATCACCTCGGTATGGTTAAAATTTGTAAAAACTGGTTTAATCCATGAGATAAGTTGTCAAAATCAATCCAAAACATTCCATTATGTTAATTTATGGGATTAATTATAAAATATACATAAAATTATAATTTGTTGAATTTTTTTCCCATTTGAACTTAGTAATGAAAATTATAATATTTTATGTAATGAAAATTTCAAAATTCATTATCTTGATTTTAATTTATTTTATATATTTTTATAGGGACATTATTTTGGTATGAATAAACATAACTATTTATTTTAAAAAAAAAATTAATTTATTTTTATGATCATAATTTATTTTAATTTTCAGTAATTTTATTATTTCCTAAAATGCTCACAAAACATCAATATAATATTTATTCAATAAATAGAAAATTAATATATATGATTTTAAAAATATTATAATTAATAAAATTTGGATGTATTATTGTGTTCCACAAATTTAATAGTTAAATATATCATTTTATTGATTTTTTAAAATAACATGTTCTAATTCAAGATTTTTATTGATGTCTTTAAAGTTAAATTAAATGAATAGTTCCAAAAATGACATTAATGATATTCTATGAAAATCATATTTTATTATATTTTTTAACAATAAAAAAAATGTAATTAGGAAAATGATAATAATATATGATATAAAATTTCATACCTTTTCCATTTAATAGATAATTTTAACATTATATGTAAAATTATATCCCTTTTATATTGAAAATGTTTTTTGCTGCATTGAATGTTAAAATAGATTAAATGAATGATTAATCCACAATATAAGGTTTAAAATGACCCCAAAACATATCTAAATTTCATTAGATGTTTAAATTAAGAACATAAAATCTTTTTATTTAAATTTATTTATATTTTTAACCATTATACTAGATAAATAATGTTTTTATATTTAAATCATTTTGGTAATTTTATGTGTGTTATTTCCCTACCTTATAAAAGGGCACACCTATTTTCTCTTATATACGCCAATTTTAGTCATATAGTTCAACCAAAACCATGTCAAATTTCATCTAAACTTACATATATATATATATATATATATTAGTTTGAATTTATGGATTCTTAAAAAATTATTCCAATGGTCTTGAAGAAGGGATATAAAGGAGGATTACCAAATAAGAGGTAAATGTCCTACCAAACCACTTATAATTTATTTCTTATTATAAATATTATAAATCTATTATATTCATCTTGAAATAATAAATTCATTATAATTATCATACTAAAATATTATTATTAATTTTTAACCACTATTATCCACCCTCTTTTCCCTCAAATGGGAAGTGAATGTATCACTCGTGTGTATGTGTGGACTACCACCTTCACATATCTACAATTAATTTACAGTCACCATTATTCATGGAAGGATTTTATGATAGTATTAATGTTATATATAATATTTATAAAATAATTATTCTCCTTGATGAATAATATCTTATCAACCTTATTACCTTCTAATCTATTGGAAAATTATAACGATGCTCAAATATATGTGTGCACTACCACCTCTATAAATAGAAATGAAATGATTTTAATTTATATATTACTTAGATGGTAATATATATATATTTTAATAATATTATTATTTATATGATATAATAATGATTCTGAAAATTTGATTTTTTTATCAATCTTTAATTACATCTGTCTAAATGTGAAAAAAGTGGTCATGTGTACATACGACCTACCGTCTCCATTAACCGTGTAATTTATTTTTATGTCCTTATATTTTTTTGGATAAACCTATATTTATATATATGATATTTATATCATGATTAATATTTTAAAGATTATGGAACCATGATCAAAGTACAAGGACCTGAACAACTAAATCAAAATTCACATGAAAAACAAAAGAGTTAACACCCAGAAACAATAATTTTAATAAATAATTATAAATAAATATGTATTTAAATTTTATAAGTGAGTGTAATATGATATTATAAGTATTTAAATTATTCTCGTATAGTAATTTAACAAATTTTAATTTATTATATTGGATAGTATAACACTTTCTAAGAAAGTAAAAACTTAATGTAAGTGTATTTCTAATCTCACTTTTATTTCTGCAAGACATATGACATATTCACAATTTTTTTCCTTTTCATGGTTTATATACACACCATGAATTTATTTTATGAATATTTTAATGAAAATTATATGGAATTAAATATCTATATAACTTTATATCTTTAATGAAGTTTTTATTTATAGCATACCAAATAAGTAACAGTTCTTTACATAAATATTGTTTCATTAAGACATGTTTGATGTTTGGAATCTATTTATGTTTATGTTGTTTAATAAATAAAATTTTTCATATAATTTCATAATTATTTATATTTTTATTCTATTTAATGTTTCATTTAAAGCTCCTCTTTCATGGGACTTACGATTCACAATTTACCAAAGTGCTAAGGGGTTTGTGTTACAATCTCATTGTTTATCGGGATTGATTATGATTAAGTTTTATGTAATGAAATTTTATGATTTAGTTATCTATAATCCCATGAATTTTATTCTAATTTGGTTCTTTCATGATATTACATGTTTTACAATCATTCTCCTCTCTTTAAAAACTAAATATACATAATAATTTCTTTTAATGAAAACAATATTTTTTCTCTCTCCCATTAAAAATCATTTTTATCACATCCCATGTTTTCAATGAATTATATAAACAATATTTTTAAAATTTTCCTATGATTTTTTAAAGTCATTTTTAACAATGATTTATTTTTTACAAAAAATATTTACAAAGAATCTTTTTTCATTTTCCAAATGAGGTTCTTTTGACTTTTTACTATAAAGTTGAAAGGAGTCATTGATTTAACAAACAAAAAATAAAAAATACATGTCATTATACTATGTGTTATTAATATAAAATTATTGGTTTCCAAGGATCTATTAAAAGACAACATTTTATTTATTATTTGATAAATTTTTAGATTTTAAATAAGTTATTTTCAAATTAAAATCGTATTTTTTTCAAGAAATGTTCCAATTATTTTTGAAGTATTTTTTCATCTATAATAACATGATTTTATATTATTGATGCTTTCTGGGGATAGGATTAAATTATATTATGAATACTAATTATTTTGATGGATTTTTATGTTTATGATTTATGTATGATTATATGTAATCATTTTCTTTCACATGGGTTAATTATTTTATGATGGAGCCTTTATGAAACCTATTTATATTCCATGGGTTATGCTATTATTAAATGAATAAATGTTTATGAAACTTGTTTCATGTGTATGCGTTATGATATGATGAATGTTTTATGATCTTGTGTCACACATATTCTTTATTTTCATTATTTGATCAGTAGGCCTGTAATTATATAGACCTCGAATGAATTGGGTACAACTTTATATATCATGAAATAATAATGACTTGATAGGGAGTTAATATAGTTAAATAATGGGATCTATCCAATATAATATACTTGGGAGTGAACCTTGAGTACAAAATTTATAGAATTGGGAGTGAACCTAATACATTATGACAGAATTTAGAGTAAATAATGAATAAGAATGTGATGGAGTGGGTGGTGGACCCAATATTCTAAGATAATAATAAGAGTGAACTTTGAATAATGAAATAATAGAATGGGGAGTGATTCCATTCCACTATGATAGACATATAAGTAATCCATAACTACTAAAGAAATTATATTATATTCTTATTTTTAGAAAAAAACTTATGACTTTTTGTAATATTATGATCTCATGGTTTATGCTCATTAATTTATTTATGATTCGTATCTTATGAACTACCATGATTTATTTAATGTCTCTGGATTATGACCTATGATATGTATGGTATATTTTTCAAATTTCACTATCATTTTTTCATACCCTTATGTTTATTTTTTTACTAAATTAATCGTTGATATCTCCCTTGATGACCCTGACTGAGAATTTGTGCTCTCACTTTCTTTTGTTCCCATTGCCAAATATATGAAGAAAGGTTTTAACTAGAATATTTCTAATAATAGTACTATGTGAGATGATCTTTTTTGGATGATATTGAAAATATTTCATGAAATAATAATATTGTGTCTCTAGGCCCCAAATACAATAATCCTCTATGGTACTCAATCATGTATTTGTATAATATATTGAATATTAATATATTAAGATGTAATATCTATGTATGAAAAGAATGGTTCACTATAATTGGTATCATAGGAATGGTTTTCTAAATATTTATATATTAGGATTAAAAAAGTATAGTGAAACCCTTTTGGATAAGTATAAAAATAGGATAAAATTTTCAAGGATTGGTAAGGAAGAGTTCTTGGGATTTTTCTACCAATACATCCTTTTAGGATAAAACATATGTACATGGTTTTAGAATTGATTCATCTAGAGGTAAAAACCCTAAAATGATATAGTCAATTATATATAAAAAATATTATATTTCATGATAAGTGTTCCCTTAATGTGCACCTAGTTTGACACTCACAAGGGATATTCATAAGTTAATTCACATTTTATTTAAGATCCATTATTAATGATTTGAATAAGATATCGACCATGGATGACCTAGGTTAACCATATCGTGTCATGGATTGAAAATAAGGTGTCATGAATTTGACATCCTATAAATTACTTTTCATAATTTTATGATTTCCCACTATGATAATTATTACTCACACTATAATTTTTGGGTTTCATTCAACTGATTAAACCATGAGGCTTCATATTAATATTGAATGTGATATACAATGGAATGATTATCCTCATGAAAAAAAATTAAATGGAATATGGAATGATAAAACTTGTGATTATATATTTTTATCTTTACCATTATATGATTAACAACCTCATCTTGGGTGTGATTATTGACACTCTTGATGAGAGAGAAATGGAGTTTCATGAAACCCATAGAGGGGAGAAGATTCAATATCCATCATTTAAATAATTTGGAAAAAGTATCTTAGGGAAATGTCTCCGAGGAGAAAAAAATATGATGGATTTTATCAAAATAAGTGAATAGAGAAATTAATTACTGAGAAAAATGAAATGTTTAGATATTTAAATGGATAATATAAATAGTTTCCCTAATTTATAGTCAGTTATTGAATGTTTTTAATGTAGAAAGTATGAGAATTAAGTAAAACGGTGTCCTAAGGGAAGACCTTGGTAAGTGGATTAAAAAGTTTGTATGAGTAAAGGTTTTAATATTTATGATGAAGATACTATGTATGAAATAATAAAGGAATGAGGTATTATAAAATAATTTGAAAAATAATAGTTAATTTTAAAAAGGAAGTAAAATTATTGGTGTTTTTATGTATTGGAATTCAAGGTTTTTTTGTAAAGGTATTTTTATCAGTGGTATTCTAGTAATAAAAATCATGAAACATTTAATTATTGATCTATAATTGTTTTTATTAAGGTCTATAAGATTATGGTAAATGGTACTAATTACCTAGAAAAGTGATTTAATTATAAAGTGATATTTTTTTGGAAAAAAACAGGATTGAAGGAAATATAAAAATTAAT
This sequence comes from Viscum album, assembly GCA_963277665.1. Lineage (NCBI taxonomy): Eukaryota > Viridiplantae > Streptophyta > Magnoliopsida > Santalales > Viscaceae > Viscum > Viscum album. Next base: position 392,237,004 of record OY728158.1, read on the forward strand.
ATGTACCTGATGTAGAGATAATAATGTTTAGATGAGATACGAATAAGATTGTTATTGATAAATAAAATAGGGTAATATTGATGACCTTATAACCAATTATTTATTTTATGGTAAAGTGGTTTATTTTATCCTTGATGAAATTTAAAAAAATAACGGCTTTTGAAATACAATCAAACATATTTTATTTTATTTCTGGAAGGAGGGGGAAATAATTTTTATAAGTATGTATGTTTTCATTGAGTTATATTGGTAATTTATGTTTCTATAAAATTTCAAGAGAATATGTGATCTATTATTTCACATATTTTTTATGTGATATTAAGAGATAAATTATGTTATTTTGGGGAATAATTATTAGTTGACCTTGTATATATAGTGAATTTTTTTATATATTTTAGGATTTTGAATTCTTTCGGACATATTTCAGATGGGTTTAAAGGTTAACTATAAATTGAATGGTTTATGTATAATTTTGAGAGTTATTGGTAAGTATTTAGAGATTAATGTATGATTTATCTATAATAGATAACATGTGATAAAATTTTTATTTTTGATGATAACAAGAGATTTAAGGAATGACTTATCATTCATTTATGTATCTTATGATCCTTTAAAATTTAATTTGAGTTCTTCATTCATGAAAAAATTCATCTTCATTTATTATAATAAGAGATAAAGTGGAGATTAATAGAAGCACAACCAAAGGATGAAATTATATATATAAAATATAAAATTATATATATTCTCCCACAATATCTGTATGGATTGTAAAATTATCCCCTATCTTAAGGATCATTAAATAGGAAGTTATACTCTTACCTTTATTTTCACTGAATAGGTGAAATTTGTGAACATAAAAAATATATGGTTTTATGGTCATTAACTATCTTAGAACCATGTTCAATGTCACTCACTATTAGTCCTTGGACACCGTTATTTTCTTACATTTCTATTATTTAACATCCCAAAAATTTCCTCTTTATCTAGACACCCGATGATGTGTTATTTTTTGTATCCTTTATTTCTCTCAATTTCCCTTTTTAATTAAAGTTATATTATCTCTCTGTATGATGTGGGTTTTCAATGAAGGATGAACATTTGATGAAAAATATAAAATTATGATGAAGCTATATAAATATGGGGATAGAATGTAACAATCTAAAAAATATTTTTAAGTAATAATAATCTTGATATCTTTTTTAACATGCTACCCCGATCAATAAGAGAATTTTGATTATATAATACTTCAATCTAGTGGAGGTGTTTATTGTCTCGTTAAGGAAGGGTGATGGTGGGTCAGGCTCGATGCCTTCCATTACTCCAGTTGTGGATATGACAGATCATCAAGTCCCCTGAAAAACCTGGATTTCGGTGAATTGGTCTGATGAGAGGATTATCTACATATAAAGTTTTTGGATGGTTTCTTTCTTAGTGTGAGGGATGGAGATTTCATTACTCACAATATCTCTATGGATTGTACACTCGCAGTGGTTGAATCAAACCCCCAGTTGTTTCAATATCAATTTGATGCATGAAAACATTCAATTATTTCTTGTCTCAATGCACAATAAAAATATTTTAATATTGAGGATATACAAAAGCATCTCCATCATATCTGGGGTTTTGGTTATTGGAATATTCTCTCCAATAAAATTAATTTTTTTCATATAACATTTTCTTCGAATGAATTTAAATTAAAATACTAGATGAGTGTCTTTGTTAATCTCAATCCTGAGGCTTGGGGTTTAAAAATGGGGACCATAGGTTTTATCCTTCTGAATTCAAGGACAATTTTTTCAATCCTGAATACGTGTTAATGGTTTAAATTTGGTCTTTTGGCATCCAATCACCCTGTGGGATATTCCTTTGATTTTAAGCACCCCAATTAAGTTTGGAAAAGTGAATGTATCGGTCATGTATTTTGATTTTTTTGAATGTTGGTTGAGTTTGATATGTATATTACTCTTAATGAGACTATCATAGAGGCTTGTGGTGTTCCCTATAGTCTATAATGTTTGTTCAATAATAAATTATTAATAAATTCTTAGAAATTCATCACTCATTTTTTAGTGAAGTAATTTTATTCTATGAAATTTATTATTATTTCATTTTGTGACTGTAAATTATAAATAATTTACGCCACCTTTAGAAATTTTATTTTTTAAAATTATCATAACATTTGAAATAATTACATCAAAATTAACTCAGTGTAATTTTTTGTCAGTTTTTTGAGATTGATTTTTCAATGAATAATGAAAAATACTAATTTTCAAATAATTTCATTTACATTCATTAAATAAATTAATTTAAACTTGAATTTATATTTTTTATTTAGTAGTAAATTTAAATATTATCAATTTTATTTATAATAGTATAATTAATTCTCTTTAAATCATCAATATTCATGATTTTGATATAAGTAAATTTTTATATATGAAACGTATTTGTCTGATAAATATTTTTTATTTCATTTTAAAAAATTATATTTATATTAATTTAGACAACGTGTAGTGATTTAATATTGAAAAATTGATATCATATTTGTAATTATTAAGCTTAAATAATTTAAATATGTCCCTTTTATTTATGATCATTATAAATAGCAACTGTGATAAATTTTTGTCACATTAGTAATGGTAAATTGGGTAAAACAAGGTTATAACCATAAGATAAGATGTCAAAATCATCAAAAAACATGACTTATTTCTATTTTATGGGATTCATTATATTATATCCATCCTATATTATAATTTATGGAATTTGGTACCTTTAATCATGGTAATTCCATTTATATTATTTTAAATAAATAAAATAGGATAATGTTACTCTCTTGCATGTAATTTCGTTTATATGATCACATTGGGATAATAAGATGTTACAAATGAATGAAATAAATTATTAAAACAAGTAAATTTATTTTTATGATTGTAATTTATTTTTAATTTTTTACTAATAGTATATTTACCCTAAATGTTTATTTAACAAAAATATAATATTTATTAAATTTATAGAAATATAAAATAAATGAATTTAAACATATTATAAGTAAAAAAATTTGAATGGATTATATTTTTATATTATTTTTATATTAAAACAGAACAATGTTTTTTGTTTTAAATAATTATATTATTTTTGATTCATCGTATTGATGTATATAAAGTCAAATAAAATAAATTGTGTCAAGAATGATTTTAATGATATTATATAAACATAATATTTTATTAAATAATTTTAAAATCATAAAAATATTGAACTAGGATAAGTTGGATAATATATGGTATAAAATATCATTTCATGGCCATTTATTATCCAATTTTCACCGTATAAGTAAAATTATTATCCTTTGATAATGAAAAATTAGTTACATGAGTTAATGTTAAAATTAGTTGGTAAAAGGGTTAAACCAAACAAATTTATTAAAATGGAAAAAATGATATAAATTGAAATAGATGATGCTATTTTGATAATATCCTATTTTACTTTGAATTAATGGCTATTTTTAATCATTTTACATGATAAAGACATTAATTATATTTAAATAGTTTTTTTAATTACTTGTGTGTCCTTTCCCTCCCATTTAAAAGGACACCATTATTTTCTATTCTTGACAACAATTTCATTAATCAAGATCAACAAAAAAACTTCCAAATTATCTCTTAAACTTCCCTATATAAAAATTATTAGTTCTTAAATTCTTAAAATACCATTCAAATGTTCCTTATGAAGGGATCTAAAGAAGGATAACCAAAGAAGAGGTAATCCTCATCCCTAACCTATTTCTAATTATTTATTCTTATAACTTCACTAAATATTTTATGTTCAACGTGAAACAATAAATTAAATATCCTAGTATAATTAAATATTAATATAATTATAGAACCACCATTATACATCATTTCTTCCATAAAATGGGAAGTAAAAGTATTGTTGGTGCATATGTGGAGACTACCACCTCTACATAGTGATAAAATTAATTTTTAATCAATATATGTCGTGACTTATTATTATTATGGAATTATTTTTTTATATTATATTTATTAAATAATTATTCTTATGTAATTATAATAACATATATACCTTATTAACTACTAATCCTTTAGAAAATGATAATGTAGCTCATGCGTACATGTGAACTACCACCTCCACAAAGCGGTGTGATTTTATTTTAATTTTAATATTACATGGAGGGTATTGAAGATAAATTTAATTAATATAATATATATGATATATTAATTATTTGATAATGGTGAATTATTATTTATATTTCTTTTTTTCAATCCATCGAAAAGTGAAATTAGTGTTCACGCAAACGTATGACCAAATATCTCCGTGAACGGTGTAATTAATTTCAATATACATTACATTTATAGATGAAGAAAAATATGTAAAATTCATATATATGACATTTATATCATGATTAAAATATATATATATAATGGAACCATGCTCAAATTACAAGGATTGGAAACATTTGACCAAAATTCTAATTAAAAATGAAACAATTGACACCTAGAAACAATTATTTTAAGAAAGAATTATTAATAAATTTCAATTGAAATGTTATTAGTGGATTATATATGATATAATAATTATTTAAATGATTTTATTATATATTTATAATAAATTTAAATTTATTATACAAGATGATAGAGTGCTATCAAAATAAGTCCAAATTGAGGTAAGGGGATTTTAGGTCTCACTTTTATTTCCATGATTCCTATGAAATATTCAGTGCCTATTTACATTGTGTGGTGTATATACAACACATGAATTTATTATATGATTAGTTTCATGAAATTTATGAGAATTTAAAAATACATATAATGTTAACCCTTTCAGGATGTTTTGATTCAAAAATTACCAAAACTATAAGGGTACATCATCTCAATATTATTTCATTGAGATATATTTGATGTTATTTACTTATTTATGAAGGTGCATATAATTACCCATTTTCATTTCATATCATGAATCTAGTTATTGTAATTATATTTATTTTTTTTAAGTTATTTTTTCATGGGGCTTACGATTAAAATGTTACCAAAGTGTACAGTTATTAAATTTATAATCCCACTATTTATGAGGATTATTTATGATTATGTTTTTGATGATAAAATTTAATTATATAACTCACATTAATCACATTTATTTTCTAATAATATATTTATTTTTAGATATAACATTTTTTCCTTTCATTTACCTCTCCTTAATAACTCAAGAGACTGAGTGAATGTTTTTAAAGAAAACTCACATTATTTCACTCTTTGATCAAAAATCATTTTTATTCCATTTACATGGTTACTAAAATTGTTTTCCTGAATGTTATTAGTATTATCCTTTGTTTTTTTAAAGAAATGTTTACCCAATATTGAATGTTTTCAAAATGGTTTTAAATAAATCTTCTTGTCATTATCTAAAAAAGGTACTTTTGACTTTTTTACTGAAAATGTGAAAGTAATATTTGTTTAAATGTATATGGAATGAAAATAATATTCAATTGACATTGAAAATCAATGATTCTAGGATTCCATTAAATCTGTCTAAGTTTATTTCAAATGAATATTTTTCCCTTAATATTTTGTAAATTTTTTATATTTTAAATAAGTGATTTCAATGTAAATTATGTATTTCCCAAAAAAATGTTCCAGTGATCTTTCAAAGTAATTCTTCATCAATGGTAAAATATTTTAATATTTATTATGCTTTAATAAGGATATTATCCAATTATATAATCTAATTTCATTCTTTGGATGGATTATGCTGATGATTATTTGAGGATGATTCTATGAAACTCGTTTCACTCCCATAGGTTAATTATGTTATGTTGAAACCTTTATGAAACATGTTTATTTTTAATGGGTTATGCTATTAGGAAAATATGAAATATTTAGGAAACTGATTTCCTATATATGGGTTATCCTATGATGAATATTTTATGATCTTTTTGTATATGTATGTTTGATTTTCATTATGTGGCTAGAGCGTATGGAATTATATATCCCTCCAATTCATTAGGTAAAGACGGATATCTCATGAAATAATAAGGACTGGAAAGGGAGAGTGAAACCAATTCAGTAAGAGACTCTATCAAATATAGTAGTCTTGGGAGCAAATATTGACTAAGGATATTATGTATTAGGGATTAAACCCAATCCACTATGATAATCTTAGAAGTAAACCTTAACTAAGGATATGATGTAATAAAGAGTGAACCCAATCCACCATAATGGTATTGGGAATGAACCTTTTCTATTGATATGTTGAAATTAGGAATAAACTCATTCCACTATGAAGGTATTAGTAGTAATACTTGACTGCTATAGAAATTATTTTATACACCAATTTATATACCATAAATGTATGTCTTATGCCAATGTTATACTCTCTTGGATTTATTTTTCTTTTATTCATTTGTGGTTCATTTCTTATTAAATATCGCGCTTTATTCCATGACTCTAGATTATGATATATCAAATGAATTTTTTGGTCATTAAATGTTAATATCCTGTTCTCATACCCTTATTCTCATATTATACTATGTTATAATTAATGTCTCCCTTTTATACCCTTACAAAGCATCTATGATCACCCTTTCTTATGTTTCCTTTCCCTATGATACTAATAATGGTTTAAAGTAGCGTATGTCAAAGAAGGGTACTATGTGGGATGATCTATAAGAGGCTTGTTGAATATCATTCTTTAAATAAAAATATTGTGTATCAAGTCTCCAAATACAGTACATCTTTACATCCCTCGAGCCTGTATTAGAAAAATATTGTGAATATTCATCCATTAAGATGTAGTATCTATTGATGAAAAGTTTGGGTCACTATAGAACCTCTAGAAAAAAATTAAAAATGAAACTTTCATGTATCAATAAAAACGATATCTTCATATGCACTGAAGTGTATATGTAAGGATTGAGAAATCACACACTGTAAGCTTTCCCCAAGAGTATTCCCAACTCACGAAACTAGGATAAGAAAATATAAGTTTTTTCTGTGTGTGTTTATATATATATATATATATGTATTTATTATTTATATGTTTTTGTGTTTTTGTATTTATAAAATTATTTTTAAATTCGGTAATAAAATATATATTGTGTATGTGTATTTATATATATATATCTGTGTGTGTCTTTGTGTCTTTGTATGTTTGTGAGTCTATGTTTATATGTATATACATACATACTTATATACATATATATACATATGTATGTATGTATAATATTTTAAAATAAATACTATATATATGTCTATGTGTGTATATATAATACAATTTTTATTCATATAAATATATTATATATTAATATCCATCTATATATATGAGAATATAAACATTAATAAATATCCATATGTTAATATAGACTCACACATATATTTATATATATAGATTATATATACATTTGTATATGTTTGTAAATATTCATACATTTTTATAATTTAAATAAAATTTGTAAATTTTTATTTTATATTGAATAGATAATAATATTTTATTTACATATGGTTTATATAATTTAGAAAATATATTATAAGTGAATTTGTAAAAATATTTAATTATACAATAAAATTTCTATATGTAAATATATAAAAATATGTTTATATGTTTATATTATATTATAAAAAAACTAAAATATGAAAAATGATAAAATTTGACCTCTATAATATATGTATGAATGTAATATTTTGGAATAAATTTAGTATCTTATAAAAAAAAGTAAATAAAAACCACTGAAATGAAGGTAAAGTTACACTGAATGTTAAAAAATTAGGGTATCTCAACAAAAAGCTATGTTTTTTAGGATGTCTGTACCTTTTATGGATTATGAAAAATATATAAAACTAGGTCATCCCCAATATAAAATTTTTATATATATTCACAAGATTTTATTTGACATATTTTGGAGCATAAATGGACACTCATATAAAAATTTATAAATAATTTATATTCATACCCCTTTTCAAATATACAGAAGATCTTAATTAATTTATAAATTTTATTTGTCATAAATTTTTTATTAAATGTATATGACATGAAAATAATTAAAATATTATTAATTAATAATAATTTTAAATTAATTTATAATCCATTTTCACTAAATATATTATATATTAAGTATAAATTGTTATTTAGTATTATATAAATAATTTTGAAGAATATAATATATATATATATATCAATATAAATATATTTTTAAATTTAAATATGTTTTTTATTAATATTTTTTTATCATTTTTTAGAAAAACACTTATAAATGGAGACATTTATTTGTGCTAAAAATAATGATAATGGGATTTTTTATCAATGCTAAAGAATAATATTGATTAAGGTCTCCCTTTATTATTACTAAAAAATCATTGATAATGGTAAGCCTTTATCAGTACTAAAAAATGATATTAATGGGATTTTTTTATCATTGCTCTTTTTATCACTGATAAAAGTTTAGTATTGAATTAGTAGGGTTTTGTAGCACTAAAAACTAATAATTTCTCCTAAAAAGAAATTCAAACACAAAAATATGCATCATACCTATATATGCACTGTCTTTTCGACCAAGACCAGAATTAGTTACATCTAGCTCCCATGTAAAAATGATCACCACATAATATGAAAAAACTGCATAAATTCACTAATCCGCCTACACAACATCTCATTAGAAGAAAATATCATCATCACCGTTTTAAATGGTCAGTTTATTTTCTTGAACATCAATTTAAGTTCTTTATTTACAAGTGGTGATATCTAAAGAAAATCAGTTAGTCATAAGACCTAAAATAACCCTCTCAACTTTCTTTAAATTCTAATCCTTATTCCTCTAGACATATTCACCGCATATAATTGTAAAAGCATCCATAATTCCATAAAAATTTAATATTGAACCATCAAATTTTATACCACTATTAGGGAAATTTCCAATCTCGAGAAGAAAATTTCTTGTGAAAATACACTACTCAAATTGGACTTTTAAATATGGTATAAATAAAACATTTTGGTGAAAAATATCATTGATGATTTAAGCGCATTTAAAACATTCTATATTTTTTCATTGCTAAAAAAGAACTAATAAAAAATTGACTTTTTAGTGATTTTTTAGCAATGATAAAATGTACTTTTATCAGTTCCCAAAATTAGTTTTGTTAAAAATCAAAGTGAAATTAAAATTCCCAAATTCCTCTAAGATGTTGTAGTTCCCATGAACCCCCTATCATCACAATCCACCTCCCTCATCAATGTAATCACCCCTACTGTAGTTCCCTTTTATCAACATAAGACACCACCCTTTATCAGTGCTATTTAAACCCTTACATTCCCCAAAACCCATTTATAAATTCCATTTCAACCCTTCTCACACATTGATTTAAACATGTGATCTCTACATTCAAAACTAATTCCATTACAACTACACCCTCCTGAATTCATAAATATTTTTTGATATATATAAATATATATACAAAAAATAAATTTTATTTATATATTATTTTATAAATATAATGATATATATTTATTTATATAATTATATATATATATATATAATTATTTTTAAATAAATCTAAAAAATACCTTTATATATTTAAAAATATTTATATAATATTTTTCAATAATATGTTTAAATAAATTTATCTTATGCATGTTTAAATATATTTTTATAAAATGTTAATATATATTAATGATATGTTTATAAAAATAAATTTATATGATTTACTTACACAACACGTATACACACTAAAATGCCCCTATTTAAACACACACAAATGTATACATATTTATATTTCACGTGAGCACACACACATACTTTTATTGATATTTATTTATATATATTACAAACACCCACACATATATATTAAAATATTATTTATATTTATATATTTAGCTATACATTTCATATCACTATATTTTAGAATATTTATATGTAATTATAATTATATATATAATTATAGATAATTATATGAAAATAAAAAAATAAATGATTATAAAAATATATAAATAGTGATTATATAAATATAAACTTACTATTATATAAATCATTTTTAATAACATATAAATATGTATTTATAAAATATATATTCAAGGTTCCCTTTCTTTGGGTGTGTGTGTATGTGTATTTATATATATATTAGAATATACGTATAAAAATATATTTTTTATTTACACACACATAAATATATATGTATATATAAAAATTTTATATACACACATATATATATATACATATATTCATTCATTTTTATAAGGTAATTAAAATGGATAAATTTTTATTTAAAATAAAATTGATAATTAAAATTTATTTCTATATGGTTTATATATTTAAAAGTGTATTTGAAATGTAAATATGTTTAAATATTTATTTATATGATTATTTTTTTATCAGTAAATATATGAAATATATACACAAACACAGAGACACCCAAACACACATATATATAAATTTATAAATAACACATCATTATGAAAAACATTCATATTTTGACACCATAAAATCCACATGAATGTAACCTCGTGGGATAAATTTGGTCTCTACTGAAAAAAAGACAATAATACCCTCTCAAACAAATTAAAAATTACATAAAAAATTTTTTTACCAATAAAATATATGGTTTAAGGTTCCCTAAGTCCAAACATCGTAGATATCTTTAAAATATATGATTTGACATCTTGTGGAGCTCAAACAGACACCCAGATTAAAAGGTATGATTATTTGAAGTCCAAAAACTTTATTTTCAACATATCTTAAGATATTAATTAATAATTTCTTTATTTCTATCATCCAATTATTGTAAAATTTCTAATATTAAATACTAACTAATTTTTTAAAATATTTTATAAACCATCTTTCTAAAAATAAATTATATATTAACTTTAAATACATATTTAGTGTTATGTAAGTCATATTTTGGAATATATATATATATATATATCATTATAAATATATTAATAAACTAAAATATTCTATTTAATATAAAATATTTTTTTTATAAAATATTTTTTTTATCAGTGCTATAAAAAGCTATGAAAAAATGAGTCTTTATCAAGTCTAAAAAAAATGATAAATGTGATAATTTATCAGTCCTAAAACAATAACTAAAAATGGTGTCTTTTATTAGTTTTAAAAAATAACAACTAAATAGAATCCTTTTTCAGTGTCAAAAAAAATAAGTGGCAGTGGATGGCTCTTATCAATGATTTTTAATGCTAATAAATGTGCCTTTTTTAGTGATTTTTTAGCACTGATAAAAGGAACCCTTTTTCAGTTCTTTTTTAGCATTGATAAATGGTGGTTCTTAATAAAGATAAATTTTTATTGGTGATGATTGATAGAAACGTGATGAAAAAAAAGAAATAAAATTATAATTATAATTAAGAAAATTTGCAAATCTATTTTTTAACAGAGAAACCCTGTCTGATGTGGAGGATTGAAAATCCTTAAAGCAACTCGAAAAATTCCACTCTAAATATGAGATTTAGAAATCTATGTAAATTCCAAAAGTTTAATTTCAAATATTACATATAAAAAATATTCTAAAACTGCACCCTAATATTCCTTTATTATGGAGTCCTACCTTTTTAATACATGATTGTTAACATAATTCGTTACAAAAATATTACTTTAATAACTTCTAAGGACCTTTTAAGATTTTTCATCTTGGAAACTAGGAACATAATACAGTAATTACATAAAGAAAACATAAACATAACAATTATTGAATATTATTTAAGGAATCCATTATTATTTCATCTTACTTCTCCTTGCTACAAGTAATTTCCTAGGGACACACATTAATAGAAATGGGTGATAATAGTCCCCAATAAGGGATAAACAAAGGAAATAAAACCTAAGTTATTATCATGGATAAAACATGAGACATAACATAATATCGTGATCATATTTATGTGATACTTTACCTTAGAAATTTGGTTACAAAATAAAAATGATACATTTATATGAATCCCAAAAATGTACAATTCCACAATGTCATAAATCATATTTCCAAGGTAATTACCCAAGGTTTCATAAAATGTGTTATCTCTAGAGATTAATTATTTACACAATACATTGGTGTGATATTATGGAACACCCTTCATATGTATTAATTCATGTGTTCTATATAGATCATATATTATAATAATGAATTTAGTTAATAACTCATAGATAATAATGAATGGATATCATATAAAATCATTGAGTATATAAGTGTTCATATTAAATAAACTTTTTATAAATTCTAACCCATGGGAAAATAATGTGGGTTTAATATAAGGAAATATCCAATCAATTATGTATATTTACACCTATATTAATATATTTTAATAAAAATAGTTTTGGGTATTCACAATATAAAAAGACGGGCATGGAAAAACAAAGAATGATTTCGGTAGCATAATAAGATGACAAAGTGGATTATGGAATGGGAATAATATGAGAGAATTTAATTCTCAAATTAATTTACCAATATTTTTATTGCGACAAAATAATAATAATTTCTTGATAACATTATATGTTTTAAATTATAGGACAATCCACAATGGAAGTACCTGGATGAAAATGGAGTGGAATAAAATTTCTTAACTTTTCAGATAGCTTCTTAAATGTTTAGAAGAGTTATTTGGAACAAAAAAACTCATTGGAAGGATTATAATTAGTAACAAACTAGGTGAAATCATTTATCAATGGATTAGGATTGAATTAAATAGGTTGTATAGGTTGGTATTTATGGAAAAATTAAAAGAATTGTTTATCGATTTCTAAGTTTAGGCCTTGGAAATATAGGTTATGGAAATTGGGAAACCAGTGGCTTTCCTACAGTTTTAGATCATAGTTTTAGATATTTAATGAATGTTTTTTTAAAAATTATCAACAAGAAAATAGAAAACCCATTAATATTACTTCAGGTATAAGAAATTAGAATTTTTCACAAAATATTTCATTAAAAATATTAATTTCCATTTTCAACATTTGAAATTTATTTTTTGGTTTTCAAAATCATATTTGTTAATTAAAATAAATTTTATTAATAAAATTACTTATTTTTGTTTTGGATTCAAATATTTTAATTATATAATTATTATTAAATATTTATGATGAAATAAAATTTAATGAAAAAATGTATTTTTATTATTAATTAAAAAAATAATGTATTTTAGAAACTCCACAAAATTTTACCCTAACCAAATTTCAGTGGAATGATTTCAAATACAATGTTTATATTATCAAAACAATTTTCTATATATGATAATTTTAACTCTGAAATGAAAAACCCATTGTATTAAAATATTATAGTTTTTTTAAACAACTTTTTGATGATTATAAAAATTACCTAATAAATTATAATTTTATATTATCATTTATATTTAAAAAAATTATATTTTGTAAGTATATTTCAAGAGAATATATTTTATTTAAAGTATTAATTGATTTTATATATTTTTCAAAAATATAATTTTTTTTATTTGAATCCAGAAATGTTGCAACCAAGGGAAGTGTTTTTGGAAAGATGGATTTTCACGAAAATGGAATTGTTTCATTTGAAAATTAAATAGAGATGATATTGAATGATGGAAATTATTTTCACATTAAATGAGACATGAAAATGATAATTTTCAAAACCTAAGTAATGTTTTCTGGCTGATTTCTTGAAGTGGTATGAAAATTTGAGTTGTTTTCCCCCGCAAAATACAAATAGAGTTACACATAAAGGGAGAAGTCAAAAAATTGAATTTCAATGAACCAAGAAGTTGCTCATGGGGGAAATTTAATATAAAGAAGTTACATAAAGTATCATCAGTTAGAAAAAAATGTGAGGTTATGTCTATTATTAAGAATAACAATTTCAATAAAGATATATTACCTCTTCTTAAAAAAAGAGTTCCATGAAGTAAAGTAGTTCATAGTATATTTTTTTGGGAAAGAACCTTTTCACTATCCATGTGAGATTCAAGAAACAATTGATTTTCATGAAATTTAACCTTGTGAAACAAAAAAAATGTTTTAGGAGAATCTATAGAGTCACATTAACACACAAAATATTTGTGCAAGTACATGATGTTTCACAAACAGTAGGTTTTGAAAATCCGTTATTAGTGAATAGTGATTTTATATGCATGAAATCATGACTATGGTAAAAGAAGAGACCTTTTATAATTACGTACAATGACTTGTATTATCAATCTATTGGGGTGTCATTTATGTTGATAATTTGAGTATGACTTCACCCATAATAGTGGTCATGGGGGAGCCAATGTAAGTGATCCAAGGGAGGTAGTGTGTTAACCCTGAAATTCATGTAATGTTAGTGATCCTATAATAGAGGGAACATATATGATCATTTTCAATACACAGTGTTTAGTCATGCTTAGTGTATTTATATATTATTAACAGACTATAGGCGTATTCTCTTTGTACTATCTCTTAGTGGTAAACCAGGAAGCACTATTATGTTGTGTTAGATTATTTTTTTCATATCGGTGTTTAATATAATCATTTTCCCACTCGATAGGTTTAATAATTTTCTAAAAATTTGGGGACATGATCCCTCTCATTGAAAAAAAAATTCATCCCTCATATTCACCCCTCACCTCCCGGGTTATTCTAGTGTCCTACAAAAATCAGATTCATCGTATTCATCATGTCTTTATAATAATTTTTAAAAGAAATTAATAATTGAAATGGATTTTAAGAAACCTCTATTAAATTACTAAGATTAAAATTTAACATTTACAATACTATGGTCTAGATACAGAACCCCTTTTAACACCAACAAATACCCTAAGGGATAAGAGTATGATTGTGGTACTTTCATGGGGTGGATCCAATAACATTGATCTTGTGGTGATCTCCAATAACATTAACATTTCTTATAGTCAAGGTTTCTTGAGATTTACTTGATAAATCCCTTCTTGGGCTTGGTTATGGGAAAAATTTAATGACACTACCTCCCACCCATGTTCAGATAAATGGGCATCAAATTGCATGAAATATTTGGTTGAGGCCATAGTTTCTCACATTGGTATCAATTTTCTATTTTCATTACCCTTTATATACACTAATTCTAATTGAAATAGTGTTACCAACAGTCATAATTCCCAATGGTCATATTGAACAATAGTTAGGTAATAGTCATATCTTAATAGTTACTTTTCCCTTTATATCCTATATATACTCCACCATTCTCGTAATTTAACATTCACTACTTCATTTATAGATGTTATAAACATCCCATGATAATTTATATCCTATTCTCAACTATTATATTTATTTTTACTAATTTTATAGAAAGATCGATCTCCATTGGAGTATTAAAGAAAATGGATTTTACATTAGTGTGTTCATTATTAACATTTATTTATATACATATTTTATTCCTAGATGTTATAGTAAAAAATAATTCATGGTATATAATGAAATGTAAAATTTATTATATGTTATTATATTATAAATAATAAAAAAATAGTTATTGTGAAGTATGAGTTCTTTAATTAATAAAAAATGAATTTTTTGGGCTGTATTAATAAATTTATTATTTTAGTGTATTGTTTTTATATGAAAAATATAAATTTATTTATATTGTTTTTATAAATTATAAAATAAACTAAATATAAATTTTTATGTGTTTTTTGGAATTTTTTTAAATATTATAATATGAAATATAAATATCAATTACTTATATATAAGATTTATTTAAACTTCAACAAAAGTGATTTTGGTTGATATGATCAAGGATTAAATAAATATATAATATATTATCTTCAAATAGTGTAAATTATTTACTTCATTAAAATGAATTTTTTATATTTATTTAGAAATGTGGACTGTTCATATTTTATAAAACCTTATATTATAAATATTGTCTTTCAAGGGTTTTATGAGAGCACCCAGGGTTGTAGTTATGGTGGATCCAAAACCCTACTTCACACAATGAATTTTCCCCATCTTTCTATGTATGATCTTGATGAAATCTATGTGGGAGGGTTTTGGAATTATCGACCATGTAAAGGTCAAACTCTAGATGATGATTATTTGAATCTGAACTATAAGAAAGAAGCTAATATTGGTTCTCGACCTTCCACGTATTACACAGACTCAATCATTGGATGTTTTTTCAAAAATGGATTGATGGTTTATATTCATATTAATTATAATGAAGTCTCTAAAATACTATAAATGTACAATAATTGAATCCTCGGAAGGCTTGTTCGTCTTGGGAGAAAATATTCATGGCTTAAGGATAAAATTATAAGTAGAATCACTAAATTATGATATTTTTCTAATTGTAATTGTGTCTCACTTTGTCATGGCCTCTTCTAATACCTCTTTTCTTTTGAGGATCTCAAACCAATGTCTTGGATTCCTTTATGGTAACACTTGAAACATGGTATGATTCATGTACATGAATGGTTTCTAGATTTTAATCTAGATAATGTTAAGAATAGATGTTCATAGGTCTAGATTCAGCTTAGTGGTGTCAACTAGATCCTTTGGCACCCAATAAATATTCATGACATTGCAGTATCAATTGGTGTCCCTATTCACCTTGATAGAAAGATTGAAATGGTAATATTTGGTCACTATAAAAAAATTCTGGCGGGGATTGATATTAGGTAAACTCGAATATATAACGTAATCATTTCAACATGCGATTATTAGATCAATAATATAGTTGAGTATGGATATCTTCCTCCCCTTTTTTAGGAGAATAATTTAGTTTTATAATCGAAAAACACATATCAAAGAATTATTACCTACAAGAAATGATGAATATGTGGGAACTTGTAAATGGACTAGAGAAGGCCCTTAAAAATGAAGGCTTGTTCTTACAATATCATGGAATATGGGAAAAACATGAAGGTGTGATGCCCAAAGGACATAAATTATATAATTTCAAGAACTTAATTTAGATAAAACATGGCCACATATTACTAGATAGAATAATGTATTAGGATTCAATCCTGATTCTTCAGTTATTGTTCGCTAACCTAAACCATAGGTAGGAATGGATCTGGGAGGTTAAGACTCAGCTGTGAAATATCACGGTGTATTATGTCTAGAAGACACTTATCAGGGTATGGTTATTCATTGGGAGGAGGGTATTTCTCCACTCAACTAGGATTATCCATATACATGGGATGATTTTTATGAAAATTCTATGTAGTATAGAGGTAATACCTATAGCCATTCAGATCTGTAAAAATAAAATGCAACACATTATTAATATAAAACTAATTCAATAGAGTAATTTTTACCTCTAGCCTATGGAAGGAGAATAAAAAGATGGATTCTTAACCTCCTTAACAAAGACCCAAAGTAACTCGTAATATTGTTGAAAGGGAGATAAATAATTTACATGCTAGTGAGTTCGTGTCTATATTTAAAAAATGGTGTTTTAGATCCTCTCTCGGGCTGAAAATGTTTTTCATGTCAATTAATCTCAAAAACAGAACCAAGTTTATGCTATTATATCATTGAATGGTTTGTAAATATTTACTGAAACTATTTCTCTTACTCCTAATGAAGCTAATTAACAGACATTAATGAATGTTTCTGCCACCTCAGTTCAAGGGGTGACTAGATTCATGGAAACTTCTCACAATCCAATAATGATCTACAACTATTTTGAACTATTGGTTGATATTAGGGAGGATTATCTTATATATAACTTGTAATAAAAAATTTATTATATCACAAATTCTCTATTTTATGGATTTTATTTATATAAAAATAAGAAGACTAATTTTCCTCCTCATTTCCCAAATGAAATGAATTCTATATGTGCTAAATTTTGGCTAGGAATGAATTAAAAAATGTGTAGATGCAAGGGATATTAACTCTAAAAGAAAACACATTCTATATGATCTTGTGTGATAGAGGAATCCATGAGTTCTTATTTATTCCATTTAATAATGGTTTGATTCAAAATTTGATTTTGCAGTCAAAAATAAGAGGATTGACTATTAAGACTAAAGGATTATTTTGAGGACTTGTAGAACTTGTCAATGAACATTGAATAAAATGTTCAATCTAATCATGAGTTAGACATTTGGTAAAAATTATGGAAAAGGGAACATTTATCATGGGTAAAGATTCTAATGATGGGTCGACTATATCATCTTCAAAAGGTGCAAAAAAAAACCTTGAAAATGTAAAAGATATGGAGGCATGGATGGCATCCATATAAAAGGGGAAATTATCAAGGTCATGGTGGGAGACATTCACACTTTAATCTATAGAGAGTTTCATGTGGATTAACCTCAATCTTTTATTCTTTTTCTTGATTAGGTAATATTTTTTATTGTTTGACCCTATCTCTCCTTTTTGTATTGGTTTTTATTTCCCATAAGTGGGGAGGGCCGTTTTTTCCTATCCCATGCCTATTTAAAAAAATTGTAGACCATGTAAATATTAAATATGAAGTGTTAAAATTTTAGATATAAATATAAAATAGTCTTATTTAAAAAATAAATGTAAAATGTTTCTATTTATATTTTATGGAAAGTTTATATTCCTTTGTAATGAATTATAAACTTTTTATATTCATAATTAGATAAATTTTCATTATGAATCATGACTAAATTTATAGAAAATTTATTTGTTTATTTATTCTAATATCCATGAATATAAATTTGTAATATTATCATTATTAGTATATTTTTTTAACTACTTATAACTCCTCCCTAAAATTTCATACCCTAAATTTAAGTAGTTTCATGCTATGGTATAACATGATATTTAATTTTTTTCAACCAATATTTATAGTTTATTTACCTTAATTTCAATTTAAATATATTATTATAATTATTAATTCATATTTGGATTTATGATATTGTTAGAACTTTAAATTAATCTTGAGTAATGGTTAATGCATAGTTTAACTTTGGGTTAGGCCTCCACTAGACATGGGACATTGTTTTTATATAGAATGGTGGGGTTGACTTTGTGTCACACCAAATTTCTATCAAATTAGTTTTGAATTGCATTTAATTTTAATACATTAATTAAAATAGAATCATCTACTATTTTAATTAAATTCATATGGATATGTATTTAATGTTATAATTATAATTTTATAATGGATATGTTGAAGAAACAATTTATTATATAAATGGTTATATATTAACATGATTTGAACATGTTAATTTGGTTCATTAACATAAAAATATATAAATTAAATCAAATAAAAGATTGAATATATATATAAATAGGGAAATAATTAGATGAAATATAAATTACATTAATATTGAAATTATATTGTGATATAGTCTGAAATCCCTAAAAATAAATTATGTTAGACTCCTTAAAAAGTGAACACTTTAAAGACCTCATTCATTCAGTATGGTTGACTCTAAAAGTTATGTGTTCATGGATAATCCTCTCTAATTTATATAGTATATTGTTAAACCTAAATTTTTTTTAACTATATTTAATTTTAAACTTTAGCTTTTAATTGTATGCATAACCCAAAAAAGTTATGTAACCATGGGAATGGATTTCCGATAATCCATATGATAGATTAGAAAATGTTTTTTCTACTCTATCACCCAATAATTATATATATGATATAATTGACATGATATTATACTAAAAAAATAACTATTAAGATGGAAACTAAATTATAATTAATATTTTTTAAAATATGTATCTTTTAACTCTAAAAACATATTTAAAATAGGGTTATTATTTTAGTTGATGTAAATTCAATAAACTTCATTATTAAATATTTATAAAACAATATACTTATTAAAAAAATATTTCATTTTATATTAAATTTAATTTAATAAAACATAAAATCTATATTTGAGATTTTTGAAAAGAAAAACAAATAATTCTTCCAATCTTCTCAACTAGTATCGAAATTTGTAATTAGTTCTCAATCAACAAGATTAATTTTATGTTTTAAAAAACTAATTATTGAAAAGGATCAAATTTTTTAGTATATCCAATATAATAAAATAATATATTCATATATATACTCTCATTATCATGTCCATGGATCCTATGTTATAAAAGAAACTAGAAAATACAAATGTGTATAAAATGGTAAAAAAATAAAGAGGATATATCATAAATAGTAAAGGAATAAGATATGTGAGCTTTCAAAGGAATTGCATCATTATTTTATGATCAAAGATACATTAATTTCTAATATTGTGATCAATGAAATTTTGTGTGTTAATGATTTGAAAATACTAGGGTCACTTATCAGGATATATTGGGATAAAGTGTTCAACCGAAAAATCATTTTCATATAAATTTCATCAATTCATTATTAAATATATCATTAATGTTTTCAATAATAGTTTAACATACATTCTAAATATATTAAAAAAATAGTATGACATATGTGTCTAAAATCAAGTACCATGATGATGGTACAAATAACAAAATTATTTCTAAAATTAAAGGAAGAATGATCATATAGAGATCATTTTTGCTTCTTTAAATCGAAAAGAGGATCTCACTAATGAATAAAAATGCTTCCACTATTGTAAGATTGTACAGTGGAAACATAACTACCCAAAACACTTAAACGTGAATTAAAAGCTTATTAAATTTTCTAAATTAGGTGATCATGTCATATAAATCAATTCATCTATTTTATATGAGTAGTAAATAACAACTATACATTATATAACTATAGTTATTATGTACATGAGATATAAAATGAGGATAAATTAGTTAAGGGTGTGAAAGACTAGGCATAAATAAGTAAGAATGAGTTACTACATTAAAATAAGTGTTGTTTGACCTACCTTGTCGGATATTATTAATCAATGAATATTTTTTTAAAATTTATGTCATTTTCAGTTTTGTAAAAAAGAAAAGATATTTTATATATATAAAGGTTATTTTTATTTCAAAAAAGTTGGTTTAAAGCATATGGTTTATATTCTTAAAATCATGTCAATAAAACTATATAGAAATTTAAATATGGTTGAATGTTTTAAAAAATTTTAATTAAATTGAAATAATATTTGAAAATGTGAGAATATTTTATATTTTAAATGTTAATTTAATATTTTAACTATAAATAAAAATTATAGATTATGTGTTGAAATAACATGAGATGTGATTTATTTTTATTTTTTAAAAAACCAATAAAATAAAATATTGGTTATTTTATTTTGGTAAAACACATTTTATGTGTTCAAATTATATATTTTGAGAAAATATATCTTTTAAGGGGTAAGTGGGAGTTAATATTTTCCTTGTAGAAGTTTAAATTATAAAAAAATAATGATTTCTATATAAATATTTATTTTTTTAGATTCCAGTTTAATCAGAATTGAAATTCATTATTTATAACATAGTTACTTCTTAATAATTTGGGATATTTGTTAGTAAAAAATTAATGTAAAAGAAATATTATTGTTTACTACCAATGATATCAAATATATTTTTTAAATTCATTGAAAGTTTATATGTCTGAGAAATTTTAATATAATAAAAGTTAGAATACATCTTCATATTAGATATTATGAATCAATGTTATTTGGATTTAAATTTTAGTGTTAAATTTAAGGATTCAAATTTATTATCTCGTTATTTTCAAAATATTTTTTCATTGATGTATTTTCTCAAAAAGTAGAGTATAGTGGGGGGGGGATGATTTATCTAATGATTACTTAGTGATTTTTTAAATAACTCTAAGAGGATGTAGAAGGTTTTACATGGTGATTTATCATATTTTGATAAAACAAAAAATTGAAAAATAATATAAGGTTATTTATTATCCCTATGTATTAGGATATGAGGGGAATAATTTGTTTCTATGTTTTTGTCTTTATATTCTTAGAATTTCTAAAGAATATATAAATTTATGTAACAAAGGAATCTCTATAGGATAATTTAGTCATGTTTGTTTCATAAATCATAAAAGTTTTATTATAATTAAATCCTAAGAGATTAATATAAATGTTATCTATGGTTAATGATACTCATGGAAAGGCATGGGTTTCCATGATATGTTAGGGACAATGTGATATGGGGAACATATAGAGATATAGAGTTCCCTCATAATACACAATTCTGACTTCTTATATGGAATGAATTTCTTGAATATACCATATGCAATTCCATGCATGTAAAAGCTCGGTTCTTCCTATGAGGTATGTGTATTCTTTTTACTTTATTTTTACATTGTTTTTGAGAAAAACGGGGGGAAATTGGGTAGTTCTAGAAATTTAAAGGTTTCACGCCATGTGTATATGGCGTGTACTGGACGTGTACTGAATTAGTACATGTCGTGTGGTGACCATGAAAAAACAATCTACTATACGACATGTAGTGTTCCTTAACACGCTGTGTATTTTACCTCTCACGTACCAGCTGAGTTTTAGCCGTTTGTTGACCATGTGATGCATCTAAGCTGTGTGATGGCCGGGAATCCTGTGTATGTTAGAGTATGAACAAGATACTACATGGCATGTAGTCTTTAATACATGTCATGTAATTCTATTTTTATTTGTTCATATGGGAGAGTGTCGTATCTCATTCTTAAAAACATATTATTCTTCCCTGTTTTTTGGACTGTGATGCTCTGGGAGGCCTAGAATATTTATTCTTCTAGATTATTCATCTAAAATATGTTCTTAAATCTGTTAGTGGCTATGGGATCACATCTGGAAGGCTAATCCCACACACCCTATTTGGTTCTTGTTCCTTTGTGTCACATTCTACATTTTCCATCCAAATAGAATTTCTAGGATTAAATTGAAACAAAGATCTATGAATATTGGATTCGAATTAGAGCTCGACATCGGAAGTTTCTATGAATACGAGTCTAAGGTAGGTGGTGCATACCTTCTTTTTTGTTTTTGTGGTTATTTTTTGCATTTTGGATTTTTATCGCAATGTCAGGTATTGAGTGAGGCCCATGTTCGTTTATATTTAATCAATTTTATGCTTTGTGGGATGCCATTGGGCATTCCCTTACCTTGTTATGCTTGACTGAGGATGAGTAAGAGGTCGCTGATCATTTGGGGAATTTTTTCAAGGGATTCCAAAATGGTTATAATTGAATTTTTTTATTAATCTGTTGAGTTTAAATTATTTAATCATGATTAAGTTATTAGAGGCTTTCAATACCTTTGTGCTGGTATGGGACATCACATGTCTAGTTCAACTCAAATGTTTGAATTTTTTTCCTATTTAGATTGATTATTTTGATTATATATATGTGGTCCTTGATATATCATATGTTGGAACCGTTGGGTTGTGTAGGGAATGAACTCGATATTATTGATTGAATATTGATCATAGGTTTCACTTGACCTAGATAATTTTGGTGGTTTGACTATAGGATTTAGTGTCTTGGTCATTGGACGGAGGTAGTGTGACTATCAGGTTGCGCATGTCCCGGGTTAAGTGGATGGGAAGGCCATCGGATTCTGAGCGACATGGTTGTTGGGGCACGAGGTGCCAGAGAGTTTGTGGCATGGTTTCTAAATCTGGTGATTACCACTCAGCTATGATTGGGTCATGTAAACATAGATGACTCTGTGATGAGGTTGTTTTGACCGCTCATGTGGGTAGAGGCCCCCGTAGTTGTGGTTAGGTGATTATGGTTTGAGGGTGCTTGTCTTAGAAGCCATGTGGAAGGAGAGGAGACTTCTGATTGTTTGGGAATGTCTATGGGATGTTTGTACATAAAACATGAGGTGTCTGTAGGGACATGGGGCATAGTTACTACTATTTGGGCATACCTATAATATATTGGTGCTTGAGACATGAGGTGTCATGTGGAACATGATATTATGTTACTAATGTTTCGGCATGCCTATGGGACATTAGTACATGAGACACGACGTGTTGGTAGGAACATGGTGTTGGGTTACTGTTGCTTGGGAGTGCATTTTAGATATCAGTAGTTGAGAAATGCGGTGTCAAGAGGCACATGGTGACCAGTTACGTGACAGATATTACGGAATTGGTCGAAGCAGGTGACGCACCATGGTGGCTGTTGTGCTATAGTGTAGGTTGTGTTTACATTTTTCATCATACCGTTTACTTTTCTTATAGCTCCATGTCTACTTAAACACATATACTTGGTACACACAATTGGGTGTTATCCTACAGAGATTTGTCTCACACACTACATAGGCTCTTCCAGGAAAGTTTAGACATTATGGATTTACGTTCAGGAAATAGATCAGCTTCAGGGGCATGATCATATTAGTTGTTTCATTGATATTTGGCATGGACCCTAAGGTCATGACTAGCTAGAGATTACTTTGTTTTTCATTCTTTCTCCTATCAGCATGCTTACTTTATTTTGTTGCTAATGTTGGTTATCTATGGGCACCATTATTGTTGACATGTATGGTCTGTTGTAGATGCATGATTATTTTCAGTAGTTGTTATAAGTGGAGTTCATCATACAATTATGTTATCTTATATTTATTTATATATATATATATATTTATTATTTTGTTTATCTATTTTGGTTGTGCTTTCGCTATGCGGGTCTAGTTTGAGTCTGCGAAGTCTTTATTTTCACTGTAGGTTTTATTATTTTACTTAGACCAACACCTTTATATTCCAAGAAGAGTGTATAGCCTCCCCAATATACCTTTTTCACCCTCACTATTAGTCAGTAGCCTTTGGTGTTTAGGGTGTTGTGCCTAAGGTAGTAACACTCGACTTATTTAACACTATTTGGGTGGTTGTTTGGGACCAGGACGTTACAAACTGGTACTAAAGGATAGGTTATTCTTAACAGGGATTTAGTATCAGCTTTTACTAACTACTAAAGGGATCAATATTACCTTTTTTCTTCGGGTTTTACTATTTGGGGTATGGTAGTCTAGATATATTTTGTTATTGGAACTAGGTTCCTTGCTTTTGCTTGGGTGCCTGCAGCCCCAGGTACAAGGGATGGTCCATGTTACCTTGGGTTGGAATTGCTATTTCTTTCTCTCAAATTACATTTTATATTATTTCCACCTTGATGGTTTACTTGGTATGTGATGTTATTGATTTTGATGTGTGACCCTTGACCTAGTGAGGTAAGGGAGAAATTGGACATTGGCCTGGTATGATAGGGTGTGATTGTTTGGATGTTGATTGGAACACTTTTTGGGTATTTCAATTTCATAAATGCACGTCTTTTTTTTGAAGTGATAATACCTAGTGAATAATATCAACTTCCATGCTATAGATTCTTTTGAAATGTGAAAGGTGAAATTTCAAATATAATTTGTTATTTATTATAATTTAATAGTCCATGATTTAAATATGTAAAATTACATGTGGCATGAGATTCGGGCCTGGAATTTATATTGGAAGGCCAGTACTATGACTGAGGTTATGATTATCATCAAGATTGGGTGAATCAGTCGTTTGTTTGACACAACGATGGTTATCAGGATGGGCATGGCATGATGTAATTTTGATACATGGCCCTGTTAAGGGTGTGAAAGGAGGCCATGAGGCAAAGATGCCATGGGTCATGGTTGTTGTATGGGAGAGAAAGTGTATTTGTTATGCACTGCCTCTTTACTAATTTCCTTATATGTTATTTATATATTGTTATATATGTGGGTTATCTGACCATTTAGGGTATGTTGTGGGTTCTTCCTAGATGGATTGATGAAAAGTTTGGTGGGTGATGGTACAGTGCTGCAGTAGCATGATCAAGTTCAAAAACCTAAGGGACATGCATAACATGATCCACAAGTATAGGCTCAGGGACTGGATTTGGTTCAGGATCTAGTGCAGGTAGAGCAGCAGTCGGTTTTGGCATCGTTCGTGTCGTGTCTCAATGAGATTCTCTGAACTAGTGCAGTATGTGTCTTGTAGGGGATTGACAGAGGCGCGCAGGGTACATATCACTCTATGGAATATCTGATGTGGGAGTTCCAGTTGCATCACCAGCCACTTTTCCAGGGTAAGGGTGGTCTACAGGTGGCTGAGAATTGGATAGAGATCATGAATATGGTCTTCAATTAGCTATATATGCCACCATGCTGGGGGGGTCAAGCTAGAGATGTACATGCTTAGAGGACCAGTGAATATTTTGTGGGATGTGCAATTACAGGCTTGTGGACATGAGGGAATCCAATGGATGGACTTAGAAGACAGGTTTTCCAGGAACATTTTACAGAGACACAGAGTGCAGAGAGAGATCGGGAGTTCTTAAGCCTTCAATAGGGTGACATGTCAATAGTGTAATTTTCAACTACTTTCACTGAGTTGTCTTGAATTGAACCATGTATGGTAATCAATGAAACCTTATGGGTGAGGAACATTAAATATGGCTTACGATATGTCATTAAGGTGTAATAAATACATCTTTAGGTTGACTTCAGTCTCTGATGTGGTGAATAAGGTCCTCATAGTCA
This sequence comes from Viscum album, assembly GCA_963277665.1. Lineage (NCBI taxonomy): Eukaryota > Viridiplantae > Streptophyta > Magnoliopsida > Santalales > Viscaceae > Viscum > Viscum album. The sequence goes on from OY728158.1 coordinate 392,263,335, forward strand.
AGGGAAAATATATATAAAAATCATGTTTGATCCAATTAGTGGATTTAGTTGATGGTTTAGATAGCAGGATGTGAGGTCGGGATGATTGCCAGCTGGGCAGTCAGGAAAAAGAGTTATCTATACCACATTGTGGCCCTTAATCGGTGGTTTTATTTTTGTGTGGTCAGCTAGGGAATGTCTGGACACAGTGTGATAAGCCTCCAAAAGAGTTCTAAACATGTGAATAGGTCAGACATCTGGGGAGGTTCTACAAGAAGCCTTCTCAGACAGGTAGTTGGTAGGGTCTAGGACAATTGGTGGCATCTGGGGTCGATTTAGTATTGGTTCCATGTGAGGGAAGTCGAGGCTTAGCTGCACTCAGAGGGTAGGGTAGAGACAGTGGGATTCAACTAAGGGGTCATTGGTCGATGACCAGAATAGAACCATAGGGAGGTCAGGCATCAGGCAGTCGTACGTCAGGCTAAGTGCACGTCGTGGAGATTTTAGAGGATGAGCAGGCTAGTGAGTTGATGACAATCAGAGGTACACCATGGGAATGGCTATTATTTTCTTGTTTTCATTTGGAATCTTTTATTAAGGCAAGTCCATTTTGAGTGCACATGGTGAAAGGGATATATGTGGACTGAACAGATGTTATTCAGTGGGATTGACACCATTTGGATAGGGTGATATATATATTTGAGATGTGCAGCATCAGGATCATCGAGGATGTGGAATACATGAGGTGTCGTGGGAATCATGGCATCAAGTATGTGGGTTACTTGAGGTGAAAGGCACCAAGTTTTATATTGAGGATCAATGGGATGCTGGAATTCATGGAGGTGGACACTGATGAGGTGAAGGATACGTTTGGGTGTTGGGAATGACATGGGGACACTTGAAATGGCGTAGGGGTGTTGATGTGTCCTGGGAGGACCATGGGACTGGATAATAGGTCGATGGACATTTGATTGATTTTAGTTATGGACAATAGTTGTACTGAAATATTTCTTCCCCATCCTTGGATGGGAAATTTAGGGAAGAATTGATTTATGTGGGAATGTTTTTAAGAACCTGGTTCATCCTATGAGGTATGGGTATTCATTTTTATTTCTTCTTAGGTTTTTTTTATAAAAGGGGGGAAACTGGGAAGTTCTGGAAATTTCCAAGTTACACGTTGTGTACTCTAATGTACACGCCGTGTGTATGTGGCATGTATCAACTGCATACTAACTTAGTACATACCATGTGGTGACGGTGTAAAAATAATATACTACATGGTGTGTAGTTTTTCTTTAACACACCATGTATTTTACCTCTCATGTATTGGATGGGTCCTATTTGTTTGTTGACCGTGTGACGCGTCTAAACCATGTGATGACCTGGAAACCCACATATGTTGGAGTACATACAAGACACTACATGACATATAGTCTTTAATACACTCCTTTAAATTTTATTTATATTTGTTCATATGGTATATTGTCACGTCTCATTCTCAAAAACATCTTCTTCTTCCCCATTTTCGGACAGTGACACTTTTGGTAGTTGAGAACATTTCTTCTCTGAGATTCTTCATCTGAAACACATTCTTCAATCTATTAGTGGCTGCGGGGTGACATTTTGAAGGCTAAAACCATGCTCTATATTTCATTATTATTCATTTTTCTAACACATCACAATTTCAATCTGAGTATAATTTCTTGGATTTGATAGAAACATATATCTACGAAGATGGGCTTTGAATTGGAGCTCGATATCGGACGTGCCTACATCTACAAGTATAAGGTAGGTGGTGCATACTTTTTTTTTGTTTTTGGGTGCATTTGTGGGTTTTTTATTTTTAGAGCAATGTTAGGTATTGAGTGAGCCCCATGTTCATTTATATTTAATTGAATATATTCCTTTTGGGATGTCATTGGGCAGTCCCTTACCTTATTATCCTTGAGCAAGGTCGGGTAAAAGGCCACTGCTCATTTGGGAAATTTTGGATAGGTATGCCAAATGGTTATAATTGAATTTTTTTACATTAAACTATTGTGTTTAAACTATTTAATCGTTCTTAAGTTATTAGAGTCTTTTAAGACCTCAGTGCTGATATGGGACAACACATGTATAGTGGAATTGACCTTTCCAAAATGATTTTCTTATTTAGAGTGATTCTTTTTATTATATATATGTGATTATTGATATTGAATATGCTGAAACCTTTGGGTTGTGTTGGTCATAACCCAAATATTCTTGAGTGATGATTGATCATAGGATGGGATTATCCCAGATTATTTGGGTGGTTTGACCATGGGACTGGGCGTCATGGACATCAGTGTGAGGCAGTGTGATGGTAAGGTTGGTCATGTCCCTTGTTACATGAATGGAATGGCCATTACATTCTAAGCGATATGGTCATAAGAGAATGAGGTTATAGAGAGATTGTGGCTTGGGTTCTATATTTGGTGATTACCAATCACTCATGATTTGGTCTGTGTGCACATAGATGACTCTGTGATGAGGTCATTTTGACCACTTGTATGGGTTGAGACCCCGTAGTTGCGATTAGGTGATTATGGTTTGGGGGTGCTTTTTGTAGAATCCACGTGGAATGTGGGGATCCTTTAGATTGTTTGGGTATACGTCTGGGATGTCATTATTTGAGACACAAGTTCCCAAGAGTCACATGGGTCTAGGTTACTAATGTTGGGGTGTGTCTATGGGACGCCAGTACTTGAGACACGATGTGTCACGAGGAATATGGTGTCAGGTTACTGCTACTTGGGTCTGCCAATGGGACGTCGGTACTTGAGACACGAGGTGTTAGGAAGCCCATTGTTCTAGGTTACTGTTGCTAGGAAGTGCCTTTAGGATGTCGGTACTTGGGACACGTGGTGTCAAGAGGTACACGGTTCTTGGATAGGTGACTGAGATTCTAGTATTGGCCAATGTAGGTGATTCTCCCTAGTGGCTACTGAGATACTGTGGAGGTTTTGTTTACATTTTTCATCATACTTTTTTATTTACTTATAGATTCATACCTGCTTAAACACTTATACTAGGTATGCACCATTGGGTGGTATCATACTGAGATTTTTCTCACACCCTACACAGGCCCTTTGATATGCGTGTAGACTTTATGGATATATGTGTAGGGAAGAGATCATCTTCAGAAGTTGGATCGTATTGGCTATTGCATGGAGATTTTTCATGGACCCTAAGGTCATGCCTAACTGGAGTTTACTTTGTTTTTCTTTCTTTCCAATATCATCATGCTTACATTATTTTGTAGCTAAGGTTGGTTAGATATTGGATCCATTGTTATTAACATGTATAACCTGATGTGGATGCATTATTTGTTGTTTAAGAATTTGATATAAGTGGTTTTCATCATGATTTTATGTTATATTATATTTCTCTTGTTTATATATTGTTTTCATTGTTTATCTGTATTGGATGTGCTTCTTCTCTGCAGGTCCAGTTTGAGTCTGTTGAGTCTTTATTTCTACTATAGGCTTGATTATTTTACTCTAACCAATAACTTTATTTTCCTCCCAGGGGGTATAGGATCCCACTATACCTTTTTCACCCTTGTTGTTTGTTGGCAGTCCTTGGCGTTCGAGGAGGTGTGCCTAAGGTAGTAACACCAAGCTTGTTTAGCACTGTTTGGGTGGTTGTTCAGGTCCGAGGCATTACAATACATAATTTCAATTATATCTATAGGGTGTATGTTTTATAGTTATCCCTATTACATGAGGTTAAAAAGGTAATATGTATTTGAACACTCAAACCAAAAAATATTTCATAAACCAACCATGGTTTTATTTAAAATAAGGGGTGGTTAGCAATATTATTAAAATTTGGAATAGTTTTCCATAACCATGATGGGATTTATCCTCTTATATGATTGTTATGAAATATAGGATTTTGAGTGACATGTATAATATATGAACCTAAATATATAGACATCATTCATGAGCCAACATGACACTGTCCAAAGCCATGTTCCTTGTCATCATAAGTTGGTTAATGTTCTAAGAGTATCAATGTGATTAATGGGAAATTTTTACACTTTATAAATAATAAAAATAAATTATGGATTTTAATTATAAATATAATAGTAAAAGTCCATAATTTGGACATATTATATCAAATTAATAATGCATTTTCAATTATAAATAAGACCAAACCTTCCATAGTAAATTTAATGCAAACAAAAAATCATATATTGAATAAAAAATATTCTTTTGTGATAAAATTTTTAAATGAACAATATAAATATAATTCAACATGTCCAACACAAGAGACCCAAAAATAAATAAAATTAAATACACCACACTCTTCATGTGGTACACACAGTAATAGACAGTGTCCACTATCTCCATGTCCTTGAATTGGATCCCATGGTCCATATCTTTATGAATAGAAACATCACCAAAAATAGATAAAAAAAATATAGAATGAAAATCTACTTTTACACTTAATTTTTATATATAGTGATTAATCTCATACACTAGTAAGATGCCTTTGAGGATTCTATACACGTCCATTTAAAAGATAAAATAAAAATTCTAGTTTAAAAATATATAATGAAAATAAATTTGTATCTCGTAAGGGAGGATAATTAAAATAAATAATATATTTTATAAAATAAACAATGATATGAAAATTTAGAAAATATACATAAGATATTGAATCTTTATTTTTTGATATAAAAATATAATGATAATGATATTTATCTTTTATTTAAAATCAATAAGTAGGTATCAATAAATAACCAAAAAATAAGGAATTATATAAAAATATAACAAAATAATTATGCATACTCAAATATCACACATCATTAAGTATCATGGGATACATCCAGGCGTATCGAGGGACACAATATAGGTTTTAAACTCTCAGAACCATCCACAATATCATATAATTATGATCATGAATTACCATAAATCCAACTTACCCATCCTCATAAAGAGGTTTTTTTTTAAAAAAAGACAGATATCATTAATGAAGAAGATCAGCAGATGTATATATGAAAATTCGCAAGGGGAAATTGTCCATCCAGAGCTGGTTGGCATCAAAGGGGCCTAATTCCGCCAGCTGGTGGGCCGCATTGTTTCCTTCCCTTTTGGTAAAGGAGAAGGTGAAGAATGAAAAGCATTGGCGGAGCAAGAGAATTCTAATGATGATGAGGCCAAATGACTGGAGTCTTCCGCCGTTGTGGTTAATGGAATCAATCACGATGAGGCAGTCAGACTCAATGCTAATATCAACCCATCCACAATCCAAAGCTAGTATCATACCTTCTAGGATGGCATTAGCCTTAGCTACAACTGGTTCCCAAATGCATGATGTGATTCATATTTTGCAGCAATGATTTCCCTAGATGATTTCGGGCCAAGAGACCGAGGGAGACAACATCATCCTTGGGGAGAGATGTGTCTAAATTGATTTTAAGAATCCCTCCTATTGGGGGGTTATAATGAGGGGGCGGGATGGGGGAACTTCTAGAATTTTATTTTTATTGTGGTGTTTCCATCCCTAAATCCATTAAGTGGCCCGTTCAGTCCATAATTCAAAATATTTATGCAAGTGATGGAAAACAACATCATTACGCTGGACACAGATGATCCAGGCCAGGGTGTAGAGTAAAACTGCATTAGCCGATGAGATAGAGGAGAACTAGCGCATCAGGAGAGTGGGGAGGTCAGAATCCATGGCCAGTGATGCATCTAGATACAAGACCCATTTCTTCCAAATTTCCTTAGCTCCTAGGTAGTGAATGATGGCGGGAAAAGTGGTCTTTGGGATGTTCGGGTAGAAAGGGAATAAAACGGCATTGGACATATGTCGGTAAATGAGAAAGGTCACGGTAGGGAGGGTGCCCGTGCATTCCTTCCTAAAAAAGTGGCATATTTTTTGGGTGATGTTGAGCTTCCAAAGTGATTTCCATGGTCCCTCATTCTGGCCGATTGGGTTGTTTCCAAGAGCAAGCCTGTATCTGGATCTCACCGTGTATTTGGCCGACATGTCATTTCTCCAAATGTGATGGTCGGGGCCTGCGTCTGGGACCCAGGGGATGCTTAGGATAATTATTTGGTCTCTTTCGTTAAACCATTCATGAATCTTATCTAAACACCACCACATCCCTTGGTCGGAAAGGAGGCATCTGACAGTGGTGTCTTCAAAGCCTAGTTGGGCATGGGAGGTATCCCGCATACCTTCCATATCGATTAGCCAGGGATCGGTCCAGATGTTGATAGATGAGCCATTCCCTATCCTCCAGCCCAGTCCTTTTTTAAGAGATTACAGGCCCCCCAGATGCTTCTTTAAAGGAATCTAGGACAAGGTCCAAGAGAGGAAACATGGAAGTCAATGAGGGGAAAGTACTTAGATCGTAGTACCTGTGCATAGAGGGATGATGGAGAGTTAATAAGGTTCCATCCATGCTTGGCCAATAGTGATTCATTTAAGAGAAGAATATTCTGGAATCTCATCCCTCCCTCTGACTTGGGTGTGCAAAGTTTCACCCAGGCCATCCATTGGGTTTTATTCCTTCCATCATTTTTCCCCCACTAAAAGTTGGCAGTACGTGTATGGATGTAGTTGAAGATGGCCATCAGGATCTTAAACAGGGACATAAAATAGCTAGGGATAGACTAGATGATAGCTTTAATGAGGGTCTCTTTGCCTACTTTTGAGATTCTTTTTGGGGTCTAACCTTGAATTTCTTCTCAATCCTGTCCACCAGATATGTGAATATTTCTTTTTTGGACTGTCCAATCACCATGGGTAGCCCGAGATAATTTTGGTGTTTTTCAAACACATGTATACCAATGTACAACCCTTGTTTAGGGAATTAGAAGTTCATAAACTAACTATTGTTTCCCTCATCCCTAGCTTCCCTTTTAGTTACATAAATATTTCTTTTATGTTTTGTATGTATAACTCAAAATAAATACAAGTAATGAATTTATGAAATTCACAAATTATCAACTATTAAACATCCATAGAAAAAAACAATTTTTATAATAATATAGAATTATTACATAATAATAAATAAAAAAATTCAACCATATTATCAAAAGGGTGTATCCAACTGTTGTAAAAAAAAAATACCACATTTTTTCTTACATAAAAAAACCCTTATACTTGAATGGATCATTTGAATAATTATATTATATTTATAAAATAAGAATAAATCAAATCATTAATATAATATCTATTTATAATTCAATAAAAATCATTTGAAAATTTATGCAACACTTTGTGAGAAACATTAAAAAAATAAAAATATATATATTTCCATTCAAAACTCCCTTAATAATCCATGTAACTTGTATTAATGCTTGAAAATCATCCATAAAGTCAGTATATATAAACTTTATTGGAGTAAATTTGATATAAAATCATTTTAAAACAATCCATAACCTAATAATTTTTCAAATAAGTGGATGAGTATAAGACTACATACCATTAGGGCTTCTAATGAGATTATTATAGGTATCAATAATGCAATAATCCTTATTTAGGAATCAAAATAAATCATAAATAAGTTATTAAAATCTAAATAACCAAATCACATTATCCAAAAAAAGGTTTAGATGGTTATTAAACCTATTGGGTACCTATAAATCAATGATACTACTTTAATTAAAGTGTGAATGGATAAATAAGGTATCCTCTAAAATTAATCAGTATATGTTATTGACTGAAATGGTATATAGTAAAAACTGTATGATTATTTATAAGTGAATAGGTTAAATTTAACAAAATACCATTAGTGTATAATGACTTTTCTATTAGTAAATTTTTGGTCTATAAGTGTTTATTGTTGAATTTTTTATCACAAAAACATTAAAGGGAAGGGGTTGTGAGTGTTTATAGAATTGAATGACAAAACAGAACAATTAAAAATAAGTACAACTAACCTATAGTTATCAAGAAGGATGGTCATCTTCACTAGAGTGGTTAAAACATGTCCATGAAAATTAAATCAATGGAAATTGATTAAACATTACTATTGGTTATGCCAATATATGAGAAAACCGAAATACCTACTTAGCAATTATATATTAAGATGTATAAACTCATTAATAAGGATGTTTTAGGACCCTATAAGTATTCCTATAATCCTAAAATATAAATAATTATTTTTCACCTTTTTTAGGTTTTGTTGAAACTAGAGACACCCTATGGGGTGAATCAGGGTGATGAAAGGATTAATTTTTTTTAAGTTATTTATCTTCCTTTTACTATCTTGTACCCATATTGGAAATAAATATATTCAAATTGTTACTATTATATGTTAAATAAGTAAAATAATTACCAAAATTTATGAAATTACATCATACATAGAAAACATATATTTTACTCAGTTCACCATAATGGGATATATCATATAGGTATACACTAACATTGTGAAAATGGGTTCTCCCCTTATTCAGCATGCCTAGGGTTTATTCATGAATGTAAGCTTCCCCTACTTCGGTGTGATGATGGCGGCTCAGTTTTGTCCTCTCGAGATATCATCTCGGAGGTGTTCTGTCTTGGAGACGGCTTCTTCGGGATTTTGTATCAGAAGTGGAGAATCGCTGGTGTCTTCAGCGTGGTTCTGGTACGGCTCTGTCTAGCTCTCACACTTTTGTCTTGGTGAAGGTGTGACCTAGCGATGTCACCAGTGGTCATAGCTCGGTATGGTGACAGAATTTCATGTCACTTCCGATGGTTTGTCCTTAGCATCAGCTCTTGATGGCCATTTGATTTCAGTTTTTCAACGATATGACTCGACTGCATTCAGTGGCTTGGTTTTGAATTCTTTATTGCTTGGTGTCGGCTTTTGGAATTTAGATCAGGTCTTGGATGCTATCTAGATTTGGGAACATTCTAGTAGGTGTTTTCATTTTCTCCTATTCAACTTAGAGGGGGGAGGGTTTGTTTTGGTTTTTCAAATTTAATTTGATGCATTATTGGTGTTCTTATGGTGGTTTCATTAACTGAGGTGTCTATATTCTTCCCATTGGTACCATCCTTCTTATGTGGTTTTTTTAATTTGGAATCCAAAGTGGGTTCTTCTATGGATTCATTCTGATTGGCTCCAGACCAGAGCGGTGTTTCCGTCTTAGACCTTCTCAGTTCCCTGCATTGACAATACTCTATCGATATGTTGTTGGATCTTTCATTTATAGGTGAAAAATATTAGGCTCCACTTTTCTTGGTTTTTCCTCCATATTGGGTTGTTGCTCGTTTTTCTAATGGGTGACTTATGGTCATGATGGGGTTCTTCGAGTTTTGGTCCCAACGGTGACTGTTGTGGGAGAGTTCGACTTGGATCTACCCTTTTTCTTATTTTTATGACTCTGATGGTGATTTGGTTCTCTTAAGTATTTTGAGTCTTTGGTGGAATCTTCATTTGTTTGGTTCAGTCCTGGAGGTGGGGAGTTGTGCAACTAGACATGATCACTTGGAACATACCCAGGGGAGGATTTAGAACTAGTGGTTCACCTTTTTAGTTCTTTTTAATTTCAGTTGTTTGAGAGGGTATGGCGTAAGCCATCAGATCATACATGTTCTTTGACACAGGACACTTGCTAGCCAATTATTCTTGCATCATTGGAGTACATCATCATGTTTTTATATTGGAAAGTGGATGCTTTGTGTTTCAAACAGGTTTTCACTCTTTTTTCCTTTTGAGTGTGATTATCTTATGTCATTGAAGTCCTTGGGTTTCCTCCTTCTTCCCTTAAAAGGGGGTCATATCAATAATAAAAATATTTGAAGGCCTTCAGGCCATTGGATGGAGGAAAAATATTAGAATATGCCAAAATCCACAGAAATTTACTAGTTGTATGGATACCAACATAAATCATGGGAACTCCATACTAGGATCACATTGTTTATAATTTTAGGGGCTCATTCACTCCTTGTCTAAGGTGCACTTCCTATTCTTTACTCCCATGCACTACTTCGGTGAAAATATTTCAGGATTTATAGAATTTCAGGTCTCCTCAATAGATATGGAACATAATGGTTTTTCTCAATTCAATAAGAGTCTTTATATGCATCTCACACCAAATTAAATGATTTATTGCTCATACATTCATTTCACTCCTTTTATTATATACCAGATTATATTAACTCATCAATGAGGGAGTTAATTGTTTTTATTTATTAACACTATCATAACATCATATCTTCACAAAATGTGGATAATTCAAATAGAAGTCATCCTGTTTTTTTCTCATCTTTGAAAACCCTAGGTTTCAATAAAATTGTACATTTAATGATCCTTATTGCTTTAGAATATTTAAATAAAATATTATCTACTGTTCTACTTGATCTCTTAAATAACATATACGAAACACCACTTGATAATTTGAAAAAATATTATTGGAACCATTATTCATCAAATAACCGTGATCTTGTAACCCCATGTGCATAACCACAAGAATGAGTACCGGCATGTAACCCTTATTGTGTGACTCCTCAATAGGATTTATAGCATGTGACCAATGTTCACATGCATCCTCTTTCTAAATTTGGTTTCATATCTCTAGTCACATGAATACACTTTCTAATTGTGGTTGAATATCTGTAGTCACATGACACTAATTGATTAATCTCAAATTCTTGAATCTTGATTTTTATACTATTAAAAACATCCCATTCATGTGCCTCCATATTATATCTAAAATCTTGAATCCAGTTGCGTAGCCCAGCACATGACTTAGATCACATGATTTTCTTTATTTAACGTACCTTGTCCTTAAACTTCTAATCTAAATCACATATATTAATCATGTTTATTTCTACAAAATTATCTGAATTATTAGCATATTTATAGGGAAATTTAACTAACTTAATATCTGAAAATTCATTCCACCGCTTATTCCACTAACTTATGACACCACTGTATCATGTGACCATTCTGCACAACTCAGGTTCTGGACAAAAAATAACAAATATGATTTTGTGTCTCTCGCTTTCATAGGTTCTATAAAAACATCACTGTTTAATAACATAAATTTTCAGACCTAAAGTAGAACGAGTCTCCTATCACAAACCACCTCTTTTTTCTATCTCATTTGATCATGATACCATTTAATAAAACAATAACCACCTCTGATATCATATCATCCATTATATGAATCATATAAACTTACAAGGAAATGTAATTCACATGATTCATCAACTATATATTATTAAAATAACCCAGAACACGTGTTTCATTCATCATGTAACCTTTCCAAGCTCAGGATCATGGAATTTCATAATGATTCCCTCATTTATAAAAATAATTATGTTATATTATTTACATGTCCAGGTCATGAAATTAATTAAAAAAATATTTGTTCTATTAACTCGATAGGACTTATTATATCATGTGACTCTCTTATGAATACATTCTCTATGTGACATCAACCACTTCCATACATTCCTATTCATTATAAAACTCTGACCTCTACTCAAACTTCTTCAAAAATAACTCTACTCTACAATAACTCCTACATGAAAATACTCTAGTCACATTATATTAAATATTCTACTTGATTTTTATACATATGGAAGTGTTTTTTTCATTTCTCCACACAAATTCCCCATAGATTTTGTAATCTCTAGTATCATTATTTGAAAATATGACTGAAAAATTTCAACACTGCACATAGTTTTATTCTAACATTCTCCCAATTTTTTTAATACTGTCATAAAACCATAACCTATCATATTCATCAAAAATTTCAAGGATAAGGATTTATGATTTTGTATTCCCTTTGTACCCCCTATTAACTTCAAAATTCAACGGGCCATGCGGATCAATATTTTTTCATCACACTCTCTCCCCCATAGGGACTCTTTTTATTTGTCTTTTATTTTAACTCCCCCATTCTCATATAACTCTATAATGGATTCCTTAATAAATATTTATTCCCCTATTAATCAATATTCTCTAGGAAACTTATATTCCAATACCTTCATAACCAAGTCAGGGCACACAATCTTCTTTATCAGCTACAATATTACTCTTAAATTTTTCATTGATTAAAATTACCACGTACCATTTTTGTCATAATAAAATATTCTAACCCTAATAAGTCAAAAATCAATTTAGGAAACAATATATTAATTAAAAAACAATAAAAAAATATGTTTCACTCACTTACTTTCATTTATACTAGTATATTTTAATTTTTTTCCCTTTTAACTCACCCTTTGATCTCAATCATACATTCACTAAAATTTCAATATATTAACAATAAATCATAATTTTTGTCAGACATACCACATTTTTATAAAAATGACATAAATTTTTTATAATAACTTCAATGGACTACATGGTATCAGTGATCTTCAATTATTCACAGGACTCCTTTTTCGGATAAGGACTAACATCTAAGATTTCTCGTCACCAAATATCCATAAATCTAACGTTGGATGAATATATATTAATGATAAAAATTAATGAGACTATTGAAAATGTTTAATTACTCTTCAAAATGGGGATATAACTTGTATTGAATGCTATTAATCTCTATGTAGCTTATTGTTACCACAAAAGAAGTCTGATGATACCATATTGTTAAAAAAAGACATATAGACCTGAAATACCTGAATTTTCTTATTTCTCCAGAATTTTTTTTATATATCTGTTCCTATAAAACATTTTTTTATTCTTAATACCAATGGTTGAATATTTAAAATTACTTGGATTCATTGGATCATTCAAATATAACATTGAAAACATTTCTGCTTCAATTTAGGCTCTTCATCATTTGTTCCTTCTTTTTATCAACATGTGACTTTAAAAATCATATTTTAGGATCAAAATTTTTACATGAAACATATTTTTTATTCTGAAACTATATGTGAATTTCAAGAATTTGTATTATTCTTATCACATGAAAACATTCATCATAATCCTAAGTTCTCTTCCAAAACAATCATATGCTTTTTAAAAATTTTATCCCCATGGATTGTATCTACAAGTTAATTCTTCACCGCATTTATTAAGATTTATAAAATATTTAAATATATAGGGGAGAGAGGAACTAGATGAATCCTAAAATAGATAATTGTAGTTTTCCATGATAGACCAACTCGTTGCTTCTGTATTTTCTAAAATCATTTATTACGGTAATGCTTTGAACAAAATCATATACATATATTTTCTATTGATTTTAAAAAAAATCCCTTTACTTTTTAGGCTTATACTCAATTGAATGTATTGAACATTTATTTTACTCTTTTATCTTCATACAGAATTCCAGCCAATTGAGTCATTGGATTGATAATTCTTTCTAAAAATTCAAATTATTATTCTTTTTGTAGCTTCTATATGTTTCTGCTTATTCATATTTTTAGGATTAAAAATAGAATTACATGTTTTCTTCATTGATTCACTTCAAATATTCTTCTCACAGTTACTCCTCTAATAGACATCTCTTTATCTTTCCTTAACATGTCACCTCATGGCGTTACTTGTGAAACCACCAAGGATTACATTTAATGTCTCCTTTATTTCATCCATAATATCCACCCCATTAATTTCCTTCAATAGTGTGCCTATCCTCAGATACAAATAATTCTTAGTCAGGATTCAAGTATATTATCCTTTTTCCTTCTATATTTGATGAAATTATATCTAAGATGGTTAATGTGAGTGAATCTTAATAGGTGCTTAGTGTACCATTGATAAATCTACTTTTTTACTCTAAGAATCTAAACCTAATTTCTATATTAATAACATGTCTTCTAGTAAAAACATTCTTATTATATTCCACTAGAGTTGAGGACCTCATTATTTTTTATTATTCCTCCCCTGTTTTCTTCAAGTTGTAGTATCCTTTCAAATTCCCATGATTAGAAAAAATGGAACTTATCTAGTTAAAAACAAACCTCATTTAATTATTTCTCAACTAATATGTTAGTTTATTTAGTGTTATTATTTAAACATTAATACCTCTAGATTCTAGACACATACTCATATTGCATCCCATTTTTCAATAATATTATCACTTCATAAATACTATTATCTGAGATCCATTACATTTATATTTTTTAGATAACTTCTTCATATTTTTAGATTTATCAATATTCTTCCACTGATTTATATATTTTAGATACAAATAATTTCATACTCCATGGATAAATGATTCCTTATAGAGAAAGACTACCTTTTCTTTTCCCTTAGTAAAATTGTGCTTTCTCTCATGCCCCTTGATCTTTTTGTCATTCTCATTTGGATATGATTATATCTTATTAAACATAGAAAATTATTTATATATAGATTTTATCCACTCTTCTAGATATTTTTTTAATGTATAAAAGTTTACTTCAATTATTTCTCAATTACCATCTATTTTTTAATTTCTTGGGATAATTCTTAAATTAAACACCTTATTTCATCATTTTTTAACCCATTATTATAATTTATGTTTTCAAGGAAACTTCTACTATCATTAGCCTGTTGTTTTCTATTGACATATAATAAATTATTTCATAGTCCACTTAATATATGATCTCCCACTGATCCACCTTATCTTAGATTGGATTGATATCTTCTTGTTCTCCTAACACTATCTCTGAGTTGATGACCATACATCATAAAAATATTTTCCTTGTCATAGTTCTCATCATACGCGAGTATTTCATCTTCACAATTAAATTCTCCAAATATTTTCCTAAAATCAGATTCATAGTTAATGGGAAACATGATTTTTCTTCTTTTATATATAATTACTTCTTCTTTGTGATTCTCATTATTCTTATTTTGATCTAAAATAGTGGCATTTAAACATTTACTATCATTGTATTTTTATTCAATATTTATTTTTATCTCCATATTTTTTTTGAATTCACCAGATTAGTTTATTAGTCTATTAACCCTTCTAATATTTACTCAATATATAATCATATCACATCAATATATTCTAATTATTCATTCAAAAAACAAAAAATATATTTCATTTTTAACTATTTTAATATCTAATTCTTCATGATCACCATAAAGTTCTACCATAAGGTAAACTAAAAACTTTGGTTATGTATTCAAATTATTTTCTAGCACATTTGTCTCTTAGTATAAATCTGAATTTCCAAATTTATAAAAAAACATATACCGTATTTTTTAGAAAAGATGACAGAGTTTAATTAGAACCATTCACCTCGATTTAAGTACATGATATCCTAGGAGTTTTCTTCTTTTCTATTTATTATTCTTTCCATCATCCATAGGTAATTATTTACCAGTCATTTTTAGTATGTTATAATATTTACTAGTTTTAAAAACATTTTTGATGGGTTTATCATAATCTCTATTGCCTCTATTGTTTTTTCTATAAATAGTTTTGTGGTTATATACATTTCAAAAGTGGTATCACATTGAATGGTTTCATAGTGAACCACGCATGAGAATGATTTGTTCAATATATTTCTTCACTATATTTCCAATTAATTCACTATGATTTCTCAAGCCAACATATCTTCATATAATAATTATAACCTCTTCACAAAAAACTTGTAAGAACATAATAATTTAATTATGAAAACCATAAAAATTAAATTTTCACTTAAAACTGGAGGCTACTTCCTATAATATATTATAATACAACATTTGTTATATATTATAAGGTTTAACAATCAGATAAAACCATTAACCTTTGATTCCACATATTATAACTATAGACACCCTAAGAGTGAGGATGAGTTTAGGTAATGATCAAATTGAATTTTTTTTTTAGTTTTTTATCTATAGATTAGGATATTATTCCCATGTTTGAATGATTTATTCCAAACCTATTGTTCTAGTATGTATAATAACTAAAACTGTAACAATGAAAACAAAAAATTAAATAATTCACAGAATACACATATTTTACTCGGGTCACCATAATGGGAACTGTCTAAGTAAAACACACTAATGATGTTTTAATGTGCCTAAATCCACTAATTTTCAATTGTTTTATGGATACAATGTTTTAATAATTATCACTATATGCAAGGATTTCTACCTTTACAATTTTTTTGGGCTTAGTCACTTTTCACAAAAGTCGCACTGCATCTTCTTCACTCCCACAAACTCCTTCTATAACACTCCGACCCAAACTACCATGTACAAGATGGAGAGTCACATGATCTATTGTGTACCTACCCACAAGAGGATTTATTCTAGTATAAAGGGTATGATGTTTGTATATGGAGATACTATACCCTAAGTATAATATCCATTCACAAATAATATAATTAAATATTATAATCAGTGTAACATGATAAAAACAATATAAAATGATATTATAATTCATGGAACCCATGTCATGTAAATATATTAACAATCTCGCAAAGTGGAAAGTCAAATTAAAGTAATATACATGCATGTAATAATAAAATAAAAATTCTATAATCCTCTAGAGACTATATTAGACTACCACCATCTCTTTTCTCAAAAACTCAACCATCTACCATATTCTCCTTGCTCTTTTCTGGATTCTAGTAAATTAATTCTTAAAATGCATAAAACTTCGCATATAGGGTGTGAGTAATAAAACCATATATGAAGACACCAATTTATCTTTAACATGCTTTCCAATGTATGTTAGGTGTATTCCCTGGTAAAAATATATGCACAAGAAATCATAACCATTCTTCTATTGAGCACCCATATACTAACAAATATTCCACACCTCTGGTCACACCTGCTTCAGATCCATGATGAAAATATTATCAGAAAGTTAGAGATTCTCAAGAACAAGACACAATATTGGAAATATGTTACTCGACATCCTCACGTAATCTAGTGCACCTGCTACTCAATATCTACAAGGAGTCAAGTTCTAGCACATTCCTCAATATACTCAAGTCTTTTAGTTCTATTTGAGACATAAGGCTATCATGATCCTACCCCAAGATGAGTTCTCCATCATCATTGGAATATGACATGTGCACTTCCCCTCTATGAGATAATTATACCATGATGGACACATGTCATGAATAATAACAATGACATCCAATGCCATGGTAACACACATAATAAGGAAAATCATAATTTAACAAGCATATCAAGTCATCATGATATTATAATTGGAAACACATAACAATATGTGACCAACATCAATCATAGTAACAAACTAATCTATCCATTATCATGATAATAAGGATCATATATGGGTATCACAAAAATGCACGCTTCCATAAGTTGTAACCATAAATCAAGAACAAAAAACATTACCTCAAATAATGAACAAAGAAAATAAAAGTATACAAGGTCCTCAAATGATAAGGAAATCTCAACCTCAAGGTTGTTGACTAAGAAATCCAAATTTCATCATGTAATATAAAACAAAACATGTAAAAAACATATATAGAAAGTATCACATGTCAAATATGTATAAATCAAATTTTCATTTATCATTGATAAATTTTAGTATTAATACTCAAGATAATTTATTGTCAAGAAGGTAATTATAGAATCACATATCATAAATAGTCCACCAATAAAACCAATTCAGAGGTATATTAAAGTTGTGGTCACAAATTCACTAGATTTATTATCAAATTAAGGAAAAATCATGAATTACTCAGTAATTTAAGAAAAAAGAATAAATTTTATCCAAATATCATCGATACCTCATCAAAAAATCAATAGAAAACAAATTCAATAATAATAAGGCCTTATAATGACCATTCTAGTTTAATTATCTAGAAACATCATTGTTCATTAGAACTCTAACTCCATTCAAAGGGTTTTTTCATTGACACATTGAATCCTCCACTAATATACAATGGAATAATCAAAATATTAAGGTTCCATCATTAATTTGTCATCTAGATAAGGTATATGAAGATGATTCAATAACTATTTCCTATATAACATTCATTTTTGGGGGTGGATCTCAATTTGATCAAGAAACAATGTAAACATACTATATCTTAAAATGATCTATGAATAAAGGGATAATTATTCATCATATCATGATATAAAACATAGATCCATCATATTTAAATGTTTATATCACAAGGAGGATGAAGTATTTGTCATAAAACTAATGAAAACTAACCATTTTCTAGTATCTAGGTCAGTCAGAGCTTGAATAAAAAAGGGATAATGTATGGGACAACATTCATATCAAAGAAATAGTTCTTAAATTTGAAATGGGGAAATGGGGTTGGAATTAGATATTAAACTATAGGTTAAACCGTGTGAAATTAAATTATGTGTGTTATATTTAATGTAACCCCATACTGGATAGTGTTCATGGAAAATGGCATGAATTATGGCTTGACCATCAGCTGGCCAATGGGGTATGTTGGAATCTATAGACCTACAGTAACCCCACCAACTAACTGATGTATGTATTAGGCTACCATTCATCTAAGCCTCATCTTAATTCTTTCACTATAATAACATAAAGTCGTTTCCAAAAAAATTGAACTCTTAAACACCAGAACTAGAGATGAAACATTAGTAGAGTAATGAATTTATAACTTAAAAAATAATACATTGAATAAAAACATGGATGTTAATATTATCCCCTTTAATGACTTCCCATCCATGAGAATTACCATTAATGGTTATACTGAAACAACATGGACCATTGAGCCTGAATATCAACCTTCACTCCCATTTATCATCCGAGATTCATCTGTGCCACAATATAATCTTGACTTGTGACACCATCTTCCATTAAAGTAATTTCACACTCAAGTCTACAATCTACATTGGGAACTCCACATATGATGCATCAGACTCTAACTCAATATCATCATTATTGATGACATGAGTGGAGTTATACATGTACCTCCATAACTAAGATTTTTGAAACATATGTGCGTACATCAATGTTGAGAAACAAGATAATGATGGTGTTCCAATGTTCCAACCTACATGGGGATCACAAAGGGTCCAATATAGCACAGTGAAAGATTCTCTTTTTTACTCAAATTTCGACGGTCTAATTGAGGATTCATTTTCAAAATAACTTGATCACTTATATGAAAACCCAATGGTATCCTTTTCTGTTTTGAATTAGAATTCGTTCTTTTATGATCTTTTATCTACAACTTTTCAATTAGATACACTCCTGATAAGGTCTTTTATACCATGTTGGACCCCAAAATTGATGCCCCAACATCCTTGTTCCAATAAAACATTGAACGATATATCCTTTCATAAATATACTCATAAATTCTCATCCAATTTTAAGAATGGTAACTATTTTTTATGTGAAATAAACCAAGGATGAGTGATCAAACAAAGATTTATCAAATTCTAGGATGCAATCCCAAATCATATTCATCAATATGAAAATTATCTTGTTGTATTTTCCATCTGTTTGGGGATGTTTTTTTGTGCTCAATACCATATGAATACCAAAGGCCATCTATAATCCCTAATAAAATTTATACATAAAATGTGTATGACTATCAGATATAATTCACAAGGGAACTTCATGTTAGAATATAATCCCCTAAAAATATATCCTTCCTAGCACGTTTACTGAGTGAGTCTCTCATATCAGTAAAAAATGTAAAACTTTTGTTAGCCGATCAACAATCATCCAGACAGTTTGATGACACTTTTAGGTCTTGGGAATCCTCAACACCAAGTACATTATGAATTCTCACAACTTAAACATGGGAAATCTAAATGGATGGAGTATCCCACATGGATACTGGTTCTTAGATTGTATCCTCTAGTAGGTAATCTACTAGATTACAAATTCAGCAATGTCCCTCTTTATTCATGGCCCCCTTAATTTCCACCTAAATTCATGGAAAATAATTGTCCCTCTAGGATTTACCACCCACATAGAGGTATGGGGGTCTCTCATCTTATCATCCTCAATGGAAGAAAGGAATACAACTCTCTTATTCATAAAGATCGCATCATAATAATCCAATGACCAGCTATGAATTTGATAACCTCCAGCTAATTGTTCCAACATCACTACACAATATGGGTTTGTCTCCTACCCAACCATTACTCAATATACTAAAGAATATTTTAACACCAGTAGAACACATTTCCTTGATATCAAATCCTTAGAATCATTCATCCTTCAATTATCCAACAGTCTCATTAGGCACCACTTCCCCTATGAAGATCATTCACTTTGATCCCAATATACCAATGTCTTAACACTAAGATAATATATAATGATTTTTCCTCTCCATGATGCATAATACAACTCAAATTAAAAAGTATGGTGATGTTGTATCTAAAACCTATGCCTCAATTTCATGCCATGATGTTTGAATATTTAGTTATGCCCCTTGTGGTTAGTGTAGACAACAAACCTCTAACTGAAGAGATAATGTCGTCAACACTTTAATGAGTAAACCATGATGACCGACTCGAGTTCATTAGTAGGATAGTTCCATACATGGGTTCATAACTGGCGTAACTCATAATCTATTACTCACTCCAACAACATTAGTGCTACTTCCAAATGAATGATTAATGCATAAAATTAAATAGTGTAACTAATCCCTATCACAGGAAGTATTAACATTGGAGTTGTATCCTACCTCTTTATTATATCAAGAAATTATTCTTCTCAATGGTTTAACCACAATAACTTCGCTCACTTATTCATCAATGTAGTCATATGTACTGCTAAATAGGAGATGTATGAAATAAAATGTTATTAATATCCTATTAAACCCATAAATATCCTAATTTAAAACACATTATTGTGACATTTCCAAGACAAAATTGCCTCTTTTTTCTTTAGTTTCATGGATATTCTTGTCTTAGGCACCAAATTTAACAATAATTTCCCCTCATGAATCAATTTTACACTTCGACATATTGGAATAAAGTTTATGTACTTGAAGAATACTCAAGACTACCTCAAGATGTATGGAATGCTGCTCTGGGGTCAATGAGTAGATGAATATTTAATCAATGAACTATAGAGAAATAGTTTTCTTCTTGTATTAATTTGAAATATTTTAATATATATTTCCATATCTAGGTGTTGAGATGGTAATAAATTTCAAGGCCTGGTGTTCCTATAATTAAATTTATATAAATTTTATGTATATTGTACACAGTACATGAAAAGGAAATGGGATAAGTCTTAAATGGTTGCTCAAATGAAAAATTTAGAGTTATGGTTGAGTCTGGAATGTGGTGTCCACCCTAGGCGGGACATAAATTTTGTCGGCATGAGGCATTTGTTGGAAATACCACCTAAGAAAAAGTTGTAAATATTATAATTAAACATAATTATATTACCCATTATTTCATTTCAAATAAATTTTTAAAAAAGACCCAGATTGGAAATTTGAGAGCGACATTGAGTTCGTATTGGGGATTCATACCTAAGGGTGACATAAAATAAGAGGGCTTGGAAGACTCAAATTCTACAACCATTTGTGGGAATTTTAGTTTTTTTCTAAAAATAAAAACATAAGAGATTAGAATTAGGTTTATCTTCTAATTATTTTTCTCACTCTCTCTCTGTCCTTTGAAAAAACAAGAACAAGCCACATAAGGATCCTTGTTGAATCGCTACAGAAGTGAGACTAACATGTTACAACCAATGAATGGATCTATCGAGGTATGATTCATGTTGTTTTTATCCCCCTAATTTTAAATTCTGGATTTATTCATGAATTCATCATGAATTCTTTTTTTATGTTAAGGAGATGTCCAAAAGAACATATCCATCACTTGATCCCAATTTTGAATCCCCTATTTGTAGTGTTATTTGAATTTAATTTTTTATTCGTCAAAACACTACAAAATTATCAAGCGGAGGCAACTGTTGTGAAGATATCGACGTGAGGCTCCAAAATATCTCCTATTTTCAAATTTTCTGACCACTAGACTGGTTCCAATGGTATTTAGAAAAAGGTAGTGGCACTGCTCTGGTGAGGCCGCAGGTCGATGACGGTGGGCTTTGAGGTATCCTAGACCATGGAGTTTGGTTGGCTGACCGAGGCTGGCTAGAAAGAGGAGGCATGGGGAATTGGGGCCTGAAGTATAGGTCTTGGATATTCATAGGATCTAAGGGGGAAGACATAGAGGCTGATGCTGATGGGGGACTGAGGATGGGACATGGCATTAGGAAACATGGGGATGCCACCTTGATGAGGTGGAGGAGCAGAGGTTGGTAGGGCCAAGGTGGAAGTAGGCCGCTGGTCCAAAGTGGAAGGTTAGGCCAGGAGTATGTTTCCAGCCCAAAGATTATGGTTATGCTACATGGCTTTTTCATGGGCTGGTGAGACGACCTGGACCGTCTGGAGCAGGCTGGCGCAGGTGGAGTGGGCCGGCCAGAATGGGCCGAGGTAGCATCAAACAGCCTTTTATCCTAATCTAGGTGTATTTCTAATGCGTTGTATGCGGACACACATTTATATCATTGAGATTGACCTTTAAATCCAATTTATAAAAATTTGGGTTCGGTTTCATGGATTGGTGGCATGAAATGCCTATGTTTATTATTATTATTATTATTATTATTATTATTATTAAGTAATATTATTTTTGAACATATATTCATAACAGAACATAAAATTGATGTGATTTCAGTGGAATCATTACCCTAAAATTGAGGTGGAATTTTCAAGAAAAATTTTAGGCACTTAAATTGAAATAATGGTGTGGGCCTCCTGAGACCCGGTTTTGGTGTTTGCGGTGAAATGTAACTTTTTCACCTGGTGTCCATTTTCAACGAATGAATATCCAATACCATGTGATTTTCTATGAGGATCGCAATAAAATTATCCATATAACTATATCATGATCAAGGCATGGGACCCTTGAGATTCCATTTGAGCATAATGTGGTGACGTACACCCTTCGCAACAGATGCCTGATCGAGGCGATTGAATAGTCGATCATGTGTGTTTCTATGCAATGATTGTAATGGTGTGATCAGTTTGGATGTGAAGAGACATATTCGTGATCTCATAAAAAGGTAAACATTGAAAGGAATATCGTAGGAAGATACTTTTGATGTGTTTGAAGAGAATCCATGACAGTGATCAGATAGGTTTTCCAGAGTAGTACTAGGATAACTCTGTAGCTGGGCTAGGATATGGAATTTCTCGATGGATGTTATAGGCTATCCTTCTAGTTGTATTGGGAACTGGTGTTCCCTAATGATATTTCCATGTTACACTCCAGTATTATTTGTTCAGTGGAGTTCCTCATCTTTTTGGGAATACCCACCAACTAGGCTGGGCAGCAGCGTTCCCCGATGACTTTCCTGGCGTAACCCTCCAGCTAGGCTAGTAAGTGACGTTTCACAAAAATTTCATTAGCCTTACACTATATTAGTGTCTCTGTATTGGTGTTCCCTGATAACTATTATAGATGTCCCTCGACTATGTGTAATAGTGAGGAGGTGTGGTTTGACAAACCTTTAGACTCACGAGGAGGAGCGGTGCTTTCCTCCACTAAGATGTGTCCTTGGGATGAGAAATGAAACAATGTGTGTAGTAAATAGCTTCCCAAAGAGGATTGTATCATGGTGTGGTGATTTGAGACCCTTTGACTTATGCCTTCTCGAGAGATGCATGAGATGTTGGGAATCAATGAAAGATTCTTCAAGAACAATTGGTGACTCCTCTTCTTGGGCAGAGCTGTGATATGGAGATCCTCTCACTCTCTCATTTGGGTTTATTTTTACTGTGTATATATATTTCCCTCTTAAGTACCCCCTCCTTGGGTTTTTGTTACTCTCATTCCAGGAGAGGTAAAAATGGGGGTGTAACGCCACATAATTTCTGTTTCTAGATTCCAATGGTTGGAAGAGTCTAATCTCCTACTATAGGTAGAAAACAATCAATGATAAGTTCATCTTCTCACTGTTTATAGATCCTTTGGTTTTGGATGAGTTTACTTCACTCTTATTTTGAGTTGAGATATATTTTTTTACTTCTCTTTGTTATATTTACTACTTTCCACTTCAGTAAATCTCTTATTACTCCCCCTTAACCTTTTTGGGGAATAATACTAGGTATGTTTATAATCACCACTGCATGGTATTTTCTCACATGTATCATACCTTATGTAGAAAAAAGACAGGATTTATTGGGAATTTAGAGGATCTAAGTGATATGGGTTCTTAGAAGGTGTATGGTGGTCATAGCTTGGGATTCCAGGAGAAAGGCTCTTCCGACTGTTGTACTTTTCTAGTTTTCTAGCAGGTTGGGACACTTTTCTTGTTGGGTGTATATTTTTTCCCATTTACTATTTAGTTTACATTACTTTATTCATACTATTTCGTTTTTTAAGCATGTTTGGTTTTCTTTAAATCATTGTATCATCTTTTCTCCTTTCCCTCTGCATTTTTTCATTGAGAGGTTGTGTGCGTGTGTATAGGTACTTTGGAAGAGGCATCTGTGTGTTTTTTCATGCCTTTGGAACTTTTTTCCACCAACTGGCCAATGGAGGCTATATTGGGGTAGTTCCAGCTTTGAGCCCCAACATGGTTCAGGTGATGAAAGATTGGTATAAGAGTGAGGTTCATTCATTGGAACGTTTTTCAAACATTTCCTCTTAAAGAATCATTTTGGTTTAGTGACATAGTGTCAAAGTATCTTGAGAGTGGATCTCAGGACAGGGAGTCTAGTGATGGTGTAGGTGGCTGATGTATCCATTCACCCAGACCTTGATTATCAACATATCATCTTGATATGATGCAACACTTGTTGAAGGTAACAATGGTACATGAATCATACAAGATTGAGTCTTTGACTATCCTTCTCGAGACTTCTCCCCATTGTTGTTATCAATATATATATATATATATAAATATATTATCATTTTACCATTGTATTCCATAATGACATTTAGGATTCCTCTGTATTGAAAATCACCCAGGATACCGTCTTCGGTTCGTGACAATGAACATGTGAGTGACGAGGCCTTAGTTCATGGTTCGTAATGTGATCACCATACTTTCGGTAGAAAATTAGTAGCACATCCACCTGTTGAAAAATAGATAGTCCCAAAAAAGTATAATGATGCCAGTAAAAGGCTGAGCACACTTTGCAAGTTCCAACATAAGAGACCATTGATGTTCTTTGGTGATCTAGATCCTCAAGAGGTAAATCATAGGCTGAAGTTGGTGATCGGTTTTTCCAATCTTATTCAGTCACCAAAAGATTATATGGTCGGTCTAGCTTCTAGTCATTTTAAAGAGTGGATAGATGTTGGTGGGGTTTTCTTACTCAGATGCCTTAGGAGTCGGCACTCCTGTGGGATGAATTACAGTGAATGTTCTGTGAGGGTTACTACCCCTCATGCATATGCTCCATATTGATTCTAGAGATTTTGTGGTTATAAAAGGGATAGATGATATTAGTAGAGTGAACGGTATGGTTCACAGTCCATACACTCTACTCTCTTGAAATGATCATATACGGCTACTTCTGAGGATAGAAGTTTGAGTAGGGACTCCGTAGAGAGATACGAGCCAATTTTTTTCCCTTGTTCATCCCCACTTATGCAATGGTGATGGAGTGGTAACATGTTATAGAGAGCTTCATAGAAGAGGTACTCTAGATAGTTGGATCTAGTAGTGTGGGTGACAGGGCTGAGTCATCTTTTGGGGCTGGTAGGTGCTAGAGATCTCAAGCCAATATGACCTTTCAGGAGATGAATTTGGGGTGTGGTTGTACAGTGTAGGGATAGTGTAGAGCATCGTAGTATCCCATAGAGGTTCGATTCTATTCTTGTGATGGGCTAGGTTACATAGCATGGGACTTTTTTACCTAGCGTACTGAGCATCCTAGACAGATAGTGAGTGGACCACCATGGAAGAGAAGTACCATGATTAGAGATCCCCCTAGCGATGATAGAGTGATCCCCATGAAGGCTGTGCTGGAAGAGGATTAGGATGAGAAATCAATGGCAAAAAACACTATTAGGTACTCCCACCACCATGATCAGGTGGACCACATCGTTCTTAGGGAACTTACAGTCTGGGCCGCAGGCAGTTGTATGATTTGGATGTCCATGATCCCGCAACACATGAGGTGATACGAGGTGTGGAATATATCTATTATACTCATACTTCAATGTTCTTTTATACATGACCCAGTCACTATTTTATCTCATTACTCTGTGTATGGGAGTTGGAGTTCTTTATAGAGGCACTAGCACAATGGCTTTTTCATGAGTTTTATATCGGGAGAGCTTCTTCTGTGTCTTTCATCTATCAGTAGTGTGATCTATTACTTGGAAGAGAGAGGTTCATATGGGAGTTACTGGTCATCACGATGGAATACTATGCCATCATAATTGGAATGGATTGGCTTTCTGTGGTTCAATACCAAATTGAATGTCACTATAGTCTAGTCAAATTCCTCTGCACTGATGGTATGAGGTTCTCCTTTCTAGGTGAAAGAGACATCATAGAAGAGAAGAAAAGTTTTGTTAATGGTAGACTACATCCTTATACCCACCAATTAGTAATCATAACCCTTGGTGCATTAGACTCCTCATGTATTTGGGTTCCTTATGTTGTGTATGATTATATGACGTCTTCCCCGAAGATGTTCCATGACTACCTTTGAGGATGGAGTTAGAGGTTTTCATTAAATTTTAATCGGGGAATTCATGGATATCTTCTGTGTCATATCATATAGATCCCTCCAAGCTCTGGGAGATATGGTTACATTTGGAGGACCTTTTTGATAAGGGTTTCATCAGGACCAGTGTGTCCCCCTAGGTAGCTCTGGTTCTGTTTGTGAAGAAGGTAGATGGAAGCTTACAAAATTGTGTGGATTATCATCACCTGAACTAGGCCAAGATAAAGAAATAGTACCCCTTGTTGAGGATAAAAAACCTATTTTGTAAATACCCAGAAATTCAATGGATTTTTTTTAATACACGGGAATTTTACGAGTCCGCCATTTCTGACGGCGCCTGATTCCGAGGTCCGGTGTGCCCGGAATCAATTTCTGAAGTTTTTTTTGGGTACATTCATTAAACGTACGTGCAGGATTTTATATCTTTTGAACCGTTGCTCGGAATTGAAATCTGAGGACAACGATGAACTCACAACGCAAATATTCCAGTAAGGATACCTTTACCGCAGTTGCGTTTCATAGAGAGCGGAAGTTAATTTTGGGGGTTTTCTAAATAAATTAAATAAAAATATGACTAAGATATTTTTAGTTAAGTGGTGGTTTAATCCTCCAAGGGGAAGTTAGAGGTAAGGCCCACCCCGACATAACCTCCCATGGGAGGATATTTTGTGGAGGGGCCCACAATATCTCAACCCCCATAAACCCCCTTAATCCTCTATTACACTTGGAATTCCCATAACTTGTGGAAACTCTTCACTTTCCACCTTCCCTCTTAATGTGCCAATTAACTCTCTCAATTAATTAACTAAACTTGCAATTAATTAATTGGATCTTCCAATTTGAATTAATTTGATTTCATTATGTGAGCATAATAATATGTATTATATTATTATGGTTGGGGTTGGAATATTTTTCTTTGGTTCGGAGAATTAGTGGATATTTGGGAGAACTCCTAGAGGAACGATATCCTCTTGACGAAAAACGCTCATCTCCACAGAAGAACGATGGCATCGTCTCCTTCCTTTACACTGAGAGCAGTGAAGGGAAGCACCACCGCCCACGAAGTACACCGAGGGCGTCAACTTGACTCGTCTTCATCGAGCTCTACCTCCACCGACGTTGACGGAATGACGTATGTTTTCCGTGACATTCATCTTCCGCGATTCGACAACATTCAATGACAAAATAAGAGGTAGGGGAAATTGGATTATTTTTTCGTATGAAATATACCCACGTACATCGACATTTATTTTTGGATTGACGGTTTCCAAATTGTTATCACCTAACGCGGAGGTCGCTGGCCTAACAAACACGACTCGACATAACTCCGTTGAATCTTGTTTGTTTGATGTCGGAGGCAGAGCCAAAAGGGCGTGTTGTCGTCGCACCGTGCCCGAGAAGAACCGCGGTGGACGAAAGAGGAACCGCGACCGGGAGGGCTGTGACGGATGAAGAAGGGCGGCGCCGTCGCGCCATGTGGTGGAGTCGAAGGCCGCGGCCAGGTCAGGCTATGACGGTGGTCGCATGGCACTGTCGTGCCACGTGGAGGGTAGCAGGACTGCGGCGCCGTCACACTGCAGTGGAGGAGTAGAGGTGACTGACCGAGCCGACCACCGTGGAGCCGGACCGCGGGATGAACGACTGGCATACCTGTCGATCTATTGAAGAACCGCGACACCCGTAGGCGCCGCATGGAGGAGGACGCGGCCCGCATCCGCAGGCCGCTCAGCTAGAAAAACTCACCAGCCGCATGCCGGCCGAGCTGGAGAACTGCGGCTCCCGCAGGCACCGCGTTGGAAGAACCACGACCCGCAACACGGGTTGCGTGCGTCGGGCCGAACCGGCCGGCTATGGAGGGCCAAACAGGGGAGGAGGCGCCGCCGCCACGTGAACCGGACTGGCTCGTAGTGCAGGCCGGGTCCACATCTGGGCCATGCCCCACCGAGCCGGGCCAACCTCCAGCTGGGTTGGACCTGCCGAACCGGGTCAGGCCGACCCACCAGGCCACTGGGCTTTACAGGTCACGCCCGTCTTCGCTTAAATATGAATAACTCCTAGGTCGTGCATCTGATTGACGCGCCGTCTGCGGCACTGGGACCCTCACAAATAGGTGGTCATTTTTGGATACTCTAATTGATTTTTGGACAAATTTGGAAAGTTTTTTGGTTTGGATCGAGCGTAAATCCAACCGATCCCCTGGAACGGAAATGCCATTAACTCTTAGAACAGGGGTCTGATTGACGTTCTGTCTGTCGTGTTGAGTTTCTTATGATGAGACTGAACTACAGGATACAGCAACTTAGGACATCATGGTAGTTGATGTATTGAAACATGTCTTGAGGAGCGGACCCTCCCGGAATCAAGGGTGTTGGGTGTGGGAACCCTAGGGCTGGCTGCGACTAAGATAACAGAATCCTCCATGGATTTGACAGTGATGACTTCTGAACTGAAATCCTCCATGGGTTCGACATTCATGACTAATATACCAAGATCCTCTGTGGGTCTGACAGTTCTGACATCTATTCATGTATCCTATATATGTCCGACAGAATATCTGGTCTTGTATCCTGTGTGGGTCTGACAGCTTAGCTGGTCCTGTATCTTGTGTGGGTCCGACAGCTTAGATGAATCTGTGACTACATCTAATCATCTCTATCACTCTACGAAATATTTATACCTGTGTGAGATGAGTCATGTATTTCAACCATTATCATCATAGTGATTTAATTTACTTCCTTTGTGGAATGGTCTGTGCTTGGGCTTGAGAGTTGGAGCCGGACTATGTTTGATAACTTAGGTATATGTATGGGAATATACCTAAGTAGAGTTGGTTGATACTTCATGATTGTATATTTCTACTAAATTTTATCCTTTATGGATTCTAGGAGACCTTCGGGGGACTTAGGGTCCCCTACTAAGTATTGTTATACTCACCCCTGCATGGGCTTTGCCCACACCTTGTTGTGTTCTATGCAGATGACCGACGGTAGTGATCGAGGCTGAGGGTGATGGACAAAAGACTGCTCAGAGCTGGAATAGATGAGTCATACTGTAGGGATGATTTTTTCGAGTTCTGTACCTACCCTTTAGGTAGGATTCCCGGGAGGATGATCAAGGAGATGTTTTCCCTTTTTACTTGTACTTGTACTTGTTGTTCAGTTGGGTTTGTTTACTGAACCACTTACTTTCATCACACCTTACGTTTCTATTTTAGTATTTTTTTTCCACTACTGCTTCTATTCAGACTGTGTGTGTTGTAGTTTTAAAGGGAATTCCATACCTTTTTATCATGGATTCACCTTTGGTGCTAGTCGCCAGCCCCTGGCCTATAGAAGGCAGGCTTAGGGTAGTCACGTCATGGGCCTCGAGGATGGGTCGTGACAAATTGGTATCAGATGTATCGGTTCTACTGTATAACTTGGACTATGATTCATTTAACGGCAATAGTGTTAAGTGTTTTGGGTGTGGTTATCAGTTTAGGGAATCTGGGGTTGGTGCGGCGGCCGACCTATCTATACACTAGGACTCTGACTTCTGATTTTCAAATCAGTGCACAAAAACACTGATTGCATGTGTGTTTCCTTTGAAAAAGTTTTCTTTGTGATT
This sequence comes from Viscum album, assembly GCA_963277665.1. Lineage (NCBI taxonomy): Eukaryota > Viridiplantae > Streptophyta > Magnoliopsida > Santalales > Viscaceae > Viscum > Viscum album. The sequence goes on from OY728158.1 coordinate 392,293,449, forward strand.
AATTTGTGTCAGCTCACTAGGTATAATTTTTTAACCTTGGCACACCTATTTCATTTCAAGATGGCCCCACAAAGGTAGCCAGATAGGGTTCTGAGTTTCGTATGAGATGGTAGCCCACCGAGCGACGAGACCTCGGTATAGGGCCCCATCACATCCGAGGCACCAGTGGTACCATTACCTGCTGGGTCACCGATACCACCAGCTATAGTAGCAGAGAGTGCACATATTCTAAGTACGTTGCATGAGTTCTAGCGCTAGAGGCCTCCCAGGATCCAGGGAGAGACAGACTGACAGGAAGCTGAGGATTGGCTGGAGGTTGTCGTGAGAGTTTTTATATTGGTGGGGACACCAGCCGACCTCATGGTAATCCTTGCAGCGAGTCTCCAGCATGCGGTAGTAGGAATATGGTGGAGCCTGATGCTCTAGGTAAATGACGAGGCATCATTAATCCAGACAGACATTGAGAGTCTCTTTCTCCTGGAGTTTGTTCCATCCACCCTTTGTGTGGTGCTGATTCAGGAGTTACTTCATCTGTAGTAGGGCAGTATGACAGTAGCTCAGTACTCTGCGAGGTTCACTGACCTCTTGGGCTACTACACAAATATAGTGCAGGACCCATTCTTCAGGTATGGGACCATCAACAAGGGAATTAGGCATGAGATCAGGGTTTCGATGATCCCCCTATGCATTCCGACGTAGGAGGGGGTGCTGGAGTGAGCCCTTCTAGTGGAGAGTTTTCTCGCTGAGCAGTCACCAACAGTGAGACCCACCATAGGGCGATACGTAGAGGAGTCTTCTGCAGCTAGCTATAGACATATGCCATAGAGGTCCAAGCGGACTAGGCTATCAGGTGGGAGACCAGAAGATACAGGTTCGGTTGTGCAGGGCAGACGAGACAGAGCCAGCTATACGAGGAGCAGGCAGTGCTATGCATGCGGCGGGTAGGGTCACATGGCTCGTGACTGCCTGGCTCTTCATGCAGATGAGAAACAGATAGTAGAGGGACCTCCCAGGTAGAGGTAGAGGTTCGACTGTGTTGGTCCACCGGTAGCAGGCAGACGTGGTAGAGGAGCTGGCCGAGTAGCGGGTAGTGGACGATGTTTTGAGGCTCTACCACCACCACCACCAGAAGGTCCAACTCGACCATAGGGAGCTGGCGGATAGATGAAGGCTTATCTCTAGGAAGTCGAGAGCTACGACCACAGCACACCTGAGATGATTCTAGGTACTATCTGTGTCTACTCCACCATTACTGCAGTACTTATAGACACAGGTGTGAGTCATTCTTTTATTGCCACTGTCCTCATTCGGAGTTCAGAGATTCTGACGGAGGTTTTGGCTCGATCCTTATAGATAGAGACTCCTATGGGAGTAGACTCAACGATTACACACTGGTGCCGATAGTGTGAGATTACTCTAGGAGGTGAGAGTTTTGTCTGGGATCTTCTGTTAGCGGCGTCCAGGCCTTATGATGTCATATTGGGTATGGACTGGTTATCCACAGTTCATGCCCAGATTGAATGTATTAGGCGCAAAGTGCGGTGTATCTGCACAGATGGGACCAGGTTCACCTTTACCGGTGAGAAGGGAGCCTTTGAGTTTCAGGATGGACTTACATAGAGGATGGGACAGCCGATCACACATCACTTGGCTAGTCTCATCCTCGGAGCGGTTGATGTGTGGAGTCCGAGTTTTCCTGTTGTGGTGGATCAGTACGCGGATGTTTTCCCTATCGACGTTCCAGGACTACCTCCTCATAGAGAGGTAGACTTCTACATTGAATTGTACCCTGGTACAACCCCGATATCTACTCCAGCTTATCAGATGGCTCCCGCCGAGCTTCGTGTGTTGTGGGTACAACTGGAGGACTTGCATGGGAAGAGATTTATCTGACCAAGTGTTTCACCCTAGGCATCCCCAATTTTGTTCGCCAAGAGGGAGGATGGGAGCTTTTGACTATGTGTTGACTACCGTTTCCTGAATCATGTGACCGTGAAGAACAAGTACCCACTTCCGAGGATTCACGACCTCTTTGATCAGCTCAAGGGAGCAAGATGGTTCTCAAAGATATACCATTGGTCAGGCTATCACCAGCTCAGAGTTCGAGACGAGGATGTGCAGAAGATGACCTTAAGGTGTCTGTATGACCACTAGGTGTTCTTGGTTATGCCTTTCGGCATAACCAATGCTCCAGAAGTGTTCATGAGTCTCATGAATAGGATCTTCTAGTCATACCTTCATCGCTATGTTGTAGTCTTCATCGAAGACATACTGATCTACTCGACTATTGAGGAGGAGCATGCCTACCATTTACAGGTAGTACTGGGCACACTTCGTGAGAACTAGCTTTATGGTAAGCTCTCGAAGTGCCAGTTCTGGATTCGAGAGGTTCAATTCATGGGACACGTCATCTTGGAGGCTGGAGTTGTAGTGGATCCAGTGATGATCGAGGTAGTACTTGCTTGGGAGACACCCAGGAGTGTGACAGAGGTGCAGAGTTTCCTGGGACTGGCTGGGTACTATCAGAGATTTGTGCCAGACTTCTCCAGAGTTATAGCACAGCTTTCAGCATTGACGAAGAAGGGGAAACCCTTTGTGTGGTCAGATAGATTCCAGCAGAGCTTTCAGGAGATGAGGAATACATTGACAAGTGTTCCCATCTTGAGGCTATCAGAGGAGGCCGTTGGGTATGTAGTTTACTATGATGCATCAGGGACCAGACTTGGTTGTGTCCTGATTTAGGAGTGAGCAGTGATAGCTTATGGTTCTTGTCAACTGAGACAATATGAGCATAACTACGCTACCCATGACCTGGAGTTAGCAGTAGTGGTATTCACCTAGAAGATGTGGCGACACTATCTTATAGGAAAACGTTTTACAGTCTACTCTGAACACCAAAGTCTCAGGTACATCTTCTCACAGAAAGACCTGAACCTAAGAATCGGTGATGGATCGAGTTCCTCTAGGACTATGACATTGAGATAGTCTATAATCTTGGGAATAGGAACGCTGTAGTAGATGCTCTTGGCAGGAGATCAGGAATTCAGCTACTAGGAGAGGAGACAGAGTAGCTGGCCACGTTGTAGATATCCTTTGCAGATAGAGATGGAGAAGCCTTTCTGTAGTATCTCATTGTCACTCTTCCACTTCTTCAGTGAGTTAAAGACGCACAGCATGGGGACGTTGACTATGAGACGCGATCTGCTCAGATATCCATGAGGTAGGCACCTGATGGATTATCTGATGGTGGGGAGCATGTCATTCTCTTCAGAGGACAGACCATGGTACCGGTTTCACTTCAGGAGGAAATGTTGTGGGAGTTCCACACTTCTCCTCTAGTGGTACATCCTGGAGTGCCAAAAATGTATCAGGACATCCAACTATAGCACTGGTATCCAGGTATGAAAAAGTTAGAAGAAGAGTTTGTCTCACGATGCCTCACTTGTCAGCAAGTGAAGGTGGATCACCAGGTTTTAGCAGGCTTGGTTCATCCCTTAGAGGTCCTAGAGTAGAAGTAGGATGGGATATCCATGGATTTCATGATGTGACTTCCACGTACATCCATAGGACACAAATATATCTGGGTGGATCAGTAAGAATCTTGGGACGCCTCTACATACAAGAGATTTTATGGCTTCATAGTGTACCATCGACGATCGTCTCCGATCGAGATGCCAGATTCACTTCCAGGATATGGAAGGGGTTGCAGGAGGATTCCGGGATGCAACTTCACTTGAGCACCACCTTCCATCCTCAGACGGATGGCCAGACTGAGAGGACCATTCAGACTCTTGAGGATATGCTTTGTGCATGCATCCTCAACTTTGGTCGCAGTTGGGAGGATCACTTACCCTTGGAAGAGTTTTCGTATAACAACAGCTACCACTATACCATCGGGATGGAACCTTAATAGGCACTGTATGGCCAACCTTGAAGATCACCTCTATGTTGGACTGACCTAGGGGATTCAGCACTTGTAGGACCAAAGATGGTGCATGCTATGACAGAGAAGGTGCATATCATCCAGGAGCGGATGGAGACTGCACAGAGCAGACAAAAGTCCTATGCTGATATGAGACGGAGACCACTGGAGTTCGAGTATGGTGACCACGTCTTCCTACGGGTCTCACCTCGATGAGGTCTACGAAGATTTGGCCGAGGCGGCAAGTTGTCTTCGTGATTCATTGGACCATTCCAAGTCCTCAGCAGGGTAGGCGAGGTTGCATACCGCCTGGCCCTTCCACCCCAGTTGCACTAGGTTCACGACGTCTTCCCCATATCTTAGCTGAGGAGATTCATGCATGACCCATCTTCCACGTATCTCAGTTTTTGATGGCGCCTGATTTTGAGGTCCGGTGTGCCCGATATCAATTTCTGATGTTTTTTTTTGAGTACATTCAGTGAACGTACGTGCGGGATTTTATATCATTTGAACCGGCGCTCGGAACTGAAATATGGGGACACAGATGAACTCACAACACCGATATTCCCTTAAGGGAACCATTACCACAGTTGTGTTTTATCGAGAGCAGAAGTTAATTTTGGGGGTTTTCTAAATAAATTAAATAAAAATACGACTAACATATTTTTATGTAAGTGGTGGTTTGATCCTCCAAGGGGAAGTTAGAGGTGTGTCCCACCCCCACATAACCTCACATGGGAGGATATTTTGTGGAGGGGCCCACATGATCTCAACCCCCTTAAACCCCCTTAACCCTCTTTTACCCTTGGAATTCCCATAACTTGTGCAAACTCTTAACTTTACACCTTCCCTCTTAATGTACCAACTCACTCTCTCAATTAATTAACTAAACTTGAAATTAATTAATTTGCTCTTCAAATTTGAATTTATTTGATTTCAATATGTGAGAATAATAATATGTGTTATATTATTATGGTTGGGGTTGGCATATGTTTACTTGGTTGGGAGAATTGATGGAGCTTTGGGAGAACTCTTGGAGGAACAATATCCTCTCAACAAAGAACCCATGTCTCCACCGAAGAGTGACAGCGTCGTCTCCTTCCTTTCCACCCGAAGCAAGGAATGGATGCACCGCCACCCACGAAGTACAACGAGGGAGTCAACTGTACTCGTCTTCACCGAGATCTACCTCCATCGACATTGATGGAACGACGTCCATTTTCCGCGACGTTCATCTTCCATGATTGGACAACATCCAACGACAAAATATGAGGTAGGGGAAAATGGATTATTTTTACGTATGAAATATACCCATGTACTTCAACATTTATTTTTATATTGACGGGGGCCAAATTTTATCACCTAACATGGAGGGTGAGGGCCTAACAAACATGGCCCGACATCCCTCTACTGAATCTTATTTGGTTGACGTCGGAGGCAGAGCCGAAAGGGCGTGGTGCCGTCGCACCGCAGCGGACGAAAGATGAACCACGGCCGGGAGGGCCACGGTGGATGAAGAAGGGTGGTTCCGTCGCGCCGCGCTGTGGAGCCAATGGCTGCGGCTAGGTTAGGCCGTGGTGGTGGTGGCGTGATGCTGTCATGCCAACCTTGAAGATCACCTTTAGTTTTATTTTGGTTATCTATAAAAACTTATTTGGTTTTAAAGATTCCAAATAAAGTATTATTTAACTATGTTTTTAGAAATATAAGTTCGTGATATGTTAAAAACTAAAAGTGAAAATGATAATTTCATGTTAATTTTATTAACAAGATTTGGTAAATGAAATGATTTTTGGTTTTCAAAGGTTTTATAAACACAGTTATCCTTTTAGGGGATTGTATTAGGTTCTTCAAAATTATGTAGTAGTTTAACATTATATTTTAAAATGAGGAAAATTGGGATTTTATGAAAGGTGTTTTATCATGGTTGTTTCAAATATGAGGAATAATTCTTGTTAGTTTCGGAACAAAATATTTATTTACCAATTTTTGTGTTTGTTTAAACCATTTTTAAAAATCACATATTTTTATTATTTGGTGAGTATTTGGTTTCCAAAATAGTCCTGGAATTATGTTTTTTAAATGAAATTTTTATCTGGGTTGAATTTAGACATATATATGGGATTTTGAAAATCATAATGTGGGTTACAAAAGATTTAGAAATTATTTGGAGGTTCCCATGTTTTAATATTTTTTTATGTTAAATGTTTTTTGGTAAAAACTATGTAGAACTTTATTTTTTACTGAAGTGGGTTTCGAAATTCAATTTTTTAATACCTCAATATGGGTTGTTTTGTTAAAAATCAATGAATTAGTTTCCTTAAAGATTGATTAGTGTTTATGATTATGCGTTCTTTTAAATAATACATTACAAATTTCACTAAATGTGTTTCATGTTATAGAATGTATTTCATTTAAGAGATATTTAGTTTTCTAAAATGCATTAAAAATATTTTTATAAAAATATTTTTTTTTTGAAAATTGTGGTTTTTTGTATAAAAATTGGGTTTTCTAGGAATGTGTTTGACATGAATTATTTTTTAGGATGATTAAAATATTTTAATGGGATTTGATGGTAATTCCTAATATTTATTTTTTTGGTAGTGGAAAGTTAATCCAACATTGGAGTGGGGTTTCTCCTTAGTTGGATGTTGATAACTAATGGGTGAACTTGATATTGAGTGGATAGGATCTTGGAATTTATTTTATGTAGGTACTATATAATAGATGTATGGTTATGGGTATGTACTCATGAGATGGACCCCAAGTTTATTTCTGTATATTTTTTGAATGGTTCTTGGTTTATGGGTTGATTCATTTTGATGGTTGTCTATGGGTATATTTGGGATGGAGAGATCACATTGAGTTGTGTTAAGTAAATCGTTGGGGGATTAAATTGGATGTACATATTTATACATTTTATAGTTTTTTTATGTTTGTGAATGGTTGTGATATAAAGGATGATTCTTGGGTATTAACGGGTTATGTTGGTAAGGAAAAATGGAGTGAATTCAAGGGCTCATATGGGTTGTTTTTTTCCTCTGGTAGGAAATAGGTTTTAGTATTCACTCATAGTTTTATTTGGGTTATTTTGTTGACTTAATGGTATAAAAGGAATTATTTCCATGTTAATGGACTAGGAGAGGTCACATAGTGATTTATTATACGTGTGTTGATATATAATGATTAGTGAAAGATAAGATTGTAAGTCTGAGTGGTTGGATTAGTAACACATTGTATCAATAGTGATAGTAGTTGCGATGAGGGGGAATTTATTATTTCATGATGGTTAATGATTGGTTGTGTCTATATAATGTGTTCCAGATTTGAGGTCATAGGAATCAACATATGGGAATTTGGATAGTATACTTGGAACTATAAGGGTATGGATGTTCTCTTATTATTTGAGGTAGTAAATTGGGGAATTTATATGAGATTGATAATGTTATTTAGAACTATTAAATATAAAAAGGAATTTATTTTTCATGTAATATTTGGGTAAGTAAAGTATAAAATATTAACATTGAATTAATGGAATATATTTGGGAAACCAATTTAATTTCATTAGGGTATTTTTAGTATGTTGGATAATTCATGAAGATTGGATCGATGACCATTAGTAACTAAGAAGGATGACCCACCCTTTTTTATAGTGTCTAAGGAGGAAAAATTATGGTTGTAGTGTAATATAAATGGTTAAACTAAGATAACTGATTATTGGTAATTGGTTAAGAAATATCTATAATCGTTGCGTGTGTAATGTTATTGCAATGTGTGTTTTGGTGAAACCCTTATGGGTTGGTTAATTAAAGGGGGTGTATATATTGGAATTGTAACATTTGATACATATACATATTGTCTTAGATTAAGGGTTTAATGATTTCATATTTTTTTAGTTTTAGTGTTGATTAGTGTAAATATTTCCAAATGAGGCTTTCTTTATGAACATGAGGTTGGTGATCAATTTATATTTTTTTTGTGGGTTAGGATGACTTAAGGGGTGTATTTCACATTAATATATGTTAAAAAGATGTCAGGGATGGTAAATGTGTTTTGATAATTTATTTTTTTATTATCTTGGTATGATAATCTCGTGTCTTGGTGATAAAGTTTTAATCAAATATTTTTTAGAGTTATATTTCATGTTATTGCCTTGAAGAATTGAGTGTGCATATGGGATTATAAAGACTAAGGGTGATAATCCAAGAGAATGAAATTCCCAAATGTGGATTCATATTCACTCATATGTATTCTCTATAAGAAAATGATAATGATCTATGAATTTGTGTCTTTTTCATTCATAATAGGATTCCCAATTGTGAGGATCATATGGGTGGTTTTCATTTCTTTTAATGGAGCTAGTGGCCTCCAATGTCCACCATCTTCTGAAGGAAAAAATCATTATTATAGAAATATTTTTCATGCCTAGGATTTTTTGGATGGGTTGATGGAGTGTCTCGTGATTATTTTTCTGAGGATGAAAGTATTTTAGGATAATGGAATTATAAGGCCCAAATTTTTAAGAAAGTAAATTATTTTTGTTTATTTATTTTATATTGTGTTTATGATGTGGTTAATATTTTTATTGAAGTGTTTTAAGGTACTAGAGATGCTTAGGGGGTGTCCACGGGTGGTTGGAGAAGTTGGATATGGAAATTGGGTGTGTAGGGAGAGAGGTACAGTCAGTGCATTGTCCCTCTGGCCATGTAGGTTGGATTTTGCAACACGAATTAGGAGGTAGTAGAATCATCACAATCTAAACATTTTCACCCAATATAGGTCATGAGGGATTTTGCATCCTATGATTTCAAACTGTAGGGGTTTCACGATCGATGTATAGTATCCAAGGGTTCTGTTATCATTCTATGAAACCATTTAGAAAATGCCTAAAAATTAATTTTAAACACCAAAACCCCCTATATTTCTCTCATATTTTGACCCAAACATGGGTTATATCCATTTTTACACAATATTTGGTGGATATCTCTTTATGTATCTTTTTTCCATTGAATTATTGGATTTTTAATTGTTAGATCAAGTGAATGTCACTCCTTATTCCTCCCCCCTCCTATTTCTATATTGATTTACCATTTTTACATTAAGGTATCATTGAGGTCCGAAAACACCCATTTGATTCATCGGTTTTCCTTTTCTATGGGTACGATAATTCTATAAGTACTTAGGATCTGGTGTTTAGGATTGTGGATTGGATCTAACATTGAGATTGAGGTACGAGGATTATCACTCATGACATTGTGTGCTCTATATCATGAGAATGAATGTTGGGGCACGAATACATTATTTTAGGTATTTTAATAATATTTTTATTATTGAGATATATTTTTTTATAAATTATTTTTTTCGAAGTTGTTTAAGTGTAAATAAAACTAAGGTATTTTTGGTTTTGCATGTGGTTTTTGGAAATTTGAGGTATTTGTAAAGGGGGATTTAAAATGGGGGGATGGATTGAATAGTTTCTTGGATATGTTTGACATTGATTATTTAGGATTATTATTATTTAGTTTATTTTTTTTAATAGAAATTGGGTTTCTTGGGATATTTCTTTTAGTGTGAATTAAATTGCACAATTGATATTATTTGGGTGTGAATTGTATTGGTTGATTTTTGTTATTTGGGTTTGCATTGAGTGAATTGATGCTTTTTTTGGATTTTTTTTAGTTGTGTGGGTTATATTATTTGGGGTGTCACCACTGCTTTTTATTGTTGGATTATTACTCTCTATGCAATAATCTGTGTAGTCGAAATTATTTTTTGTGGATTTTTTTACGAAATATGTGTATTGGGTTGCATGGTGGATGATGTTTTTGTGGTTTTATGGAAAAATTGTGTTTTTTTGTGTTTTTTTGTGTTTTTTTGTGTTTTTTTGTGTTTTTTTGTGTTTTTTTATTTGATATCAGATATAGATTTAATGAACATGTCGATAGTGTGAAATTGTTTTATGGAATTTTTTATCCACCCAAAGGGCATATATACACTGCACATATTTTATTGGTAATGAAATTGTTGTCCCTGAATATTAGTCTAGAAAAATTCAATGTGATCCATAATACATCAATCAATTTTATCTCATGATGTTCGCGGATAAATATGACATGTGACGATAAAGATATTCTAGTACTATCAAAAATAGGTTGGATAAAAGGAGTTGGTTGGCTCTTTAATCTGTAGTAAATAGGTGCATAATTTGTATTTATTTGGTGTTTATCAGGTTCAAATTTTCTAGACAAGTTGAATAATGATAGAGGATTTATACATAGATTACATTTCATTCTAGTTAATTAAATATGTTTGAAATACTCTTGAGATAATAGATTATTTTAATAAGTATGGTTTGTGATTAATTTATGAAAGATGAACTTAAGATACAAGAAGAGATCATTAAAATTCATTATTTTGAGTATTTTATTTTCTATAACAGCTTTGATGTTTAATTGAATTTGATAAAATTATCTGAATAATTTATATAATCATTTGAATATATTTCAATATTATATTAATTTTCTTTGGTAATGCCTCAAAATATTTGAATTCTCCTTGTTCTAAACTAAATAAGTATAGTATTTCAGTGTTAGAAACTGAAAAATGTCACAAAATGTTATCATACATCACCGGTGCATAATAAAATTCATATGTACCAAATACATTTTTAATCATTTTTGGTATCTTAATTTACATGATTTCAGGTAAATAGGTGTTGATAAAATGTAAAAGTAAATTAACCTATTTTAGAAACTTTTATTTGACTTTTTGATGCTGGGTTTTTAAATTTTGTGAGTACCGAAAAAATAAAATGGAAAAATTCAAACTACAATGGTTATTTGGAGTGTTCGTAATATATTTTATCTATACCAATGATATTTTTTACTATATAGGATACTTTTTTCATTATAAAATGTTTCAAAGGGAAATTTTAAATAGAACATATGATTTGAGTCATGCATAATGGACATTCATCCATGGACAAAATTTTATGAAAAATAATAAAGGAAGTTATCATACAACAGATATTATATGATATTTGATTTATGTTGAAATATGATAAAGTAAAATTCCATATGGTAAATAAAATATATGAGCCATATAAGAAAATTTTAAGATCATATAAATGTATATAAAACTTGTTTGATATTTCATGTTGTGTATGATTTTAACTTGGAGAATTTTACAAAATTATATTGCCTAAAAAATCGACAATTCCAAATTTCTGAGATTCTGAAGAATAAAAATGAGATTATTATTTAAATTATATTAACTGTTATTAAATCATAATGGAATTTGTTTCAATTTAAAAATATTATGAGAAACTAATCATTAAATAGAAGATAAGAATATCAAATAGTGCTAAAATTTCTTCAACCTTTAAATGTGAGGAAACGAATTTCTCAAAATTTAAATAATAATTAATATGAAATTCCATTGAATCTCAAAAATATTTTTATGTTCTGAATATATATTAACTATGTTTGTATCAGTTGGATAATGGGCACAAATTCAATCATACTGAATATCTAAAAGAATATTGTATCAAAGCATGTGTGGTTCATTAAATGAGTGTGTTCTTTGAATATCCCTTGAGTTGAAAAAGATTTCCTAAAACTCATAGAGAAATAAGTACTTATTACTTAATACTTATTTTCCAATAATAGTAACCTTTTCCACATGAAATAAAATTTATGTAACATCCCAAGCCAAATCACTGGGGTCGGGTTAGAGTGCTTCGTGAAGGTGCACTTTTTTATGTATGCCAGAGGTTATCAACTACTTGTGTGGTTTGGAAGGTGTTGTGGATAGAATAAACCCTCAATATCAATAACCATGTCTCAAATATAAATCTTTGTATATTATAAAAAAATTAATAACTACATAATATAAACAAAAAAACTACTTTTTGTATTAATGTGGCATACAGGGAGTCATATGAGATAATCCAATGGATCCCCATGTGTGGTAGATCAATACCAAATATAAAAAAAATTAAAACAACTGCTATGACAATGTTTATAAATCCATTTTTTCATCACTTTAAACACCCAAGATCCTCTAACTCATTTTCTTTAAACAGGGTCATTTCGCTTCACTGAATCCTAGACCATTAATACCATGAAAACATCGGGGTTGTAATGTAGGGTGTGAGTATAAAACTAATAGGGCACTACTAATTTTCCTTAATATAAGTATAAAAAATATAAAATCTAGTCAATAAAGTAAATTCATAAATAAAAAATCATGTGATGATTCATTATCTTCTAACCAAGCTATCACAAACTTTGAATCTACCAGCTAAAGCACCATACCAGATGGAAGGATAGAATTATCCCCTTTATGACTACATTATGCATATAGTCTACATGTTATCTCAACAGATTCAACCAGATATCTTATCCCCATGTTACACCTTTAAGGGAAAATTTCACACCTGACTTTAAGGGAATGTCACACTCTAACTTTTAGGATTAGTAATCTAGATCATCCATCCAATCACATATCATGGTTATAGATGATAACCATCATGGAAGCTATAGACATAGACAATAAATCATATCACACATACCCCTATAAGGGGAAAACTATCCATTTAAGAGAAATATTATCATATTTATATATGTGAAGAGTTTTCAAAAGTAATTTATGTAAAGACCCTGATCCCAGTAGCTCGGAGCTGGTGCCTTAATTTATTACAGTAGTACTACGAACAAGTTCTCACATTATAATGAACCAAATAGTTTGGTAGCTTTGAAAAATATATATATATAAAATATGTTTTACCATACAAAGTGAAATTAAATAAAACATTAAATTCCGTTAGAAACAACCATATTGTTCTAGTTTATTCCTTTATGTCAATCATAATATATTTCATGGAAGGCTGGAGAAAAATAAAATATATGAAAGGGGTTTTCTCAGATTCTTAGTATGTGTAAGCAATACAATATAAGCTATCATAGATAAACGTAAGAAAAAAGGAAATTTAAATAACTAAAAACACATTCCATTAAAACATAAATATGGGAATAATATGGAAGGAATAAAATTTGATCAAATAGTTCCATATAAATATTCAGATATGAATAAAACTTAACCATGGATATTCTACTAGTTTAATAATAACATGGAATATCATTAATTAATATTCATAATGAGGGAATACATAATGTGGGACATCATAATACTTACAATAAATATTTTTCTAATAATCCATACATAACTTTATAAAAACCATGTCTAGTTTGTCTCATGAGACCTATCAATGCATCGAAGAGATATAGCGGGCCTCATCCATAACATACTAAGTTTGATGAATTACTCATATTAAAGGGGTAAAAAATAATCAATATATAACTTCATATTAAAAATATGATATATAATATTAATAATATCCCCCAAATAATAAACATAATCATAAACCATCCAGAGTAATATGGTGAACGATATCAAAATAGAACATCCCCATAAATAATCATAAACCATTTGATAAAATATGGTATATGGTTATATAAGAGATAAATCTCAATAATGAATAGGATTCAATAGAGTGTGTTTAAATAGATGAAAATATTCAAATAAAATCATATAGTAATTATTGAGAGAAATTCCCTTTTTTACTTTGGAATGAAGAGTTGTTTTGGAAAATCGTTTGTATTCTTCATAAAATCGTATATTAAACATTTATATACTTGAAATGAAAATGAAATTAAATTAAAATTGAGGAATATTAAACTAATATTCATATAAAATTAGGTAAATGAATCAAAAACATGTAAAAAGTGTGTTTAATGATCTTTAAAAATTCGCCACCTTAGTGTGGTTTATGGGAAAATATAAATGAGACCTTAAAGTGGAAAACGAAATAATTTTTTGCATAAAAAATAAACTAAGATAGTTTTTTATTGTAAAATAGTTATTATAGAAAAATATTATGGGATTAAAATATATTATGGAGTGTACTTGAATGTGGGTAAGAAATTGGGAGGTTCCCTTTATTTGGTCTTTCTTATCAGGAGGAATTTAAATAAAAAGTAGATAAAACCTTTATTTCCCATAAAATAATAAAGAATTAAGAAAGGTAAATATGTTTGGAACATACAAATAAAATTTAGGTTGAGTAAATAACAATATTTAAGAATTACATTTGGGAAAAGAGAGAAAAATTACAACCAAAAGGAAAAAAAGGAGGTTTGGGAAGAAACCCTTACCTTCTGCCCAAATGTATTATATACTTGCGTTAAATTTCATGTATAGTGAAATTATATTCATTAATAATTTAATTCAAAATCTATTAAACATTTATTAGATTTATTATAATTTTATTGTGTTTATTTATATCCTTTTTGATTAGTTATAAGATTCAATATCATCATCCGGGAGTGTTCGTTTCCATGGTTTTCACTACTGGTTCTCTTCTCTACAAGTATGGAAGATCATGTAAAATGGGAATTAAATCCCATAATTTAAATTATATGTAATTACTCTAATTAAAAAAATATGGTCTCATATATCATTTTGTTATATGGTATGAGGATTATAAATTGGATAAAATATTAATGAAAAATTATTAGTCTTTTTGTGGTTTTTATGACCATCAAGAACTAGTATCGTTTTGTTTAATAATATGTTTATATACTTGATCTAGAACATTATATAAGATTTAATACATGAATTATAATTTTTTAACCATAAAAATGGTTTTATGACCAATATTTATGAAGTTGATGAAAAACAAAAACTGATCAGCCAAGAAGGCGATGAATTGACACCACACTGATGATGCGTTATTTTTTAAAATAAAAGGGGAAGAGAAGATAATTTATGATGAATATTTCATTAAAATAATAAAATTCTAGTATATATTTAATAATGGTGTTACTAGGACACTATGTATAGGTGAGGTTTGGTGAGGATATGAAAATAAATGAAATTAAAATATGAAGAGGGAGGGTTTTACCTCTTTAGTGTCATCTCTTTGAGAATCTCCTTAAGGAACATGGAATTGGTAAATTTTGTGAGACCAAAAAAACTAGAATGTGTAAAGGGGTGAGTATAATAAAATTCGATAGAGGATATTTGAGCAAGAAGGCTCATGGTGATGAAATTAAGTGAAGAAAATAGACCCTTTATAATTGAGGTGGGGAGTAATTTAACAATTACATAAAATGTTAAAATATAATTTAGGCTATCTTAGGTCCCAAGACATCCAAATGGGCTAAAAATAACAGGGGATTAAATTTTTTCCAAAATATTGTCCCTTTTGGCATTAATCACGTTTTTTTATGATTATTAAAAAATATAATAGAATATTATATTCATGAAATATAATTTTTTCAAATTTAACATTATTCATTAATATGACATTAAAAAACTCAAAAAAATAAAAATTTTAAAAAAATTATTATATAATATAAATTATTATTCATCTGTATAATTCTTGGAGCACATTAAAAATATCTAATTATATTTACTTCAATATTTTTAATATAATTTATTATATTTTTCATTTAAATAAATAAATATTACATCATCGTTGTGAAAACTATTAAAGTATTTATTCATTTCATAAAGATTAAAAATAAATTATCATAGTTAAAATAAAATTATTATATTTAAAATTAATAATTATGTTCAAATGTCTCTTCTATAATACCATATATTAAAATATTATGCTAATTAAAATCTATAGAGTGAACAGTTTGACTTTCTTTTAAAAAAATACTATAAATGTACTAATCATATCAATGTGTCTCCAAATGGTCATTACTTCATACCTTGGACAAATATGGTCAATATATTATCAAATAATAATAATTATCCATGTTTTTGAGTAATCTAATGGTTTGTATAATTTTAATTAAAATCATTTTCTTGACATTTTCTTCTGCTTGTACAAGCACTGCATCAGCATTACATATGAATTGATGTGAGTTGTTTTATATATAAAAATAAAGAATAAAATTATATCATAAAAATAATTAATTAAATTAAATACAATCATTTATATTCATTAATTATTTATATTTACTTATATTCATGTTAAGACAACTTCTTTAATTTATTAATTTGACTTTCCATGCCTTGTGCAAGCATTACACATGAATTTGGATAAGATTCATGTTGTATAACATTGAAACCAAACTATATCACCATAAAAATCATTTATACTAAATAATTAATAAAAATATGTTCAAATACTTTTTAACTGTGAATTATTATATATAATGAACCAAATTTTATTTTCCCAATGTTGTGCAGGTGCTAAGTTGGCACAGATAATGAATTTTATATTTATCATGAGGTAATTTATAATTTATCACTTCAAGATTATTTTTTTAATATATATATAAATATAATAATACCACTACATAGTTATTTTATATGTTTAATAAATTTTGATGTCATAATTATTTCTTGATGATACCACAAAAGATACCATATTTTATAAAAACTTGTAGTTTTTTACTATTTATAAAAAGTTAAACTATTTCAGAAAAATCCAAAAATAAATCACCCTAGCAAATTTTGATGTTTAGAATTCAAAATGGACTCCATTTTTTGAAGAAAAATTTCTTTATATGAAAATTAAATTTTTTAATTAAAATCATCATTTATTCAAAAAAATTATATTTTTAAAATTATAACTGATTTTATGAAATTTTGAAAAATTTAGAAAGGTCTCGTAAAATTAATTTATAATAATAAGATAAAAAATATAAGTTTATGAATCTATTTTATGAAATTAAATTTTCTTTTTGACCATTTTATTAATTATAAAATTTTAAATAAACATTGACAATTACAAAAAATACCAATACTTGGTTTTTCATTTTTAAAACATTTATATACTTTTTTATGGATATAAATATATATTGTTTTAAATAATGAGATACCTAAATACTATTTATATTTTAAAAGGTGATGTTACTATTCTATTGGCTAGTTTACTATTCCTAATGTTCACATTTCAATTCCAACAGTCAATTTACTATTCCATTGGTAAATGTTCCTTAATTTCTAGAAATATTTCTTATTTAATACCTTATTCATTTATAAAGTTTGAATTCTGTTCTCTATATTATTTTATGTTATTTATACTATATAAAATAATTATAAGAATAAAATTTCCATTGAAAAATTGTTGGGTCATTACAATGAACATATCCACATACAAGAAAAACCATAAAAAGGCACAAGCATTTCATATCAAAAAAGGTTTTATGAGCCACAAACCCCCACACCAACATGATAAGTATATAAATCAGGGGTCTCCTAGGCCACTCACACAGCCACATGCATTTCATAATATACAATTTCTTATAAAGTCCATAAATGGTAAGGAATTCCTATCTCAATAGTATAAATGGAAAAAGTTGATAATTTATACCTAGATCAAACTAGTGCAACAAATATCCCTAGAACAATCATCAATTAATTACAAGATGGTTTTAAAATCAAGATCCAAGAAGAATATTATGATAAGTTTTAGAATTTAGTTAGACCAGCCCAAATATAACAACAATCACCAAAAAATCTAGATCTGATCAAGATAAAGAAAGTGATATTTTAATATATATTGTCTTTGATCCTTCAACAATAAAATAAATCCATATATTTGTCCATAATAACCTTACTCTATGATAAAATCCAAGAAAAAGAGGATCTTTAGTCTAGATCATCTTAGACATGTTATATGGATGACACCAGATTTATTGGTTCATAAAATAATTAATAGATTAGGAGAACAAATCTATATTCACTTTAAAGGGTCATATCCATTAATTTTTTATGAATGAGATTAATCCAATAATAGGAGTTATAAAATAGATATTTTATGGGGGAAATATAGGGATTACCTTGATAAAACATTCCTATTGAGCCCACAAATTGGCTAGTAGATGGTCCATGGCTATCAGGTAGTTCTAGAAAAATTTTATAGTTACTTCCTCTACTACTAGTTATCTAGTATCACTAAACTATATATCTAGTGTCACCTAGTTAGATTATATGCTACAACTACCTTTATCAACTAGCTGATGGCACTACTGTAGCTCCAACACTGCTGGTTGGTTCCCAATCCTCCATAATAATAAAATTTCTAGTCCTTAATATCTCCATTTTTTCTAAAAAGTATAAAAATATAAAACCATGTTATATAAAAATAAATAAATAAACTACCATGAAATTTTAGGATGTTACAAATATCCCCCTATAATGAATTAATATTCTTTAAAAGTTTCTCTAGAGATATATCATGAAAAAATTAGTCCACTGAGTCAAAAAATATTATTTAAAATATTATTTATTCTCATTGAAATTCCTATGGTTCCACAAAACCCTAATGAGTGGTAATGTATTCCGTCAAAAAACCTTATTTATTTGGTCCACGATCTAAATGAAATGTTCCATGAATGATTAATTGGGATCTAAGTTAACATCCTTTCTATCAATCACATGCATAGAACCAAGCATGTATTTTTTAATCTGCGACACATGGAAAAAATAATGAATAACTGGATATTTATTGAGTAATATATAATCAATAAGAAATCATATCAATGAGTTTGATGAGTTCAAATAGTCCCAAAACCGTAGTGCCAATTTTCCCTTCATTCTAAATCATCAGTGTCCCAACCATAGTGACACATAAAAGAAACATGATCATCCATGATGAACATAGACATGTATCCTTTATCACTATACGAAATATTTTCTTTCCACATTTGAGAGTTATCCAACAACTTCTTAATTAAATTCACCCACTCACAAGTTTTCTGTACTAAATCAGACCAAAAATACTAGCTCACTCAATTCAAGCCAACATAATGGTGAATGATAAGGCCAACCATAGAGAGACTCAAATAAAGCCATCTAAATATAATATTTTTAAAAAATATAATATTTAAACTCTTCCAAGGCTAGATGATCATAAAATCCTCCACCAAAATCCATAATGGATGACCTAATAATATCTTCTAAAATATGGATTTTACTTTTTAATTTCCCATCATTTTGAAGATCATATTCAGTGAAAATATTTAACTAAAACCCCATTTGTTTCTATAGTGATTTCTAAAATCAAGAGTTGAAGTGAGAATCCTAACCAAGTTATATGTCTATAGGTATTTCATGTAACTTCATTATCTCCCAAACATATATCTTCCATAACTCATCCATTCAATGAGTCTCTTAAATCATTAATAAATATGACACCATCATTATACTATAATCTAAAATCCACACAATATATCAACTTATCAAGGTCCTTGGTATCCTTGTGAAAAATTGAATATTCACATCAGATAACTTTAGCACAAACATAGGAAAGGGATTAAGTATTCTACATGGTCCCTGATTCTTGACCATAATCCAATAACAAATCAGAAAATTAGTGGCAAAACATTTAATATTTCTTTTCATAACTGACTATCAAAAAATGTTTTAGGATATCATGATACATATTAGTTGATTATTAGTGCACTACCCAATAAGATCTCCGATATTCCCTCATTGACACTTATCTCAAAGGGTGGGGGGGACTACTACCCTACATTGGATGTATATTACATCATCAGCATCCAAGGACCATCCTAGATATTGGTTGTTTACCACCAATCATTCCCAATGTATAAGTGATGACTAAGGGTGTGTAGTTCATTACCCCTTGGTCCTAGAATGTACCCACCAACCAAACTTCTACTCTTATTCTGATGATCGCTCTCCAAGATCTTATATCTTCTTACAATGAGAATCCACTCCAACATTCCCTTTCCCAAGAGTTTAATCCAACTCAAAGTCAAATTTAATAAGTTAATCTACCCAATGTCTTTGATAATGGTTCAAGTATTGCTAATATATGTTAATCTATAAGATATATTGGTCCATATAAATGATGATTCTATCACTAAAAAGATATTTTCTCCAACATTTCCTGGAATAAACAACCATATATAACTACAAGTTATTTATAGTGATGTTTTGCTTCTGATTTTATACGTGATGAGACCCATAAGAAAATAATTGATATATATTTATTAACCAAACTCCCAATACATCACCTGAATAATTGTATAAAACTAAATAATGTGTCCTGTGATCTTGTATAATTATAATCATAGTAGATTTCAGCATTCTTTTCAGTTTTAGGAATGACACCACTCATTGGCCAGTCCACTCGATCTTTACCCCCTTCTTTGTAATATTGTATATAGGTCCTTCTAAATAAGTGAAGTACAAAATGAACTAACTATAATACCCAACTAATATATGGAAACTCTAAATATCAAACACTTTCTAATATTTTTTTATTATGATGTAATTGCCTCCTCCTTCTCTGAATCAACATAAATAAGTGTCTAAAAAATAATTTGACTGATACACAATACCTCTTGGATAAAAAAGTGACACTTTGATATTTTGGTATAAAATTTATGTGCTCAATGATTTCTAAATATAATCTCAAAATGTATAGAATGGAATTATGAGGACTATGAATATATCTAAATATTATCAACAAATATGATGAATAAGGTGTTAAGGAATGGGTGAATTTTAATACTCATGTGTTCCATGAACATTGATGGGGAATTTATCAACCGAAATGAAATCACTAGATACATACAGAACTAATATATACTCTTAAATTTTATCTTTAGTGTATACTCTAATCTGTATAGAAGATTTTGGTATCCAAAATTCAATTCAATCTTGGAGAACCACCTGGATCAAATCAACTAATGGAGAAAATAGTCAATCATTTCAAATAGATATCTTTTATTTACTATGATTTGATTCAACATCCAATAATCCACACACAACTAAATTCAACCATCCTCTTTCTTAGAAAACAATACTAGATCACCCCAATGAGAAGTGATATTTCAAATAATTCCTTTCACTTTTAAATCCTTAGATTTCATCTTTAGTTGTTTTAACTTGGATGGTACTATGTGATAAGGAGCAATGAATACATGCTATACACCTAGAATGGGTTTAATATTAAATTAAATATCCCATCGAGAAGAAGACCAGGGAAATATTCTTTAAAAACATTAGGGAAATTATAAAATATGGGACGAAGAGTTTATGAAAACAAATTCAAGTCTGCTGTAATAACTATGTTCACCACCTTCACGATAATGGATTTAACTTACCTATGGTCTAGTACCACTCTACATGCTCCTAAATCCTACTCTCTTTCCAATATGTACTTTGATCTATTATGAGTGGTCATGGTCACTATTCTCTAGTAGTAATAAATGTGAGTTTGATAACTATCAAATCAATCCATATCAAAAATCACATCAAATCTAGTCACATCAAAAATTAAAAAAACCTACATAATTATTTAACCAACAACTAAAATTGGACAATCTAGAAATTTCTGGTGATGACTTACCTTTATTTCTATGGGAATTCCAATAAAAACCAACTCAATGAAGAACATGACTAGATGTTATAAACCCTCATTAACATGATGGAATATGAAATACTGGGAATCTCCCATATCATATAATGAATAAGAAAGAATAGATATAAAAACTATTTACCTTGAGAAGTAAATGGTCCCTCACTACTATCATTTGAGGCCTGGCCCTCCACATAAACCTTTCCTATATTAAATTCGTATATTTTCTTCATAGCTCCATGAATATCTTGGGTCATTGAATTTTGGGGATTTTGTATGCATTGTTCAGGTTACTTCCCCATATCATGTCCTGAACTCCCTAATCCCATTCATTACAACTTCAAATAAAAATAACAAATATAACCTATCTTTTCACATCATGAAACTCCTTAAGTTGTTTCATTCAATACTTATTGTAATTCTTTTTTCACTGAAAATTATAATGCATTATAGTACCTCTTACCAAAAATGGAGTTGAATATCCCTTACTCTACTCTAGCTCTCTCTCACATCCATAGCAGGTGAATTATGTCATTCTCCTCCTATTACTATAAGATTCACCTATAATGGTTCTTGGTATTCCACTCAAAAGTCCACTAAGAACAATAATATGTCCCATTTCTCAGTCTTCCTCCATGCCCTTTCTAAATTACAAGTGATTTGTGAAGTACTTATGAAAATGTTATCAAGTAAAAAATTCTTGTCATGCAACCTAAAATAAAGTTGAATATAAATATCAAACTTTTTATAATCTTGTGTCTCATTACCAATAAAAAAGAATAAAAATTGATCAACACCATAAAATGAATAGAATAATAATGCAGGATCACTGTTCCATGATTAAACTCAATGAATTCATGTTCATGGTCTAAATTTTATATATCATGAAATACTTCATCAATGAAAAACTCATTTATAATCTCCCAAGTCATAAAATTATTCCTCCTAGATTGATTCATCATGATCCACCACCTCTTAATAGTTACTTTAATAATAAAAGCAACTAATTTCACCCATCGATCATTTTGAGTCTCGTCCAAGTTGACAATTCCATCAATGATTTCTATCTAATCCTTAGTTCTGTGGGTTCCTGTAGTACCCTAAAGGGCTTGGTGTGTTCAAGAAATAAATTTAGAGAAAATTAAACCATAGTCATCTCAACCATATGGAATCATCCTCTTTGAACATGTACTTTATTAAAGATTCAATCCAAATTCCATTATTCTACATGGACTATTCAATAGACTATTGAAGCATGATTAGATAAATACTCTTTTATTCCCAAAGGAGCTATTGAAGAGTCCTTTATTTTAGGGTAATTCTGACCTACTTCACAAGGTGGTATCAAAAGATTATGATAGGGAAAAATCTAAAAAATTCAAAAAAAAATCATGAAATTCCTTTAATGGAATATATGACCATATCACTAAAACAATGAAAAAGAACATATATAAGAACCAAATCAAGATAAATCATCCCTTGTCAGCATAAAAACAAATCATCAATACCTACATTTTAGTCATAGTTGTACATATATAACATGGTATGACATTATCATGTTCAAATAATTAAATTTTAACTAGGATAAGTTAGGAAGAAACACAACATCGATTTTTTACTCTAATTTAATCAAATAAACATCTATCAATGACAGTATACTGTATTCATAACAAGTAAACCTACATGCCTACTCAATATGTGTGAATAAACCAAAATACAAAAAAACTAATTGTTTAATAATACCCATAATCATCATGAAGGTATAAAAGTAAACCTGATACAGAAATCCCATCACGGGTAACCCATAGGTATATTATGAATGATTTGTCTAAGAACATGAAAGAATCAACTACATGATTTTCCCAAAACCTATATCCATTATACCATGCCCAAAATATAATCTTTAGAAGGATATTAAAGAAGAAACCCACATTTTATATCACTTTATAAGATTCCAAATCAAGTCATCTGGTCCATGCCAGAGTTCTCCATGAACACATACATGCCTCATTGTATGCAACAGGTAGCCAACTTGCGACAAGGGCCAAGATGGTTATGTGGGAAGATTACACTCTCATTCTAAAGATATATAGTTTTCATATATATCCAAATATAATTAATTCTCAATAACTATATTAAGATTGATAATAAATTATGTTGTATCAATATGGAAAAAAAGAGTCATACAAGATGATATAATTGATCCCCAAGTGTGGTAGATCAATACCAATCACATAAAAAATAATTAAAATAATCACTATGAAAATAATTCAAAATGAATTCTAACATCACCTCCTTCACCCAATATACTCTTACTTAGCTATCTGATACATGGACCTTTCTCTTCACTAGATCCCTAACCATAAATCCTACACACAGACACACACACTTGGGTTCTCATTAAGTGTGTGAGTATAATACTAGTATGAAACCAACAATTCATCCTTGATATAAGTATTTAAATATATAAATTACATTATATTTCAATAAATTTAATGCATTAATAAACAATAATGTGTCAAGTCAACATTTTCTAAACAGGATTCCATGATCACCTAATTTACATGATTTTTCACCATTCTAGATGGGAGTTCAAAACTATTAATTTATATGACTATATAATTCATGTGTTTTATGAATTATCCTGTCCTATTTATTAAACCATAATATCATGATGTTCTACTTGTATGGATAAATTTTACACCAACCTTTAAGTTAAATTCACTCCAATTTTTATGAGAAGTTATTTGGATCATCAACCAATCACAACATCATGTTTATTATATTTCCCATGGTGGTATATACACATGACACTCCCAAAAAATTGTAACTCCACTCTTGTGTATATATTTTCCCCATTGGTATAATATACTAAATCAAATACCTCTTCTAATGTCACATGGTTATTCACCCTCGGCTAAAAATACTATGTTCTGATACTAACCATCATGCTACCCTGAGCCATGGACTATCAACCATTTCACCCAAGCCCCCTCTAAAGATCCAACTATATATTTCCAAGAAAGTTGTTTGTTTTGATGTATGTGCATAGTTTTCATATGAAATGCACACATCCATATACAGAAAGTCACAATAATGTCATATCAAGAAATTTTTCATGGTCTGCACACAGACTGACATGTGAATAATATCAATAAATGGTTTCATAGTTCACTCACACACCCAAATGTATTTCATAACATATAATTTCATATAAAGTTAATATATAGTAAGGAATTCATAACCAATGACCATTGATTCCCAAATCCAATAATTTCTATATGGATTAAACTATTGTACCAATTATCCTTATAAATATACCCAATTCATTACATTAAGATCCTAGAATTACGATCCAAGTTGAATAACACAATAAGGTCTAGAATCTAGTTATACATACCCAACAAGAACCACCATTATCAATGGGTCAATATCCGATCAAGAAAGTTAAAATTATCTTCAATAGATCCATGCTCCGACCCTTTAATAGTATAATAATTAGAAATTATATCATATATTAATCTATATAATATTCATAACAACTTATTTCTATGATTCATTTCAAGAGAAATATGAGTTTTAAGAAATATCATCTTAGACATGCTATATATATTTTTTGTACCGAATGGATCTTTAAATGATGAAGAGATAAGAAGAATGGATCTAAATTTTTTAGAAAGCAGACTCTCCATTATTGATAGACTAAGTATGGTTGATACAATAGAGATATATAACAAATATTGTTTTTTTGGGATACGAGGATTCCCTTAATTAAATATTCATATAGATCTTGTTGGTTGGTCGATAGTTCCAATAAGATCCTATAATTACTGAATCTATTGCTAGCTTTCATTTAACAATAAACTAGCAACCTAGTGGAACCCAATTTTTTTATGGGATCTCGACACCTCCACTGGTAAGATAGTAGAATTGAAATGACTATCTGGTAGAACCTTAGAATCTCTAAATCTATTGGTTAGTGCCTACACCACCTTAAGATTCTGTTTCTTGAACCACAAACAAATAAAACATGTCTCAAAAGTTGAATAAAATACCACCCAGTTATATCAAAACTAATTAATAATACACCATGAAATTTAGGGAAATTTAAACTTATGGTATTTATAAAATAAATAATTCATTTAATTCGATCGGTCATGCATATAAAAAATTATAATATCGAGGAGAATAAAATAATGGTGATGTAGAAGATTATGTCATAGTTTATATAAGAATAAATTATGTGATTATTGAGATAAGACCTCTTTAATAGGAAGAAGTATGAGGAAGTATCTACAAGATTTATAAAGGATGAGAGAAGAATATAAACAACTGCTAAATTTTTACATCAATAGGGTTTCAATAAATAGGAGAAGAATATATAAGTAAACAAAACTATTACTACTGAATAGTTATAATCAAGGAAAAATAAGAGAGAAACAAGACTATAAAACCTCTTGGGTTTTGAACAAACAAAATTATTTTGAGTAATTTGGGAAGTTAATTTTGAGACTGTGTGGATATGAATATATGTCATTATCTGAGCATAAATTTTTGACAAAATATAAAAACAAACCAAATTGGTTTTATATATATTCATTTGAAAGGAAAAAAAGTTTTATATGTTTTTCATTAAAACGTAAAGGTATCTGAAGACTCATATGTGAGGAATGAGATAAATCTTTTTGGGTGTAGGGATATCCCTATACATTATTACTGATCTAATACATGTGGAGAATAAAATAATGAAGATAAACTAGTGAAATTTCTATATAAATATGTCTTGTTTGTTTTTTCATTGTTCACTTGCATAATATAGTGATCCCAAACCTATTTAATATGGTTTTTTGGTTTTAGGGTGATACGTATCCAACTCCACTTGAATGGGTAATTCAATGTTTAGTGGAGAATCCATGACATGGGAATCCCAATCATGATAAGGTGTAAGGTTCATGGGACAGTCCCAACAATATAACAACATATTAACTCATTTATTATACTATATTTCATTGAATATAGGAGAATATTAGAATAAACAACAAAATATCCAACTATATTAACTGAACAAAATGGTTCAAGTACAAAAGTGCACGAATATTTTAATGAATATATTTGGAATTGGTAAAATTGGTTCATACTAGATTCCTGATTCTTAGGTGTCTCTACATGGTCCACTGGAAATAAAAATTTATATCAGAGAGAGGTTCCCTATTACTTTTCTGTATTTTACTTTTAAAAATTTTAATCAGAAGAATAAGGTTCCCACCAACAATTTTTAAAATATTTTTATCCTAGTGTTTTTAATATATAATATGAATTATATTTTTGATGTCAGATTATGGGAGAAAATATAAGGCCCTCATATAAAAGAATTTGGATCCATCATTTTCAAAATATATTTGCTGATATTTGGAATAACCATGAGAATAATTAAAATACAAAATAGTCCAATTAAATGATTAAGAGTTTAATTAATAAAGAGGAACAACCACTAATTTAAGGTAGTCTGAGTTATATATGGTTTTTTAAAATTTTCTGAGAAAGATTTCTATAATAAATCACATAAAAGATATGATAAATAAGGTCTTATAAAATCAATCAGTGTCATTCACTTTACGGTTAGGAAATATATGAAGAAGATCCTTGGTTACTTTTTAAAATATTTATCTATGTTCATAAAGGATTTGAAAAATGAAATATCATAGCCTATATTAAATACATAGAAAATTTAAATTAAATTTATTTGAAAAATTCTTAAATTTACTCTCCCATAAAGGTAGTATAGAAAAAGGAGAAATACTTATAAGTTTTTTGAGAAAATTTTTCAATTCTTGAAGATAAATTTTAATTCTTCATGGATAAGAAATCAAATATTAGAAAAAATAGTGAGGAGACGATTCATTCCCTCTAAGAATCATATAAATATGATCATGGTGTCAAGAAATCCCAACTGAATGTTAAATCTAAAACAATCAAGGTACATGAATATTCACTAAATAAAAGTAGTAAATTGTATGAATTCAAACCTCAAAAGATGAAAAATGAATGTAAATGAATGTAAATTTGAACTGTGGTTGAGAAAAATATTATTTCCAGAAAATAAAATAGATGATTATTTATTCAAATAAGAATTATAATGGTGTATATAAGTGATTTATATCATTTAGGGATGCTTTCACCTCAAAATCATTAAAAATTTATTCTAAAATTCTAAAAAATAGGTGCACCCCAAATCTATTTATACTAAATTTATAAATAAAGATTAAAATTTTTATCAATTTAAAAGTCTAAAAATTCATGAGAATCCACAAATAAGTCAATTGTGTTTGTGAGCCAAACAAATTATTTTTTTCCTCAAATGGATCCCAAGAAGTTGTGGTTTTCACACAAAAAACAACAAGGGTGTCATACTAGATAGACTACACCAAAAGTGAAGATGACAAGAATAATTAGAAGATATTATTGGTGATATATATATTTATATATAGGGATATTTATTTCTATAATAATATTTTAGTATAAAAAAATATTTAATCTCTAAATAAAGTGGGATTGAAGATAAAATTGTTTATTAAGCCTGATGGAAGGAAATATACATCCAACATGAACAAAATCTACAAAAAAATATTAATACCCACAAACAATATTTAAATACTAGAACATATTTGAACACTATTAATTAGGAGTGTATTTATCTATCATCTCACTCTAATTATATTTTTGATGATAAAATAAGTTAATAATAAAGAAGAAAGCTAGTGAAGATAGAAATAAATTCTTCCTTGAGACATAAATCTGTAAATAAAATTGTTAAACAAACTAATCCCAATAGTTCAATAAATAAAAATAATCCTTGTGTTAAACTAATTGATAAGAAGTTGTTATATTTTTCTAAGAGAGTCCACATCATGGACTATTGCAAGAAATCTATTAATACAAAATAAAAATGGATGAACCTAGAATCAATAATGGAATCCATCCAACAGAGATATTCAAGGATTAGATTATTGTTAGACCCTCCTTATGAAGTATTGAAGACAGTTCTTAAGAAGTAAATAGTAAAAGGTGAGGAAAATGTGTATTTTAGAAAAACTAATCTAGGTTACATAGCTATGAAGTGTGTGAAATGGACATAAAAGTAAGAGAATATTTTTAAGATCTAAATTCAAGCACTAATGACTATTATTACAAGGAATGAAGTTTTTAAGATAGAAAATACACACCCATAAAAGGATGATCATATGAAGGAGGAATATATCAAAATAAATATAGCCAATTTAGAAGAGGTGAAAATATTAGTGAATCCTAAATGAAAATAAATTTTTCTATATTCTCGAGTGAATAAGTTCATTCAATCTAAAAAATAATTTTAAAATAGAAAGAAGACCATTCATTACAAAGTTGAAAATAATTGGATAATAAAAATTGAATCTTGAATAAAAGGATTATAATTGATTTTGGTTTTCAAAAATAATATATAAGAGTTAGGGAATAATTCTTAGACCCACTGCTGAAACTGAGAATTTCAAAACAATCCAACCTATTCCTATATTAGTTTAAATATTCTTAACAATTGGGAAAAGGAGGTGAAGAATCATATAGAGAATCCCTTGAGGTGGGGTGGGGGGAACATAGGTTATCATGATTCCAGATATTTATTATTTTATAAGTAATCTGGAAATCAAGACAGCTCCTTCAAAATATGATGCATGAGGTATGATTTCATTCTCCCAATGGTAGTTATTATCTAATAGGATGGAATAAAATACCTTACACTTGAATGCTTTTTATGTGTCTGTTCATGTGACTAAAGGTTCATAAGTATTCTTGAAAGTTTATGTTAGTAGTCCATAAGGAATAAAATAAATTAATTGGTATTATATTGTGATGAAATTATGGATAGTATTGTTTTTTATTTTAAAATATTCATTTTTCTACATTAGGATAGCCTGGGTAGACTTTGAGATACTTGATTGATGGATCATCTACACAAAAGATCTAATTTCACATAAATTAGATGATTTTTTTCATATCTATTGTTCTAGAAATAACATGAAATTAGTAATAATTGACTATTAATAAATTCCTCATCTTAAGGAATTAATGGAGAATTCCTAAAGAACATAAAGGGTTAATGTAGTGGAATTATAAATTATCAGTTAGTATTATGATATTTTAAAAAAATGAAATATGAAAATCCGACCCTAATCTCAAGGGGATAAAGAACATAGAGAGAATGAGTTTTTTTAAATATATAGTTGTTTTTTATAACACCCACTCGACTAATCATGATGAAAAATAGGGGGAGAATTTTCTTTTGATTTTCACTTAGGTGGAAAAGGGGATATGACAATGAAGTGGGTACCAAATGTCAATAAGGGAGATATAATTTCCCTTTTATTTTATATTCAAAAGGAGGAGAAACATGAAATTTACTTGAGTTCAAAATTTTATTAACAATCATATATGAAATAAAATATTTTTTAAAGGTTATACTTGGTTGTATTTGCTATATTTATTATAGAAAATCAAGACAATAGTGAGGAATTGTATTTTGGTTTATTGTTTCCACCCAAATAACATAGAGATGTTTCCCATATATGATGGGAAATGAAGTCATTTTTTTAATACCTAGATGCATAGAGTCAATGGTTATCTAAATACATCCATCGATTTCATGTGTTGGTCTTCATAGATGAACATGGTATGTATGGATGGAGATATTCTTGTAATGTTTGTAATAGATTGTAGAAAATAAGTTGGATGAATAAAAAACCTATTGTGGAGAAATTTTATAAGATATGTTTAATAAGTGTTGAACAAGTACAATATTTTTAGAGAAGCTAGGTGAAGATAGAGGATCAATACATGGAATACCATATATTGTTGTTTCTAAAATAAGTGTGAAACACTAAATGGTTGAAAGATAATTTTAATAGATATGTATTACTAGCTAAATAATAAAGGATGAAGTTAAGAAATTATATGAGTTCATTGAAACACACTATTTTGAGTATTTTATTTATTACAACACTTTAGACTTATGATTAATACTATTTGGACTTACCCTAATATTTCCTATAATCATTTCAGGATATTCCAAGATCATTGATGAGGTTTGATTAAGAATGGGAATGTTTTAATTTTCCTTGATCTCATTTGAATAAATCTATTTTTCTAGTAGAGGAACACAAAAATGTGAAAGTAAATTATTCTATGGGACAAATTTGTAAGAAATTTCATCTACATGGAATAAATTTTTATGAATATTAAATATTTTTATTTTCAAGAGTTATAGTGAAGAGGAATTGATGAAATGAAAAATAATATTATCCTATGTGTGTGTGTGTCATGAACCAACCCGGGTCGACCCTGAACCGGTCACCCGAGCCGGCCCACGACATGGCCCAAGAGGCATTCCCGATCCTCCCGGGCTGGTGACAAGCACCAGGGCATCAAAAGAGAGCAAGAGGGAACGATTTCACCCGATAAAATAAATAAAGCAGTGTATGGGAAAAACACAAAGTGAATAAACAAAACGAAAAGAATGAACGACCAACAACAAAAAATTAACCTGGCCATGACTAAAACCCCTCATGATCTCGAGAGTCGCCCAACAAACCACAACCAACTATCGCCCAAGGCGAGAAAGCTCGAGTCAACCAGCAACAGAAACTAAAATAGGAAAAACCTATAGGCATGAGTATTAAAACTCAGTAGGTAGGCCCGAATAATTCTATTCCTAATGCACATACCATTAAATAAATAATTCATTAATTTCATGTTTGAACTACATCATACAAAATATGGGTTTTTACACACACTTTCATTTCTAAAATAAATAACAGTCCATTGCCCTTTATAATTTAAGAACTATTTTTTTTAATGTTTTAAAGGAACATGTGCATTGCATTTTAAAAAAATTTTTTAGAACAATTAGTAAACCAAACATTAGTTATTAGCCAAAAAGGAAAACTACACATAACACACAACACACACCAAGGGCAATGGGAAAAATGGAACCCACAAGCCAGCAAACGAACAAGACTTCTCAATCGTGCGCCACACAAAAAAAACACTAAATGAAACATGGGTCGAACCTAGGAGGTCGTGAACAATCCCGAACATACTATACATGTGACTCATCCTGAAGGTATGCCCTAAATCGATGACATCATAACGCCCATACTACAACCCGATATAGCCCTGTATAGCCTAACTGAGGGGCCCAATCCCCATAGCAGTAATAACTCAGTATTCTCCTACTATGGGGCCACTAGCCAGTGCGTATTCTAAACTAGTGCAGCAATCGTTCTTAGAAGATTCACTCATTATGCCAGGTTCCCATGTCAACACAAGAAATAAAAATTGGTGCGTCCACAATGTAAATCAATCATCCACGATGCACAAACATCACATATAGCTCACACAATCAATGCAAACCAAAGATCACCCCTGAATGGGTTTTTCAAAACAATTTATTTTATTAAAGTGCCAAACGGGCCTTCGCAAATTTTAAAGAAAAAACCTCATTTATCGAGAAAACTCAAAACACTTGTTCAGAATAAATCATTTATCTTTAAAACTAGAAGTACATTTAAAATTCCATGAATTATGTTTAAAGGCCAAATGGGCATTCTTTCAATAATGGGTGTCCACTCATCAAGAAAATGTCCCAAGTGTTCAGTATAAAATAAATGGTTCTTTTCACAATAAATAATCATTTAATGTTTTATTATCTAATATTATCTCATTCATTAAAATTAATAAAACATCAATGAATTAATAAATTCTAAATTTAAAGGTGAGTGCAGTGGGGGACCTACCTCGGCTCACTGTCCAAACACAAAGGTGTGTTGCGCCTCGCACAAACGCACAAACACGCGCAGGTCGATGGCCATAGTATCGTGAGGTTATCTCGTAAACACACTGCAACAAACGCAAAATAACTAAAATTACACAAAAAAAGCCTTAAAACAACCCAAATGAGCAAACAACATGAAAGAACCACCTTGTCACATTTTCAACACATAAAACGCACCAATAACACTATTCACTAAACCCCCCATTAAAATCCAAAAAGTGTTTACAAAAAAACCACACAATGCCAAAATAACTCACTACCAATTTTAAAGAGCCAACAGACCATTTTAAAAATCTGACAAAAGTGCATGACACGATGCAATCAACATTTAAAGCATGTGCGCCTAAACACATTTTCAAAACCAGGTCCACAGCACCCATATTATTTAATAAATCATTTAAAAAAATGTATAAAATTATTTTGAGTAGTTTACCATGGTTTTGCACAGACAAAACCAACTCAAAACCACATAAACAGTTTAATATAACCCTTACACCACTTATTAAACAACATTTCACCATTCAGATAGTATAATAAACCATAAATAATTTTTTTTAGACAAATAACATTGCTTTCCCCACTAAACCCACACAAAATCTTCTTTTATGACCAAACGTACATTGTTCCACATCACAAACACAATTAACGCCACTCGCACAGATTAATAAACTAACTACACAATTAAATAAACCATTTTCACAATTAAACAAACCACTGGGAAAATTTATTAAACAATATCAAAATGTGTTGCATGACTAAAAATATCAAAAACTCACTCAAAAATTCTTTTAAAACTAAACGCACATTAACATCACACCAAAACACAAATGCAACCCTTGCGCTTCTTAGTAAAACAACAACATAGTTTATAAAACACTACCAATGGCTCAACATGGTTTTTAGAGAAATAAGACACTTGTATCACATAACCACGATGCTAAACACCTCAAAACACATTAAAAATCATGTAAAACTCTATTCACACCAAGAAAACTGATCAATGAGTATACTAAATTAATTAAATGGGTGAATTAATTCCAAAAACAACACTTATATGTGAAAAAACCTACCTCAATGTGGACGGATCTCTCGAAACTAGGGCGAAACCTTGTTCTAACTACGATCGCAACTTTGAGGGTCAAAGTAAACCCTAATCATCAAATTGGACCCCCAATTTTTTAATGGATAAAACATGAACAAACCCCAGCCAAGGGGGAAAAACCAAACCAAAGAGAATGTGAATACCGGAGGGTGATAGAAGTTCGGTGCTGCAAGAGAGGTGTGCGGACGAGGGAGATGAGTCGGTGAGAAAGTCGGACAGCACAGCGGGTCGCTGGAAGGGGGTCGCATGAGCAGGAAGGAATCGTTCGAACAAGAGGTCTTGGTCTGGGCGTCCGGAGAGAGGGGCGGCGCGGGTAGGAGGGGTTGCGGTTGGACGGGTCGGCCAACAAGGGGAGTGCGCGGCGGCCTGTTCGAAGTGGAGTGAAGGCGGATGGGAGGCATATGGCGGAGCGGATAGGCGGGATGGCTCATCAGCGGAATAAGGTCGGCGAGGGACGCGACCAGCTGGGACGGGAGGGGGTCAGCAGTCTTCAATCAGAGGGGAGGGGGGCTGCGATGCCCAACCCTACACCGATTCTTTTTTTTAACCTTTTAACATAATAATAATAAAAGTATTATAATAAATATAATAATATAAATGATGATATTTATAATTATTATAATAACTTTAATAAAAATAAAATAATGGTAAAAACAATTCTTTTAATAATAGAAATTTCTTTAATAATAATGATAATAATCATAACTACAACAATAAAAAATGATAAAAATACTCATTTCATTTTCATAATAATAATTAAAATTATTAGCAACCATAAAAATTTTAACTAACGCAATAAATTACAAAATTTATTCATTTAAATATTCTGAAGACCGACAGACAGTGCCGCTGCCTAGGCGAAGCCGCGTGGGTCTCCAAAACGTGCTCCGCCCAGGTGCTCAGCGACGTCAACATAAAACCGCGCATTTTTTTTAAACAAACTCAGATGTTTTTGCTCTGTAACTCAACCCGAATACCAAAAATATTTTATAAAGTCAAAGAAACTTATAAAATAAGATAAAAGATGAATCGAGGTGTGAAAATTCTCCCCACCATAACGCTTTCTGCCCCCAGAAAGCCAAAACAAGGTCAAGACCCAAAGATGAAACTACCTAAGTGTCACTCACCCCCCAAAAGTTTAATCACCACCAGTTGATCGATCCAAACAAACCCTGAAAAACCATGACATACAACTCATCCTTAAAAACAAGATCACTTTAATCATCACCAAACAAAATCCAAACCATCTGATTCATCCAAGGAACTAATGAACTTAAATCACCTCTAAGACTTATCCCTGTAATATTCATCCAACGAAACTCTTGGGTGTGCTCCAATATCAACGTTTACTCGATAGTAAGAACTCAAGATTAGGTGGTTCCACATGAGACCACCTACCCCCCCCCCCCCACGATACATGAAAAGAAACTCTGATACTGACACAGGGAGGCCCGAACGGACTCCCCACCATAAGGATTGGGCTAACCCTAAATTAATTTCGATGTAACTCTGCGAGACCCACTGTGGGTCTCCCCACCATAAGAACTGATGATATTAAACGGACTTCATTACTTCCTACACGAACCAGAAACCCCCACCATGGGGAGGGGG
Source organism: Viscum album (assembly GCA_963277665.1). Classification (NCBI taxonomy): domain Eukaryota; kingdom Viridiplantae; phylum Streptophyta; class Magnoliopsida; order Santalales; family Viscaceae; genus Viscum; species Viscum album. The sequence goes on from OY728158.1 coordinate 392,328,361, forward strand.
GAAAGAAGTGAGGGTCCGACTGATAGAGCATCAAAACTATTGTCGCCTCCCCATAAAAAAGGTCGCACCCTCAGAAACACATATACCATGCCACACTATGGACTGAGATTAAAGTAAGGCCCTTCTTCACCGATGGGGTTCTCCTGACTACGCGCCAGCTTCACTCCAGGGCCTATGGCTAGAGAACTGATGATTGAAGCATATCCTACCTCGTAGTCAGGCTTCAAAAATTCCCAAACATCACACACAAACTAGAATTTCACCAAACACACTTCCAATAAAAAAATTTCAAAGAGGTTCAACAGCAACCAAACTTACAACTGAAAGAAAAGAAACACCAAAAAAATGATACAGGAGATGATTACTACACCCAAGAAACACTACAAATAAAAGACCTCAAACTAATCCCCAAACATCGCCCTACTCCCACCGACGGGCAGAGGTGACCTTCGACAAACCAGGTCTGGCTTCAGCCTGCTTCTTGGAAACACCTCGGCAGAATCGGTGCAAGTGACCTAGACGTCCACAGGTGTGGCAGGGTCTTGGAGCACTCGGGCATGTCGGCCTCTTGTGACCTTGCCTACCACACAGGTGATAGATCACGGCATTTCGCTGTGAAGAAGATGACTGAAGGTCTGAAGACCTCTTGATTCCTCTACTAGCACCACCACCATCAGGTCGCTTCTCATTCTTCTTATCACTATCCTCTGCACTATTTCCCAAAGTTGGAGGTTTCACCACCTCAAGTCCTCCTGTTAACCCAGCTTCAGCCAAAAAGTCTTTCCCCAAAACATCTGAGAAGGTGGTTAGATTGAGCTCTTCCACTTTCGATCGCAGCTCAGGTCGGAGTCCAGACTCAAATTGTCGAGCCTTCCCGGTATCATTCGCAACAAACCACTGATAATAACGAACTAGGTCTATGAAACGTTGATAGAATTCCAGTACCGATTCAACTACCTACTGAAGACAATGAGACTCCATCCTCTTCCTCATCTTCGTCAACTTAGAGAAGTGTTTTTGGATGAACGATGACTTGAAAAACTCCCATGTTAGATTTTCCTGGGGCTTATTCCGGGACACGGTCTTCCACCATTTCCAAGTCGGGCCTTCAAGTATAAAGGTAGCCAAATTCACCTTTAACAACTCAGGAAACCCGATGAAACTGAACTTCCTCTCAATCTTTTGCAACCACTCCTCTGCATCAAGTGGATCTTCTTGTCCATAAAAGATAGGAGGGTTCAACTTTCGGAACTCAAGAACATAGTCGATGGGCTGATCAACTGGAGTATTCGCTAGGGGTGCACCACCCGAAGCTGCACCTTGGGCCTCCATCAAAATGTCGTGGGGGTGAACACTAAGGAACAAAGGAACGAAGAACATAGTCAAAACATGGTCATTTCCAATTCAATTTCAACATTTCACAATTTCCAAAATAAAACTTTACAAAAAAAATCAGAATGAAGGAAAACCCAAACGATTCACTAGGGGGAAACTAGTGATGATGGGCGACTCGGGCATATGGTTGGTGGCCATACGTCAGTCACATCATCGTCACTGAACACATTCTAGGATAAAGTCCCTGGCTTCACATGGCTTTCCAGACCATGTGAGCTCACGGAGGTCACTTGCCCGACTCTCATTTCATTTTCCAATACCAAACAATCCATAAGAATCAAAATACATTGACAACTGAAACACCCCATGGTAACCCGAGGTTCGGAACGATCAAGGGTTCATGATGTCCTTCTCGTCCGTAAAACTCAAGTCCCGAAAATTATACTCTTTCTATCATGACAACCCCAAATAACAATAGGCGCTCTGAACACAAGGTCCGCTCAGGAGCCAACCTCGCTCTGATACCATTTTGTCACGAACCAACCCAGGTCGACCCTGAACCGGTCACCCGAGCCGGCCCGCGACGTGGCCCGAGAGGCATTCGTGATCCTCCCGGGCTGGCGACAAGCACCAGGGCATCAAAACAGAGCAAGAGGGAATGATTTCACCCGATAAAATAAATAAAGCAGAAGAAGGGGAAAAACACAAAGTGAATAAACAAAATGAAAAGAAATAACAACCAACAACAACAAACTAACCTGGCCACGACTAAAACCCCTCACGATCTCGAGAGTCTCCCAACAAACCACAGCCAACTATCACCCATGGAGAGCAAACTCGAGTCAACCTGCAACAGAAACTAAAACAGGAAAACACTATAGGCGTGAGTATTAAAAATCAGTAGTTAGGCCTGACTAATTCTATTCCCAATGCACATAAAATTAAATAAAGAATTCATAAATTTCAAGTTTGAACTACATCGTACAAAATATGGGTTTTTACACACACTTTCGTTTCTAAAATAAATAACAGTCCATTGCCCTTTATAATTTAAGAACAATTTTTTTAATGCTTTTAAGGAACATGTGCATTGCATTTTAAAACATTTTTTTGAGAACAATTAGTAAACCAAACATTAGTTATTAGCCATAAAGGAAAACTTCACATAACACACAACACACGCCAAGGGAAATGGTAAAAATGGCACCCACGAGCCAGAAACTGAACTAGACTTCTCAATCATGCGCCACACACAAAGAAAAACACTAAATGAAACATGGGTCGAACCTAGGAGATCGTGAACAATCTAGAACATACTATACATGTGACTCATCCTGAAGGCATTCCCTAACTTGATGACGTCATAACGCCCATACTACTACCCGGTATAGCCTTTCATGGCATAACCGAGGGGCCCAATCCCCATAGCAGCAATAACTCAGTATTCCCCTGCTTTGGGGCCACTAGCCAGTGCATATTCTAAACTAGTGCAGCAATCATTCTCAGAAGATTCACTCACTATTTCAGGTTTCCATATCAACACAAGCAATAAAAAGGGGTGTGTCCACAATGTAAATCAATCAGTCACGATGCAAAAACATCACATACAGCTCACTCAATCAACGCAAACCAAAGATCACCCCTGAATGGGTTTTTCAAAACAATTTATTTTATTAAAGTGCCAAAGGGCCTTCACAAAATTTAAAGAAAAAACCTAATTTCTCGAGAAAACTCAAAACACTTGTTCAGAAGAAATCATTTATCTTTAAAACTAGAAGTACATTTAAAATTCCATGAATTGTGCTTAAATGCCAAATGGGCATTCTTTCAATACTGGGTGTCCGCTCATCAAGAAAATGTCCCAAGTGTTCGGTATAAAATAAACGGTTCTTTTCACACTAAATAATCATTTAAGGTTTTATTATCTAATATTATTTCTCATTTATTAAAATTAATAAAACATCAAGCAATTAATAAATTCTAAATTTAAAGGTGAGTGCAGTGGGGGACCTACCTCGGCTCGTTGTCCAAACACAAAGGTGTGTTGCACCTCGCAAAAATGCACAAACACGCGCACGTCGACGACCACAGTATCGCGAGGTTATCTCATAAACACACTGCAATAATGGCATAATAACTAAAATTACACAAACAAAGACTTAAAACAACCTAAACAATCAAACAACGCGAAAGAACCACCTCAACACATTTTCAACACACAAAACACACCAATAACACTATTCACTAAACCCCCCTTTAAAATCCAAAAAGTGTTTACAAAAAAACCACACAACGCCAAAATAACTCACTACCAATTTTAAAGAGCCAACATACCATTTTAAACGTCTGAAAAAAGCGCATGACACGATGCGATCAACATTTAAAGCATGTGCGCCTAAACACATTTTCAAAACTAGGTCCACATCACCCATATTATTTTATAAATCATTTAAAAAAATGTATAAAATTATTTTGAGTAGTTTACCATAGTTTTTCATAGACAAGACCAACTCAAAACCACATAAAGAGTTTAATATAATAGTTACACCATTTATTAAACAACTTTGCACCATTCAAGATAGTATAATAAACAATAAATAATTTTTTTTAAAACAAATAACATTGCTTTCCCCACTAAACCCACACAAAATCTTCTTTTATGACCAAACATACACTGCGCCACATCACAAACATAATTAACGCCACTCGCACAGATTAATAAACTAACTACACAATTAAATAAACCATTTTCACAATTAAACAAACCACTGAGAAAATTTATTAAACAATTTAAAAATGGGTTGCATGACTAAAAATATCAAAAACTCACTCAAAAATTCTTTTATAACTAAACGCACCGTAACATCACACCAAAACACAACTTCAACCCTTGTGCTTCTTAATAAACCAACAACATAGTTTATAAAACACTACCAATGGCTCAACATGGTTTCCAGAGAAACAAGACACTTGTATCACATAACCATGATTCTAAACACCTCAAAACACATTAAAAATCATGTAAAACTCTATTCGATCCAAGAAATATAATCAATAAGTATACTAAATTAAATAAATGGGAGAATTAATTCAACAAACAACACTTATATGTGAAAACACCTACCTCAACGTGGATGGATCTCTCGGAACTAGGGTGAAACCTTGTTCACACCGCGATCGCGCCTTTGAGGGTCGAAGCAAACCCTAATCATCAAATTGGACCCCCAATTTCTTTAATGGGTAAAACATGAACAAACCCCATCCAAGGGGGAAAAACCAAACCTAAGAGAATGTGAATACCGGAGGGTGATAGAATGTTGGTGCTTCAAGATAGGAGTGCGGGCGAGGGAGATGAGTCGGTGAGAAAGTCGGCCAGCAAGCGGGTCACCGGAAGGGGGTCGCACGAGTAGGAAGGAATCGGCTGAACAAGAGGTCTTGGTCTGGTCGAACAGAGAGAGGGGCGTCGCAGGAAAGAGTGGTTGCGGCTGGACGGGTCGGCTAGCAGGGGGTGCGCGCGGTGGCCTGCTCGAAGTGGAGGGAAGGAGGACGAGAGGTACATGGCAGATCAGATAGGCGGGATGGCTCGGCGGCGGAATGGGGTCGACGAGGGACGTGACCAGTATAGAGGGGAGGGGGTCAGCTGCCTTCAATCAGAGGGGAGGGGGGCTGCGATGCCCAACCCTACACCGATTATTTTTTTTAACCTTTTAACATAATAATAATAAAAGTCTTATAATACATATAATAATATACATGATGATAATAATAATAATTATAATAACTTTAATAAAAATAAAATAATGGTAAAAAAATTCTTTTAATAATAGAAATTTCTTTAATAACAATGATAATAATCATAACTATAACCATAAAAAATGATAAAAATACTCATTTCATTTTCATAATAATAATTAAAATTATTAGCAACCATAAAAATTTTAACTAACGCAATAAATTAAAAAATTTATTCATTTAAATTTTCTGAAGACCGACGGACAGTGTCGCTGCCTAGACGAAGCCGCGCGGGTCTCCAAAACATGCTCCTCCCAGGCGCTCAGCGACGTCAACATAAAAATGCGCATTTGTTTTAAACAAACTCAGATGTTTTTTGTTCGGGACTCAACCCGAACCCCAACAATATTTTATAAAGTCAAAGAAAATTATTAAATAAGATAAAATATGAATAAGGGTGTGACAGTGTGGGTAGAATGATTATTTTTGACTTTCAGAAAAAAAATGATGTAAAAAACTCACACAAAAATGGTGATTTGGAGAACTCATGAGGTATTTTATCCAACAGAAGAAAATTTATTTCTATATATAATAATTTGAAAATGATGTAATGATTCAAAAGAATAATTCATATGTAATAGATTATTTTTGTTATGGATATGATATTTTGATCCTTCAGTGATATTTTATGAAAAATGGTGATTGAAATTATCATACATAATATCTCATTTAATATTTGAATTGTCCTAAATATGGAGAATAATATTTTATTTGTAGAATTTTTTGAAATTATATTGTATGAAAAATTAATTATTTCATAATTTTGATGTTCTATAGAAAAAATGTGATGATTCTTGGACTGATCTTCATTTTCATGAAAAAAAATTATTTAAGAGAATATATTATGAGAAACTAATCTTCAATCTGAATGATAAAAAAATGAATAAAGAAATACCTGAAACATTCAAATGTGTTTGAATGAATTTATCATATTTTTATGATTAATTCATCTTAAATTCCAATGATGTTAAACTATTTTTAAGGTCATAATAATTTTTAACTAAAATAATATGAGTTTAAAAAATAAATATGAAACTGGAACTATTGAAGAACTAAACTAATATTTTATTCGGGAATGTGTCGTGTATTAAAAGTTGGTATTCTTGAAATATTTCTTTAGTTGAAAAAGTGTTCATGAAATTTCATAAATAACAAAATTAGGGATTCTTTAATACTTATTTTTTCATAATAACTTTCTTGTTAATATAAAACACCATTTATGGCATTTGAAAAAGAATCAACTCATTAAATTTTGTTTCCCCAGCAAATGAAAAGATGGGAATATAGAGTAAAAGAAAATAAAAGAGTAAGTTTAAGATGTTTCTATTGTGTATGGAATTACCTAGGAAGCTACGATTTAAGCGAGATATCTTAATGAGGAAGAAGGATGAGGAATTCACTGCAAGATGTAGTTAAGAATATTAAAGAGTATGAACTTGTGCTGAATTTTCATAGAAATGCGAATTTGAAGAAATATTATAAGAATTAGTAAGTTAACCAATATATTAATATCAAACATATATAGGTGAGTGAGAAGAAAAGATAACCCAAATTGGACATCCATTTGGGTTTTGAAGAAAAAATAAGTGTGAGTAATCTGAGAAGTTTAAGTTTAGGTTGTTTATATCTATTTTTTCACATGAGACTATAGTGCTAAGAGAAGAGCAGAATCATGAGAAAAATGTTTTTTCAAGTAGTGAGTTTATCCAAGTACTAGTTGTATATTGTTTTCTTGAATACATTAAGGTATCCAAAAAATCTAATTCAAGGATAAATATTAGTGTTTCTAGGAGTAGATATACACATATACTCCAATATTTATCTACTTTAAGAGGATTAAAAAAACTGAAGAGAAACTAGTGGGTTACTAGTATAAATAAGTGAAATGAGATGTTGTTTTCATAACTTACATAATATAGTTACCACACACATTTTTAATATGGTGTGTTTCATTTCATGGTGATACATATAAAACACAACTTGTATTGGTGGTTTTTTTATATATTAAATATGTGACATAAAAGTCCTAAGAATGAAAATGAGTATGATTCCTAGGAGGGTCAGAACCTTATAAAAACAACTATGTTGATCTACATTAATATAATATATTTTATATAGGTTAGTGTTGTTGGATTGGTGTAGCCTGATCCGATTGGGCTGAATTCTTGTGGCCCATAACTATCACGAGATGAGATCCACAGTGAGTTCATTGGGGGTTGCAGAGGGAAACACGGACCTGCTATGGGGATCAGAGGGTCAAAGGCCCCCGACCCAATTATTTGCAACTATATCATTGTTGACCACTATAACATAGCTGACCGACTAACATCTACAGGCAGTGTAGCAGTGTGGACTTCAGAGTCAACTATAATGTTGCACTTTTGACTTCCAACCGGAAGCCACTGTATCACTTTTGACAAAGGTGGCCGCCTTTAACTGTAGTGACAAAAACCTATTTTTCAGAATATTGGATCGTCTTCTCCATATGTATCCCATTTCAGACTAGGGTTTGTTATCTGAAAAACTCTGTAATTTTTGCTCTCGATTATAGTGACAATTCTACCTCTCCGTGGACATAGGGATTATTCCTGAACCATGTAAATCGTTGTGTACTTTGTTCTTTTTCTTTCCCTTTTACTTTTTTGTTTTATCGTCATTTTTTTCGCTACAACTCTCGGAATTTCCACAATAAATGATAGGTTAAAACGATGCACACCTGTATTATCTGGAAATATAGGTTTAGGTCCATAAGTGTCTAAATAGTTTAAAGAAGATATTTGGAATTAGTAAAATTAGACCACACCTGATTCAACCCGCACTCATTTTTGTTTAAACGGTCTGTTGGGAAACAAAAAGTGGCTTTTCAATACGTTTCATGGGATTGTGTTTTTTTATTAATGTTTTGTATTATTTTTTGGTGAGATTTTAGATATGATTTTAGAAGCCTACTACGTGGTTTTGGGGAACATTCTGATAACGGTATTGTGTTGTGGTGGTTAACTACCACATGGCCATTGCAAACTTATCAAGATTGATAAGGTGAGGTTTGGGGGGATGGTGGTCCAACCATGAGTTGGTGATACCCATTCATTGATATTAATTATAGTCTAAGTATTTCCTTGGTTTTTTTATATGAGGGTGTGGGATATTCCATTGGGGTTATGTTATCATCATTTTTGTATTTTATCTTTTTGATACAAAAGTATTGTTAATGTATGGATTTTTTATTCTAATTTATTGATATCGCCTGGAATATTATATGAATTTTGGTTGTTAAATTTATTTCAAATAGTTTTATAGGTATTATTTACTTTGATAATGTTTTATAAAATCAATTTGTTGCTTTTTTATTTTCACGTGGATAGTGAGAAAGGAGAGAAATGGGTAAATACTATTGGGTATTGTACTCACCAAAAAAATGGGAATCATGGAGCCCATGAAAGTGATGTTATATAAGTTTTAGGTTATTGGATGTTACTTTTGGGGGCGAATCACTGGGGTGGTGGTGGTCCAATCGATATTAGTGGTGGTTGGGTCATGCCATCAAAGGTGGTGGGGGTGTTTATTGGATATGGATGTACTAATACTTGTTTTTTATTATATTATATTATTTTATAGTTTTTTAACTTTTTATGTATGGTTATTTCATTATATTCATTCTTTCTCCTCCATAGATTATTTGAGATATATGGTTGTTGTTTGTGTTGGGTTATTACAACATACCCCTTGGTGTTAATTTGTGTTTTAATTTATCTATCAATACGTTAATATTTGAGGGAATATTACAAGGGATATTTGGAATTGTAATTTTACTTGAGGCTGGGTTTCAAAAACCATGTCTTATTGGGATATTACAATTATCCAAAAGGTATTAACTATAATTAGGATATAGAACCACAAAATTTATAATAATAGTATTTTTGTGATAGATAACTCAGTTGAAATCAATTCCCACAGTAAACATTAAGAACATTCCAAGATACAAAATAATAAATTATGATAGTAAAAAATAAAGGAGAACAAACTGTATTGTGATCTAGTGAATCGCCAAGATATATCCTTCTCATTGTGATGTGATCCTATAGATTTAGTTCGCATACCTAGAAATATTCTCTAGCCTATCTCTCTACTTAAAAAACATGTATGCCCTTTCCCCCATGGATCCTTTAATTGTTAATGGAAGACCTTATTGCTCTGATTCTTCCTCCTCCTCAAATGTGTTCTAAATTTTTCTATGGTGTAATTTTATGAATCCAGATATAGAATAATATAAATGGGGTGTTTCCTTGTTGATAGTGAAAATTATTCCTTCGTGTATCATGAACACTAGTAGTGTGTCCCACGATCCTTTTATTATTCCTCTATACATTTATATCTTCCACATGGTTGTTCACTGAGGATTTACCCAATTTGATTAAGAAATTATATATGAAATTTTCTTTTATCCCCATATCTTGTTAATGTGAGCCACAAAGACTTGATATGATTTTATGGACCTTAATAAGTTATTCTAACTCTTACCATTTATATTTAAATACCCACACACATGATAATGATTTTGTGAATAAATGGAAATAATATATGATTTTTTGGTTGATCAAAGAAATTTTATGATGCCTATACTGAAATATTCCTAATATTTTATTTAGTTAATAATCATATTCTCTTGGTTTGCATCATTATCTACACTAAGATCACAAACAACAATGGTAAATAAATTCAATAAATGTTGGGTCTCCTGTCATTGTTACAACAATGAAACTATCTATGATGTTTACATTACTGACATTAGGTAGTCATAGATAGTATAACTATGGTTGTTGTACTTCCTCCAAAATAGATCATTTCTTTACTACCTCCATTCTTCTACACATTTTATTGAACATACACACATAAAGTGTTCAGTATTGTTACATCCTATATTGGAAACACTAGGAGCCTCAGTAATATATCTACCTATAATGTGATAACATTACATCATTATGCATGTGAGTCATTCTTGGTATAAAACCCAATCATTGTTTTCTAAGTGTCTTCTAATCAGTCTTTGATGCATGAAGCGATATCCTTTTATTTACTCATTCATTTTTTATAAATACAATGTTCTTCTAGGGATGTTATATATGTTTTCCTTTTCCATTTTTTGTAAAAAATATTAATTATATATGTTAGTGAAATAAATTAAAAATTAAAAATAAATTGAATAAAATAGTTGATAATCATAATATAAATTATATATAATGATATAATAATTTATAAAAATAATTTGAGTATGAAATATTTAGGTCAAAAATGATGTTTCAATTCTGGAAAAAAAAGACTCAAAATTGAAATTATTTTTTCTTTTAAATGAATAAGTAAGACCCTGAAATATTTAAAATTATTATATATAAGGATTTTTGGTAAAAAAAAATCCATATAAAACACATCAAAATGGAAAAAATAATCCTATGAATTTTATACCAATAAAATATCACAATGGTATCCAAGAGTTTTTCCTTTTCAATAAAAACCCCTTGCCTTCTATAAACCCTATATAAATAGATTTTTAGGGAAGAATATAGAAGAATAATGAAAAAAATTAGATGATTAGAAAAGCTAATAATACAATAATACTAACTTGTTAACCACCCAAAAATAACATCATAAAAATATAAAAAGTGATCATAGAGAGTATCATGAAATATAGATATGAAAAATAAAATTATGGTATATTATTTAGGAATTCATGATCTCCAATCCATACATGAGACTAGGATAATCCAATAACCTCACCACTTTTCATTTTAATATCTAAATAAAAAATCTTAATAATTTGAACATGACTCTGCATCTCCCAATAATTCTAAAATTTTTAAATTTTACTATTTTTTCATAAAAATAACATTATAAGACTGTTTTCTAAATTGAAATTGTTGGGTGGCACCAATGTGATGTACTCATCTATTTTTATAAATAGCATGTGATATATTCATAATTATTGATATATATTTACTTGTAAACTAGAGAGAATATGAGTTATTATATATAAACATGACTTGTTTCATGTCCCATTGTTTTACTAATTGTCTTAGAAAAAGATATTTTCTTATTATAAATGATTTAATAGATATATCTAGTGAAACATTATATGAATATATATGTTATGCATATAGATTATATTAGATCCATTTATATTTTGAGTAGCACTAATAAATTCCTAAAGGACTCACTTTTCTTATGGTTACAAATTAAGAATTAATAATCATTTTCAATATTAAAACACCATTAGGTTACAAATTTTTTAAAATAAAAATTGATTTTTTCTCTATAATGTGTTTTTATAAATTTAAGAGGGTTATTTGATAACTTATTCAATAGATTTTTAATGGAAATAAAATATATTCTTGTGTATGGTTTCAAATATTAATATATATGATGTTATATATGTGATAATATTTATTAATTTTAATATGATTTAGTGTAATAATTAGATTAATAGATACATGTTTTCTAAATAATTATATCATAGCGTGTGGTGTGGTCATATCACATAGAATGATATAATATTCCATAAATATGTCTCTTAAAGTTATTAATTATTTTTAATGAAATATGAGATATCATATCATATTTATTGGATATCATATTCTACTAAAATTTCATTTCTTCATTGTGAGTTATCAGTGCATGGCCATTACACCATTTTATGGTGTAATAGTAAATGGATTATTACATTAAATATTTAAACATTAAATATTTAAGTTTTGGTTTAGCTCAGTGTGAATAATAAATATTTAATGGGAGGTACCATATGCTTTATGAATATAATTTTTGATGTGAATATTTTAACTCAACCCTTTGAGGGTCCAAGGATATATATATATATTAATGATTTCAAACCAAAAGAGATGTTCTCAATCCTCATATGGTCATAAATCTATTCTTCTATTTATCATTTAACCAAATTATTGTCATATCAATGATAATTGAGAAATCATTCTAATGTTTAATTATAATTATAGATCCGGTGGATCCCTTTGGGGATAGGGGAATTTTTTTTTCATTTAGAGATATTTATAATTTATTTTTTAATAATAATACTTGGAAAAACGGAATTTTATTCATTTATAATTCATTTATCAAATAAACTCATGGATAATCATTTATCTTGGGTTTTTAATTTTCCCAAAACTTTTTTGGAATTTTTATATCCTTAAAATTACAAATAATTCCCTTATTATATAACTAATATGATAAATAAATCATCCCAACCATAAGATTTAAAAAACATAATTCAATAACATTTAAATAAGATACATGATGTTTCTATGTCCATTATTGTACTGCTAATTATTTCAACTATAGAAACTCATACCAACTTAAATATATCCAAAATTAAATTATTAATTATATTCACCATGTTTCCCACTCCTTAATTTATGGAATGACTACCCACCCAACTCTTGTTCAAATTCATTCAACTTATACATTGTTCATTCTACTAAATTTAGAATGTAAGTAAACCAACTACCAACCCACTTTCAAATGGAATTTTATTTAAAATCATATATCATTGGGGTATTAAGGGTATAAACATAAAAAATTTCTATAATGAACCTGACCCCAGTATCCGAGTTACAATTCCCTACATTATTAACTTGGAATTGATCAGGTGTCAAATCCCAAATGAATTCTCATTTTAAAAGTCTTGGAAAATAGAATAAATTCATGAACCTTACATTACAACTCAAAAAATAAAATAAAACATTGACAATCCTTTAATGAAACCATTAATATGTTATCTTAATCATTCATATCTATCATAATACACATCTTATAATCCTGGGGAAAATAAAACATAAGAAATGGATAAGAACAGATTTTTGGTAAGGGTTAGAATACAACAAAATCAATCATGAATAAAAAAGAATAGACATTATAGAAAGGTGTCTAACTAAAAAATCCTTTTAAACATAATCATGTCCATAACATGGAAATAATAAATCAAATAATCCCATATAATAATTCATATGGATATTCTATTACTCGAATAATCACATGTAATATCAATAAAAAATCTCATAATGATGGAATTCATAATGTCATACATCATAAAAATACAATCAAGGATTTGACTGAGAAACCATACATAAATAGGTAAAAACTAAATATAGTTTTCTCATGTGACTTAATAATACATTGAGAGGCTACTATGGGCCCCACTAGTCACTTACTATGTTTAATTCATTTCACATATGAAAAGGGTCAAACATAACAAAGATTAACATTCACATTAAAACTAGCATATGAAATGTTAATACATTAGCCATAAAATAGGAATGGTATCAAAATAGCACATCCACAGTCAAACATATCATAAACCCTTCAATATAATATGGTAGATTTTATCTTAATAATTTATCCTCAACTAAAAAAAAATCAACAATGTATATTGACATAAATGAAAATAATATAACGAAATCATTACAATTTATTAATAGAAATACCCAATTTATATTGAAATTTTTTAAAGGGAAACAAAGTTATTAAAATAAAACGGTTTCAATCAAAATAATCGTGTAATCTTGTGTATTAACTTTCGCTCAATCTGTATTTGTTATGAAAAATAACCTTCCTTCTATATTTTTTCAAAAAGTTTATAATGTACCTAGTTTGGAAAATGAAAAATGTTTCATTTCAAAATGTTTTATAAAAATTACAACATGGGTAAAAATGACATTAAAAATTATAGAAGAAGAATAATAATATTTTTGAAATCATTTTAATGAAACATGGAAATTGATGATAAATATATCCCAATAAATACTTACGTATAAACAATCCCGGATAATAATGAGATTGTAAAATTAAATCTTACCCTATACATTTTTTAGTCGATGGTTTGTTAAAATACTTTATAATGGTTATTTTATGTCATTTATTTATACCATAACTATATTCATATTTATGATATCATATATGATCATATTATATCATTTTGTTAATAATATTTCATTTTTACCATTTTTTGAGGTGTTAACTGGTTTATTTTCTTACGTTAGTTTTGTCATGTGTGTCTTGTTTCATATGTACAAGAAATATTTTATTCATATATAGAATGATATTAATTTCATAAATGTTATATTCACCTACTATATATATTTTTATAATCTTTCCTGAATGGTTAATATGGATAATGAATCTCATCGCGTCGTGGAGATGGTATGTCGTACATAGGCACGAGCGACCGTATGATTCCCTTAATGATGAAAAGGGTAAATAATTGGATGGTATATTAATTATAAACAATAAATATCTGGAAATATTTATTTTTATATCCATTATATTTGTAATTATACCCATACAACTAATTTTTTGATGAAAACATATTACACCACATCGTGGATATGGTATGGCGTACATACACACGCATGGTGACATTGTTTTTCTTATGATGGATAAAAGTAGAAATATGGTTGTAAAAAATCATAATAAACCATAAGAATATATATTATACTATATTTATTACTTAATTATGTAAATAACAAATTAATAATAAGTAGAAGAAGATATAATCATCAAGGAGTTAGTAAAGAAGATTATCTCTTATTTGGAGACCCACCTTTGGATCTCCTCTTAGGGATAATAGGAATTGAGTTTTTAGAAGAAAAAAAACCTCCAAAACATGGATAAAAATGTTTTGAAGAGAAATTGGAAGGCTTTGGTTGACCTATAAGGTTTAATGTGGTGTGAGGATGTGAGGGAGGAGGATACATTTTATAAGAGAGGGGAGGGGCACTCTTTGAGTCCTTTAAAATATTAAATTAATATTAATTTATTTTATATTTAAAACAGCTCCATAGTGAGTTATTTTGATGATAACATGATGATGATTCTAAATACTCTCAACCAATAATTTATATACAAGTTTAGGTATTATTATGAACCTTATATTTTGGATTTAACCCTCAAACCTTTTAACTCTTACCATGACAACTTGTAATTTTATCCATTAGGTTTAATATAGTTACTATAAAATGCCAAACGAACACCAAATACACCATTGATTAAATATTTAACTTTATTCTATTAATTTGGATTAATTTTATATTTTTATTAATATTATATCATTTAATAAATATTATTTATATTAAAGTATCATTTAGGCCATTTTTTATAATATTTATTATTTTTATTTTTATAAATATCATAAACAAATTATAACATAAAACCAACACTTATAACATATCACTAATAGGTATATGTTATATATAATTTTTTTTATGAAATTACTTATGTAAAATTATATTTATTTTCATATTTTTTAAATCATTTATTTCAAATTTCCATTAATTAAACTATTATTGCATCATTATTATGAATGCCTTTAATTAAATAATTTTTTAACTAAAATTTATAAATAAATTATCTTGATGAATATAAATTTATTAAATTTAAAATTACTATTTATAGATGAATTTATCTTTTTTATAGAAATATATTAAATGTGTAATACTTATTCAAAATATGAGTATGACTTTTTAAACTTATCATGAAATATAATAAAATAAACATAATATTCTTACTTAAGTGGATTAAAAAGGATATAATATCATCTTAATGATGGTTTTGGTATAAAAACACTTTTACAATGAAATTAAGTCATGTGTTAGGGTAATTGTTTATATTATAATATTATTTTAACCTTTAATTACCCGATTTACCCTCAACCATGGTAAATAAAAAATTACCAAAGATAATATTTATAATATCTAAAAAATTAAGTTGATCCTAGTAGAAAATAAATAACATACTTATTACAAAATTGTTTTTTCATATTTCTAAATTCAATTCATATAAGTGGCTATATTATGTTTAGTGTTAATCCCACATATGTGGTAAGAAAGCAGGTAAAAGAAAATGTTTAAAAGTCTAATATTTTTTATATCCAATTTCAATAAAAAATGATTTAAATATCCTAAATTGGATTAATATATGTATAATATATCTATTATTACTTTAAAAATAAATTTAAAATGTTATAATTAAGTAAATGAAATGGTAGTTTTTAACTATAATGGAACATTTTCCATTATGCATCAAAAAATGAATCTTCTTCGAAAAATACCAAAAAATCACCGTAAGAAAATTTTGAATATAAGAATTCAAAGAGGAAGATAATTTTTTCATATAAAATTTCAAAAAGTTTCAAAAATTATATTTAAAGGGGTTTTTCTTCATTAAAATTCCTTAAAATTAAAATTTTTGAAAAATACTTCTTTTATGCGAAAAAAATGGATTTGTTATTATATAATATCTATAAAACATAAGATTAATGTTATAATTATATAAAATACACATAATTTTCATAATTTGTTTACTACTATTCATAACTTTTAATTTAATGACCAGTTTATATAATAATATTTTAATGATTCAATGTTGTTAATCAAACTCGGTATTCAATGTAACGAAAGCTATAGATTAATGTTGATATTGCGTGTAATGTCAGTTAACTCAATGTGCATTTATTACAAGCTATAGAATATTTAAAATTAATTTTAAAAATAAAAATATTTTAAATTATTGGGGTGTTACATTCTTCCATCCAACAAAAATTTCATCCTCAAAATTGTAGGGTTGTTACATTCTAAAAAATATGTGGGTAGTTATTATTCATAGAATCTTACGGTCCCATGTTGCTTCTTCCATTAGGTGATTTTTTGAAGAGTACCTTTACTAAGGGTGTTATATGATTCTTCAATAATTTCCCTCTCTTATCAATAATTGGATGGGTTCTTCATGGTATGAAGGTCTAGGATCCAACTATATTTCATTAGAGGTGAGCACATGTGTTGGGTCAGGGAAGTACTTCATTTTCAGAGATATATGAAAACCATACATTACTTTTGAGATATTTGGACACATTTACAAATGATAAGAAACAAATCCAACCATTTTCAATAATATTAAAGGTCCTGATGTACCCATGGATCACTTTACCTTTCTTATTGAACATTATAATTCCCTTTCATGGAGATACATTCAATAAAACATGATCTCTCACTTGTAACTCTAAATATTTCCTTTGATTATCATCATAAATCTTCTTCCAACTTTGATCTTCTTTAATGTTAGCATGAATATCCTTTACCTTTGTTATTTTTTCTTCTACAAGTTCAAGGACTATGTGTTTCCATTCACCAACATCATCACAACAAGTTGGAGTTTGAAATATATTTCCATATAATGCCTCATAAGGTGTCATTTGAATACCTTAATGGAAACTATTTTTTTGGAAGACTATAACAAAGGAAATTAATAATCCTACATACCATGAAATTTTAGTCAGAATGGCCTCATCATGTATTCTATTGTTTTAATTGGCCATCCATACTATACATCAGTTTGAAGAACGTAGGCAGTGCTCAAATGAAGATCAGTGTTAATATCTCTTTGAAGACTTTTCCAGAATATTAAGGTAATGAAGGGATCTCAATAAGAATCAATATATAAAGGTTCCCCATGATGTATTACAAAATCATTAATATAGAGTCTCATGAGGCACTCAATAGGCAGGTCGTCTCTTACAGTAAGGAAATACGATGATTTGGTAAGGCGGTCATCGATAACCCATATTGTATCACTCTTCATAGGATTCTTCAGTAGTACAATAAAAATTTCCATAGTAATTTCATTTTATTTACATACATGTATAATAATAGGTTTTAGGAATCCTTTAGAATTATGCCCCACAACTTTCACTTATTTACAAACCAGACATATGGAAAAATACTCATAAATTTTCCATGTCATGTTATCCCCCCAAAAATTGTCCTTCAAGTCCATGTACATATTTGTGTTACTAGGGTGAATAGATAAATTTGAGATGTGAGAACAATCCAAAAATTATATTTTCCGATCAGGTATAAATGGAACACATAACCTCTTTCCAAATTTTATAACACCATCTTCACAAACAAAGTCATCCAATTTTTCTCCTTTCACACTTTTAATCTTCTTCTGAAAGTCCACATAATTAAATTGATAATTATTTATCTTCTTAAATAAATATTGTTTTTCAAAAATTTGAAATATGATTGATGCCTCACCTTCCATTGAGATTCCCATATCTATTATTACTCTATCCATGAATATTAGATCATTCTCAATCTTTATTTGTGTTAGAATGTCATGATACGTTTCACTCAATGCATATGCTACTTTATTTTCTTTCCCTGGGTGGTGGTGTATTGAGAAATCATATTCCTTGAGTATCTTGATCCATCACCTCTATCTCATGTTGAGCTATTTCTTTTAGAATATGTATTTTATGATTTTATGATACTTTTATATCTCATATATTTCACTATAG
This sequence comes from Viscum album, assembly GCA_963277665.1. Classification (NCBI taxonomy): domain Eukaryota; kingdom Viridiplantae; phylum Streptophyta; class Magnoliopsida; order Santalales; family Viscaceae; genus Viscum; species Viscum album. The sequence goes on from OY728158.1 coordinate 392,346,845, forward strand.
AGATAATGTCTCCATATTTTCCAAGAGAATATTACAGCTGCTAGCTCCAAATCATGGTTTGGATAGTTCTGTTCACAAATATTCAATTTCCATGATGCATATATGATAAAAATCTCATTTTTCAATAGGAAATAGCCAAGTAAACTCTTGGATGCATCACTATATATGATAGACCCTTCACTTCCAGATGGTAGAATCAAAATCATAGCATTATTTGATTGTATTTTTAATTCATCAAAATATTATTCACATTTTCTTATCTAAAAAAACTTCCCTTTACATATAATATTGGTTAACAGGTTATCCAATTGGATAAAATTATGAATAAACCACCAATAATAACCTTCCAAGCCAATGAAACTATGTACCTCGATTATGTTTTTTGGTGTAGGTCATGCTATGTTTTCCTTTTTCATTGCAGTATAAAATGATATTCCATCCATAAAGAAAATATATCCATTAAAAAACTTATTGAAGTCAGAAATCATACATAACAAATTTATCATATAATTCTTCACTTCTAAGAGTTTTAAGAATAATCTCCATGTGATTCTCCTAATCCTCATATCTTTTATAATAAAATATAATTTCATTAATGAATACTATAAAAAACCATCAAGATATTCCTTGAATAATATGTTTATTATGTCCATAAAAATAGAGGGTGATTTATTCACCCCAAGTGGAATTACTATAAACTCGTAATGTCCATACATCATTTAAAAATTACTCTTAAAAATGTATTCCCTATTTACTCACAATTGGTGACACCCAGAATAATGATCAATCACATATAAATATTGGGATCTGTAAATTTTATCAGACAAGTCATCCATGCGAGGTACAGGATACTTGTTATTTATTATAATAGAATTTATTTGCCTATAATAGATTAACAACCTCAAGGATCCATCATTCATATTAACGAATAGAATGGGGAATAAATCCCTTAAATAGAATGGGGAATAAATCCTTTATTACACAAATAATCTAGTTGTTTCTTCAACTCCACTAATTCGATAGGGCACATTCTATATGGATTCTTTTATACTGTTCTTGCATTAGGGATTAAATCAATGTAAAATTAAGCTTCAGTTTTTTAGTGGATGTCATAGTAATTCCTCATGATATACATCAATGTATTATTGCACAATAGGAACTTCATCAATTTGAATATTCCCTTCATCCCAATATGTTGTTTTCTATACCTCTCCATTAATTTCATTCAGTATAGATATTGGGGGTGGATCTTGATAAGAATAAAATAATGAAGATTATGCTTTAATGATAAGGGATTGATATTATTCCTCAAAGAACATAATTTACTTCTTCTTACAATAAATATTCACATAATATATTGAACTCCAATACGTACCAAGTATTATGTCAATGTCAAACATATGTATGATGAAAAGGTTAGTATGAAATGCATGTTTTTGTGTAACAAAGGGGACTTAACGACACATATTTATTTCAATGAAACCTCCCTTATGAATTTTAACTAAAAAATCCTTAATCAAATTGAAACTAAAATGTATAATTTTTATTGTAAAATGGGAAGATATAAATGAATGCAATGATCCAGATGCAAATTAAGAATTAGATATATTAGATGATATGATCAAATTACATTTCAACATATCAGTAGGAACTTCATTCTTAGCATTTTTGATCGCAAAAGCTTGGTCTTTATCTCTTATCCTTTTATAGGGAAAGTTTCCTTCATGCTTAAGACAATAATTTTCATAGTGTCTCACCTATTTATAATCGAAACATTGAATATTACTATCCTATTTCATTCCATTTAAGTCATGGTCCTGGTTCCCTTTCCCTCTACACTTGTAACAAACTCACATTCCCTACTGGAATGTACGAAAGTTTTTCTTCTCACAATTATTATAGGATAAAAATTTAACTCTACCTTTCTTCACCTTTTCATTATTTACATTTCTAGAGTGTTTAGAAAACCTCTTCGTGTATTGTGTTCTGTTAAATTTTTAATACTTATATAATTTTTTTATCTTGAAAATAAATGATATTATATCTTCATATGATGATAAATTTTTCGAAATTAGTTCTATTTGGAGGAATGATTTTTAACCCATCAAATAATCAGTCTATCTTGCTCTCTGAATCACATATGTAATCCATTAAAATTATTGATAACCATGTAAATTTAGCTTCATATTTATCCAAATTCTCATTAAATTCCAATAATTCAATTTTGAAATTTTGTCTTCATCCTTTCTGTTATGAATCTATGACCACCATTGATCTGCATCTCCCAAGAGATGATAAACTACCATTACAACCTTATCCCTTTCATCACTTCCCAATTCTAGAAAATTCTTCTCTATAGAACTTGTCCACTTTTCAACTACAAATGTATTATAGTCCCATTGAATGTTAGAGGTTGTTTTCTCGTGAATTTGTCTAATATTATTCCTCCATGTTATGGATTATGGTGATCTATACGAGTAAGGTTATTATTTATAACCTGAGTCAACTGTCCTAGTCTAGTTATAAGTTACTCAGCACCAGTTATAGCTCTTACTCCAAAAGCATTATCATTCATAGGAGGGAAATACCTACATAGATCATGTGCAATGATTAAATTCCTATTCCTTCTACTTGGGGCCATTTATACATAATGGAATACACTATATTAGTTTATAAATCATAATAAATAATTTCAAACTAATAAAAATCTTATCAAAAGTTGAATATTTATTCCCATCTAATCTCATAAAAATAAACATGGTTTATTTAGGGACATAATTACTTTTAAATCCTTCATAATGGTTTGTAACAAAAATGGGAATTATCCTAAGAACTTCCCTCAGGAGTGTCAAAACAAGTGTATATTAAGGCATGTTGTCGTGTACCAGGTTGCACGGAGTCAGGACTGATTCACCTTGTTAGAGTTATTAACCCTAGGTACATTTTTTACAGAACCATGTTCAATTATAGTATCCAAAAAAGGATGTATTTTCTAGGAATACCCACATAATATCTACCTTACCAAAATTCTAGGATGTTATTCTATGCTTATCCTCGATGTTTATCTTAGGGTTATGTTCCCAATTTTTTTTCTATTTCTAGTTTGCAAGGTTTCTACAAAAATTTCACTAATACCAACTATAATGACCCCTACCCTAGTAGCTTAGAGTCATTGCCTTACTTTATTACATTGTCATAGATACAAGTGTTGAATTCAAAACAACTGATCAATTTAAAGTTTTGGAAACATGAATAAACCATATATTACAATTCAAAACATAAAATACAACATAGATAATCTTTTAAGGATGAAGTTAGTGTCTTATCTTACCCCTGCATATTAATCAAAATACACATCTTGGAATCCTGAGAAAATAACAAATAAGAAAGGGATGAGCTCAGATGCAATGTAAGGGTAAGAATATAATGGAATCTATCATGAATAAATATGCCTAAACAATATAGAAAGGTGTATAAATGAATCAAAATACATTTAAACATAATCTTGATTATAATAAAAAAAGAATAAATGAAATAATTCCATAAAAAATTCAAATTGATATTTTATTATTCAAATAATCACTTGTAATATTGATAATTAATTTCATAATGAGGGAATTCATAATGTCAGACATCATAACCATACAGTAAATGTTTTGATCAAGACACCAATCATAAATGGATAAAAACCCAAACTATTTTTTCTCATGAGACTAACTGATGCATCAAGAGGTTACTGTGGGTCTAACCCGTCAATTACTAAGTCTAATGCATTTCTCATGTGAAAAGGGTGAAAGATAACCAACAAAAACATTTATATTAAAACTATCATATGAAATGTTAATAAATTAAACATAAAACATGAATAGTATCCAAGTCTAACATCCATAACCAAACATATCATAAACCCTTCAATACAATATTTTTGATTTTATTGTAAAAAATAAACCTCAATTGAGCGTAAAATCCAATAAATCATGTTGAACTAGATGAAAATAATCTAATAAAATCATTATCATTTCATGGGAGAAATACCACTTTAATATTGAAATTATTTTAATAGGGGAAAATTTTTAAAATAAAATGTTTTTCATGAAAATAATCTTGTAAGATTGTAAATAATGTTTCTCTCATGAAGTATTATCTAAACAAAGAACATTCTTTCCTTATTTTTTTTAAAAATTTCATAAAGTACATAATTTAGAAAATAACAAAAAGATTCATTTAAAAATGTTTTATAAAAAGTTAAAAATGGTTAAAAAAGAAATTAAAAAAAATTTAGAAGAAAAATAATAATATTTTTAAAAACTTTTCTATGAAACATAGACATGGATGGTAAATATTTCCAAGTAAATACTTACGTATAAACAATGTTTGATGATAATGAGACTGAAAAATTAACCTTTGTCTTGTTATTTTCCTTATTTGAGGATGAGTTAACCTTTTATATAATGGTAAAATCATTTTTTAAATTATAAAATAATTATCCATTTTTATGATATCATATATGATCATCTTATATGATATTCTTAATGATATTTTATTTTTACTATTGTTTTATGTGTTAACAACTTCATTTTGTTTTGTTTTATTGTCATCTATGTCTTTTTACTTATTCATTGGATATATTTTAATCATATATATAATTATAATAAGTACATAAATTTTTTTATTCATTCATAATATACAGTTTTATAATAATTATTGAATTATTCATGTGGAGAATAAATCTAGTCGCTTTGTGAAGATGGTCGACCGTACAAATGCACGTGTGACGATATCATTCCCTTAATAATGAAAATGGTAAAGAATTGGATGGTATATTAATTATAAAGACTCAATATAATTTCATAATTATTATTTAAATCCATTATATTCATCTTTATACACATCCAAATAATGTTATTATTAATAAAACATTATACTATAGCAATGATCTGGTAAGTTATACGTACGCATGCATGGTGATATTATTTTTCGTGTGATGGATAAATGGAGGAATATGGTTGTACCATAATCATAATAACATATAATCATATATATGATAATGTATTTATTAATTTAGTATGGAAACAATATATGAAGACAATGTATAAGAATAAATAATCTTGAATGAATCAGTAAAAACAATTACATCTTCTTTAGAAATCCTCCTCTGGATCTCCTCATCGGGACACACAGGTCGATCTTTTCGGATGACAAAGACCTCTAGAACTTGGATAAAAATGTTGGGAGGGAAAATTTGTAGGTTTTTGTTGATCAATAAGGGTTAAATTAGTGTGAGTATATGGGGAAGGATGATTATTTTTATATGATAAAGGAAGATCACTCTTGGAATCTTTTGAAATATTAAAAAAATATAAATTAATTTTAGATATAAAATATCAAAAAAGTGAGTTATTTATAAGATAATATTATGATGGGTCAAAATACCCTAAAATATTTTAGGTGAGTATAGGTCAGATTATAAACCTTGTCATTTGTCTTCAACACTTAGTTAAACCATTTAACTCTTACTCTGACAACATGGATGTTTTCACTTTTGGTTTAATATAGTTACTATAAAATTGAAAAAGAACCCCAAATGGACCTATGATTACATATTTAACCTTATTTTAGTTATTTGGACGAATTTTATATTTTTCTGAATTTTATATCATTTAATAATATATTATTTATTTTAATTAATCGTTTAGGTCATTTTTTATTCAATTCATTTTTTATCTTTTATAAAATATCATTAAAACATGATAACATTGAACCAACACATATAATATATCATAGACATGTCTAGTATATCTATAAAATTAGTTCAGGTCATTAATTATGTCAAATTATATTTATTTTAATATTATAAATATCATTTATTTGAAATTTCCTTTAATTAAACAACTATTGCATCATTATAATGTAAGAATTTAATTAAATTATTTCTTCCATAAAAACTAAAAACAATTATCATGATGAAGATATATTTATTAATTTTCAAATGAGTATTTATAGTTTAATTTATATTCTATATCACTATATATTAATAATGAAATACTTATTGAAAACATGAGTATGACATTGTTAACTAATCTTTAAATAAAATATAATAAATGTCCTATTCTTTCACATGTAGCTCAAAAATGTCATATTTTCCTTTTATGGTTTATTTTTGTCGAAAACTAGTTAACCAATCAAATTAGGACATGTTTTAGTTATATTTTATAATTTTATAATATTATTTTTACCTTTAATTACCTGATTTACTGTAAACTGTGGAAAATAAAACTTTAACAAAGTTAGTATTCATAATATCCAAAAACATTAAGTTGAAACTATTATAATTGAAATACCATACCGATTACGGTAGTGTAGATCCATTTTTTAAAATTCAATTCACAGAAGCGGCTAAATTTATTTTAACTCTAATCATACAGACGTGGTGAGAAAGTGGGTAAAATATAACGTTCAAAAGTTTAATAAGTTTTTATATTCAATTTCAATGTAAAAATAATTTAAATGAACTAAATTGGATTTATATATTTATAATTGATATATTGTGTCTTTATAAATCAATTTAAAATACAATAATTTTTTAAACAAATAGGTAGTTTTTAACTAAAATGCAGAATTTTTTACTATTCATCAAAAAATAAAACTTCTCTCAAATATCAAAAATAAAATCACCCTAAGATAAATTTTAAATTATAAATTCAATTAATAAGATTATTTTTTTATATAAAAATTATAAAAGTGTAAAAAAATATTTAAAATGGAATCTCCATTAAGAGGTTGTAAAATTGTCATTTTTTTAAAAAAACGTCTTTTATGCAGAAAAATTGGATTTGCTCTTATATAATGTCTAGAAAACACATATTATGAATGTTGAAATTATATGAAATATAAATAAGTTTCATAATATGGTTAATTGAATTAATAAAAAAATAATTTTATGATTAGTTTATATAATAATATATTTATAATATACAATTGTCTGTAAAATGCAGTCTTACGTGTTACGTAAGCTATCGAGGAATGTTTATCTTGCGTATAATACAAGATAAATCGTTGTTTAAAAAATTAAAAGTTATTAAATATATTAAATTAATTTTTAAATAAAAATATTATAAGTTCACGGGGTGTTACAATTTCTCATTGGTCATCCCATTAACAGAATGATGGAAACATTTTACATGTATAGATTTTTGTAAGTGTGTCATTCATAATCATACTACACAAACAAAAAACACCTTTTAAAATTAATTTTATACATATTTTAACTTCTTAAAATAATTTATATAAACATTCCCTTAATCCCATGATCTAGTTATATTTTTTATTTTTTATTTCATATCTCATGAAGCTATAATACATACCATAACAAAAATTTATGATTTTTTAATGTTAGGTAAGAGTTTTTATCTTTTATCAATAATCCTTCATGAGATAAATACATTATTTTAGATCATTATGATAAATTTATAGGGTTTTAGAAAAAAAATTATATAATACCTTGTAGAAATTGTGAAAATAAGTGTGCATAATTTATTGAGATAATTTTTAAAAGAACAGTTAAAAATCATGTAACAACCCACGTAGCTAATAATTTATAATTAAAATATGATTTAAAAAAAATTAAAAAATCTTTAACATAATCATTTCGTAAACCCCACATTGGTACTTCAGTGATCTATATTACATGCATTATTTTCAAACTATATTAACTAACCATGTTTGTATTTATAACTCTACTTTTATCCGAAAATTAAAAAAACCTTACTTAAAACTCATTATAACATTTAAAAACTTTTGGATATACCTAAATTTGGTTGATTCAAACACTAAAAACTAAATTATAAGTGGGTTTTAATGATTTACCCCTCCGTACCACATTTATACTGTATCATTCACTAAAAAAATAAACTAATTTTAATTTTTAACTTTAATTTTATATTTTTTATCAAATCTATGAATACTTTTTAGAATCATGAATTTCAATTTACCCCTAAACTCTATATTAGGAATTTTTCCTATGGCACTCGTGGACTAACTCTAACATCCCCAAAACCATCCCATGGAACCAAAATTTTATAAGAGTACTCTTTATCCAAGTCCATTATAATTAAACTAATGAAAATTTTTATAAATTAATAAAAATATCCATTTATCCTATATTTATAATAAATTTATCATATTTTAACTCATTCTAACTCGTCTTATTAATAATTAATATTATATTAAAAGTTTTAGGTCATTATTTTTGGATTTAACTCAAAAATCCAACCTAAAACAACTTCCTTATTTAATTTTCTATATAATATGCTAAAAATTTACAAAAACACTTTAATTTATTCCCCACATTTTGAATATAACCTAATTAAAATATACACAAAAACTAGTACCTTGAATTACATAACATTTCATTTCATCAAAATATTAATAACTTAATTTAACCTCTGAAATGTTATAGATATTTTCTCATGAAAAATATTGATAATTTCCTGAAATAAACACTTCATAAGTCCCATTATATTTAATCATCATTTATGAAAACAAATATATCATTATTATACCCACAATATGTTTAATTACTAAAAATAATCACCATTCCCTAATATGTTATCTCTTCCCCACCTTCAGTAAATAATTACACTCTCAATGTAATCTAATTATGTTAAATTATATGTTTTAAATACTATTTAAATTACCCAATTTAAGCATAACATTATTATATCATCACAAAAACATGAAAATTAATTTAATTTCTTTATTTTTGAAATCATTTTTTTATTATATTATAAAATACTACCATATATCATTACATTTTAAAACATTTTAGTCATTGGAATATTAAATATTAAAATAGTTTTATCATATATTTATATATATATCCTAAATCAATTATAATTTTCATATTTAGCTAAAAACATTCATATTTAACGAATTAAAATTTATTTCCAACATAATTTTTTCATCCATACAGAAATAAATCATGACTTCGTATCATTGTTTCCGAAATAAATTAGTATGGTGTGTCTAACTAAAATTTACCAATAGAATAGGCCATTAGTCACATAATATAATAAAAAATGTTATAAAAGTATTAAAATGAAATCCCATATAAAATTTTTATGCTTAATGTATTAAACTAAGTCATAAAATCACCTAAAAAAGTTTTCCATGATAAATATATAATTAACATAATACCTCAAATAACGCATGAAATTTCAACTAAATTATTTTTTTTATCATCTTGTATCAATAACTATCCAAGTGATAACATCATCATAACACTTCCATTTTTTTAAAACCAAAACACATCATTTCATTGATCACCTATTTTTCCCATTTAATTAACTTAAAATTGATTGGGCTATTTATTCAACATTAAATTTTATTAGGTAACTTTAATTGATTTAATATGGTTATAACATTATGATCTCAAATAAATCATCCTATAATCCTAAATTATTCTTGGAAATTTACACCCACACACACACACATCCCATATATATTATCATGGTATGGAATGCAGTAAACACATTAATATAAATGTAAAAATAGTATATGTGGAAAGATTTACCTAAAATTATTTCCAAAAAAAATTCTCATTCAGGGTTTTATTAGTATATTTACATTACCAAAATTAATAAAGACAATAATTATAATAACCAAAAAATAAAAACATTGATTATTTTACTAACACTATATATATATGTTTCAAAGACAAGAAGTGTAATTTTTAATAAATACATTATTTTATACTTAAACAACCAACTCATAAATCCATATTGAAATATCCAACATTCATTTACATTTAAATATATTTTTTATTTATATTTTTTTATAATTAATTAATTCAACTAAAATAATTATTTAAGAAAATATAAATATTATTTTTTCTATTTAATTAATTTTAAAATAAATTCAAGTTTCAATTCAAAGTCTAAATTTTAAAGTAGTCGTTTTGAAAATAATTACAAAAGCAGTCACATGTAATTCATTCATATAGTTCCAATCAATAATGCATGATTCTCAACAGATCATACCCATCTATGAAAAAAAATCAAATCAAATACACCATTTAAATTAATTGAATTGATATCCATATAACTAAATAATAAAATGACATCTAAAACTATACTGTAAAAATGAGATTCTACTAATTATATTTCCTATATATATTTATATCTTACTACCCATGTTCCAATAATAATATATCTGTGATTAGACATGATTCCTAAATATATAAAATAAATGACTAAAATAATGGGGTTTTCAAAACATATTTTAATTACATAGCCTCAGCCTAACTATATTGATCAAAATGAAACACCAAAAGACTTTAGGTTCACTTTATAATTAATATACTATATAAACTAGAACAAGGGGTTAATTATTTTCATGGAGAGAAGCATCCCTCAAAATATATCATAAAAAAAGCAATCCAATAATTATCGTTTTTAATAATTATCAAATAAATAAAAAAATAAATCTATATAATTAATAAATAAAAAACCAGCATGAAAGATAAATGAGTAAAAAACTATGTAATGAGATAAAACTACTCAACATAATTAAAATTTAATACATATGATGAATTTTTCCCCCACAACATAACCATATATAGGGTAGGTAATGTGGGAAATCAAAAAGAAATCACAATAGAGACATGAGATTCTATAATGGAACCCAACATTTCATCCTATATTTACCCCACAATACATTTAACTAATTGATAAATACAAATCATATGTTATTAGGATATTTTATATGTGGTGTGAATCTATTTAATTATTATAAGAACTATTTCAAGGGATCATTAGTAGAATTAGTTGGAATATTATTGTAGAATAACTATTAAAACTAAGAAATAAACAAGTATGAGATGTTTGGGCTGTGGAGGGATGTTCATAATAATTAATTGATATGGTTAGGTTGTGGAGATCCAATTTCCATAATATTTTTAAGTATATTTGTGTTTTTAGAATAAAATATAACTAGTGAAAAAGGAGTATTCACCAAATATTAAGACCTCGTATTGAAATGGGATTGTTAGAAGGATCTAAATATTTCCTATAAATATATGGTCCTTACATGGTATATAGATATAATTTAAGTGGAAAAAAAATTTCTACTCAAGTAGTTATTTATGAATTAATTTTAAATTGATAGTTTCATGATCTTCCCTATTTTTAAATTAAATTTTTTCTCTATGGATGTTTGGAATATCTCAAAAAAACATTAATTAATTATAATCTAGTTTGTGTATGTTATTTACATTACATCTCCTATCATTTATCAATTTACATACCATTAATCTATTTCGTTGATATTTATCATTCTGAGGATTCTTTATTAGATACCTTTTCATCACATGCTTTTTTTTATATATAATAATTTGTTTTTTTTGAATTTTGGTTGATGTATAATGTGTTGGGAAAAAATAGTGTCAGTGTCCAATTATTTATATTTAATTAAAGTGAATTCATGTATGTGATTTTCTATGACCTATAAATTCCCAATTAATTGATATAATTTTTAGATATGGAACTCTAAAGATTTACTATTTTTATAGATTTTTTTTGTTTTTTTGTAAGTATTGATAGATGAATATCTTGTGGAGGGAGACCTGAATGATTCATTATTAGGACAAATTCTAAAGATAATGGAGAAAAGATAAAATGAGATCCCTGATTGGAAGTAACTTGGATATTTTTCTATAATGTTTTCAATAAATATTTAATTAAATATATAGGAGACGGAAATAACTATTGAAATAATATTTATACTCACTAACATGTATGAGAATACAATTACTATAATAAGGGTTCTTTTAATGCCCTTAAACATTATTATAAAAATGACTAAAATATATTAAGTGGTTAAACATTTGTATAGGTTTATTGTGATTAGAATCTAGTTGGAGTCTATAATCATTAAATTTATAAGTTTAGTATGGGAATTTTTTTGTTATCATCGTGTATAAAACATTGGATTTGATGGTTATCGTGATAAGTAGTTAAAGAAGTAAGAATGAATTGATGTTTAAGGAGATATGTGATCTAATTATGAATGAATAGAATATATATAATGAAATATATAAGTATTCCAATATAGAATATACTATGAAGGGTGTAGTAAAATCTTCTCAATAGTAAAATTATAAAGAGAAAATTAATTCAATAGAAATTAATCGTGGTAAATTAGTAGGTCTATGTACTACATTTTTGTAATTTAGGAAGAAATGTAATTTTAACATGGATCAAAAAGATTGGAAGAGAAATTTTTATGTTTCATTTACAAATACTATAATTGATAAAGATTATAATAGTATATTGTTGAGTTTCAATGGCCAGACAGTGGCATGGATTATTAATTATAGTGCATTATTTTATTCTATATAATTGAGAGGATACATAACAAAATATATATTCATATACTTCGAAAATGTTGACTTGGGTGATGAAGAAGCACTGGAAAATATAGTAAAATAGTATGGTTTTATTTAAATAAATAATAACATATTACCATGATTATAATGGGTTATACACAAATGGGTATTAGGGAAGAATTTTATTTCAATGTGTTAGCTCAATAATGTGGTCCTGTATATGTAATTAGGGGATGGTGAGAAGAAAATAACTCTAGGTTCTATAGTGATATCCAAATGTGTTAATGGAGGTATATTTTATTTAATGGTCATTTTATATCATTCAACAATGGTTAATTCTACCAGATATTCATAGTTTTATCATTATCATCATGGTCACATGAGTTAGATATGAATGAGTGTATTGGTCTCAAAAAGAATATGAAAACATAATCATGTTTAGTTTGGGGCATGTAAAGAGTTCATTCTTAGAAAGTCAAAAAGATTTAATTTTTCTACAAAAGTACATGAACCCACATTTCAAAATATAGAGATTTTATATACCAATGTACTGGGACCACCTATAGTACATTCTCAGTAAAGATCAGTATAATACATTACTTTTATCAATAATTCCACATATAAAAAATGGGTGTAATTTATTAAGTATCAATCACAGGTATTTAGAACATTAATTATATAGAGGTTTATATTTAAAAATTTATACAAAATTAAAGTATAAATTATTTATTTCAGATAACATTGATGAATATAGCAACAAAGAGTTTATGAAATTATATTGGGAGAAGGGGATCGAGTTTGAAAAGGAAGTTCTTGAAAAAGTGTAATATAATGGTATTATGAAACTAATGAAAAAGATATTGAATGAGAGATCTTGGATTATGTAACTATACCATAGTTTTTTGATGGATTTATGGAAATAGGTGGTGAATGTTTTCTTGAATCAGATTAACTAGAGTCAATACATACAAGGAATCATATATTATTAAATGAACTCAAGAACAGTAATTTGGATAATGTATTACATTGAAAAGTTTTCAAAAGGATCATGTATGTCCATTTTGATGTTAGTGAAAGATGTAATCTAGAATCTAATTACAAAACATGATTTTTTATATGGTATGGAAAAGAAAAAAATTTATTTTTTTACTTTGGGAAAATAATCAATAGAATATTATCAATATTTGAAATGTTTTCATCAATAAATATGTTATGTATAAGGATCAAAACATGGCGAAAGGTTCATTAAAAAATAAATTGTTAATAAGGTGTTATCAAGTGAAGATATATTTCAAATATAAATGGAAAAATTCAGGGAGTACCAAAAATTTAAGAAGTACCGAAATTTTTAATAAATATAAATTTGTTGAAATTTTAGAGGTTCTAGAGAAATAAAATGACCTAAAATTTTCAAATATTACTAAAGAACATTTATGTTTTGAAGAATTGAAAATTGATCTTCATGATCAATTGAGAAGTTTTATTAGAGAGATACAAAAAATTAAAATTTTTGAATCTAATTGTAGATATTTAATTGTAGTAAATCATGGATAAACTAAACAATTATTGGAGATGAAGTATCATTATTAATTAAAATAATGGGAGTTAAAAATGATGAAATAAATTAATTCCATTCATGTTAATAAAACATAGAAGAATAATGATCTATCATTGAAGAAGAAAGTAATTCATAAAGTGGGATTTCTAAATAATGGATTAATTTAATTAGACTAAATTGTATAAGGAATGGTTAGTTGTGAAAATAATTCAGCAAAACAAAAGGAATATATTTTAATAAAACCTTATCATTAGTTGTGAAGCATGATACTATCTATGTGTTACACGATATTATTTCATTATATGGTATATATCTTGAATGATTAGATATAAGATGAAATTTCCCCATGGATATTTGGATAAATAAATTTATATAGAGTAATAAGAAGGGGTCTGTGAATTTTAAAAGAAGGTGTGGTATATAGGCTCTAATAGAGTTTATATGAACTAAAATAATCACCCAAACTATGGATCAATCATTTTCATACTTTAATGAAATTGAAAACATTCATACAAAGTAATTTTAATCATAATTTTTTTTCAATATGTTTGATTATTGATATATCATGGTACGTATATTTTAAATTGATGATATTCTCTCAATATGTTCATATATGAATATGATAGAACAGTTAAAGTGTGAGTTAATATAAATGTTTGAAATAAAAAATCATTTGGTTAAAAAATTTGTGGATGGGTATTTATAATTAATAAAAAAAACAAAAAATTGTTTTTTAATTTTTTAAATTCATTAATAATGTTTTAAAAAGGTTTAATGTATCTAAATAAAAACCTATTTCCAACCCAATGTCTGGATATATCAATTTATCCAAAAAAAGGTATGTATAATGGATGAAAAGTCTTTATACATGGAAATAAGTTCATACACATATATGGTATTATGATGAATGTATACCATGGTTTGAATAAAGCTTGATATTTATCATATAATGGGAGATATCAGTAAGTTCAGGTCATGTCTAGGGAAGAAACACTATGAAGCTATGAAGTTGATGATTTGGTATTTTATAGGCAGTATTATATCATCACTATCAACCATATAACCCATGTATACAGTAGTAATGGAGGTCAGAAAAAATATGACATAGATTACGATTCTACAAGATAACCTCATAAGGAAGTGGGGGAATGGATTTTTATTGAATTATACTCACAAGATAATCTATCTTAATTGGAATGTGGAATTTCATTCGTAGTATAATAACATTAATCTATAGTATCCATTCATCTATATTATTTTACAAGATAATGTTATGGAACTATGGAGGGTTAGTGGGAGTGGAAGAACATTTGATATATTTAAAAAGTTCATTCTTTGATAAAATCTAGGGTGGTGTTATTCCAAAATAGGATATATATGATGCTTGGTTTTTGAGATGATTATAAAGTGGTAATTTTTAGGAGTTGGTAGTTTTAGATATTTTTTGAATTTAAAATCCTTAAAATAATTTCAATTATAAGATAATTGAGTTTTAAATAAATGTTCTAAGTGGACACACTATTTATTAGGATTATTGGTTGGAATGGAAAGAGAGTTAAAGATCAATTACTATTATAACTATGAAATAAATGGTTAAGATTAATTTAGTGATGAAGGGTTCTTCAGATCAATTACGGGATGTAGCTTAATAGTGGTGTTTCTGTTTTATAATATTGGAATTCATGTGAGTGTAACTATAAGAAACAATAACGTATGACAAAAAATATTCTTCAAATATTTAGTTCATATTCTAAACAATAATCATACAGAGAATTTTAGTTTATCCTATAAATAGGTAGTACTTATATGGGATGTGGAGATAAAAAAACATAATTATCTTTGTGCTCATATAGTTATTTTGGAATCACATGTAACCTGATAGTTTCTCTCTCATTTTTTCTTATTGGATTACATTTTTTTCAATTTTTCAGGGTTTATCACAAACCATGTTAATTTCTAGTATCCTAAAGTGTGTGTATTTTATTAATTGTTTATCACATCATTCCTCATTTTTACTAATCATTAATTTATTTATTCAATAAGGATCATGGTTAAGATTCTCAATTTGATAATTTATAATCACATTATTTTGGATATTTAACTATTTATATATATTTATATCATTTATGGTGATCCATGTATTTGTAAAAGAAAATCACCCTTTTAGGATCCAAAAATATAAATTCTACATGGATACATAGAGGTTCAAATGTAGGGTTTCGGTATGAGAAACGTAGTAGGAAACCATTATATTCCTTTATAGTGAAATGTTTATATCCCAAGGAGAATTTTCTTATCATTGAAAGAGTGTAACTTTCATCATGTAAGAACAATCATTATAAAAAATTAAGGCTCCCAAACAATTTGTACCTCGTATTCTTACTAGAACACTATGTTGATCCAACTTACCTACTTCAAGTCATATATTGAATGATTATGTGATTTATTTAATTTTTCCTACATAACCTCCCCACATATCACCACTAATTTAAAATTAAATCAAATAATACATCATATAGTCAAAATCTTGATAAGAAAATTTTTAGATTGAATTTAATTACATTGTGCATCATCGAGTTAACCTCCACACATGACACTTCTATGAGGGAATATTTCTTCAAAAATATATCATAATTTTTTTATAAGACAACAATATAATACTTCATTTGTGAATGATTTCCCAATTATTGTTTTAAACATTAAAATAAATCCATTTAATTCATAATAAAAATTTCTTTACACTTTAAATTTATAACACAAAAATCAATACTATAGTTAATTTTTTGTATTTCATATTTTTATTAAAATTTAATTTCATATATTTTGAAATATAAAAAATTATCATTTAATGGATATAAAAATAATTCATAAAATAATTTCATTTTTAACATTCCATAGTAGAAAGAATTTATTTAGTCAATATTCTTATCAATTTATTTTCATACTGGTCTTCAGAGTGTCACATAATTGTTTTTCGTTTCATCACATTATTATAATAAATAAATAAATATTAGGGACTCCTAATATTATTTTTTCCTATAAAAAACATCCCTAAAATCCATATTATTTCAAAATTAATTTTTTTATATCATTTTGGGAACCAAAAAACCCTTTTATGTGTAGTTTATAACTATTTTCATTACCCTAACACATAGACAACTAGCTTAAAAAATAAAATATGGTTAGTGTCACCTACTAAATGTGATATTATTTTATCTTATTAAATAAATAGTCCATTAGAATGATCTAAGTATAGTGATTTCATTAAAACCATAACAAATATAAAATAATAATTCTTGATTAAAATAGTACTTAAATGTGAGAGAAATAGAGAAAGGGCCAAACATTATATTAGATTATTTCACTCATTTATAATAAAAAACAAGTGTATTTCATTTCTTTTTTGGGATAAATTGTTTTTAGTGGGAAATAGTGAGAGATAAGAATAGGGATAGGAGATCACTGATCAATACCTCTTATATTTATGTGTTAAGGGAAATGTGGGGTCATCCACATCATTCTTATTCTTAAACATTTTCTGTTGTTGTTGTTGTTGTTTTTATTATTATTTGGTATAGCTTGTAACTTCCCGACTCAGGATCCACTTAACCTAGGATCCAATACAGTTGGTCACATGGACTCATGCATGCCCCCATTACTCTAGAGATTTATGACTAATAGTGAGGGTCTATGATGTTATGATTGGGAGACTATATAGTCATATAAGAGTGACACAATGGATATAATAAATAATAAGAAATAGTGGAAGAATGATATAAAATATGGCATCGTAGAAACATATATAATAGAAACAAGAGAAGATCTATAATTAAAAATCATTAATATAAATCAAAATCGAAAGGCTAAGTCATATATAGTGTTATCATGTCATGATGATATACAAAAAGGAAAACAAAGGATATAAGGGACATGCATATACAACATGCTATAAAAAATAAAAAAAATGTAAAAAGTCTGCTCCATTAGTATCACAAGCATACACTCGGTTCTCTACTCCCATGCTCTAAGCTATAAGTAAAAAAAGATCAATAATCTTTAGTAGGGAACATTCCCTTATCCATACCTACAGTTATAAAATCTACTTGGGTACCAAAGGTTTCCTGAGTAGTGTGTGAGATAAACTCAGTAGGCCAACACCAACAGTGTCTAGAATAATACAATCAATGTACATATCATAGTAGTGTGCAGGTATAGTGAAAATTTAATGATGTTAGAAAATAAATACCATCCAGCTTAAATTCCCATATAACACATTTCTAGCTATACCTTCTTTGGCATAGGCTATAATGAGTCTGAACAGTAATCATATATAAATATATAGTACTCATAAGTATATATGTAAAATATGTATGCATGTATATTAACATTATAAGTGAGGATGTTTATAGCCATATAAATGGATAGTATGTCCCAGATAGACCTGGGTAATATCTCAGGATTCCATAATTATTCTAACAAGCCAATGGAACTAGTATGGGTACAAGACCATAATTTCTTATGAATGTGAGAAGAATTACCAGTCACTCGAGATGGTGGGGTGAGTCTTCTAGCCCACTATCCAAAGAATACAAATTTCTAACATCATACCCATCATCCAAATAATAGTATATCAATGTGATATTTCATTCCCATCACCCAATATAAGGGAGCGAGACATTACATGCTCAATAGATCCCTTAACCATCATTCACCAACCAATAGTAAGGGCATACTCATAATAATAATGATGACATGAGGGATCGCCTATAATGATTTTATAACCATTTTAAAAAATATCCAAGAGTTCCCAATCCGTAAAATTTAGGATAATAATCATAATACTTTTGGTGTGGTCTTTCCACCCATTTCTATTCATTAAAATTAATACAATTCATTTATAAGTAATAGAAGATACTAGTTCAATGTCAATCCAAACAATTATATGATGTTTGATCCTTTAAAAAATTATATAGAAGAGTTAATTTCATTTGGAACACCCAGAAGGGTGGAAATTAATAGGTCATTATCTTTAAATGAATTAATAGTGGACAATGGGAGCATCACATTAGGGTTTAATTAATTAAATAAGGAATAATGTGACATTAAGAATTGCATATAAATTCTCAACATGTGACACATTGGGAAATTCTATGAAAACACATAAACCTTATAGGAAAATTACTAGAACTCCTAAATTAGCACCATGTACAATCACTAATCTAACCACAACCTTTGATTCTAATAATAATTGATGAAATCATTAGAATAGACTAACACCGTGATAATAGGGCATATGATCATTCACCAAAATAGCACAATATATGGTATGGTAAACCACACTAGGAAGCAATAATATTTGGTAGATTACTATTGTGGATCCAATGTGATATATAGCGGTCTTTTTAGATCTCGAATAGAGGAGAAATAGAGGACCCTAGGTTGAGGTGTGGATGATATCGCCTGTTAGACTTCTGCATTGAGTGGGAGGAAATAATAGACTATATCAATGAAAATAATATCTCCCTATTTTTTTTAAACATACCTGGTAATTTACACAACATTTAACTTTTTTACACATCATTTAAATCTTAGTGTCACCCATAGGAAAAATCCATCTCACATCGTGAACATGTCTTTCCATCCAAATACGCATCATTTATTTAATACGTGTTGTGTATTTAAATATACACCATGTATTTGGTCTATATATAGGTTTCAACCCCTTAAAAACCATATTCCAAAAATATGAAACTAAACCACCTTAAGGAATGGTCTCCCTTTCAAGAGAAACCTAACAGAAAACATACCATACTAAAAATTCGAGTCACTACAACCACCCCTCCCTAGAAAAAATTATCCCCAAGATTGAATTTTGAGGGTAAATATGGATAATCTAAGAAATAATCTAGTTATTAGGAACATTCATTGGCCTCCTACTTCTAGGTCTCATTTTTTACTCAGTCATGCTTCTATAGCACTCGTACTAAAGCAACGGACCTGGATCAGAGAGTAATTGCACTCTGATCCACAATACACACTGTATACTCCTCAAAGGAGTAATCCATATTTAACTAAACCACATAATGTTGTAGAAACATTGTATGGGTCTGGATAATACCATCAGAGCTGAGATATGTGGAATAAATCATGCATATACCAGTATCTATGAGGAAGTGTTACTCGGAAATCCCTTGGTCCAATTCCTTCTAAAACGTTGATAGGGCTGACAAATCATGGCAAGAGCTTACTCTTCCTCTAAATTCATAGATGGACAAACATGGAAAAATCATGCAAGAAAAGATAGTTCATGACCTTGAACTCAAGAGTTTTATAGTATTGATTGGAAAATGACTACTTCCTAGTCTAAGATATCAATATTAACATCCAGATCAACTGGACCTACTCTAAAGTTTCCTTGATAAGACATGGTCCATGTAAAGCTTCCCCCATTCTCTAACCAGTATAGAGGTAATCGGAATGACTTTATATATATATAATTATAAGGGGCCATATATATGGTATCCTAAAAACTATTGTTATAAGTGAACTCAACTAAGGGTATATGTTTCTCCCAAGAACCACGGAAGTCAAGGGCACATATATAGAGAATGTCGTCTAACACCTGAATCATGTGATTGATTAGTGCATCAGTCTGAGGGTGATAGTACATGATTTGAAGAACCTTTCTACCTAGGTCCATTAGAAGCCCTTTCTATAATTGATATGTTAATCGAGAATCCTTTCCATATATGATAGAACATATAGCTCCAAGAAGACATAAAATCTCCCTGACATATAGCTTCCCCAGAACATCTAGTGTGAAGGTCTCTCAAACATTTAAGAAGTGTGTGACCTTTTTCAATCAATCAATGACTACCCAATATATTTCATTGCTACAAGTAATCCTAGTTATACTAGTCATTATGCATATCGAAACATTGTCCAATTTCTACTGAGGAGTGGACAATGCTATAAAAGTCCCACTGGTTTCTAATATTCTACCTTCACCTTATATCAAGTGTACCTCTGAGTGATAATGTCAACTTTCTCTAATTTCATATAATAACACCAATATTGGTATCTTAAATATTAATACATATTGGTGTCACCTGAATTTATTACCTAAATTGAGGTGTGAGATTCCCACATCAACTCTTTTATGATGTTTCCTAGGACCCATACATGACCATGATAGTATAAGGTATCAACCTCATCCACTATCCAACCAAAAGAAAAATCATCATATGATACACTTTCCCTTAGTAACAGGCCTTCATAATCTAATATTTTCTTAATTTTCACCCATTCAAGAAATCATAGGCCACTGCTAAAGCTGTGAGCTCTTTATTCTCGTGATCCTCCTAAACCTCTACATGAATATTTTAAAATAAAGCCATGAGATGCCGCTCAGCACTGGCCTCCTGAACCTCATGTGTTTGATTCATATGTCATATAGAATCATCTATAACATTTCCTTTTAAAGGAGTATAATAAATCCGAAAATCAAATTATTAAAGGTATTCAACCCATATTTAATGCCTAAGATTCATATTACACTATTTGATGATATACATATGGATTTTTATGGTCCTTAAACACCAAAAAACTCTCCCAATATAAATAATGCCTCCATCAATGTAAAGAATAAACTACATCATCCAACTTTAGATCATATGTCAGGAAATTCTACTCATGAGGCCTTAACTTATGAGACCCATAAGCTTTGACTTACTCATCCTGTATCAGAACAACTCCCAACCTAATCAATAATTCATTAGAATAAATAGTATAACTCCTTCCGGTCGTCAAAATAATTAGGATCATTACTGATTCCAATATTCCCTCCAACTCCTGAAAGCCTACTTCATTTGATTATGACCATATGAATTTCACATCCTTCTTAGTCAATCCACTAAGAGGTATTATAAGTTAGGATAAATCATGGATGAAAAATATGTAATACCTTATTAACTCAAAGAAACATCTTATATCAAATAAGTTATTTGTATTATCCCATGATACTATAACTCTAACCTTCTTTTTCTCTACTGACACTATAATATCCCATAACCCACACTCTAGGATCCTATGCTGAAATCCAGAACAATACATTTATATAATTTATGTCAACAATTATGATCAATGTTTTTCATCTAAACATTACAACATCAAATGGAAAACTTGGATCATGTATAACCTCAAGGAACATTTAGGTTTATAGTTTTAGAGAATTAGGATAAACTCTTACATGTACAACTCAAATCCAATTGGACTCATATTCCATCAAATGAACATTTCTCCCATTGATCCCACCTTTTATTATTTCATAATTGCTCGCGAATGTCATCCTTGTAAAATTATTTATATATATAAATTGTTCAACACCATTATTTGAAACTTGGAGATAAAAAACATAAAGAGAGTGATCTCAGATTCTCAATATGGGTAAAAATAAAAATTAACAATTGAATATCATCAACGAACATAACAGTTCATAAGAGTATGAGGACATAATAAAAGTGCATGAGAGATTCATAAAATAACTCATACTCATCAGTACATGATCATCCTATTTGAAAACATGGTTAAGTCAAGAGTCATCAGAATCAATAATCATGAGCCATGTGATATCAATATCAATCAATAGAAACATGATAAGCCAATGTCAAGTTTAAATAAATCATGTACGCACTTGGGAAATCATTTTCATTTCACTCTTACAAATTTAATAACCATACATTCAACTTCCATACATGTAACTCTTTCAAATAGAATATCTATAAGATCAAATTCCATACCCAATGAATTATAGGGATATCACTGACCCACCCTTCCTTTCTCTATCACAAAACCACCCATTATTTTTTTATTATGTAACCACCCATAACATTTTTAAGTACTATTGAAAAATAATCTCACATTAAATCTTGTGTAAACTCATTAGTGAAACCAACAATCCCTTGATTAACCCATGGAAAATAAAAAGGTTTTATAATAATATATTTTAAAAATTATTAACCCATCAAAGGGAAATTGGTTCTATAACAATCTATTTGGAACATTAATAACCCATGTAAAGGTAATGGGTTTAATAAAAATATCCTTAAAACATGAATAACCCATACAAAATAAATGGGTTCTACAACAATGTATTTGAAAAAATCATAATCCATCAAAAGAAAGAATTAGTATGGTATCAATAAAAAATATCCTCAGTAGAAGATAATCAACAACAAGGGTTTTTGAAATTTATTAATGGAAATATCATTAAATGTTCATTAACAACATTCATGAGAAAAATAATCTTTAAAAATCATATATCATCCCATACAACTTTGAAACATTTTAATCCTAAGACCCATGATGAAATAACATTAAAATAAACTTAAAATATCATGAAAATAAGAATATTATGATAAACTTATGTTATTTATATAATTTATGCATAAAATTTTAAAATTTTATTATTAATATTATTTCACAAATAAATATGTTATATACAATTACTTAATCAATCATCTCTATATCATATGTTTTGAAAATATTCAGATTATGTCTCAAACCTAACATTGATGGGACGAATATGATCAATGAGGTCATTATATAACCATCTAAAGAATAATAATCATGAAATAATTATAATATTTATACATAAATTACACTTTTAAGACAAATAATTAATGATTTTTATGAATGATGAACCAACGTTACAACCATGGAGACGGTAAGCCGTGCATATGAATGTGTAATATTCCCATTTTTCAATGATTGTTATAGAAATAACTTAAGTGACATTTAAATTTCAAGAATGATAAATATATAATATATACAATATTATTTTATCATACATAATTATATTTGTAACACTTTTTATGTAAATGTAATTACATTGCTTTGAGGAGGCGGTAGTCCACACATCCACGAACAATGTTATCACTTTTTTGGAGTGTGAAAAAAGTAATAATGAAAATTATATTTTATATTTACAAAATATGATTACATAATAATTAATAAATATATATATATGTATATATATATTATGAATTTCACATATTTTTAATTAAACATATCCTTAATTTAATGCAATTAATGTGTGAACGCATCACATCGCTTTGAGGTGGTAGTTGTCCAGACAACCACAAACGATGTTATTGTATTTACACGAAATGGAATGAATGAAGGTTTGTGTTGTATAAAAATTATAAAAGAATTAAGAAAACATAACTATCTTATATAACATATATAGACATTTTTTCCGTCATAATTACCAACCATGAATGGTAGTAAAGGAAAAATTAATGACATAGTTTCGAGAGATGGTAGTTCAACATACAGGAATGGTATGTTCATTTAACATTTGATAGAAGTGTGTGTAGATGATGTTAAAGACCTTAACATCACAACAGATCAGTATATTTTAGTTACACGTGATATTATTTATGGATTTAATAAGAATAATTTAATGTGTAGAGTATGAAATAAAATTTAAATACATGTTGAAGAACATTTCCTTTTTTAGGGTACCTATTTTTGGGTTGCCTCAAAGGGATTACTTGGTTTCTTTTATTCCCAAAGTGATGAATCTAGGGTGATATAGGGGATGTTGGGAGATTATTTGGGTAGTTTTTTGAATGATATTATGGGCTCGAGAGGTTTGATTAAGTGAGGATGTTGAGTGCCTTTTTATATTTGAAGGGGAGTGGAATTTATGTAAATATAAAAAGGTTAACACTATTGGAAGATCTCCCATACCTCATGTGAATAAAATGGAACAATAATGGAGTAATTTAAAATTATGGTTGATAAAAAAACTCCAACACAATAAATAAGTGCATTTTTATAATTTTTTCCCAAAAATTCTATGTTTTCTCACTTTTACCATTTTTGTTTTTTTATTTAGGTAACTAGTTTACTATACTAAGTAATTTGACCATTAATATTCAATTAAAGTGAAATTTATTATAAAATTTTGACCCAACAATTCTAAAATATTACAGCTAATTTATAAAATAAAAATCATATATGTGTTGGAGATTAATTTTAAGAGAAACGCATGTAATACTCCAAAACAATGCTTTAACCATAAGTGTAATAAAAAAGATTTTACTTTTTATGGGTAAATCTGTTCATTATAAAACATAAATTTTCCAATGGATGGACTATATTTTAATATTTATTAACACTTAAAAATCTTCTAAGTATTTTTATTAAAATTTAAATATATAAATAAAATATCATTTATTATAAAATTCCATTAATGTCATGAATATCAATTTTGACATTATTTACTTAATTTAAATACAAAAATATCAAGAGAATGATGGAATTAAAAATATAATAAGCTAAAATATATTTAGAATGATATATTCCTTAAAAATTAATTTATCAAAATAAATCATTTATTTTTCTTCACTTTTAATATTTTTAGTATCATTTATTTTATTTAATTATTAACTAAATAATCATTGTGTTGGCATTTTTTAAAATCTTAACATAAATTTCTCACCTATATAAATTAAATATAAATTATCATGATAAAATTAAATCATTTAAATTTCAAAATAATATTTATAACCAAAAATATGTATATTATTCCATACTTTGAAGCATTATAGGAATTAAAAGTAGCGAAGCTACATTTTTTTCTTTTTCTTTACATAACTTATTATATGGGTCACTTTCATGAACATTTCTCCCAATAACTAATAATATTAAAACCCAATGGAGGATATGTTGTAAATATGGGAATAAAATGAATTTTTGATAAGTTTTAGTTCATTTAGACACTTATAATTAAAGTTTAACCACTGAGTAGTCGCAGTCTTACCTTAATCGTTATAATTAATTTTAATTACTTTCATTATTATTTTTCAAAAAAAAAGGACCCTATTGATCATTATATATTATTATTATTATAAATATGTAATACATTTTTACTAACTTTAATTATAGAAGTGGTAGAAATTAAAATAAAATTAATACCACACACGGGATGACAAAGATGGTTTTCAAATTAAAATTGATCAAAATATTTCTATGTTTATATATATATATATAATAAATTAAGAAATGTTTCTAGTGACCTAAATTGATTAAAATGATATAAAAGTAATGCTATTATTCTTTTAAAACAATTAAAAACATTATTTAACTATAAAAATAAATTAAATGAAAATGTACTTTTGAATTAAAATTCACTATTATTCAATATTCATAAAAATATGAATGTTCTCAAAAATATACCTGAAATTCACCCAAAGTAAATTTTTATATTATTATTTAATAAATAATTTTATTTTTTCATATAAAAATTATCTAGTTGTAAAATTTTAGTTTTAAATCAACAGTTCAAATAAATGGCTACAAAAATGTCATATTAAATGAAAATATTACAAGTATTTTATTACTTAGTATAACTTAGTCATGTGTTTAAAAAAATTCATCATAGAAACTCAATTTTATTTTAAAATAAATATAAACATGATTTTTTATATTATTAATGCTAAATGGATTATTTCATGTAACACAAGCTATCAATGAATTTAAATAAATTTGAAAGAAGATATTTCCTAAAATCTCTAGAAGTTGCATCCTAACCCCCTTAAAATGAGTTTCTCCCTTGAAATTCGTCTTGGTTGTCAAATTATTAACACTTTTAGAATTATTTTATTTAATCCCACATCATAAAAAGGTTAAATAAAACATCCTCTTAAAATTGGATGGAAGGAAAGCAAAAGGCCACCAGAAGTTATGTGTAAATAGTACTAAACATAGGTTGAACATCGGTGGAAAATTAAAATATTGATTTGGAAGGAAAAACTTATTATCATTGAATAATATTGAGTTATAGAGAATTTATTCAATATTAAAGACAATTATGAAAAAACCACAAGCCAAATAGGGTTAGAAAATGGTCATTGATGTTATCAAAAATGATGCTAATACGGTAAAATTTTATTTCAAGATCTTTTTCATAAAGTTGAATAATTATCTTACCAGCTTTTCTAATAATAAATATACATACTTTATGGGTATAATTTAACCTTTAATCAATGTCAACAAAAATCTAATCTTTCTCTCCAGATGATGAGTATTTGAGATTAAGTATTAATTACTGAATCGCCAAAATAAACTTTTAAATACCACATATTCATAAATGTTATATTCAAGACATTCCACATATCTTGAGATATTGACAAAAAAAAGTTTATCATGTGATAATATAATTCCCAAAATGAGTAAACCTTCAAATTATCAACTAAAAATTCAGAATCCAATAGTAATACCCAAATTTCAAACTAAATTATTCTATTAATAATTATCCTTAAAATTATCCAAACATTCATTGACTATGTTTTAAACCTAATAATTAAAAGGATTTAATAATATATTAATCCATGATAATTAAACCATCATTCCTAAAATAAAATTGCATAAGATTTTCTAATAATCATAGTCATTACTTGTAAAATAATTTCATTTTAAATAGGGAAACATGTAGGCCAGTTGTAGTGCGTGAAACCCTTATCATCCTTCGGTCATGGGTTCAAGCCCCGCTTTCTTTCTGGATGCGAAAGGTTTTCACTGAGCATACTAGTTTTCCTTTTTCCCTTTAAACATAAAAACTAATTCACCCAAAAAACAATTTATTTTGATCATAGGGGCTATATATTCCTCATCCTAAATAAATGTCTCCAAAAATCACTTTAAGACCTCGTCATTTATAAACTCAATGGGGTGTCTAATAATTAGAACATATGATAATACTTAAGCTTATAAAAATTATCCATAACTATTAATATATCCTCGCATTAGAACACCATAATCCCAAAAAAGGTGTCTAAAATTACATTTGATACCATCTATAATAGTTCAAAACCCAAACTCTCATATCCTAATCTAAAATCCATAACATTAAATTTTTGTCTTTGATTCCAATAATTACTACCCAATTTTTAAATCTAAATAACAAAACATCAAAATAAATACTTTGATCATGTATAGCCTCGAGGACCATTTAGGTTTAGTGTTTTAGAAAATTAAGACAAAAAATTACATAAAAACTCATATCAATATAGACTCATAAGTCATAAAAAATAATTTTCCCACATTTAACCCATATTTTCTTATTTCACAGTTCTTCATCAATATAATCCTTTTGAAATACATTATAGATATAAATCATTCAACATCATTATTTGAAAACTAGGGTAAAGAAAACATAAGAAGGGTTAGCTCAGATGTTCAGTAAGGGTTAACAATAACATTAGCAATTGAGTTTCATCAATGAGCATAAGAGTGCACAAGAATATGATGACATAATC
Source organism: Viscum album (assembly GCA_963277665.1). Taxonomy (NCBI): domain Eukaryota; kingdom Viridiplantae; phylum Streptophyta; class Magnoliopsida; order Santalales; family Viscaceae; genus Viscum; species Viscum album. The sequence goes on from OY728158.1 coordinate 392,375,109, forward strand.
AAATTTCATGAGTGAGTCATGAAACAACTCATACCCATCAATACCTAGATAATAAAATATGAAAACATGGAAAATACAAGAGTTATCAGAATCAGTAATCATGAGTTATATAAAATCAATGTCAACCATTAGACACATTATAGACCTATAACTAGAAAAAAGAAAAAGTGTATGTACTTGGTACTTCATTTTAATTTCACTCATAAAAATGGAATAACCATATAGTTGACATCTATACATGTCACTCTTGAAAATGTAATAGCCACATGGATGACTTTCATACCCTATGCATTAGAGGCCTACCACAGACCCAACCATCCTCAGTCTATCATAGAACCACACTTTATTAGTTTATTACATATCCACAAATCAAATTTCCATATACCACTACAAAATCATCACACATAAAAGCTTTCCTAAATTCATTGGAGCAACCAATAACCACTTGATTAACTTATGAAATAGAAACATGGTATATAACAATCTCATTGAAACCTGACTATCCCATTGAAAGGAAATGAGTTCCAAAACAATCTCTTTGAAACATGAATAACCCATGGAAAGGAAATATGTTCAATAACAATCACTTTGAAACATGAATAAACCATGGAAAGGAAATGTGTTATAAAAAATCTATTTGAAACAATCATAATCCATCAAAAGAAATATTGAGGATGGTATCAATAAAAAATATCCCCATTATTGGATAAGTAAAAACAAGTTTTTTGGTCATTTATGAATGGAAATTCCATTAAAAGGTCATTAAAAACAATCATTAGGAAAATAATATATAAACATTCCAAAGAAACTTATACCACTTTGAAGCATTTGAATCATAAGACACAAGAATTAATAACATTAAATTAATCATATAATATAATGATAATAATTTTATTCATGTTATATCATGTCAAAGTATAATTATAAACACATTATAAAAGAAGATGGGTGTATAATATAACAAACACCTCAGAGCAGGAAAATTGTGACCAAAGTCCACTAACACTTTTGTAACATTGAAAACATAAAACACATGAAATAGAAAAACTCAAATGGATATGTAAATACCCATAACATTAATTATAATAGTCATAAAATACATTCATGTAATGTATATACACCACAAAATAAAATAAGTGGTGAATATGTTGTCAGTCTCGCAGCAACAAAAGTGACACTAGAAATCCCCTTACAACTGTGGCAACATTTGAATCAAAAACCCCAAATGAAATAATAATAAAATTAAACATTAAAAAATAATATAAAATAATTTAACATATAATATATTAGTATGGTAAGTAAGAACATCACATAAAAGAAATAAGTTGTGATTATGATGTACGCCTCATAAAACTAAAAGTGAGAGAATAATCCCTTACCTCATGTACGATTCGTGGTGCCTATTAGTTATCTTTCCTAGATAACAAAATTATGTTAATTATATCATTTCTTCATGAAATTTCCCAAATTTATTATTAATTTTATTTCCCTTATAAATATATCATACAAAATTACTTAATCAATAATGTTTAAGTGAGATGTTTTGACCATATTCTGTTTGTGTCTGAAAACTGACATCAATAGGTTGAATATGGTCGATGAAGTCATTATATAATCATATAAAGAATAATAATAACTAATTAACTATCATATTTATACATAAATTAATCTTTTAATATCGATCATGAATGATGGTTATGGAAAATGACCAATGGTACAATCATGGAGATGGTAGGTCATACGTACACATGTGCAACACTCCCATTTTTAATTAATCATTTTGGAAAGAAGGTAAGTGAAATTTATCTTCAACGAATGATAATTATATCATATATACCAGATTATTTAATCATATATAATGAGATATATAATTCATGTTAAGTAAAAGGAATCACATCGCTTCGAGGAGGTGGTAGTCTACACGTCCACGAATGACGTTTTAACTTTTTTAGTGAGTTAAAAGGTAATAAATAAAATGATTTATTATATTTATATAATTTAATTATTTTATTAATATCATATATATTTTATTTATGTTACATATTTCAATTAAATACATATTTGATACATTATATTTAATTTATAAACGTATCACATCACTTTGAGGAGGTGGTAGTCCACACGTCCACAAATATTGTTATCGTATTTACACAAAATGGAATAAAAGAAGGTATGTGTTATATTAATAATATATAAGAATTAAGACTTAAAAAGTTACATATATATCATAGAAAAATAGTTTTCCCCTCATAATTCCATACCATGATAGTTGGTAACATAAAAACGAACGACATCGTTTCACAAGGCGGTAGTTCACCTTACATGAATGATAAGTTCGTTTCCCAGTTGATGGAAGTATGTGAAGGTGTATGTTGAAACCTTGAAATAAAAAAATGTAAGTATATTTTGGATAAATATGTTATTATATATTTATAAAAAATAATAATTTAGTGTATGGAGAATAAAATAAAACATAAATACATATTAAAGAATGTTAGTTCTTTTTTCGGGTAACTCTTTTTGGTTTAAACCAAAGGGCTTACTTGGTTAGATTTCAGCCCAAAGTGAGGACACTATGGTGTTATTAGTGATTGATGGGAGATTATATGGGTATGGTTTGTATGATACAGTTGGATTGATATGTTTGATGAATTGGGTAGGGTGTGTACCTTTTTATAGTGGAGGGGGAGTGACATTCTGGTAAATATAAAAAGGTGAACATTATCAAGAGATCTCCCTTACCTCATCTTCCACAAAATAAAAAAAATAAACGATTAAATTGAATATATTGTCAATAAATAAATAAAAAGTGTGCATTTTCATAATTTTTTTCCTCAACATTGGTGTTTCCCAACTTTTACCATTTCGGTTTTTTCATTAAGGTATTAGTTTTTAACCTACGTAATTTGACCATTAAGACAAAATTAATGTGATATTTATTATAAAATTTTGAACCAATGATTATAATGTATTAAATATTATTTATAAAATAAAAATATCAAATTTTTTGGAAATTCATTTTAACAAAAATGTATGTAACACGCCAAAAAAAACTACTTTAACCATAACTGTAATAACAATGTTTTTATTATTTATGGGTAAATATATTATTTATAAAATATCAATTGTCCTATAAATGAAACATATTTTATATTTATTAACCCTTAACAATCAATTAGAAGATGTATTTAATTTTATTAACTTTGAAATCTTTAAATAAAATATCATTTACTATGGAATGACAGTAATGTCAATTTTGATATTATTTACTTAATTTAAATTTAAAAATATCAAGGAAATGATGGAACTCAATTATACTAAGTTAAAATATTTTCAACATTATATATCGTTGTAAAAAATAATTCTAACTAATAATTCATTTAATTTTCTTCACTTTTAATATTTATAGAATCAATTATTTTATTTTATTAACTAAATAATCATTGCATTGACCTTTCTAAAGCGTTTAATGTAATAATATAATATCTAAAATTATGGTTAAATTATAATGATAAAAAATCATTTAAATATCATAATAATATTTATAATTCAAACTATGTAGCTTCTTCCATGTTATAATGATTTATCGTAATTAAAAACAATGAAGGTATATTTTTTGTCCTTTTTTTACATAACTTATTATATAAGTAACATTCATGAAACATTATAATAATAACCCATAATATTAGAACCCATGGGGGTATATAGTCAATATATGGGAATCCAATGGATTTTTAACAAGTTTTTCATTCATTTAGACTCATAATATTAAAGTTTAACCACTAATTAATCACATTTATACATTAATCGTTGTAATTAATTTTAATTACTTTCATTAATATTATTGGTCAAAACTAAGTTGAACCTATAATAAATTATAAATTATGTTTCTTTTAAAAATTTAATACATTTTTACCAACTCAAATAAAATGGTTTTGTTGGTCGGAGTGGTTTACTCAAGAGGGGGGGTGAATTGAGTACCAATTAAAATTTCTGTATTTAAAAACAGTGTCTTAAAGACCCCCAAATAAAATAATAAATTAAACTGTAGTGAATTTATATTAAAGTAGAGGATCTGTTAGATTCTCAAGGGATTGATTAATTCCCAGTTAATCAACACAGGAGTGTGTGATTATCTTTTGAAACTAACTTATTGATCTACACTTAACATAAACACTTGCTAATTTAATTATCAAAGTAACTTTAAAAACAGTATTGGTTTTAAAGTGATTAGCAGTGGAATAAAACTTTGAAAGAGATGGCACAATACAAATGTAACCAAGAGGTTCAGTCTCAAGCCGAGACTTAGTCCTCTCAAAAGTTTATATATAAAAATGATCCACACCCTGGATCAGGGTTCAACAGTTTACAACTGTCCAGGTCCAAGACCTCTACCACTGTTCTTCGTGGGAAACAGTACAACAGCACCCAGCTGTCCAGGTCACACACGACCTCTACCACTATTATTCGTGGGAAAGAAAGAATGGAAGAGTTTGGTAAGGATTTACGAATCCTTCAGTTTGAGTACAGGAGACAGTGTATGTGTTGGATACAGCAGATAACACACACTGCTCGAAATGAATGATAATAAATCACAGAACAAAAGATGTAGAGTTTAGAAGTGGTTCTGGTGATCTCAGTGTAGCTCTGGACTCCTTTGGATTTGATCAGAAGTGAGTTTGAGTCCTCTTCTCGTTTCTGTTTGAGAAACAGAGTGTCGTATGCTCCAGGTTCGTAGGTAGTGAGAATGTATTCGATGAAGCTCTTCGATATTCTTTTGTATGTACTGAACACTTCTCGAGTATGCTTGATTTGTCTATGATCTTCTCTGTATTCTTTTCGTTCTTGTGTTTTTGGTATATTCCATCCACCACACGCTTCTCTAGTTCGCTTCTATTTTGGGCAGCGTAGTCTTCTCGTATTTATCTCCCAACAGGGGACAGAAAAGATTTCTTTTCAGCAGGTACGAGGTACGGGTTCCTGACATCCGACAATCTTTATCAGATATTTTACAAATCATAAAATGTATGATATGACCGTTAGATAGATTAAATATAGGAAATAAAGAAATTCAAACAGTGAGTCGAGTGATCGGTAGGTAATCAGCATCGGTAGCTTGAACATCGGTAGCTTAAACATCGGTAGCCTGAACATCGGTAGCTTGATGTCATTAGTTGCTTTGACTCTATCGGTGGCTCTATGCGTCGGTTGGTACATGCTTGTATCGGTGACTTTGTTTATCGGTAGCTCCATGCATCGGTAGCTGCATGCATCAGTAGCTCCATGCATCGGTAGCTCCATGCATCGGTAGCTCCATGCATCGGTAGCTGTGAGTCTATATCGGTAGCTTCGTCCATCGGTGACTCTTATTCCATCGGTGACTCTTATTCCATCGGTGACTCTTATTCCATCGGTAGCTATTTATACTTACACCGGTATCTCTATGTTTGTATCGGTAGTTGTACCGGTAGCTCATATTTATAAGTACATCGGTAGCTCTGTGTTAAGTCTATCGGTAGCTGTCTGTCGGTAGACTAAGTCTATCGGTAGACTGGTTACCGGTAGCTCTTTATCAGTAGCTATAGCCAGATTACTTATCTGTTTAATGCAGAACACATCCGATTGTGTTAGAATTAATTTATAACTTGTATGAACATGGATAAATGAGGATTAACATATTCCAAAGACTATTTTAAAAATCATTATTGGTTTGATCACTTATTTGAAAGAATTAATGTATAGATCAATGATACTTAAAAATATCATAGAGAATGAAAACATAATTGGGATTTTCAACACATATGAATACATGATTGAGATTATCAAAATAGGTGAGGTCAACAGGTTTGGAGTAAATTAATTTATAATTAATCCAGTATAAGGGATGATAAAATGAGTTCTGAAAGTCAAAATGTTCAACAGTTTCTGGAGTTTTTATATCTAAATCCAATGAGAAATTGTTTTCAATGAAGTAATTATTTTAAGATATAAAATTGATTTAATTTTACATTAAAATAAATTAAATACATTATTTAACTATATAAATAAGTCGTACAAAAATGCATTTTTGAACAAAAAATCAGTATTATTCACTATTCATCAAAATATGAAAGTTCTCAGAAAAATAAACAAAATTTACTCAATATAAATTTTGATGTTATAATTTCAATAAAAGAGTTTAAATTTTCATATAAGAACTATAAAAGTTTCAAAATCGATTTCTCAGGTAATTATTCTATTAAAAGGGTGAATAACTGTCATATTAAATAATATTATTAAAAGTATATTATTGTTTGATATAACTTGGTCTTGCATATAACACAAATATATAAAGAAAACAAATTTTAAATTCAATGAAATATTAACTTGATGTTTCATATAATTTATTTTAAATAGTTCATTTCATTTAATACAAGGTATCAATGAATTTAATTAATTTGAATGTAGATATTTCTTAAAATCTCGGGATGTTACAAATAGTTTTATTTTAGAGTTCATATGACCAAATAAGTGGATTCTATTGATCCAAAGTGGAAATATTTATGATTATAAAAAATATGGTTCTCTCTCAGATTATTTTATATGATCTCAAGATTATGGGCATGGTCTGTTCAAGAATGAGAATAAGCTAAGAGATATCCCAAAAATACTACTACAAATGAATCCAAGAACATGTGGAAAACCTAATTAATTAAATCCAGGAAAACTGAAGGAACATTCGTGATAATTAATAGCATTACTAAGTACTCATCAAGACCATAACTTCTATAGAAAGATGTGTGAGGTATTTTAGATGACCTAACATGCCCCTGATGATAGCCCGACCTTAAATAAATCTTTCAAATCACCCTTAATTATTGAAGATTATTGAAGAAGCCATCTATTCAAGGTAGTTGATACTAGTTCTTTACCATATGATAGTTCAAACTTTTACAATCTATGAAAATCCTAAGGGTGTCTTTTTCCTTCTTAGATAAAAGGATCGATAGGGAGTATAGAACCTTTATCCTCTAAGTCTTAAAACTATTTATTGAGTTCTAGAATCTTTGTAGCTACTATCCTATAAGGTGTAATGGACACTGGTGTTGTTCCTAGAACTAGAAAAATGGTGATATCTAGCTATATTACAGGAGGTTTCCAAGAAACTTTATCCAGGAAAACACCCCTAAAAATCCACAATATGAGGTAGAATAGAAGGTTGTATACCATGATCATCCAAGAAAACACTAGCGATCTGAGCTATCTCTCTTCCCATCACCATATGAATAGAACTAGCATGAGTTGCGTGGAAATCCCATTATCCCTTGTGGATATTTCTACTTCCCCCTAGTGATGTAAACACAACCCTACGTTGATGGAAATCAATATAAGATTAATAGGGAACTAACCATTCCATCTCTAAAATTACATCAATCCTTGTCATATTGAGGATGAAAAGATACCACACAAAAATATATCCACATATCTTAAGAGGAAAATTATTATGTTGGTGAAAACACTCTAGTTTGATACCCAATGGGGTTTCAAGTGTTTTGAGGACAAATAAGTACTTTATATCAAGGCCCAGGAACTCCATAATTACCTCAAATATTAAAAATTGTGATGCAATTATGTCAAATAAAGAAGACACTAAAGTAGAGGCTATGAGAACAGTACCTCAAACTGTAGAAGGTCTGAAAGAATTCTCCTATAGAATAGGATAACTATATTTAAATTTCCTATACCATGGCCCTCAGTCACAACATAAATGTCTCGAGAGGGCCCGCTCTAAAATCAACGTATGTCCTAAGTATAATTCCCTCTATTGTGACCAACACCTCATCTTCAGTGTCATGTGGTATTCCAGCTACCTAGCTAGCTAGATATTACATGACCCTCTCCTGATCATGGTGTATATATAGATTTTATCTTGATATCCACTGATAGAAAAGTTCTACAGAAGTGTTGTATATGTTCTATCCTACCACAACCTCTTCACACCCCTGGATCTCATATACATAGTGCTCTAGTGTGTCCCAGCTTCCCGCAATGGTGAAATATATGAATCTATATTTATGAACCACATAACTTCTTCTACCCCACAAGAAATCTCAAAACACCACTTCCTTCCATTAGAAGAACCACTATTCGGTCTGGCCACTAAACCAGCCTAGTTCCCACCATCAACATCCATCATATTACTCTATGTAATGAGGGACTGGATTACAATCTTTTAAATATTCATCAAATGAAAGACCTTGAACTACAATCAGATTGAATATGTTGAGATGGTATGTGGAGTATGATATACTCTATAATACCAAATGTAGGATCAAAATAATATAGATACTGAATGAAGTATTTAATAGTGCTCAAAATACAAGAAGAGGGTGAATTGTATACTTTAAAAAAATTCCGGAACTTTTAAAGTTGGTAAGAAACCTTTCTAATGTTTAACAAGGTTAAAAAAAGTAATTCAAAAAACCTATAGTTCTATACACTTTATTGAATCCAGAAATATGATTCTGAGAAAGTAATTTTGGAAAAGTGAATCTGGAAATGAAATCTTAACAAAAGTTTACAAAGATGAAGATTCTACCTTAAAGTGTATAGAATCATACTAAATTAGAGTATACAAGTATAAGGAAGTATAAGATAGTTATACTTTCCTCAACAAACAAAATACAATGGAAAACCTGAAATAGACAAGTAACAAGTAGTAAGTCTTTTAACCCAAAGAGAAGGGTATCCAATAACCTTGGATAAAGGTCCCTTGATTTATACCTTCAAGAAAGTCAGTCTTACCCACACCAGGGTAAGCCCTCAATAAAATGATCGGAGTCTATCTTGTGATCCCCTGAAGCCCTCAACATCAAGGTATTCGGAACCTCTGTCTTCCTCAGCAAGGAAGTCCTCGAACTTTAAGGTAGTCGGCACTTCTGTCTTCCTATCCCCGGAATCCCTCGAATGTACTCAGCAACATTCCGAGTAGCACGATGCAATTCTGAACAAGGTGTTCAGTATACACAAAGCAATAAATTCTCTCTCTCTATAAATCACTTTATCAGCACGTAATCTCTAGATTGATCAACTTGTCTTGAGATCTTTTAAATGAGATCTTATTTATAGGCACAGCTCCAATGGTCAGTTACCTCCTCCAACATTCATATTTTTCCTTGGATTTCGGAGGGACCTGTACCCATGACACTCAAAAAATGGTTAGTTTGTAACTGAATTCACGACATCATTTTAAAACCAAACAAGTGTAAGAAAAAATATGGTTACATAACCAAAATCAAATATTCGGAATGTAAGCACATAAATGTTAGGAGTCTAACCATAAAAACATTTGGTGTCTATAACACAAAGATATTTGGATTCGGTTTTCCAAGTAATTCAGAACCTGAACTCTATTGAATTTTGGAGTCTGAATTTAAAGATAATTCAGAATCTAGATTCAAAAAAATTCAGAACTTGAACTTACAAAGTTCGGAGTCTGAATTCATTAGAATTCAGAGTCATAACTCACAATGTTCAGAGTCAAAATTCATGAGACTTCAGAGTCATAAATCAGATGAGTTTGGAGTCTGAATTCATAGAACTCTAAGTAAGAACTCATAAGAGTTTAGAGTCTAAATTCAGAGAACTTGGAGTCTGAATTAGTATCCTAAAAATAGAATGCTCTTTATACAGTATTATATGATTCCGAGGTTTTATATATGAAACCGAATTTTTCACTTAGATAAAAGTAACAATGAAAAACATGGTAAGGATAAATTTCCTTGGGGAGGAAAATTTTCCATATGAAAGTAAAACACATGGTAAAAAAAAATTCCTTAGGATAAGGTGTTTGTGATTTTTAGAACAAGAAGGAATGGTAATGTCATAAGGAAACCTTATTGACTCAAAAATATCCCCAAACATGAAGGAATGGAAAAGTCATAAGGAAAACCTTATTGACTCAACAATCTCCCCCTTTTTTGAAAGCACAAAAATCCTTGCGAAAAAGAAAATAAAAACTTTGAAAATAATTTTCTAGACTTTGAAAATAAAACTTATCTCCTTTATCATATGGGAAAAGATGAATACAACTAACTCCCCCTTAGGCATTAGAACACTAAGGATCGTATTCTAGATATCCAGAATGAGATTTTTCATTATCTTAAGTACAGAAATCTCTGTAATGAAAAATACCCCTTAAATAAACTCCCCCTTACTTAGGTATATTTCTTCTTTACTTAGTATTCTTTTTTCTTTCTCCCCCTTTGTGATTTTCAAAATGAATTTGAGGGAATGGAAAAGAAATTATGGTACCTGAAATATTAGTACAACACAACTAGAATACAATCAACCAAAAATTTCATTAAGATTAGAAATAATTTGTACAAGGAAGAAAAAATACAACAAAAGATCAGATTAGAACAAAGTTATCCTTCCTTTTCCTTCGACATAAACTTCTTGACTATAGTATTCAGCTTTTTGAGCTCCTTATGATCTTCCTCTTCTCACGTAAGAAACTGATCCTGATCCTCTGCTTTATTTTCAAGAGCATTCATTTTATCTTGCTGAGACTTGAGAATTTAATAATGAGCCTTCAAGGCTTCTTCATATTTCACTAGCTTCTCTTCTATCTCTATCCTAAGATCTCATTCTCTTTTCCAACATTGAGCAACATAATAAAACTTCCAATTCAGATCTTTTACTTCTTTTATTCAGATATTTTGTTCCAGAGTAAGCTTTTCCTTAAAAGACTTGGTAAGATCCAAAAATATACTATCTTCGGTGTCAAAATCATCCTTGACATTGTCTTGGAACTCATCAATAATGTGCATTTCTTCAATAGTATTTCTTGACCAGCTACTCATCTTCTTGCATGAATTTTTATGGACTTCATAGTTGATAAGGAATGATTTGAAGTCTGCCTCCATCTTGAACCACTTTTCCATCACCATGGACACTGAATCTGCTTTCTGATTTAGTGTGTTGAAGCATCTGACATCTGAAGTCAATACTAAGAAACATTATAATGGTCCCTATAAGCTTTTTCAAGGAATGGATCATGAAATCATGTCTAAGTGAAGATGATTCCGAATCTGAAACTCTACTTGGTGAGGGATCTTTCTCTATCTCAACAAGATTCCTCTTTGATGATCCACCAGCATCTTTCTTCTTCACAACCACTTTAGAGGGTTTATCAACAACCACCTATTTACCCTTGTCAGTTCTCAGAATGGCTTCCTCATACGAAGATTTATGTTCATTGTCAGACAGCTGAACAATATTATCTTTATCTATATTCAATTTCTCATCTCTAACCTCAGAATTATCAGGGTGTATGAAATCATGATTTTAACTTTCTTCCTCAGATTGTTTATTATCTTCTTCTTTGCCCTTCTCATATTCACCTTCCTCATCCTTCCTAGGAGTTGTGATATTTGAAGACTCTGCTTCAGAAGTTCATATTGAAAGTTTCTTGGATGGGGTTTCCTTTTCATAGAAATCTCTAACTTCCTTTATAATATCTTCAATGACACAGCTACTTTCTACCTCTTCTTATCCTTCATCAACAATCTTTTATGGGACTTTTTCCAGAGTGACAAACTTCTTACCTAGAGTTTCTGGTAAATCTTCTACCATGAAAGATTGTGGTACCAGAATATTCTTGGATTCTATTTTAGTAGACTTCAAATGAGATTGGACTAACTCATCTTCAGTCATTTTCTTCTTTTTCTTCTTTTCTTTAGCTTGTTTCTCAAGTTCATCAGTGGTCTTCTCTTTTAAAGCCTTGGCCTCAGTAAGATCCAAACCAAAGCTTGGCTCCCCTACTTTTATATTATTTTTGTCTTCCCTCCATTTAGCTACGACCTCATCTTGATAAGCTTTCTACTTCTTGGGATTTGGAGGTGCGGATTGGACTTCCTTAGCTTTTGGGGTTTTCTATTCTTCTTCAACTTTCTTCAACTATCTCTTCTTTCCAACCTTTCTAGGTGGTTCAGAAACTTCTGCATTCTTCAGAACAGATTCAACTTCTCCTTCTAGTAGATAATAAAATTCTATGGAGTCTTCATAAAAACTAATATTCATTCTCTTCAATGTATCATCACATAATAACATGAATTTTCAATTCCTTGGCTTGGAACTGCAAGGAATTTTGAAAGACTCAAGGCACCAGACAATTAACTTTTATAGAATAGAAGGGTACATCATAATCTGAGCCTTCATATTTCCATTCTTGATATTCTCAATCGTAATGAGAATATGCTTTATCAAGTTGATCTTCCTTTGGTTTACCAAGAAGTCCAAAAAGTACATATCACTCTTCTTCAATGAATCCTTTTCACCCTTTCTTAGAATGATGAATCTTTGAACCCATAATTCAAGGATCAAATTATTTGTAGAGAGGTGAGAAATATTCGGAGTCTTGACATCTGAAAGTCTAAGACACTCCATAGCCTTCAGCTTATTGAAACTTCATTTATCATCGGGAAACTTATGAGAACAAAACTCGACTTCTCCATCATACAGAACACTAACTAAGCTGGTTGCCTTAGTGTATGAAAGAGAATAGGTCTTTCCATAGCTTTTAAATGAAAATTTACTCCTCTATTCTTATTTGAAAAAGCTCATTGATTCATAAAATTCCACAAGAAAATCTGGATATACTACATCTTGAGCTCCTGGGTTTGATATGCAAACTCTTTCCCATCCATTCAACCTGATGTTCTTGGATATAATAGAATCATACTTATTGAAGAAGTTCGGATGCACCAACTGCTCCCTATAGATCTACCACTCTGAAATCGTCTTGAAAGTTGACATCACTTGAGAAGAAACTTCACCAGACATTCAGATTTGCACAAGATTTGAGAGGTTAGGAATGGGCTTTTGAAAGGGGTCAAAGATTCGGCACGCAAAGGCTTGAAATCCGATGTGGGATCACCATTTGGGTTCCTTTATATAGGTTATGAAAGTGACGATTCAACTTCCAAACTCAATCCAATGGCTGAAAATCCTTTTGATCAGATCTGAAGGTTGATATGATAGCCGCAATGAAATCTTGATAGAATCCGATCTTTTGAGGTTTTTTAAGCAAATCATTCGGATTTAAGGAAAAGAGATTCTGAAAAATTTAAAAACAAAATAAAATACCAGAAAGTAAATGATGATTATGAAAACTTAAGAAAGAAAACATACTTTTCGGATTGCTAGGAAAATTATTTGTATTGAGAGAAAAAAATTTCTGAAAAAAATTTAGATTTCGAAAAAAAAACATTGACTATGAAAAGCTTCATTACGAAAAATCTATGTACAAAAAAATTTATTAAGAAAAATCCATTAAAAAAAGTTTAAGAACTAAAATCATCATTCTGAAAATTCCATTATGACAAATTTGGAAAATCTGACTATGATAATTTTTATTACGAAATTTTTTGAAAAACAGACTATGAAAATTTTCATTACAAAATATTTTGAAAAACTGACTATGAAAATTTTCATTACGAAATTTTTTAAAAAACTAAAATACAAATGTACTCTCCCTATGGAAAAGAGTTTATTACAGTAAGGATATTGATTTCAACAGAATGTTAATTAAGTAGGATTACCTTACAGTTATCATTCCGAACTTTTGTTTAATGTATTCAAATCTATCAGAGGGTAAAGATTTTGTAAAAATTTCAGCAAGTTGATCTTGCATTCCGATAAATTAAAGAATGATATCTCCTTTTTTTGTGTGATCCCTAAGAAATTGATGCCTAATATCTATTTGTTTTGCACAAGAGTGATGTGATGGGTTTTTAATTAAAGAAATGGAACTAGTATTATCACACAAAGTTTGTGTTTTGGTAAAACTCATACCATAGTCTGTGAGTGTGTGTTGCATCCACAACACTTGAGCACAACAACTTCAAGCTGCTACATATTCAGCTTCAGTAGTGGAAAGTTCTTCTGAGTGTTGCTTCTTGGATGACCAAGAAACTAATGAATATCCTATGAAATGACAATTTATGTATGTACTCTTTCTATCCATTCTATATCCACCAAAGTTAGCATTTGAAGAAAAAAAATTAGAATAAAATCATTTCTAGAAGAATAAAAGAGTCATAAATCCATTGTTCCCTTTATATAGAGAAAAATTCTTTTCACTGCCTTTAAATGAGATTCCTTAGGATTTGATTGATATATTTCACATAAGCATACTGAAAACATTAAGTCTGGAAAACTAGCAGTTAAGTAAAGTAAGCATCCTATCATACCTATAAAAGATGTTTGATCTACTGGTTTCCCAGCTTTATCATGATCAAGAGTGTTTGAGGTACCGATGGGAGTACATATACTCATAGTGTTCTCAAATACATACTTTTTAAGAAGATATTTAATATACTTATGTTGGGATATATAGATTTATTTTGGTTTTTGAGAAATTTGAAAACCAAGTAAAAATGTTAATTCACCAATCATACTCATTTCGAACTCATATTTCATTAGATCTACAAAGGAATTAGTTAATGATTATTGAGTTGAACCAAATATAATTTCATCAACATAGATTTTAACAATCAAAACATTTTTCTTATCTTTCTTTATAAAAAGTTTTGGATTTTCATTTCCCTTAAGGTAATTATTTTGAAGAAAAAATCATGTATGTCTATCATACCAAGCTCGAGGGGCTTGATTAAGTCCATATAAAGCATTGGTAAGTTTATAAACATGTTCAAGATGTTATGTATCTTCAAAACAAGGAGGTTGTTCAACAAAATATTTCTCTTGAACATAACCATTAAGGAAAGCACATTTCACATCCATTTGAAAAAGTTTGAAATTGAAGAATGCTGCAAAGGTAAGTAAAATACGAATAGATTCAAGTCTAGATACTGAAACATAGGTTTCTTCATAGTCTATTCCTTATTGTTTATTATAGCCTTTAACAACCAATCTAACTTTATTCCTTACAATGATTCCATTTTCATCACACTTATTTGTGAAGACCCATTTTACTCCAATAATAGAAGTTTCTTTGGGTCTTTGAACCAAGGTCAAGACTTTATTCCTTTCGAATTCATTTAGTTCATCCTGCATAGATTTTATCCAATCATCGTCATCTAAAGCTTCATCAGTGCTTTTTGGTTCTAATTAAGAAACAAATGCTAGATGTTATACTTCATTTCTTAAGTAACTTCTAGTCTTTACAGGTTGATTCACATCACCAATGATACTATCACTGGGATGATTCTTTAGAAACAACTGATTTGTGTTTTGTAAAACCTGTTCATCAACATAGGGTAAGAAATCTTCTGGGGTAAATGTTTCAGAATTATCTTCTTGGAAATTTTCCTTATCAGAAGGATCTTCTAACAAAGGTTGATAATCAGTTTTTGAAAACACATCCGAATCTGTAGGTTGGGGTTGTTTAAAAAAAGGACCAGTTTCATCATATTTGACATGCATTGTTTCTTCCACATTATAGGTGTTTTTTTAAAAACTCTATAAGCCTTAGAGGTTGTGGAGTAGCCTAAGAAAATTCCTTCATCATATTTTGGTGAAAATATGTGTAGATTATCTTTAGTATTCAAAATGAATAATTTGAAACCAAAAACCTTGAAGTAGGAAAGTCTCGGTTTTCTACCATTCCATAACTCATAAGAAGTTTTTTTAAGAAATGGTCTAATCAAAACTCGATTTATAGTATAACAAGAAGTACTTACAGCTTCAACCCACAAATTTTTGGCTATAAAATACTCACTAAATATGGTTCTTGTTATTTTTGAAGAATTCTATTTCTTCTTTAAACAACACCATTCTGTTGAGGTGTTCTAGGTGCTAAGAAGTTATGAGTAATGCCTTTTCTACTACAAAAAGTTTCAAAATCAGAATTTTGAAATTCTTCTCCATGATCACTGTGAATAGTTATCAAAGGAAGTTTTTTCTCATTTTTGACTTGGGCTCTAAAACATTTGAAATAAGAAAAAGCTTCATATTTATTTGCCTGAAAATAGACCCATTCAAATCTAGTGTAATCATAAAATAGAAAAAATACATAATACTTGCCTCCAATGCTACTAGTTTATGTTGGTCCAAAAATATCCATATGCACTAACTGTAATGCATCAGTTGGTGAGACTTAACTGACTAATTTAAAACTTGATTTATGTTTCTTTCCATATTGACAAGGATCACAAACTTTTGAAGAATCTTATATAAGCTCCAGTAGATCCTTAACTAATATTTTCTTAGAGAGTTTGCATAGGTTCCTAAGGTTACATTGTCCTAACCTTCTATTCCATAACCAATAATGATTTTTTATTTCACTAAGGCAAGGTACTTCTTGGTTCCTGAGGTCTTCAAAGTTTACTGTGTAAATATTCTCCTGCCTATTGGTAGAAAAAATAAACTCTTCCATGGAATTGTGCTCTAAACACTTGTAATTCTGAAAATTCACGAGGTAACCTTCATCACATAATTGACTAATGCTAATGAGGTTGTTCTTAAGAACCTTAAAAAAAACATTTTAAATCAATGTTTTTCCCAGAAGAACGATATTATATATACCAATAATTTCTCCCTTAGAATTGTCTCTGAAAGTTACTTTTACTCCTTTCGTCTTGATAATATTTTCAAATATGTTTTTATTACTAGTCATATGCTGGGAACATCCACTATCCATGTACCATGTATTGTTGTTGGTACTTTCTCTATTTTCTTGAAAACAAATGAGTTAGACTTTCAGAACCCAAACTTTCTTGGATCGAGAAATTTCAGAAAGAAAAATTTTAGGTACCCAAATTTTCTTAGAAAAATAGGCTTTATGAAATCCTAAAGACTGGGTTTTGTTTAAGGAAAAACTTTTTGCCCAGTTTCCACCACACTAACACTTAGTGGAAAATAGAGCACTTTGACGAACAAAATAATTGTTACTAAAAATCGTTTTAGAACTAGTATAACCAAAACCAGAATTATTCTGTAGAGGTTGGATTTGAGAATACATCTTATCAAAAAAATGTACCTAATTTAAAAATTGACAAACACTTCCTCAAGGAAAAAATTTCAGACTTTAGTCTAATAACTATGTTATTGTCTTAAAAAACATTAGCTTTTGAACTAGAGTGAGTCTTGAAAACATTTTTCTTATAAATAACTTTTTCTATATCTTTAGAAAGATTATCCTTCTCAGAATTTACATCCTCAAGATTTTTTGAAATATTTTCAAAATCAAGGTTTTTCTTATTAAGATATTTAGAAATATCTGATATTTCTTTAGTAAGTATAAAAATCCTAAAATTTTCCTTATCTGGATTTTTATTGACTTTAGAATTTTCATTCTCAAGAAGCATAAAAAACCTAGAAACTTCTTCATAGGTAGGTAAAGTATCATCCTCATCAGAAGAAGATTCTTCATCAGAAGAGTTATAGTATTTATCATTACTATAATTTGCATTTAAAGAAACATTGGTCATTGATTCAGCATTGTGTACCTTAGCCATCAAGTAATGATTGTCAATAGGTATCCTGGCTATTAGACCATGATTCTTCTGTGTAGAAGATTTATAATTTGATGATTCATCTGAAGAGTCACCACCACTAGTACTCTAGGTGTCAATGAATTTAAAAACGTTCTTAGCTTTAGGTTTGTAGTACATCTTTCTATTTCTCTCAGAATGATTTTCCTTTATTTTCTTTCTTTTAAGCATAGGACAGTCAGGTATTATATGTCCAGCTCTCTTTCATTCATAACATGTAACTTCTGAATCTTTCTTATCTTTCCTTTCTTTATTCTTGTATCTAGATTGAATGTTCTTCAATACAGCTATCTTGTTTATCCTTCGAGAAAGATTGGCTAGTTCATTTTCTGAAAATTCAATTCCACTAGATTCAGATTGTATAACAATATTCTTAGATTTGGATCTTGTGAATCTATCAATAGTCTTGGATTTGATATTATTTGAAGTTATAGTAAAATAAAAACTATCATTCCCATTCTTCTTCTTAATATTGTTAGCATCTCTCTTCTTTCTGGTATCATGTTGAAGAAGAGTTCCAAAATAATCATCAAGAGAAATCTGAGTAATCTTTCTATTCTCATCAATCGTTGTTCTCTTGGATTCCCATTAATTAGGAATGATGTCAATGATCTTATCAACAAGAGTTTCAACATATAATCCTTTCTCACCCATAGATTGTAAACTATTAAAAATATTCATGAATCTCTGTTACAACTTATATATGGGTTCTCCATAAGGAAAGAAAAAACCAGGGTATTCAGCTCTGAGCATGGATCTTCTAGTTTCAATAACATTTTAAGTTCCAAAGTGTGTAACTTCAAGTATCTTCCAAATACTATTTTCTGCTTTACAAGATGAAATTTGGCTATATATATTTCTAGTCATAGAACAAAGCAATGTATTGCGTACCTTATAATTCAGTTGATATTCATGCTTTTCATGATTGGTGAAAGTACTAACTTCCTTGTTAGGAATTTTATATCATCTAGTAAGCATGAAAAAATTGTCTACTCCAGTATTTATAATAAATTTATTCATGAAATATCTCAAATATTCATAATAATTCCCTTAAAAATAGTTGGTCGTGTTGAATTTAGGTTGTCAATCGAACCAACATTGATTCCTGCCACCTAAAAGAAAACTTTCAACACAAACTTGTTAGTAATAAAAGTTTGTAAACAAGGAAAATATTCCTCATCAAGAAAAATGCCGAACAATAGTATCTCTAAGAAAAATATGAATCCAAACTTTATGAGTCTGAAAAGATGATTCCGTAAAAGAGAAGAAGATGAATTATCTCCTAAATCTAATTGTGAGATTAATTCAGATTGAATCAAACTTTTGAAACAAATTGTTAAATTGATTCAGAGTATGAGGTTTCCAACCTCTGATACCAATTGCTGAGATGGTATGTACAGTATGATATACTTTATAATACCAAATGTAGGATCGAAGTAATATATATACTGAATGAAGTTTTTAATAGTTCTCAAAATACAAGAGGGGGGTGAATTGTATACTTCAAAAATTATTTTGGAACTTTTAATGTTGGTAAGAAACCTTTTTAATGTTTAATAAGGTTAAACAAAGTAATTCACAAAATCTCTAGTTCTATACACTTTCTTGAATCTGAAAATATGATTCCAAGAAAGCAATTCCGGAAAAGTGAATCCGGAAATGAAAACTTAACAAATGTTTAAGAAGATGAAGATTCTACCTTAAAGAGTATAAAATCATACTAAATTAGAGTATACAAGTATAAGGAAGTATAAGATAGTTATACTTTCCTCAACAAAGAAAATAAAGTTGAAAACTTGAAACAAACAAGTAACAAGTAGTATGTCTTTTAACCCAAAGAGAAGGGTATCCAACAACCTTGGATAAAGGTCCCTTGATTTATAGTTTCATGAAAGTCTATCTTACCCACACCAAGGTAAGCCCTCGATACAAAGATCAGAGTCTATCTTGCTATCCTCAAAATCCCTCAACTTCAATGTAGTCGGCACCTCTATCTTCCTTAGCAAGGAAGTCCTCAAACTTTAAGGTAATCGGCACCTCTGTCTTCCTATCCCCGGAAGCCCTTGAATTTACTCAGCAACATTCGGAGTCGCACGAAGCAATTATGAACAAGGAGTTCAGTACGCACAAAGAAATAAAGTATCTCTCTCTATAAATCACTTTAGCAGCATTTAATCTCTAGATTGATCAACTTGTCTAGAACTCCTTCAAATGGACTCTTATTTATAGGCACAACTCCAACAGTCAGATCCCTCCTCCAACGCTCATATTTTTCCTTGAATTTTGGAGGGACCTGTACACGTGTCACTCAAACAACATTTAGTTAGTAACTGAATGCACGACATCATTTCATAACCAAACTAGATTAAGAAAAAATATGGTTACATAACCAAAATAAAATATTCGGAATGTAAGAAAATAAAAGTTTGGAGTCTAACCAAAAACACATTCAATATCTATAATACAAGGATATTCGGATTCTTTTTTATAAGGAATTCGGAACCTGAACTCTATAGAATTGCAGAGTCTGAATTTCAAGAAAATTAGGAATCTAGATTCACAAGAATTCAAAACCTGAACTTACAATGTTCTGAGTTTGAATTCATTATAATTCAGAGTCAGAACTCACAATGTTCAGAGTCAGAATTTATGAGAATTTGGATTCAGAACTCAGAAGAGTTCAGAGTTTGAATTCAGAGAACTCTGAGTCAGAACTCAGAAGAGTTCAGAGTCTTAATTCAAAGAGATCAGAGTTTGAATTCGTATCCTGAAAATAGAATGCTCTTTATCTAGTATTATATGATTCCGAGTTTTTATATATGAAACCGATTTTTTCACTTAGATAAAAAGAACAATGAAAAACCTGGTAAGGATAAATTTCCTTGGAGAAGTAAAATTTTCCTTATGAAAGTAAAACATAGGGTAAAAAATAAATTTTCCTTAGGATAAGGTGTTTGTGATTTTCAAAACAGGAAGGAATGGTAAAGTCATAAGGAAACCTTATTGACTCAACAATCTCCCAAAACATGAAGGAATGGAAAATTCATAAGGAAAACCTTATTAACTCAACAGAATATACCTACCCATACATTAATGTCATGGAAATCATAACATCATCACCAAATAAGGTCGGTGGAAAATAATGTAGGTTTATAAAGTGAGCATAATTTTCAATGAAAAAAATGGATCCCTATTGTAGGTTCATAAATTCTATATCCCCGTCATCCCTTAGTGTCTACGAAAATTTTTAATCATAAAATATCATCTATAAGTATGCCCAAATCATATCTCATTACCAATCATCCTGGGTAAATACATCCCACCAACATTTTGAAGAACTACATATCATATAGGTAGATAGATTCACCCTCCTCTTTAGAGGCATCTCTAGATGCTTGAAAATAGAAATAATGGCCTCATTTTAGGACTCTTCAATATGTGGCCCTCTATCCCTAGAAAAGGTGGGAGGATGATACTATTGAAACTCTCAAGCATCTCGTCCATAGTTGGTATTGGTTGAGAAACACATTTAATACACTACATCATACAATAAATATATCTAAAAACTAGGACTCAGTTCATATATCAGGAATAGAAGGTGGTTACATAGGTTGTAATTTAGAAGGCATCACTAGTGGCTTTGGTACCAGCACCACCAAAGCGTGGTCATCACTGGCTTCTTGGCTTATATCTTGAAGTTTTCATAATGTCATGATTCTATAATTCCAAATGTTGACCAAAGAAAAGAACTTAGTAGTTGAAAAGATTATAGAAATATAAAAGGATGGTTACACAACCTTCTTATATATTTGGTCTTACCTCTCTACCTGCTCTAATATCCAAGTATTGGTGGAATGAAAAAACAAAAACTGGAAATATAAAGGTAAGGGACACTCCCAAATACCCACTACTAAGGCCAGGTTAATGTCTAGGTTTCATATAACATTGTAAAATATTTGATATATGGAGTTTCTATTGAATGTTGTATAGGATAGCGCCCTTTACTTTTCAGTTGGCATCCAATTTTGTAGTAACCATTTAATTTTAAGGAATATTTCCATTTATGTTATTAATTTTCAATATATATATACATTAATATATATCATTGTTTAGTTATATATATTCCCAATGATAATGTAAAAAATTGATACACCATATAAATTTCAATTGGAACTTTATTTTACTATAACCTAACCTTTTCATCTATTATCAGGAAGTAACTGGTCACAAGAAATGATTTTATTACCTGGATTAAGATTCATTATTTATAGATGTACATGATCCATAAATCACCATTGGCATTCAGGTAACCCAATCAACTGGTGTTGTCTTGATCCATGGAACCCGCAGGTCCATAAACCACAACATCAAATAATTATTCAATTAACATTTCATCACCAATATATATAGGAAAAAACCATTTATATTTATATATTCACATTAACTATTCAAATTGTATTATCCTTATAGGATGTTTAATCACATTTTGGTATATAAAAATCAAGGCACTAACTATATGCACTAAGAAAATGCAGACAAAAATTAGACGTTCCATGGAAAATACTTGGAATATTAGTCCAAATGTTCTTATATTGATGCATAATATGCCAACTCCTTTATATAAAGTTCAAGGAACAAATTAAATTACAATAATAATATCAATAATAATAACATCACAAAACATTTGTGTCACCCAAAGGTGAAATCATATAAATGGTAACAGACATAATCCAACAATATTAATAACCCATCCTAGGTAATTTGGGTTCCCCATTATGTGGGTTAGCTACTCCCCTGCACATGCTCGTTACCAAATTCCATTACATCATAGTCTTCTATCTAACACCCAAATAGTAAGAAAAAAGTAAAAAAAATAAAACTCCTATACTAATATTTTGGCATCTTGACCCATGATCCACTTAACTGGGGGCCCAATCTGGTAGATCACATGGCCTCAAGTGTGCCTCCCTATACTCTAGAGGATGTCGGCTAATAGTGACGGACCATGATGGTATAATGGGGAGACTATACCCTCATATCAAATTTTCCTAGAATATATAATAAATAATTAGAAATATCATAAGCATTTTATAAAATATGGCACATTGGAAATAGATATAATAGAAACTGCGAAAGCATATCAACCAAGAAAATATAATAGAAATCAAAATCAAAATTCTAATTCATATACAATGATGTCATTTCATGATGATATAAAAAAAGTGAAAAGGGGCATATATGGGACAAATGTATACAACATGCTATACAAAAATAAAATAATCCCAATATTATACTACACTAGTATCGTAATCATATGATTAGTCCTCTACTCCCATAATCCAAGATATAAGTTAAACAATTCAAGAATCTATAGTTGGGCACTTTCCCTTATCCGTACCTGTAGTCATGAAGTCTACTCAGGTACTAATGGAGCCCTGATTAGGGTGTGAGATATACTCAGTATGTCATCACCAATTATGTGTAGAATAATTAATCCATTGTACATATCATAGTGGTGTACAAGTATAGTGAATGATGAACAATGTAGGAATATAAAAACAAACCAATCCAGGTCCCGATAGGAAAACTGGTTGGCTCGACCTGTTTTGACATTAACCAAAAAGTGTCTCATCAGTAAAAATATATATAATATGTATACATGTATATGCACAATATATGTTGGTATTTTTAGATCTATATACACAGATACCAGGTACAAGCTAGACTCAGGGAAAAACTCGGGCATCCATAACTAGTCTAATAAAAAATAGATCCAACAAGTGAATAATCCCATAGTATCAAATGAATGTGATACATATTTCCCATCACTCAAGAAAGGAAGGGTAAGTGTTGGAAACAAATACCTCAAGGTATCCTTGAATCATTTTTGAGGTGGTTTTGTTTGTTGACAAAGAAGGCCTCCATGTTGTGTTTGTTGTCAATACAGACCGCGATGTTCAATTTGTTGAAAAAGGTGGATTTTCATGGTGGATTTGTCGAGTTATAGAGAGTTTTTAGACAATATATGATTTAGAGAAGAACCTCGAAAAATGAATGGATGATCTGTAGGTGGTAAAAAAAAGCAGATATAAGGTGGCGCTGTCTTCCAGTGTTTGCCAAATTTTTGGGCCTCAAAATCGACAAATGGAGAAAAGTGTTTTTGGCAATGATACTTGTGCGTCAGTGTCCCGTAGGCTTGGAAATTTTTTTGCCATATGTTTTTCAATATCAGAAAACCAAAATTTGGAAATGGAAAGAGGGGTTCCCAAGTTTTGGTTTGGGCGTGCAAGGTGACTAGGGTGATAGAGACTAGGGCGGCTGGACTTGCATTCAGGGAGAAGACTTGTGTGTCGGTGCTTAGGGTATCAAAATTTTTTATAAATAGAGGTCCAACCCTCCTCATTTTTGGGTAATCTCAACACTTAGAGATAATTCGAACTCAATTTGTGCATGTAGGTTTGGTCGCACAAGTGGTGGTGTGGGCGTGCAAGTATAAGGTTATTCAGAAGTTGCGCGCTAGTTGATAGTTGCATGCCGATATTGGTTTGGGAGTAAAAGAGTTTGAGTTGCCCATGTTTTGAGTTAAATAAGGGAGTTTTGAACAAGTGTTTTGGCGACACTTTCGCATCATGCTTGTAGAAGCGCGCCAAATAATAGAGAACCATGCCAGTCATTCTAGGGCTATGTGAAAGTCAGAAGATTGTCCAGTACACCCGTGGAAAAGTTGTATTCATCCATAGATGAATGTGGAACTTCAAAAGAGCATCTACATACAGAGAAATATTCATTCATTTATAATAATTAAGGAACCTACAAGTCCATAAACTCTGAGTGCATCCTTGACAAAGCAGTGAGCAAAGGAAGAGGAAGAATGTGATCCTCTCCACCGGTAGTGACCCAGAGAGAGAGAAATAGGGAGTGACCCTTGGATATGTAGTGAGATAACCCTAAACTTTGTAAAGGCTGTGAGCCTATGCATATAAGTGATCTATCTCTAACATTTTAAGTTGGAAGTGAGCATTAGTGTATTTGGTACAACGGATAATCGTCGTTTTATGCTCCTCGTACGTAGCCTAGTGAGGGTGAACCAAGTAAAAATCTTTGTGTCTTCCGTCTTGCTTCCCAGAATTGTATCCAAAGAATCATTATCAGATAAATAAATAAAGAACAAGTTAAATGTTAACAACATAAGAGCTAACAAAGTGACCCATATAATATAGAGGTCAAGATCTAGTGGGGTAGAAAGAATTTTGAAATAGAATATCCATACCCTTTTTCACCACCACCCCCCTCTCAATGTATCTAAGCCCCTTTTGGTCATAATAGTAAGTCATTTGTCCCTAAATCAAAGAACAAGAACATGGAATTTCATTCCCATCACCCAAGTATAATAATATCAGTGTGGGATGTCATGTCTGGCACCCAACATAATGTAGTGTGAAAGACCATGCTCAACAGAACCCTTAACCGTTGTTCCCCAACCAATTGTAATGGAATACTCGAAATAATAATAATAACACAAGGGATCACCTCTAATGAATATATATCCATTTAATACAATATCAAAGCTGGAACATTCATAAAATTTAGGTTCAAAAATATAATACACGCAGTGTGGCCTTTCCACCCAATTCCATTCATTTAAATTAATCTATATAATTTACAAGGCATGTAAGATACCAATTTAGGGTCAATCCAAACACATAGACGGTGTTTGTTCCTTCAAACAATTATATAAAAGAGTTAATTTAATTTGGAGAACCAAAAGGTCTGGAAATCAAGAGGTCAACATCCTCTAAAAAATTAATAGGGTCCTATGGGAGTATCACATCATGGTTTAATTGATTAAAGAAGAAAAACACACATTTGAGCATTTCATGCAAATAACGAAATCCGACAAATCATAAAATTCTATGAAAACACATAAAACTTGAGGGAAAATTAGTATACCACCTTCCTTTGGTCCGTGGATGACCACTCATCTAGCATCAACCTTTTATTCAAATAAGAATGGATAAAATAAAAAAAATAGGCCAATGACAAAAAAATAGGGCTTATTATCCTTCCCCAAAATTTCAAAAAATATGGGAAGATAATCCTTTATAAGAAGCAAGAGTATTAGGGGGATTACTATTTTTGGAGCAAACACGGTAGATGATGATCAAGTCGAAGCCCATACAGACATGAAATGGAGGAACCAAGGTTGCCTCATGGAGGAGGTCTCCAATTCAGCTCCTACAGTGCATGGGAGGAAATAATATCCTCTCTCATAAAATATGAGGATCTACCTCTTTTTAAAAAAATTGAACCGTGAATTTTCAAGAAAAGTAATTAACTTACACTTCATGTAAAGATTATGGTTTTTTCTTTAGGAAAACACATTTACACATCATGAACGTGTATAAAAACCCAATACATGTCACGTAATTAATGTAAAACATGTATTTAAATATATTTTGTGTATTTGTTCTGCAGCCAGGTTTCAAACCCTCTTTACCCTTCTTTGAAAAAAATAAAGTCGATCTGCATTAAGGAACAATATCTATTTTAATTGAAACCAAAAAAAAATATACCATGTTGAAAATCCATCTTGTTACATAGCTCGTACATGAGTGGTACAGGTTACCGCTCTATATCATGGAGGTCGTGGGTTCAACCTATGGTGAACCCAATTAAGAGGGTATTTCCAAATGTATTATAGCATTATAGTAGGGGTATTAGTAGGTACTATAGAAAAATGTGAACTATAGTGAATCAAGCACTATAACAGGTACGGTATCATAAGGAGTATTGTAGAAGTACTATTCATCATAGGGTCCTTTGAGCTAAAAATTTTGGGCCATTGGGATAAAAAATGAATTTTGAGCCACAATTCCATTGAGCCATCAAATTGAAATGGGATTGCTTAGTTATCATCCAATCCTTGGGGGTATTATCTTTAATACATGTTATCCTAATGTGTGTGTGTTTGTGTTTGTTTCATTGTAACCCTATTTAGTTTCTACTAATTTTTTTTATAGAAATAGGTTTCAATACTACAGGTATGGAAATCAAGAAGTTTTTTGAAGGATGATCAATGTGTAATGTGCTGGGAATGACCTTGAAAACACTAATGGTTATGAAATCAAAAGTGGTTGGTGATTAGGATCCAATAATTATGGTTTGTTAAGTTGATGTGATAGATCTTTTCAAGGAACTTTGTGTATAACCCATATAATGTGGTATGAATAACAGGATTAAATCCTTATTTATTTAGAAGAAAATGATGGTATTTAAGGATTTCACCATAGTGAATGATGAGATTTCATGGTAGGATTTAGAATAATAAATGTATAAGTCCCCAATGTGTCACAACCAAACATGAAGAATCAGTTATGGACTGTCTTTTGTCTTTTTCATTTTGGTTTCAGAAGAGTTGGAGATTCATAATGGATTATACAAGGGATTTCTAGGGCATTATAGTGAAATATTTCTAAAACCATTGTTATGGTAGTTGTTGTGGGGTGTTAGTATATTCCTTGTGGGAAAATGCATAGGCCAATGTAGTCAGGGATGAGCGTGGCAAAGGGTGGAGCGCGCTGGTGGTCTCCCTATATGACATTACCAACATTCCCAACAATGGGCATGGTGAAACCCATGCCTAGGAAAAAATAACATATGTTTCGGGTCTATGGTGTGGCTGGTGCCTATGGTTAGTGTCCAGAACATGGAAAACAAGCCATGGTGGGTAGCACCAGGGCATGGGGGCGGGGGATTTAGAATTTGAAGCACCATATCTGAAACATGATCTTTTAGGGTAGTCGCTCCAGCCATGTGCAACCTTAATGGTGGTCTTTAATGAATATCTAGTCTGAATTGTACTCTATTAAACTAATCTACATCCTCCATTTTTTAATATTGATATATAAATCCACGAATTATTGTTTGGGTTTCTCCCTTTCCATCTTTGATAAGATATCGGTGTTTCTCTTCTCCTTTAGCACACTCTGTATAGATCTAGCCTAGTTAAGACCATATCTAATTTTTTGCATCACCATTATCAAATACAATAATCTTTCTTATTATTGAGGTAGGTTTCTTTATCGTATGTTGTATCCCTTGGAATTCCTTGTGTTATTATGATTTCTGTTGGTTTTGGTTTAGGAAATTGATGATTTGAAATCCATGAGAGGTGAATTGACCTTTTTTGTCTATGAAAGTGTTTTCATAACAAGGGTTTTTGTTGAAAACCATTTTTATACACATTATGTGTATGCCTCAATGATAGTTTTGAAAAGGAAATGTTTTTTCAAGAATGAAAACTCTGTGTGTGACAACCCATATCATTAATAAACATTAATTCATGATTTATTACATAAAGAAACACATAATAAATCCTAAATGATCAAAATTCCTAGTGTGTCTGGGTAATTAGATACATAAATCCATAACATGGATTAGTGAAATAACAAAAATATTTAAAAATCCCATAACATTCCCTTAGATTCCTTTGATCTTCTAAAACTGCCAGAGAAAACCTAGAGAAATACATAAGAAATGTTTGAGCTATAAATCCCAATAAAGGAATAATCAAAGCATAAAATGATGAATGTAATTCATGTTATTCATGAGGCGTATCAGGGTTACATAAAGGGGAATAATCATAAAAATGATCATCAAAATATGATATAATATGATACAATCAAAGAAACATAGGATTGTGGAAACAACATAATATATGACATCCTAAGCATAAATCAAGGCTAACCACTACGAAATTACAACATATTGTGCTTATGATAACCGTTTATGCACCATACATGGAATCTCATGAGATAATAACATTATCCAATGCATTGTAGGGAAATATAATTCTAGTCCCACTAATCACATTCATATCATGAACATGAATTTTTTCACTACATAGATCATACAACACAAGAATGCCTTTAATCACTTTGAACCCCAATATGATGGAATTAGGGTTACATAAATGTAATTTTCCAATCAATGAAGGATATGTACAATTAGATGAATACCATTGAGTGAAAATGGGAATGACTATTCACTACACAAATGTTTGGCATGGAAAATCAATGGATAATTTCAATAGAAAAATAGGTGTACATAGGCGTTTATGGAAGAGGTGAATGAGATTTAAAGGTAATCTTTGATTACATGGACATCATAAGGACATAAAATGGATTTTTAAAAACACATTAAAACATATAAAATCGGAAATCAGAAATGGATTGGTAAAAAGAAAGTACTTGAAATAAAAGAAGTGGGAGTCTCTCACCTTGTGAGGGCACTTCTAAAAGATTTAGATGATCTTCTTATGATTTTGGGAAAACTTTGGGAAGGATTTAAAGGGGGAAAGGAAGAGTAAATTCCTGATCGATGGGTTTTTAGTGGAGAGTCGTGTGAGGATTGTTGGGTATTTATAGAAAAATATGGGGGAAGTCATTATTAATTCCTAAACATAGTTTTTAGACTCTATATGATAAAATAATAAAAAATCAAAAACCTTTTTATGGTATTTTCCCATGGTTTCTATAAAAGATGGGTGGTTTTCAATATTTTTTATGTCATAGAATTTAACTCCATTAAATAATACCCTTAGTGAGGTAAAACTGAGTCATGCTTAAAAAGAATTGTTTTTAAAACATTAAAATATAATATTTGTTTTGGATTATTCATTGGGGAATTAAAATTAATCAAATTACTTTAAAAAAACATTTTTTTAAATGGGGTATTCAATTTTTTGGTGAAATGGGAGAAGATTTCTATATGTGTGGGAACTCCGATTTCTCAAATTGAAAATAGCAATTCTTCATGTGGTTGAATTCTGGATGAAGAATCGAATCATTTGATCCGTTCTGGGAATTATTTTGTAAGGATAAATGTGAGACCACATTTATAGATGATAAAGATTCTGAAAAGATATGCATATCTACGGGAATACTTGAAGGATCTGAGGTAAAATATAGCGCATTAAGACTTTCCAGTGAGCACAACATAGATACAGAGGTTGGACTGGACAGTTCCGATAATGACCAGATTGATAAAATCCTAGAATTAAAGGAATATGATAATATGGATCTGACCATGACACCTCACTCCATTCATGAATCAAACCAAGATGAGACTGGTGAGATGTAAACACATGTTTTTTGTGAATGTACTCCTGCATGGGATGGTAGTAGTGAGTCATGTACATCAAAGAGATCTGGATTTCCTAGAAAAATATCCTAGATTTCAAAAAACTCGTGGAAATGAAGAGGGAGGATGAACCCTCAAACCACAGAAATTATGAAGGCCATGTTCTGGAACTGTCTGGGTTTGGCCAACCCAGGCATAGTTAACACTCTTATGCTTTTTATCCAATATCAAAAACCTAATATTATTGGGAAAACTGAACCAAAAGTTATTTTCTATCCAAAAGCAGCCACACTAGATAGATTGGGATACAGAATTATGGATACAAATCTGTCCTCTTCAAATAAAAAAAGTCTTTGGGTTCTGGTTCACTACAATCTTGGAGATTTTATTTCTTTTAATTGCAATGAGAAAATGGCTACCTGCAGGTTGGAGGTCTTCGGATAGAAGCATCTTTATTCCATGGTTTATGCTTATAACTCATAGTAGGATTGCATAGAATTCTGGCAGGATATTCAACCATTGAGCAGCCTGACTGAACCATGGATACTACTGAGAGAGATTAATTCCAATCTGAATTCTGATGAAAAAATGGGGGTTGTTAATTGTTCAGCATCATCCATTGAATTCATATCTATCATGAATGACTGCACCTTACTTGAGGTCAATATGGTGGGATCCAAATATACATCGTATAGTAGATTCCATCAAAAAATGGTTGCTATAAAGTTGGATAGATCCCTTTTTTGTGAAATTTCTTTGGGTATTTAGGATGATATGTCTTGTGCTATTTAGATAAGCTACATTCTGACCATCATTCAATTCTATTAATGTTTGACCTCAAAAATTTTAAAACATCTTTCTTATTCAGATTCAATAATCCATGGACTGAGAATACTTAGTGTATTAAAATGATTCAAGACACTTTGAATTTTTTTTTTGGTTTAATGATGAAGCTTTAGCATGTACCTTAAAACTCAAAATCCTTAAAAAGAGGGTTAAAGAATGGAGCATAATTTTTTTTCAGCAACATTGATCAAAAGATTTCTACTCATGGTGAATCCATTCAGGAAATTCAGGAGAAAAACACACAGATTAATTTTGCTGAAGATCTCATGAATGAAACTGAGATTTCTTTGGAGTTTTCCAAACTCATGGAAATTAAGGAAAAATCTCAGAAGTAAACCATCCGGGGAAATGGATTAAATATGGGGATAGAAACACCTGGTTTTTCAATACCCTTTAGAAATCTAGAAAAATATGCAGACCTCTATCTCTTATAAATGTTGTTGATATGTTCTTACTGGACATACAAGAAATCTCTAATCATTTGGCTGATTTCTACATTGGTCATTTCAATGATTCTAGAGATACTGCATGCTTAATTGAAGGGTTTATTCCAACTGTTGTGACTAATGCTGATAATGATATGTTCACCTCATTCCCCCGAGAAAGGGAAATGAAAGATGTGGTGTTTAGTCTTAACTATCGGAGCTACCTGGGTCCTGATGGTTTCACAAAAAGTTTTTTAATACCTTTTGGGATCTTATTCATGATGATGTTTGCAGAATGGTTCAATACTTTTTCAAAGGAAGCTGGTTTGCATAAGGAATAAATGCTTAATTCATTTCCATGATTCCAAAAGTGATAATTCCAATGAAATACATCAGATCAAGGCTGTTGCAGTGGAATTTTTTTTTAAATTTTTTTGGTAAAATCCATTCCTCTAGACTTGCGAATATCTCTAAAAAAATATCTCTTTCAACCAACATGGTTTTATTCAAAGGACTGTACAGGATTGTCTTATAATATAATATGAATGTGTAAATCTACTTAGGAAATCCACAATAGGGGGTTATATTTCTTTAAATATAGATATTAAAAATGACTTTGACACTATGGTTTGGCGAATCATTTGTATGGTGTTTTTCAACTTTGGATTCAACGACACTTTCATTAATTGGATCAAGACTAATCTTGCTTCATCTCATATTTCAATTTTACTTATTGGATCTTATTAAGGTTAATTCTCTTTATCAACAGGGTTGAGGGAGGGTGATCCCCTCTAGACTATTAACTTTTCTATAGTAGATGACTACCTGAGCAGAATTCATTCACATTTTGTTAATAATGGAAGAATAAATACCATAATGGCTAATATAGGTCTTTTCTCTCCTTCACATATTTTGGTATGTTGATGATATTATTCTCTTTTTCCATGTAGAAAAGAAAAATATCGAGCTTATGAAGGATGCCTTTCCGCACTATCAAATGGATTTTGGGAATTAAATACGTTGGAACAAATCTTTTGTGTAATTTGGAGTGTATATAAGTGCTACAAAGAAGAATGACCTCATTCATGAGCTGGGTATCCGGCAAGGTATGACCCCTTTCATAAATCTAGGGGTCCCAATGTTTTGAGGTAAGCCTCATGATTCTCACTTCACTGATACTGTGAGTCAAATTACAAAGCAATTTGCTACTTGGAATGGTAAATCCCTTTTAATGGCTGGAAGAGTCTTCCTTGTGAAATATACTATTGTCTCCAAATTTTTTATTCTTTCATGGTTTAAAAATGGATGGCTTATTTTCTTTGGAAACTCAACAATTTTATGAACAAATTCATATGGAGTGGGAGGATTATTTAAAGAAGATTCATTACAGTCCCTTGGAAAAACTGTTGTAAGCCTAATGATCTTGGGGGACTGGGAATAAAAAACACTGGGAGAATTAATGATGTTCTTTATGTACACATTATGTGGAGACTGATGTATGATAAATCAGATTACCTGGATTTCATCAGAACTAGATTTTTATGTAAGATCAAGGCTGGAATTCTTAGCTACATGAAGACCTCTATTTGGCCAGCATTTAAGCAGTATTTCAGTGCTATTATTTCTCAAGCCCACCGTATGGTGAATAGAAATTCCTCTCTCAATTTTTGGTCTGACAACTGGACAAGTTCCACTCTTTCAAATCTGATAACATATGATGGTCTGGTAATGAACTCAAATGCCACAATCATTGATCATCTTTCATTCCCAAATGATCTGTTTGATGATTTTAGGAATGTTATTAATAACTACACATTTATCAACAACGATGATCTTCTCATCTGGGAGCCCACAATTAATGGGATTCTTATGGAAAAGAAATTTTATTGGAATTAGATTGAAGGGACTCAACATGGACGGCTCAGAAAAATTCAAAAAACCTAAATTTCTTCACCACCTATCATATTGATATGGAATCAGGCTCATTGAAAATTCCATATTTATGTATTGTTATATGATGTTGGTATCACTCTATGCTCAAGATGTGATCACTTCCACAAATATAGAGAATATATCAGCCATCTCTTATTGAGTTTTTCCACTGCCAAAACACTATGGAACTTTTTCGTCAGTATATTTGATTTTAAAATTCCCCGGGCCAACTCCATTATGGTATGTCTACAGGTATGTTTTAATTCTACTCAATCAATGTTGCTACTCTTTCTTTTTCAGGTTGGTAGTGCGGAAATTACTCACTTGATCTAGAGGAGCTGCAATGCTGGAACACATGACAATAATGCTTTCAATACCCGTGTTTCTCTTCTGAAATTTGTCACAGCAAATTGATCTGCAAACTCCATCCAGTTGGGCAGATGCAATAACTCGGTTCATGACCCAGTGGTTTTGAGATGTCAGGGTATTATAGTTTTTTTTTTCATGACCGTGTGACATGATCGATGTTTTCTAGATCTCCCCATTCATGGAATAGATCGAATTTAATATGGACGGGCATCCATGGGTAATCCAGTAACTTCAGGCTATGGGACGGCCTTCAGGGATTACAATTCTGGTATTGTGGGATGTCTTTTTGGATCTGGTGGCATTGCAACATCCTTAGAGGTAGAGATGCTGGCTCTGATAAATGCTGTAAAAAGGGATGAGAAACGTGGTTGGAATATGATATGGTTTGAATCTGACTCTATTCTCCCGAATCATGTAGTTAGAAATAGATAACATTATCTATAATGGAAACTCACTACCCACTGGATAAACTTCATTGAGTCCCTCCCAACAACGTGCTTCTTTATCAGGCATGTCTTCCTTGAAGTGAATTATCTTACCTATGGTATGGAAAACATTGGAAAACATTGGAGTTGATATTTATGGTTGTGTATTTTATCATTATCTCCCTGATGAGATCATTTCTCTATTCCAAAGGGATTTTCCTAAAATTCCATCTTTTTGAC
Organism: Viscum album; assembly: GCA_963277665.1. Classification (NCBI taxonomy): domain Eukaryota; kingdom Viridiplantae; phylum Streptophyta; class Magnoliopsida; order Santalales; family Viscaceae; genus Viscum; species Viscum album. The sequence goes on from OY728158.1 coordinate 392,408,982, forward strand.
TTTTGTAACTCTCTTGCTTTCTTTAATAAAAGATGATTTCCCTTGTGGTATTTACTCACCCCTTCTCTATAAAAGGGGGATGAACATATTTTTGGTTGTGCATTCCTTTTATTCTATTAATTACATCATTTTTGGGAAATTTTAAGGTCATCGTACATACTGTATATTTGGATTGATGAGCCCGTAAGGGGCCTCGCGACGGTAGGGTTTCCCCTACGCCACATTCCTCTCCCCCATCTCGGATCGGAGCTCTCCTCAGCGCCTCTTCTGCTCGACGTTTGCGTGACTTTCATTCTCTTCCTGTTGCGACATTGTGCGGGTCCGTGACTCTTGGAGTTCTTACCATTTTCTAACTCCTCGCCCTTCCTTCTATCTGGATAGGGTTTCTTGGCAGCACGGTGTTGGTCCTGATTTCGTGCTTCTGTCTCTCAGCATGGGGGTGGCCGTCGCACTTCGGGTCGGCTCTGGGTCTGTTGGAAGATCGGGTTCCGTGTGCGGGTTTGAAGGTGGTAGCGGGATCCACGGCTCTATCTCTCGGAGAGGTCTTCTTCTGGCGTGTTTTGGGAGGTCCGCACTTCGGTTCTGGTTTGTGATTCTTGCTCCTCTTCTGTGGTTTTGGTTTTGTTTCAAGTTGGTTCTGATTTGGGTCGAAGGCGTTGGTCTCTGCTATGCTGCTGAATGTTTAATTTGGTGAAGTGAATCTGTTATGAGGTTTGATCGGTTTTCACAGTGTGAGTTGCTGCGTGGATGGTGATTTTCAGTTCAAGGATGAAATTTTGGTGGCCTACGATTTGAGGTTTGAGAGTCGATGAAACTTTTATCTTACAGGAATTGCTTCAGATGAGGTTTAGAGCAGAGGTTTTCTCCTAGTTTTTGCATTCGGATTCAGATGTTTGAGAGGGTATGGCTTTGCCATCGGTTTCATGCCCTTGCGTGATGCACGGGACTGCTTGTCGTGAAGCGATGAGTAGGAGAAACTGATTTAACGTGTATGATGCTGGGTAGGAGCTTTTCTATGTAGGTTGGAATGAGTTGTTTGCTCTTAAATTTTTGTATTGTGGTGCCTTCAATGTTTTTAAGTCTTTGATCTCATGTATGGTTTCTCACTTTTCCTCAAAAGTGACTGAATAATAAAAAAAGTAATTTTGAGTCAGTCAGTACATACTGTATATTTATACCATATTTATTTTACATCGAAAAATACGATGGTCTGAGAAAATTATAAAAAATTAACCATTATATAATTTCAATGTTCTGACACCAAAAAAAATTATTTTATCAAATTAATTCTCTAAATATGATAATTTATTCTTTAAAACCAAAATTTTATTTATTGAAAAAATACATATTTTGTGACAATAATAGTTTTCTAACCCTTATGACTTCACTAAATTATATTACCATTTGTATATAAAAATTATATAATAATAATATTACATGATAATAAAATTTATTTCAAAATTATTTAATTTATCAAAAATATGGTTTTAATTAAAACCTTATATTTTCGAAAAATACAATTTTGGTTTCTTCATATCAAAATCTAATTGTCATCAAATCATATAAAATTATAATCTTGGAAAGGGATAAATTTTATTATTATTTTATTAAAATGTAAAAATATATAAATTGATACTACTAGGGTCTAGATACATAACTCCTTATTACAACAACATACACCCTAAAGGTGAGGTGTGCGATGGTGGTGCCTTTTTAGGATGGTTTTCTGAACATGGTTTGGGTTGTGATCTTGATAATCATGAACTAATTAAATAAGTGGTTTCATTCATGATTCAATTATTGAATTTTGGATTTGTCTCATTCAAGGGTAAATCCATGTGATGTCATCTCTCATAAAATCTTTGATAAATGGGCTTCATAGGGTAGCTTCCTACTGGTCGAGGCCATCTCTCATTCCGTTTGTATAAATTAGATTTTATCATAACACTTAATATATATAAATCTTATTAGTCACAATATAGTGTCTATATTATTGATGGTTAATATGCTTAATAGTCATTTGAATATGACCATCTATATTTTATAGTAGTCCAAAATAACAAATGTTTTTCATCTATTTTATATATCCACATTTCCTAATAATGAATTTATTCATTCAAAAAATAGAATTTCATTTATAAAAGTTCAGGTTTTTAATGTGTAGATCGCTTTAGAAAAGGTTTTTTGAGAATAATCTCATATAAATGAAATGGGGTTTCCTTAGAAAATGTTTTATGAAACATGATTTTTTTCTTGAACATAATGGTGATATAATATCACATTTGGATGACCCTAGGGTATAAGGGAAACTAGTAATATGTGATCCCAAATGGAGCTATCTATCACTATCTGAGGTTCTCATGATTCCATGGTTATTATTGGCTACCCTTTCTAAGTAACCTATGTTTAAATACTTAGAGTTTACTTATACCAACTAGGGTTTACTATTTGTCGTAGCACCCTTTTGTTATGATTTTCCCTTTGGTGCTTCAAGGATACTCTAAGTGTGTGATTATATGATATGTCTATTCACCCACTTGATATGGATATTGATGCTTGAATCATATTTTATACACTTTTTATTCCACATGGAAAAATCATATGTCATATTTCATTGTTTTTTGAATATGGTGTGTTTTTTAAAAGTAAATCTAAAGGATGATTTTATTTGGAAAATGATTTCTTCATGAAATATTTCAAAGTCAATTTTATAAAATAACTAACATATGAATGTGGATAGAATTTTTTTGATACCTTGTGGTATCCTAATAATATTTAGTGATCATAACCTAATTTTTTCTTTATACATTTGTAGCTATTGTTTTATAGGATATAGGTAAAAGGAAGAGCATCATGCAGAGGATGATATTCCTTGTTCATGTTTCCTTTCTGGTGGGTTGGGATGGTTGTGATGTATGGTCACATGGTGAGGGATCTGTGGGTTTCTTCAGGTTCACTGTTGATGGTATTCAATTTTTTTCTTTTAGAGATTGTTCCCTAGTTGTTTGATGTTACCTTTATGGTTTGTTTTTTCTTGACATGTGATGTTTACTTATACACAATAGGGTACCCTATTTGGTTCTATCTTATCACATGTTTGTGAGGGTGAAATAATTCCCATGTATCATTGTATGATACCTTGGTGCTTATCTCCATCCTTTGGATATTAGGAACAAACTTCGGGCCTTATAGAGATCCAATTCAAGTGAAATTTATGGTTGATCTAGGTTGGTCTATTACAAATTGATATTAGAGACTCAAGTTGTTATCAAAGCCTATGATCAGGAAATTGTATAAACCACTTGTGTCTGGGGGTTGTCGATATATAGAAGGTAGGATAGTCATAACTCGATAGGTAGTGTGGTAGTGTCCTTGTCTAGCTCACATTCATGAAAAACCATTATATACCATGGGATTTATGGGCTTGTGTAGCATTTTTGATTATATGTTTATCTTTCAGGGCATCAGTTTTGTAATTTCTGCTTATGATAATAGAATTGAATTTTGTTTTAAATAGTTTTCTCCCCCCCATATCCTATTGTATAGGGATACTTTTATAAGAACATCTCTCGGTGCTAGAGGTGAATATGTGGTGTAGTCTCAGTAGGTAAATTCTTAAACTGACATATAATTTGTGGAAACTATAGTCGAAATGGTCTAGACCTTTGGCCAAGAAGCAAGTGTTGATCTAGAATGGAAGGTGGATGATGATATGGAGTTCACTAAGTAGAATCCACTGTTATTTCTGGGTAATAAGTTTCCACTGGGATCATAATAAGGGATCAAGTTGATTGAGAGGATTTTACATTTCATGAAGACTATAATGTTGGTTTCACCAATGACATGCTTGTAGGGATGGTATGGAAGTGGTAGGAATATGTTTTTTAAGAAAAGTTTCAGGATGATCTCACCTGGACCACTTTCAAGAATGACTTCAATCAATAATTCTATACTGAGACACTAAGTGTGGTGAAGGCATGATAGTTAATTTATTTAAAGCAGGGATGTCAATTTATCATGGCATATGATACTCAATTTTTTTGAGTTAGTACACCTATCACCATGGATTTTTCCAATGTCTTTCTCACGGAACATAGGGTTGAGATGGGTTTGAGTCCTGATATTTAGGCAATCTTTATTATTATGTTCCATCCAACCTTCATAGAGGTTGTGTACAAGGTTTATAAGGTTGAGGTGGATATAGATTGGATGATAAGACCCTTATAAAAACCAATGATAGGAATAGGGGGACACAGTTCATCTTCTGTCTAGAATTGGAAGTTGGGTGACCAACACTGAGGTAGTGACTATATTGAAAAATAGATTTTAGGTCTTGGAAAAGTGTTTTGTTACATGTTTAAAAAAAGGACACCTCAAACCTTATTGAATGATATCAATTGGGGTCTTCATTTATGTGGGCAATCAAGTCATTTTTATTATTTTTGTAATAGGAATCCCAAGGTAGTAGAGACAGATCCACATTCACCAAGGGATTTATGTTTTTATATGACACAAAAAAGGGATGGGATCTCAAATTCTTGACAAGGTTGATACTCAGGTTTTGAAGAAAGTGCAAGATGAAGTTGTGTTTTTGTTTCCAGTAGAGCGGACACAAGAGGAGTCAGAAGTAGTACGGAATAAAATGAGAGGTATGACATTTATTTCATCCAATATTGATATGTATTTATTTAAAATAGGTGAAACTAATTCCATTATATAATCCATGCTTATCAATGTGTTTTCCTTATGATCAAAACTTATGGCTTCCCTGATGACTCTTTCAACTCATTTCAGAAAGAATTCATTATATGGTTATATATGTCCCAAGAGTCAGGTGATGATTTCTGATCAGAAAATAATATCGTACTTTTTAGTTCTTGATTTTGAAATCGTTGAGCTTATCTATGGAATGAATTATATGATAATTTATAAATCCTAGATCAATTTTTATCATAATTGGGTTCAGTTTCATTCATCTAATCGATCCATTCATCCCTTTTAGGGTGAATGGGATCCTATATTGGGTAGTGCATGTCTATTTATGAATGTTGTTGAGATTATCTCATTCTAATTCTCAGATATGTTTCTTTATTTTGTTTATTTACGTTTTATAGACCCTTTTTAGTGGTGGTGAGTGAGTATCCTATTGTAATTCAAGATGATTTCTCAAGGTTGTCTCCCTAGAGGGAAGTCAAGTTCTCTATAGACAATATTTTGGGGGAGAGGCCCATTTCTGTACCTTCATATAATATCAAACCCATGGAATTGAAATAATTATAAATTATACTTCAGGATATTGAGGCTAAGAGATTTATTCATCCTAGCTATTCACCATGGGAATCTCAAATACTCCTTGAAAAAAAAATGTTTCAAGTCTCCATATTTTGTCAATTAATAGAAACCCAAACAGGTGGTGGTTATGAAAAAATATTCCTTTCCTAGGATTGATGAAATTTCATATATGGTCAAGGGATACCAGTGGTTTTCAAAGATTGATCTATGGTCGGGGTTCCGTTATCTTAGGGTTCCATAAAAATTTATTCTTAAGATGGTGTTCCAGATAAGGTATAGATATTGTGACTATCTTTTTATTCCTTTTGTAATTAGTAATTCTCTTACAGTGTTTATGTATTTTATGAATCAAGTATTACATCTATTTTTAGATTGTTTCACGGTTTTTTTTTTGTGAATGGTATAATCGTTTACTCTCGATTAGAGTAGGGTCATGTTGATCATTTTAATATCATTATTGGATCATGAAAGATAATCTTTTATATGGGAAGCTATCAAAATGTTAGCTCAAGATTCGAGAGGTTAAATTTCGAGGCCATGTGATTTGTGAGAAAAGTGTATTAGTTTATACTGAGAATATTTGGGTAGTAATGTATCAAAATTAGTCCAAAAATTTGTTTTAGATCTAGATATTCGTGGTATTATCTTTTTATTACATGAAATTTTTTCTCGACATCTATAGGATTCCATCTCATATGACAACATTAACCCATAAGGGTGTGTAGTTTGTTTAGGGAAATAATTTTTAGAGATCTTTTGAGGAGTTTAAAGTGAGATTGACTTAATCTCCAAAATAGATTCATATAGTGTTAGTTTTGGGATATAATGTTTAAAATGAAGCCTCAGGTATGGATTTGGGTTGTGTTATGATGTAGGGAGATAGGTAGTAGATTAGGAATCTCTAGAGGTATTCCATCATAAGAATAACTACCACAATCATGATCTTTAGTTGGAGGAAGTGATGCGTGCTCTGAAAATTATGTTCCACTCCCTCTTCGAGCATCAGTTTGAAATATATTCAAACCATAAGAATTTGAGGTATATCTTCAAACAAAGGGATCCGAAACTGAGACATAGAATTTGTATATATTAATTTTAAACCTATGATTTTGATGTTGGATACACCCCTAGAAAGGAAAATGTGGTAGTAGAATCTTTGAGTAGAAAATTACCAATTCAGGAGGTGAATGAATCTGTGGAAGAATAGTGTTTGATGATATTTTTTTCTATGATAAAAATGGATAAAGGTTGAGATGATATATAGGTATTCATAGTTTTTACTAGGTATTAATCACTTATGGATGATCAGATTCATCTTGGGTAGGATGAGGATGTGTTGTGTTAGAAATTTTGAATAAATCTTTATGGATGAGAGAACATATGTGACCTATCTGGGTCTCTCGATGAAGTATTATACTTCATATGCCAGATGATTTTTTTTAATTGACATGAGATAGGAATTGATTGAGGATGGAAACTGATCTAATTGGTTTGTTCAAACTAGATATTCCAAGATGTATCCTGACCTGGTGAATAATTATTATTAGACAGGAATAAGGAAAAAACATTGCATATTTTCTTTATCAATTCCTTACTTATAATAGAATCAAGGAATAACATAATATTCCTTACAATATTTACCCATTATTGTGTGTAAATGGGACAAGATAGTCAAGGAATATTTTATTGGGCTACCTTGGACACCTGTTGGTAAGGATTTTATATGGTTTATTATTAATGAACTCAAGAAATCAGTGCATTTACTACATATCAAGTAGTTGATGAAGGTAGAAAATATTTGACACCAATATGAATGATAGGTTGTTATAGTCCATTATGCTTTGTAAACTATCCTTTTAGATGGAAACCCTCTCTTTATATCGTAGTTTTAGATTGTATTTTCTTCAATTATGGGTTATTAGTTGATGTTGAGCACGAATTTCCTTCCACATATAGATATCCAGACAGAGTGATCCCAACATAATCTTTAATATATACCCTAGGCATGCATGCATAAATTTATTGGATCTTTTGGGAAACAACTAACCATAGTGTAATCTTCCTATAATATTAATTATCAAGCATGAACCAAGATAGATCAATTTGAGGTGTTGTATGGGTGGACTTATAAATCACATATTTTTTTGGTATAATTGAGGGAATTTCCCTTTGTTGAATCAAGTATCATCCCTAAGACAATAAATATTGTGAATTTGATCAATGAAAGGTTAAAGACATCTTGGATTCACTATAAATCATATATTGATCGACATCAACTTCCATTGGAGTTTTAGGAAGGTGTTTTGGCTTTTCTTATAGTTTCAACTTGGTTGGTAAATATATTGTTGGATATGTTGGATAAGTTATCATCTTGTTATGTCATCCCATTCGAGATTGTGGAGAGACTCAAGAAAGTTTTTTATTGATTGGACTTACCTGATCGTTTGAATTTTATCCATTATGTGTTCTATGTTTTCCAACTGAAGAAGTATTAGATATATTTTTCCAATATGATTGAGTGGGAGGATATTTATATTGAACATGACAGCTCAATAGTTTAAAATATTGTTCAGATAGTGGAATGAAATGGTAAAGTGCTGCATGGAAAGATGATCCCATTAGTTTGAGTGATATGGAAGTGTGGTAGGTACAACCATGAGTCTTGGGACCACATGGCCTTAATGATGAAACGATCACATTATCACATTTTAGGTTTTTGATCTTGAGTCTATTTTTTGAATGGAATGTTTTCATGGTGGGAATAATTTTCACACACAGATAGGTGAAATCAAGTATGAATCCTATTTTATCATTTCATTTTTTAGTTTTAGAAGCCTTGGAGGTGAAAAAGGGATTGAAAACTAATTTTTTGGGAATTCTGGTGTAAAATTACTTGGAAAATAGTTCTAGAGAGGGTCATGGTGTTCTGGTGTGTTTTCTATGGGAAATGTTCATGGTCAAAATAAATGTGGATATGCGTGGCCAGAGGAAGAGCATGTTGGTGGTCACCCTATGAGCCATAGCCTACAAGCCCTACCATAGTTGTGGTGGATCCTATGGGTAATCAAAAGAAGTTTGGGTTTTTTGGAAAGGGTTTAGCTGGTTCCCATGGTTGGTCTTCAGGGTGAGGATACCACACCATGGTAAGCAGAACTAGGGCATGGAGGTGGGGGTCTCAGAATTCTATACTCATAATATGATGCCTAATCTTACAGGGGTGGTTAATCCTACCATGTTCAACCTTAATGGGTGATTTTAATGTATCGTTTACCTTTATATTACTCTATTAAACCGATCTTTATCCTCCCTTTAGCTCAGATTCTAGATATTTAATTCCGTGAAGGATATTTAGTGAACTAATATTTTATCTAGCAGTAGCATTCTATTTTTATCTTTTCCTTTGGAGCACTATTTATAGATATAGTCTAGTGAGGAAAAAATATACTCATTTCCCATAATTAATATCGAAGGAAATACATTTTTATTTCCTGTTGAGTTAAGTGTCTCTATTTGATGGTTTTCACTTAGCATGACCTACTTTTTTAAGATTTACTATTATTTTGGCATATGAAATTGATGTTTTGAGGTCCTTTATATGAGAATTTATATTGTTTTCTATGAATGTGTTTTCTTAAAAAGGGGATTTTTTTTAAAAAAAAATACAAATGATTTTTTTTTGGAAATTCCACAAATATGGTTTTGAATTTAAATGGGTATTCAAGCATGGATGTGGTGTTGATATCTATAGAAATTATTTTACAAAAATATGGTCATGTAAATGAAATGGATTTTAAATGGAAAATGTTTTGTGATACATGAAGTTTTTTTCTTCAACAAAATTTTAATGTAATTGAATATTTAGAAAACTTAAGGTATGGAGAAAAAATAAAAATATGAGCAGCCAAGGGGAGTTAGTAATCACTAGTGGAGGTGCTCATGATACCATGGTTTTTAATGGTTCTTCTTTTTGAGAAAATGAGGTTCTTCAATATAAAGTTCACTTATTTTATCTAGTGTTTATTGGGTTTCTTATTTGTGTACACCCATGTGTTGTTATTATCCAATTTATTGAGGATATATTACATTCCTAATTATGTGATATGAATATTCACCGACTTGATATAGATATCAATTATTGAAACTAGTTTTATACACATTCTTATGCCTCATGGATAAATTTTATATCATATTACTTTGTTTATTTGAAAAAGGAATGTTTATAAAAGGGAAAAAGGATAATTTTATATGTAAAATGATTTCTTATAGATATTTTTTTTAAAATTGTTTTTAGAAAAGAACAAATAGATGCATGTGTATATAAATTATATAGATTCTTGGAGGTATTCAACTAAGATTTAGTGCTCGCATAATACTTTCTACTTTAGGTGTTTGAAGCCATGGTTTTCCGCATATATGCAGTGGGAAGAGCATCATGTTGAGGATGAATCTCTTAGTTCATGTTTCCTTTATGGTAGGTTGGCATGGTGGTGATGCATAGTCACATGGATATAGAACCATGGGTTACTTTAGGATCCATGTTTATGGTCTTTAGTTTGTCCTTTTAGACCTTAATATCCACTTTTTGGATGATACCTTTAGGGTTTGGTTGTTCTTGACATGATATAGTTCTTGATATCCATTATGATACTCTATTTAATCATATCTCATCAAATATCTATAAGGGTGAAATAATTTCAAAATTTTTTTATATGATACCCTAGTGATAGTATCCCACGAATGGTGATTAGGAATGTTCTTCGAGCCATATGTCGGGCTAACTCAGGTGTCATTATGGGTTAACCTGGGTTGGTATGTTACACAATGTCTAATTTTTCATATTAAATGGAATCAGGATATGAGATTATCCAATGTAAAAAATTAGTTTCTCTTAAATATTACATTGGGATAATAATAGTTTATAATAAAATTGGATAATTATAGGTGGTTATATCCTTGGGGTACCTTCGTCCAATAATTCCCCATGTTGTGTGTCTTGTTTCATATGTTTATACCTCAATTTTTTTAGAAATTATTATTATTATTACTATATCCATATATAATAAGTTTGTCTTCCAACTCATATCACATAATGTTTCTGAATATATCCAAATATTAACTTATTATAATTATATTATCATATTAGTGGTAGTATAGAGTGCTTATATAGATGTTTGGGATATTTTCACTTCCCTAAAACCATTACGATTAAATAGAAAGGGATATTTGAAAAAACTCATGTCGTCACATTTCTTTTATTTATGTCATTTAGGACTATGAGCCCTTAGAAATTATATACCTTTTTAAATTATATCTATATAATGTTTAATGAATTTTTTAACAACCAAAGTACACATCTAAAACCAAATTTACTCAAATAAAAAATTTACATTGATACATATACCCTAATTTGACTTAGTTAATTTAAAATTTTAAAAGACCACATGATTAAAGAAAAAAATTGTGAATATTTTTAATAGAAGAATATTCAGTGGTAAAATTTTATTTACTCTTTATCATCATCATATGTGGGATGTATGTTAGATCATTATATAACACAATTTTAATAATATTTTTTTATAACTATTAATGTCAATACAAATTAAGAAAAGGGCCTGAATCACATGAAACACTAAATAAAATTTATTTTTTTCAAAATAAATTGTTTCAATTTTATAATAGTGAATTCAAATGATCTTTTCTTGTATTTCGATAGTAAATTCACATGATGTATCTGTGTTATATGTTAGTTATAGTGACTTAGTCACTTTGTTAATAGACATAGACAGTTTTTATCATTACTTGGCTCTTAGGTCTACTACAGGTAAAAAAATAAAATCAACATTTACAAATACTGGATTGGGAAATAGAATTCATGATTACAACTAAGATAGAGGATTTTTTTGTTAGGGGATATATTTTATTCCATTTCTACATAATAAAAATTTTAACATCATTTAGTGATCATGATTTATAAATTCTAAATATCCCCCTTAAAATGAGTTTTTTGAGAACGTTGTAATTAACTACTTTCTCTCAACAGAAATTGCAGAGGGAGATCATCAGAAATTGAGAAAGATAATTTCAAGAACTCAACATGAGGTATGGTTATCTGATTATAACCTCATGGAACTCTTATTTAATTTGTTTATTTATCATTTTATTCATACTTATACTAAATTAATTTTTTTATTCTTGAGACCTATTTTATATCAAAATGAATACCTCTATGAGATTAATACATGAAACTAAAAATTTTAAAGATCAATTTTACAGTTCAAATTAAATATTCTAAATAATATTTCTAATTATTTTTCTATGAAAGTGAGGTAAAATTTTATATCTATTGATTGATCAATTTTTCTATATATCAAATTAAAGTTATTAATGAGATAATTCCATATACACAAAAATTCTGATAATCTTAATTATGTATTATGAAAAATATTTGAGTGATGTATGTGAAAATTATATTTTCTATATGGATATAAAATACCTTAATATGTGGTTCATGAAGAATAAATTATATTTTCTTTATTTTTTTAGAAAAGTATTCAATTGAAATTTGGTGGATATTAGAGAAAAAAATTCGGTTTTGTGTTGTTCTTGTAGGTGGATGATGGAATTGATAGAAATATAGAATATCAATGGGGACTATATGTTCATGAAATCTAACTATGATAAAATTTCCATGTATCCCTTACTTTTGGTTATGGTTTTACAACCCATAGAGTCCACATGGCTCTCTGATCATACAGATCATATGGCTAATATGAAATGAATTAGATGAGTTGAGTTGAAGGTACTCAAGTTATCTAATCATTTGGACATGTAAATTTTTTGTCCATGGTCTGCCTCACGCTTTTTAGGCCACACATCAAATATGGGAGGCATGTTAGGGTAATATATGGATCTCCCATATTGTAAGAGAAGTGATGGCCTATAATATAATATGTGTAGTTCAAATTATAATATGAATGTTTTATTATGCTTCTTCTTGCCTATAGATCATAATAAAACCAAGTTTGGGACTTTTTTAGACGTTTTAAAATTCACATTAACTATTTTACTTTAAAAAGGCTCTTGTGAATGTGTTTATGTACTTATGTGAATAATTGGATGAAATTTTCAAATTGATAATGTTTAATATCATTATGATGGTGGAGACTTGTTATGGTAATAATGTGGACTTGTTCAATTAAAAAGGCGGGATTCCCATGTTACTTATGTGGGAATCACATGTTAATAATATAGATTTATAATTATTATGATGTATAATTCCCATGGTGATGATTCAACATAGTTTATGTTGTGTAAATTTATATATGACATGGGTTTCCATCGATGATTAGGGATAAAGGTGGACTAGAGAGTTAAAGTAATTTGTTCTGATGTTGGAATGTACCATGAACCTTTTACAGGTATTAGTTTCTATGAGATAACTCTATTGGTTATGCTCAATTTGAGTGCATGGTCTCATTTGTCACCAACCTATATAGGTTTTTATAATAACATCCATAGTGGTCCTATTCTATCATGATACATGTATTTTATTATTTTAGGTTCATTTAATGAACATATAAATTGGGGGATTTTTGGGAACATTGTGGAACTTCTTCTCCTAATGTGGATAATGTTGAGGGATATAATAGTTTAGACAAGTAATATTACACAAATACCAAAATCATACATGGTTGTATAAGTTCAAACACTAAATTTGGGGATATGTGTTTCAGTACATCTCTAGGATGTATAGTTTTTATCAAACTTTTACCCCTCCTTGGGTGATGGAGGATTAGAGATGCCATGAGTTGAGAGATTGGGTACATGAGAACATTAATAGGTCATAGTATGTGGGGACCCATATATTATGATTATTTTCTCATTTTTGTTATTTGTCTATATATATTTTTTGGGTGAGTATAATTGTGGTATGTAATGGTTCACATTAATTTGTAAAATTACTATTATGAAATTTTATCAATTGTGGGATTTTAGAGTTAGATTGGATTTTTATTTTCTTTATTGATTGTAGATATAGTTACTTATTTTTTAAAGTGTTCTCCTCATAATCAATGATGAATGTATGAGTATTATTTATCACCCTTACATAAGCACCGACATGTTATCACTCTTATGGTCATAAAAATAAGAGGTTACAATTATGATTTACATTTAGACATTGGTATATTTTTATGACATTTAGTGTTGTTATATTATATTTTTCTTTAAGGTGACCAAATTTCATATTAATCATGTCATTTTTCATTTTTTTATAAATTATATAGGATGAGTAAATCACATTTTTGGTTTATGATATTATTTATTCCATTGTCTACCATGTTGATTCTTAATATTCATTCTTGGATTTTTTGTTCAATTTAATTATTTGTGGAAGGGGAAAGATTATTACATCCATTGTAATGGAGGAATTTTAAATAGGAATATTAAAGTTAAAGAAAAAGAAAATACATAAAATACTCAAGATAAGAGAATACAAAAATATTTAATATAACAATTTCAGTTTAGATATAATAAATTTGTAAAAAGATCTTTAATCACCATTTCCTTTTAATTTTGAAAGTTAATATTCATAACTCGAATGTATTAATCAAGATAAATCTTACTAGATTACATACAATCATAAATTTTAACATTCTACATTAAAATCTAATCACATTTTTTCTCTTATAACTTCTCTAAAGGTTCATGATAATTACTAATAAATTTATTTTCCCTTATAAAAATACACTTCCATCTCTGCATTATTCCTACAATTATATTATAAAATGTATCCAAAATAATCAAAATCTTATATCATTATTGGAGTCATATTTTAATAAATGATTTTATTTGTGATCATGTAATAAAATTCCTTGGAATGGATGGGGGGAGGGAAGTGAGAACCATTCACTAATGAGTATTATTAAATTAATAAATTATAAATATTATAACATATTAAATTTTTATTTATGATTTTTTATTTAGTGTAATTAAGTAAAAATATCATAAAAATGTTTATGATCATTTACAATATCCCCCTTAGACCAAGTTTTTTTTATGATATGACACTCGATGCAACAACTTATTCCATTGCATAAGGATCCCACACATACATAGAGAGATGAGATTCTTTAATAATTTTTTTATTTAAAATATAAATAATGGTATAAAAAAATTTATTATCATCACCTCAAATAATATTATTGGATTAAATTTCACTAATAATATGAGGTGGTATTATTATAGGGATAAGATCAACCAAATCCTAAAAGAAAATATTTGGTTGCACATTCAAGTAAGGTGGTGAAATTACAATTTAGTAATGTGAGTTATCTATATATATTTGTCAACCTATTTTATATTCAAATAATTAATAGAGGATAAAGAGGGAAAATTCATTTATTTATGACATGGTGGTTGATTCAGCTTAGTATTTTGAGTAATGACTTTAGAGGAATGAAAATTTGGTTTTATGGTTTATTTTCTATAGAATTTGTTTTCCAAATATGATTAATTATTTAATTATTACATGGGATGGAATAAACATATTAATTATTAAAAATACAATAATTCCACAAAACCAAACATGATAAACAATAAGCAGATTTATTTTAAAAATTAATAGGCTGAAAAAAATAGTTTTTATTTAAAATATATATTTAGGATAGAAAGGGCCATGATACATTGAATTTAATGCATATTCAATCCACCAAAGGGTGAATACATCCATGGTTTTCTAAATTTATTTTTATCATATGAAATAAAGTATTATTTATGTATATAAGTTCATATTCATTAGTAACATGCACTCACATCATTTTGAGTGAGTCTCAAATTGGGGTTGTAAGTAATTTTAGTGTGATTCATAAGTCTAATGACAATTTGAGTTTCATTGGTAAGCTATTGATTGTATATATATTTCATATATTGTATCGTTAATAACATTTTTCTAAGAAAAAAACTTGAGAAATTTTTTGGAATCAATTAATCCAATAATTTCATCCACAATTGCAATCAATTTTGGGGTTTTATAATTGAAATTTTACATTAGGATATATAAAAAATTATAATTAGAGTATAAATGAATTTAATAGAAATAGAATCCCCCACTTCTTCAATGAAATCTATAGAAATAAAACCTCTATGGAAAAAATTTTCTTTAATGCCACAGTGTTCTTCTACTATATGATGATGAGATGAAGAAAAACATGCTTGGTTCAAAGACCATGGAGTAGCCCAGTCCACACAGAGTAGGCCCCGGAATAGGATCAGAACAAGAAGACTAGAAGTCACCAAAAGCAGAGCTACCAGATTGGAAGAATGAGAGGGTACACCAATTTTCATCGGGACCAGGCACCGTGCATCTTTGTACGGGTCAATGCTAGCCGATCAACAATGAAATGTGGGGAGCTAGGTGATCAATGATGCAGAAGCTAGGGGAGGAGAAATTCCTGTGGGTTGGGCCTACGGGTCATGTATTGGGCATAATATGCCTCTGGGCCTTCGGGTAATGTATTGTGAGTCGTGTCGAGCCTTGTGACTTGGGCGTATGGGTCATGTATGATTTCTCCTTCATCCCTTAAAATTGGGATTATCTATAATAAAATAAAAAATAATCTCTTTAGGCCATTCAGGCTAACATTCTTGGTTCAAATTTTTCATAAGGATACTATATAATGAATTGTGATGAAATGAATTCATTTTAAAATTTAAATGATTTATGTTTATTTCTCCCACCCATGGATTATGTTTTCCTAACTAGTAAGGTAGATTGGTTAAAGAGGAACACACGTGAGGTTAATATAATTTTTAAATTTTCTAATAGATCTATAATCATAATTAATTTCTAATAAATACTCCTTTGGTTTATGAATAATTTACATTTTATGATAGTTGTATTTTTTTATTAATTTTATTGTTGATGGTATTTCTTGATTAGTAAGTGATAAGATTTCTCTAGGTGGGTTAATTCCTCCATTTGTGTGTATAAATACCTAAATATTAGTCACTAACCTCTGGTATATTAGAAGGGAACTTTGGGAGGTAATTTAACATTGTCATTATCCACATAAGATGGGCTATTGAGGAGTCAAGAGATGTCATATTTGTATCAGAGCTATTATAGTAGAGTTTAGAGTTAGGAATACTTGAGGTTTGGGTTGGGAAATTATAATTTCAGGGTTAGAGTTATTAGAGTCCTGTTTTTCAGGAAAGAGAACCTAATATTAGTATATAGTGGTTGATGTATTCCAAATAATGTAATATAATCTTATACTAACTAACTCATGTATTGTATAATAATTCATAGGGTACAGTTATGGAGGAATAATAATTATATAGTTTTTAATACATGATAGATGTGTATATTTTTTTGATAGAATAATTATCCTGGGATGGGGCCTAAAATAATTTCAATGATACCTTCTTTAGTTTACATTGTGTTATATTACCAATCAATAAATAATTGGGAATAATTTATTACTCATTAATGTTAAATCATGGAATATTTTCTTATTGAGATATGATCTATGTATGACCAAGTATTCACCCATTAGAGTGTCACATTTGGTCAATTAAGAGAGTAGCAAGGAATTCATTGAGATACCCAAGTATGGGAGTGTTTTTCAAACTTCTGCACAGAGTATTAAGATCACTATAAAGATTGATATAGTTTTTATGAGAAAATATATGTTATTCAATGCTAGATGTTATTCATGTGTTTGGGTGAGTTTGATTTCAATCAATGGAGCCATGGATTGATGATATTGGAAGGAAGTTTTCTCTTTTGACTATGTAAATATTATAAGACTGATTTTCATGATGATAAAATTTTCATTATCAATAATTGGTGGATGATGATTATTTTGACTCAAGGGATGATTTAATTGATATGGAAATGAACCATCAAATTGGTTCAATATTATTTAGTCCATGGTTTTGATAGTGGACATATAAAATAATCTATTCACTTTTGGATAGTTTATCTTGAATATTATAGATAATTTCTATTAATGTGAGTGCTTGTTTAGATTTCCTGGGATACTGAAAATTCCATTTTTGGATTAATTTGTTTGAGAATGAATTTTTAGATGTGATATAGATACAATTTTTTTAATTAATTAATTTATTCATGGGATTTGTAATGAAAAAACTTGATTATGACCACATTAGTGGATCATAGATCGGTATAATAAGAAAAATGGGTAGAATTATTTTTATACAATCTGGGAACATTAGTTATAGTGTTTGAGTATCCAATAGAGATACACTATAGTGACATCCAAAGGATGCATAATAGGGTTTGATTTATTATTGCAGATGAGGGTAAAATTCCTATGAAATATCTTTGAGGAGAGGGATTATCATAATGGAATTCTATAAAATTTAATAAAGGATGATTATATAATAAATTCATTATGAATCTTTTTTTAAAGAAACTACTAAGTATATTTGTCACTAATAATAAGTTATGGTAGATAGGTGATTTGTTACTATTGAAGAATGTTTCATATGATTATACAGGTGTTGTACTAGGATTAGAGGTATATAATTGTGGACAATTAGATAAAAAAATGGATTCCAACTTTATATAGGGAAATATGAGTCCCCAATTGATTGTTTTCAGTTTATAAAGAAGATTATAGTAGGCGGGACTATGTTATGATGGTAGATGGATCTTTCTACCAGCTACATTACCTCTTTAATGGTTGTTTCTATTGTAATAATGAAAAAAACTAGACCATTACACATATTTAACTTCTAATTAAGGGAATATAGACTGAAGTTTTTATATTTAAATTCTATATCTTCTTTATGTTATAAGTAAATGATGTTAAAATGATAAAAAATGTCATCATTTTTTGCGATATTAGAGTTAGTGAAGTAAGGTAATTGGTATGTAATATCATGTAGTAAGTTTATGAAATTGATAAGATCACCCAACTGACAGTGATGAATAATTTTAATGATCCATGAGATTTTATTATCTTTACCTCGTATAACATTTACGTGTTATTATCTAGGTATATTCTCAAACAATGGGAAATCAAAAACATTTGAAAATATTTAATTATAATTTATATGATATTTATGTATATGAAATAGGACAATTGGTGGAATATTCATGTTACACATTTTCTTCTATGCAATTTATATAAAAATAAATATGATATACTACTTTTGATGATGATTTTAAAACAATGCGTGAATGAAGAAATAATTTTTATCTATAAACATATACTAAAATAAACTAGAATATATTGATGTTGAGGATTTATGTGATCATTAATTCTCTTTAAATGCTTCTTTAGGTTTATCTTTAAAAGTTAGTAAGTGTTAATTTATCACCATTATCTAAACAAAAAATACCATTGATCATCAAAAAAATGTCTTTAGAAGGTTTCACACTTTTTGGTTAGTGATTCCCCCGATTTTATTGGGTTATATAAGAAGTTATAATGATGATGTTCATATAATAATGTAAAGTTTATTTAGGCTAGTATCAAAGTTACTCATATATTATAAGGTAATGGATGAGGTGTGAGATATTATAGGATACTTAAGATAACATTTAATTGTTCACTGATGGGAATGATGTATTTTAGAATTGTTTTATTTTAAAAATAAGTTTCATGTTTTTTGAATGGGAATAATGTCTCCTATGTCATCATTGGTTAATCTATTATTATTCTCATTTATTATTTACTTTAGAGATTAAGTATATGATATGTATCAAATGATGGTATATAAGTGATATATTGTTCTAA
Organism: Viscum album; assembly: GCA_963277665.1. Taxonomy (NCBI): domain Eukaryota; kingdom Viridiplantae; phylum Streptophyta; class Magnoliopsida; order Santalales; family Viscaceae; genus Viscum; species Viscum album. The sequence goes on from OY728158.1 coordinate 392,428,040, forward strand.
AATACATTGATATAAATGTTCATTTTTGATTGAGGTGTGTATTCTAACATTTCGTTATGGTATAATTTTGTTATGTTGTAGGAATTAAGATGGCTTGGATATCTTTTTGTGTCATGGGTTTATTTACATTGATCAATTATGTGAATTTTATTTAGTTAGGTGGATATTTTCATGTTAAGTGAACTTGGTAAAGTGACCCTATCTTATTCATTATGAATTTGTGTAGATGAATACAAGAAATATTTTAAGATTCGTAAAACTAAAGGATTGTGTGTCAATGGTAACATGTTGTGGGATAACATGATTGTGACCTGAAAATTTATTTTTGCCTTCTGTGTATGGAATTAAGAGTGGGAGTGATGATGCAAGATAATATTTTTAGTAATTATATGTTTTTCCTCATTAATTATTCTTATAATATAATGTTTTCTAAATGAAATATTAGAATATTATACATGGTTGTGGTTATGAGGCTATATGGTTTTTTCTAATGACTATATAAGTTTGTGATGTCTAAATCTCATTGATAATTAGGTAGGGGTATATAACATGATTTTATAACCCTAGTCATCTAATTTTTTTCCTTCCACAAATAATCTAAAAGGTAGCTAGGTGGACTATCTAGACATTGGGGGATACGTTAAGGAAGTGTTTTTTGATTTTTGGGGTTCATGTTTAATAAACACAACCCTAGTGGAGTCAGTATATGATAACATTTATCACTCTACCATTGTCATGGATCGTATTGAGGCATTGTATGGAAGACCCAGTTCACCTTTCTGATTTTATGTTAATTTCGATGTGCTTGTTATTATAATCAACCACCTTGATTAGAATATAATAGAGAAGATAAACACGATTCCATATTTTCTGTAGGAAGTACATAGTTAGAAGAATTTGTATATTCACTGTAAGATGATTCAATGATAGTATCGTGTGTGTAATAACATTGTCCAAAATTTATTATAATTTATGTGAAAATGGAGGTTTTGAAAATTAAGTAAACTCTTTTATGGATTCATTTAACCTTTTGGTATCTTTGACTGGGTTGGAGGGGAATCATACCACATAAAACTAACACCTCATCTAGAGCTACTTAAAGGAATATTTCAATCATTGTGGCTATATAAGTATTTAAATTATCCTTCATATGAGTTGTTTTATAATGTGCTACATGAAGAGGAGGATGAAATGTTCATTGGGAAACCAATGGATATTGAAGACTATTTACCGTAGGTCTCAATGTGGGTGTATGATCTCCCCAATGAGGGGGTTATTGTGGTATAGAGTTTTAATGGAGATCACTTGGAAATGGGTTAAGTAGATACAATCCCATTAACCTTAACTCTTCTTATGTTGTGTATATATGAACTTTTTTAAATTCAATTTTCATGGCTTTCTTTTTATAGATGACTTTGTTAAATTTGAGGAAGACATATTAAACTAAATTAAATTTTGTTTGTTCAAGTTTTAAGTAGTGAATGTTTTAAAGGTGGGGATGTTGTAGTGACTTTGTTACATAATTAGGAGTGTTATACAATTTTTACCATTATTGGGCTCTCATTCCAATTACAGGATAAAATATAAAATTTTACTAAAATGAGTATAAGATATAGAAATAATATTTTCTATTAAAACAAACACTATGAGTTTTTCTAGGCTTACGAGTCTCATATTATATACGATTCACAACAAAGTGGGGTTAAATTAGTGTTATAAGTCTAATTAAAACTTCTTATATATTTTTCCCTTCTTCTAACGTTCATGATTTTAATATTGGTCCATGCATAGATATTCATTTGATAATGGAATAGTGGTGATGATGGTGAGAGATAAAGAAGGTAATAAAGTAAAGCACATGATATGGGTATTTTTTAATTTTTACACACTCTTGTAATCAGATGGATCTGTACTTACAATGGTTTTATACAACTTTCCAATTAAATATACTATTATCAATAATTAATGAATTAAAAATTGAATAAAAAATAGGTCCTTGAACTCTTATGTGTATGAAACAATAATACAAGGGAAATAGATCTACAACAAAAGGATCTCTAACAGTTTTGACCATCCTCCATCTTCTTTAAGTGAAACTCTATTATTGGATGTTCCTTTCAATATTATTCTCTTAATCAGATCCCTAAGAGGTGGATCCCTCCTTCTTCTCATCTTAATGGAATCACATGACAATGACTTGGTCTCACCAGGTGGTAACACCTTATATAATAACATTGTGTTGTCCAACATAAGCAGCATCAAGAGGGGATAAGTTGAAGATTTAAAATCATATAAAAATGATTCCATTCTAAAGAAGTTATAGATTATAAGGAATAAATTATTTGTTTTTTTTAAAAAAATAAAACATACTAATGTAATTCGATAGAATAAAAAAATTTGAATGATGAAAAAATGCTCTTAATTAAATAAAATAAATAGAATAAAAATAATATTAAAATTAACATATAAAAACACTGTGTAATGATGAAATGGGGTTCCAAATTACAATATAAAAGTCCCCTATAAAAATTATATTAAGAAAAGTATAGTTAGATTCTTATCAATGAAATATTTTCACTTTTAACCCAATGAATAAGAGGATGAAAATATTTATTCAAAATAATTAGTTTCATATATTGAACCTCATTGATCTAAAATATTTGAACATTAAGATCATACCCCAGAGCATATTTGATTAGATGATCAAAATCAAAATTCTTTGGCACATAAATTCTTCAATCACTAATGATCAAAAATAGAATGATTATAATAAGAATAAAAGAGACTTAAAAAAATAATTCTCTCAAATGAAGACAATAAGATCACTCGAAAATTATTAACAAATATAATCAGTCTCAGTCAATGTTGTTATTATCAACAGATCAAATTTTTATCTAATATCACATAATCCCAATTTTTTTAAGTCTCAATCCTCTATTTATAGTATTAATTTGAATATAAATTTTCATGATCTTCATGTGCTAGTTGTCATTCTAATGGAATCATATTACTTTACCAAAATCTTATCTATGTACATTGATTTGGTTAAGTGTCTTTATGATGTTAAGGATTAGCTATGATTCAAAATAATCATGATTCAAAATGAAGTGGATTTAGTATAGTTTCTAAAAAAAGAAACTTAACCAAACTTCATATAATCTTTTGTGGGATGCACTGTGTGAGGAAGTCCACATTCTACTATGAGGATACACTTGGGTTAATTTTCATTCATAAAATATGAAACTGAAAATAACGGTGTTTATTTCCATTTTATAATATATAAAGTAATAAAAATGGATCATGTTTACATGGAACAATTTCATTACTGAAATGAAAGAAAAAATTATTACAACCAGTGGACATAACACACATGTAGTGGAAAACAAAACACCTAAATATTACAATCATTACCATATATAGATTAAATTATGCTTAGAATAATTCTAATTCAAATAATCCCAAATATGGGAAAATTATTTCCAAAATTTGGGAAGAACCAAAGAATACTTTAACATGTCATTTATAGAATCGAAATTGTGTTTTTCACATAATGATACTTGACAACATTAAGTAGGAATGAATCAACAAATATGTATAAATAAAATAGTCATAACAGAATATCCATCATGTTAAGTGGAAGACAAAAAAATCACAATGAAAAATTTAATTTAAATGATGAATCAATGAACATTCCACATTTACAGTTTGACACAAAAATTGGAATGAATTAAAAGGAAAATTATATTTATGTTCTTTGGAAAATTAAACTATGTTCATGGGGTATATTCATCAAGGTATTACACTAAACAATAAGAAAATGAGTATAAAAAGAGATGATATTAAGAAAGTCCTAGATTAAAACAGAAATACATGGGATTTATAATTATTATTCATGTATGAAGCATGTGAACTCAAAAAAAATGATAAGGAAACCAAAATAAGACTAAAACACCCTTACTAGGTCTCGACCAATCCATTTTCAAGAAGGTGGGCCACAATAGCTACTAAAATTATCAATGTACAATTTTATGGGTTCTTAAAAACTACTATGTTTTTTCATTATCATGGTTCACATACCATGATCCGCCAAGGTGTCACAAAATATTTAAGGTCTATTGGAATGATTCATGAACTAAGACATCACTCAGCTTCTCCTATAGCAAACAAATAACTAGGGAATCCATACATATTAATTCTCACCACCCTCAATCTCTCTCTATATATATCTTGGTGTAGCTAATAATATTTAGAATAAATTCATAGCTCTCCACAATCTGATTCATCTTTTATCCGGAAGAACTATCGGAGAAATAACCAATGACTTAACTAAAATCAAGAAATGGATATCTATAAAACCTATTTCCAAAAAAACATGAAAAATCATTAGAAATCAGAATATAAGTATATATAAATATAGTTAAATCTGATGTGTGAGGGTTTCTAGGAGAATTTTTTTAAAGGACCTGGAAAAACCATCACTGTTTGTAGTTCATTCAAATCCATCTGAGAAATAGGTAATGAACTCAACTCACTGGCCATGTAATGGTGAATAAAAGCTTTGTGTAAGGTTCATCCCACCACTTCGGCAAGTTCACAAGTTGAAATAAATGGTTTTTGAAAGGAAAATAGGTCACTATGGAAGGGTAAACCAAGGGATATACAATGTAAGACCAAAAAAATCAGATCATAAGTATTGTAAGGTGATAAATATAAATCATATGTAAGGGTATCCGTGATATTCATGTAATGGTAAAAAAAGAGAAGAAATGACTCACATATGGGTAAACCCAACACTATGTAAAGGTAAAAACTAAGTATATGTGATGATGAAAAAAATGAAAACAATCATATTAAATCTAAAATTACTTAACAACATATAATATGGTGAAAACAATAAAATATAAACCTTGAAAATTATATATAAGAAGGATTTAATATGTAACACTATTTACATGTCCACTTTTTAAATTAAATCTTAAACCATATGATGAATCTAGACCACCCACAACCATTAATTCAGGAATCAAAAAATAAATAGATAATGACTATTTGGTGAAACAATGATGAAAACATAGTAATCCTATTGATCCAGCTTCCCCTAACATGCATTAAGAGTGACACATACTACCCAAATTGAATGATATTGTTAATCTTATCATCATTCTCATAATTTAAGCTCCAACCATAAATGAAGCACATACATTCACTTACATGATTTCCTCTCTAATATGATTCCAATGAGGACGTAATGACTAATAAACCGAATGCTATAATAGTTCTACAAAACAGCTCCTCAGTGCCTTTAGAACACGATAAAATATATTAGTATCCATCATAAAAAATAAAAAATATAACAATTCACAAATATTTCAACATGAAAGTTAAACAGGTAAATGAAAACTAGTATCAAAGAGAGAACTGTAGAGAGGTTAAGCACAAATGTGAAATGTCTCCACCTAAAACAATAAAAAAATAGGACTAAATCACCTAGAGCCATTATTTTTATATCAAGACACACAGATTGAAAATATAATAGGAAGAATCTCGATGAAATGTGCTAAAAGATATTTGAAATATATATTCAGGATCTTTACCCAAGGAGACGACTTCCTAAAACTAAATCCAAAAAATATATTCTCAAACAAAGGGAAACTACAAGGTCATGTAAAAGAAGTCCCAATGTCCTAGTAAAACTAAAAAATGTAAGAAAAATTAATGATCAAAGTGAAGAAATAGAATCAGACCTAGGGAAAATTATCCAAAAAAGAGAATATATCATAATATAGATTTCTAATAACACATAGTTCAAAACACTAGGAAATAAAAAAACATTCTAGAAATGTCACATAGAAAAACCAAGAATATCGATGGCTAGGAAAGAAAAAAAAAGAGAATAGACCCACAAACTGCCCAACCCCAAACTCTAAACTCACTATAGGTCTATACTCTAAGAGAAAACACTAAATGATGTGGAGTAACAAACCAGAGGTAATATTAGTTCAACTTCTAAGAAAATAATAAACATTGAAGACATAATAACCTACCATAATACCTCATTGCTAACCATAAACCTCTCACATATGATAACCTCGCACTAAACCCATTTTTACCCGATGAATATAGACACATACAATTACCACCTACCAAACGGAATTTATAAGGATCAAAAGGAAAAATAAATAAGGGAAACAACAAAAAAAATAATAAAAAATATATTAAAAAATTACATCCATATATAGTATGCAACCATATTCAACAAAATATCAAAACATGTAACAATAGGTAAAAGACACTATAAAATCATTTAAAGAAGTAAAAAATCAATTTAGTATTTTAATAGTGAAAAATTAATCCCAATTACTCTCTTATATAACATTATTGTAGGATTTACTATTAACGGTAGTACACATTTAACCATTAGGATTCACTGGGATTAATATTGGTTTATAAAATCTAAAACCGGAAACAATGCTGATTATTTCCATTTTATAATATATAAACTAACAAATAGAACACATGTTCACAAGGTAAAATTTTATTACTCAAATTGAATTAAAAAATGATTACAATCTTTTGACAAAACACAGTCGTAGTGAAAAATAACGAACTTCAAGCTAGTGTTCATTATCATACATAGATTCAGCTACTTATAGAACAATTTTGATTCATAGAATCATAAATATGATAATATAATTTCTAGAAATTGGGAATAACCAAATAAGAGTTCAAATTTTCTTTTCCAGAACTGATTTTTATTTTTTTCATATACAGAAACTCAACAACATTATGTAGGAATTAAGAAAAATGTATGTAGTGATAAAATGATCATAATAGAAATACCAACATATTAAGAGGAATAAAAAAATATTACAGGGCCTGATATCATATAAATCAAGAATCAGTGAACATTTAGTGATTCCAGGTCGATGAAACTAAATCATAAAGTAGTAAAAGGAAAAGGATATTTACATCCTTTTCCTAATTAGCTAATGTTCTTGGGGATGGATCAACAAGGGTTCCTAATATGTAATTAGAAAATGAGTACAAGAATCAATGATACTGGAACAATATTATATGAAAAAATAAATACATCACACATATGAGTAATAAACAATTAGAATGAATGAGACCTCTATAATAATGATAAATAAAACCAAAAGTGGACTAAAACAACTTATTGAGGCATGTTCAAGCCTTTTCTGAAGAAGAGTTTTGAAGTAGAATCATAAATTTTAATTTTATATTTTCCATATTCTTTACCAAAACATAGGTTTTTCACAATCTACGATCACACTCCATGAGCCACCAAGGGGTCATAGAAACTATATGATCCAATGAAAATATCTACAATCCATACCTTCACTCGAATTATACTCTAGAAAACCAAGAACTAGGACCAAAAACCCCTTCCTTCTTGCCTCCCACTCTTTCTGTAACACCCTAGGTAAATAAAGAATATGACATTTTTATATTTATCCATATTTGTGAATAAAATATTAATATGACTTTAAAGGGGATGCTATGCTCGATGGCGTACCCAACACGCAACAACGAGTTTCTTGGGAATCTTACGTTGCACTCTAATAATAAAATAATATTATTTTAAGTGGCAGTTAACATGTAGCCGTTGTATTGGAGGGAATGGATATAAATAACTAAAGTATGAATATATATGTTTTTTTAAATGTTTTTACATCTATCCAAAGGCTTAAAATACGGAAAGAATTCAATTTTCGGCTTTTATACCCTAATTTTCACTAAAGGTTCACTTATCGCCTTCTGATGGAGAACTGTCATTAAATATGGTTTTGATCACTCTTATACTTTCTATTGGACCAAATAAAACTCTTCTTAAGAATCGGGACATCAAAATTTACTTTTTGTAAATTTTTGGTATCTTTCCGATAATGTTCATTTTTTTAATGAATAGTGTAAAATGTTGTATTTTAATTCAAAACCTCTTTTTAATCTAATTTATTTATATGATTATATTATATTTTGAATTGGTTTTAAAGTGGAATTAGAAAATATTTTTACCATTAAATCCAATAGTGGTCGTTGGAATTAATTTCACTTTGAAATCAGACTTAAACCAGTGTCAATCTTTTGATACTTATTGTTTCATAAAAACACGCTATTTGCTCTGACAGCGGGAATTAATTATTAAATTAATTAATGTGACTTAAATGTTTTGAATTTTGTAAAATAGACTTCATTTTTGAATTCGTAATATCAAATATAGCTTAGGGTGAATTTTTGGTAATTTTCTGAAAAACTTCAATTTTTGATGAATAGTGAAACCACTAAGTGGTACTTATAAAAGCTGATTTTTCGTTTAAATGAAATTTTACCACTTCTGTGTTTTGAATTTAAAAAATCCGACATACATGGTTGTCATTAAGAAGTAAAATGTGGTTCAATGGGATAAAAATAATTTTTTGGTGAATAGTAACTTATTAAGTTTTTAATCGCGATTAGTGGTAATTAGTGTAGTTTAAGGTAATAATGATATTATAAGAATGTGAAAACACCATGACACTTGTCCTCCACCTATTGGGAGAGTCATGACCGACCAAGAAAAGCCATGGGCCAACTTGGCGACCCCATGGAGCCACTTTAGTTGGAAAATGACAATAATATATTTTTATTTAATGTTAAAATTAAATTGACACAAAGATGAGTTGTTTTACTAAAACATTTATTAAGTGGGGTTACACAAGTCCAAATTTTGATTATAAATAGTCATTGGAAATTTAAAAATATTTCCTACATCATAGTAATTTTTTTATAATTTTTAGACATTAAATAAAATAAATTATTTATGACATAATAATAATACAGCGATTACATCATTATTTGACGATTTAAATAAAATGGAAAGATAATGTAAAATCTATGAACTACACATGTCCAAAACTTATTGGATGGGTGGATTTAGAACCTTTATAACCTTATCCACGAATTATATCAATGTGGGACCTTTTAAAACCGAAACACATTTTCAAATAAAGTAATATTTTCTTACTTTCCAAAAGTGTCCCTCCTCTCCTCTTATAAAAGGCCCCCACCTCTACCTCATTTCACACACTCCTCAAGCCTTTGTCTCGGCAAACCCCTGCCCATTTACTCTCTCCACATCCCTCTTCTCATCCTAGAGGATTCCCTTTGGGCAGAATCCTTTCAAAGGAAGCCTTTTGGCTCAAATCAAAAGGAGTTACACTTTTAAAGGTAATTCATTCTCTCATGTTCATTTGTTTTATTTTGCTTCTCCAACCCCCTAAACTCTTTTTATTTTCTTATTTTGTAACAACACCAGTATCTTCAATATACTAGGATGTTGTTATAAGATTTATTCGAGCTACACTCTCACACAACTACATCAAATGGTTAAAGAACATACGGTTTCCGTGGATGGCGAAATTCTGCCTCCCGAAACGATGATTGTTCAATACTCATTTAACACCTTCAAAGGTGGCCATTATTATGTCACTATTTTTATATATGATATATAATATGTTTATGTTTTATTTATGCTTCTGTATTTTTCATTTTTGCCTTACCTTTATGGCTTCCATTATGGGTATACGCGATATCTTCATTTAAGGAAGTGCGGACTACCGCCCCCTCAAAGTGATTTGATTCGTTAAATACCATATGTGGGATGTATAAAGGATGTAAATATGATATTATATATGATATTATACTGGAATTATAATATACCTTTATATCATTATTATTCCATTCTATAAAATACGAAATAGAAATGAAAGTAGCGTTCATGCGTACGTACGGCTTACCGTCTCCATGAACGGTGCATTTCACTTCTTACCTCCAAATGATTATGTAATGTTATAAATGAATGAATGTACTGAATATATATGACATATATTATATCTACATCATGAATACAATTCTGGATATAATAAACATTTGGCCACCCGAACAACATGTAATTGTAAGAAGTCCACTTTCGACTTAAGAACCAAATATCGACAAAACAATAATTATTAACTTAATGATTACATAGTGTTTATAACAAGGAAATAAGTGATATAAAAGGAATAATAAGCTTGAAAAATGTTCTTAATCAAGTAGAAATTAACTCCAGTTTATTATTCAGGAGATTAAAGAACGATCGAGTCAAGTCGGACCCGAGGTAAGGGATCCTACACCTCTCTTTCTTTTTAAGTACACTCTTTTATGTCATTCCTTTTAAGCTCATATTTCTTATGATTGGGATGTTCTTTTATATTAATCCTACTGTACTTATTATGTTCATATGATGAGAGACCCTATTTCCTCTCATCAATCCATTTTGGAAGTTTTGAGTGGCGCCGTTAGGCTGCCGAGTTTTCGTAAGGGATTTTTCATCCCACTTTTGTTCCCGTGAGATTTATGCTACATTTGCCACAAATCCCATTGAGTGGTGTATGTACTGCCCATTATTCTACTCTTTTTGTAATATACTTTCGTTTATGAGTATTTACATCAATGATCTATTGTCCTTCTTCCATGGGGTGTATGTTTTGAAAGATACCCAAGTCGGTAAGGGAACCTTTCACCCTCCTCTTTTTTAAAAGACTTATTTTATTGGGTCTTTTAATTTACATATTTTTATGTTGGGATATGTTCTCATACATCCTTATTGATGTAAATTTTATGTCCAAGTGATTAGATACACTTTTTATCTCTCATCAACTCATTTTGATGTGATGCCGTTAGGCTGTCAAGGGAACTTTTTAACCCAATTTCGATTTCTTTGGGTTCAACTTGTAGTCATTGAATATGTCATCCATTGAATATGTGTGAATGACCTTTTATTGTTTTAAACTTAATATCCACTTATATTGGGTGTATATATATTTGTCACACATATTTTTGAGATTTATTTGTCCTTAATTTAAGGATACCTTCTTTATAAGGGATTTCATCACATTTGACATTTCTATTGAGGGTTCATTGTTGTTATGCACCAATTCACTCTTATATGGTGTATATACTGTCCTTTGGAGTATTATATCATGAATCCTTTTATTCTCATGATATTATAAAGTTCTGACTAAATGTTATTCCTCGATTATTGTATTCAACTGTCTCTAATTTTGGTAAAACCCCTTTAACCAAAATATCGTTTTAAATGTTTTAATTATTTGTTCTTATTAATATCCATGTTTTCAAAATGGTTTTAAGGATTTATTTATATGGATATTAATGGTTTAAAATGTTAAAAGCTTCAAGGTGGTATGAGACACTTTGATTCAAAAATCTCTTTATTAAATGTTTTAAATGGTTTTGGAAATGGTTTCTTTAGGAATGGATTCATTATTTCAATATCCTAAAATGTTATATTGTGATTGAAATGTGGAACTATTATGTTTCCTTTATTCATGTTTATGTGATACGATTATATTATGGTTCTTGGGCATTGTTATGAAGAACGGGTGGTTCCGTGATAAACTAAGGGCGGTTGAGCCCGATATAGCTCTCTAATGCATTGGGTAACGCGAAGGAGTGAAACGTTAAGGTTTCTCCGAAGAGATTTAGGGAATATACTGTGATGGGTATTCCAAACGTAACCAAGAGGGTTACTCCCTACGTAAGAATGTTATGAATGCCTCAAGTTACCTTTATGTCTTATGTTTTCTATGATTTATTCATGATTTGATATGCCTATGTTTTATGGGTAAAGTATGATTTCATTCTTATGTATATATGAAATCATGTTTCCTTTCCATATTTTTATAACCCTTACTGAGCTTTTTATGCTCATCCCAAGTTTTTGAAATGATTTTCACAGGTCAAGGGAAAGGTACACGATGTGACGATAGTGTCAAGGATGTGCCAAGAAAGAATCCGTGTTTTATTTTAAATAGGTTTCCATTGATGGGAAGAATGAATATTGTCTTTTATGTAACCACCTTGTTTAAATGTGGAATGTAATGCAAGTTTCATGATCTAATTCTCTAAAACTCTAAACCTGAAAAGATCCTCAATGTGTAATCTTGTAATAACTCAAGTTTAAGTAAGGTTTAAGGCTGGGTCCTTATAGTTGGTATCAAAGGTCGGTTTAGATAACTTTAGAGATTAGGGTATTCTTTAAGCATAATTGACAATTACCATAATGGTTCGGATTTCAGAAAGATTCTTAGTTTTAGATAAAGTGAATGGGTAAGTATATCTTATTGTCTATCTTACTCATTAGTACATGATGGTTTTGTTGATATACTCACACTGACATTTCTATTTTTAGTGAATGGATGGATCTAGAAGGCACCAAAGAGACAACAGGTTTGAAGGAAACTGTGGTGGTTCTCTGATTAAGATACTAGATAAAATGAAGGATTCAATGAGGAAACTCGTGGTTGTTCTAAACCAAATATCAAGGAGTCATGATCAACCACTTCAACCTTGGTGAGTTCTCTAATGCATCAGGTACGAGATGGCCAATTCGATTTGGAAATTCAGGTAATAATTATTAAGGTAACCATTAGGGTTTATATGATACTTAATTTTTAGGTAATTATGGGTTACTCTATGATATGATGGAAAATGAAAGGAATGAGATAAACTTGAGGTTAAAATATGTTATGATTATTCTTGAAGATTTTATCTCACTTTGGGGAATGTTTTAAGAATTAAATAGTTTTGAAAAAAGGACAACACGCAGACCGTGTGACAACTCGTCGCGTCGGACAAAGCTGCGGGAATCGAACCCACAACCAAAGTACGACTGGTATTTATCGCCTACCACTGGACTATGTGAAGTCCCTGGTTAGTTTGACTGATTCATTCTAGTTATATGATTTTATGAATTAAGAGTAAGTTGATTTTGGGTTATTTTTGAAAATGATTAACCTATCATGGAGGATATGTGATTCGGTTAATTACTTTTCAAAACGAGACTTTAGGAGCAACTGATATTGTTTGGAGATAAATGTTACGATTTATCTTGGAAGACTATGCGACTAAATCCTTCAAATATTTGGGTTTCAATCTTATATTGGTTTACTTTGAAGAATTTTATGGACAAATTGATTATAGAATGGTCCTCGTTGAACTTTGGGTTTTGTTGGACAAATTTTGGAGAATAAGAATAGATTTTCTTTTTATAAAGGGTTATCCTTTTCTGGATTATCTGATCTTGTACTAGCCTTTTTGGTTTTGGATTTGGTTAATGCCTAAATACATGGGAAGTATATAGTCCTCTTTTGTGGATTAGGTGATTCTCTAGAAGTTGATTATAGTACTCTTAATGTGAACAAGCCATCCTAAATACTCGCCTTTTGGAGAAAATATGAGTAGAAAGTCAACATGATAAGTGATTATGTTTCCCTGTGAATAAATTACTAAATAAAAAGTAACTTAAAACAAAAATGTTATCTATTAACTTTTCCTACTGGGGATTCGAATACCGTTTAACCCGTCACAAGTTTGTGATTTTCTCGTGGTTATCTTTCTCCTAAACATGTTTTCTATCACTCTCCATCAGAACATGAACCTATGTTTTCTCCTCCATGTCCATGTTTTCATACTTGGAATCCTAGTATGGGTTAACTCGGGTAACCTTTGTACTTATCTTTCTTTATTTTAAAGTGTTTGTTTTACCGACTTTTGTTCTGATGTGGGACTTTCAAGGATGTTTCCAAGCTCAATTTTTTTTAAAATTCCGAGAACGTAATTCCCAAAAGGGGGGAAGGATGTAACACCCCAGGTAAATAAAGAATATGACATTTTCATATTTATCCATATTTGTGAATAAAATATTAATATGACTTTAAAGGGGATGCTATGCTCGATGGCGTACCCAACACGCAACAACGAGTTTCTTGGGAATCTTACGTTGCACTCTAATAATAAAATAATATTATTTTAAGTGGCAATTAACATGTAGCCGTTGTATTGGAGGGAATGGATAGAAATAACTAAAATATGAATATATATGTTTTTTTAAATGTTTTTACATCTATCCAAAGGCTTAAAATACGGAAAGAATTCAATTTTCGGCTTTTATACCCTAATTTTCACTAAAGGTTCACTTATCGCCTTCTGATGGAGAACTGTCATTAAATATGGTTTTGATCACTCTTATACTTTCTATTGGACCAAATAAAACCCTTCTTAAGAATCGGGACATCAAAATTTACTTTGTGTAAATTTTTGGTATCTTTCCGATAATGTTCATTTTTTTAATGAATAGTGTAAAATGTTGTATTTTAATTCAAAACCTCTTTTTAATCTAATTTATTTATATGATTAGATTATATTTTGAATTGGTTTTAAAGTGGAATTAGAAAATATTTTTACCATTAAATCCAGTAGTGGTCGTTGGAATTAATTTCACTTTGAAATCAGACTTAAACCAGTGTCAATCTTTTGATACTTATTGTTTCATAAAAACACGCTATTTGCTCTGACAGCGGGAATTAATTATTAAATTAATTAATGTGACTTATATGTTTTGAATTTTGTAAAATAGACTTCATTTTTGAATTCGTAATATCAAATATAGCTTAGGAGGAATTTTCGGTAATTTTCTGAAAAACTTCAATTTTTGATGAATAGTGAAACCACTAAGTGGTACTTATAAAAGCTGATTTTTCGTTTAAATGAAATTTTACCACTTATGTGTTTTGAATTTCAAAAATCCGACATACATGGTTGTCATTAAGAAGTAAAATTTGGTTCAATGGGATAAAAATAATTTTTTGGTGAATAGTAACTTATTAAGTTTTTAATCACGATTAGTGGTAATTAGTGTAGTTTAAGGTAATAATGATATTATAAGAATGTGAAAACACCATGACACTTGTCCTACACCTATTGGGAGAGTCATGGCCGACCAAGACAAGCCATGGGCCAACTTGGGGACCCCATGGAGCCACTTTAGTTGTAAAATGACAATAATATATTTTTATTTAATGTTAAAATTAAATTGACACAAAGATGAGTTGTTTTACTAAAACAGTTTTTAAGTGGGGTTACACAAGTCCAAATTTTGATTATAAATAGTCATTGGAAATATAAAAAGATTTCCTACATCATAGTAATTTTTTTATAATTTTTAGACATTAAATAAAATAAATTATTTATGACATAATAATGATGCAGCGATAACATCATTATTTGACGATTTAAATAAAATGGAAAGATAATGTAAAATCTTTGAACTACACATGTCCAAAACTTATTGTATGGGTGGATTTCGAACCTTTATAACCTTATCCACGAATTATATCAATGTGGGACCTTTTAAAACCGAAACACATTTTCAAATAAAGTAATATTTCCTTACTTTCCAAAAGTGCCCCTCCTCTCCTCTTATAAAAGGCCCCCACCTCTACCTCATTTCACACACTCCTCAAGCCTTTGGCTCGGCCAACCCCTGACCATTTACTCTCTCCACATCCCTATTCTCATCCTAGAGGATTCCCTTTGGGCAGAATCCTTTCAAAGGAATCCTTTTGGCTCAAATCAAAAGGAGTTACACTTTTAAAGGTAATTCATTCTCGCATGTTAATTTGTTTTATTTTGCTTCTCCAACCCCCTAAACTCTTTTTATTTTCTTATTTTGTAACAACACCAGTATCTTCAATATACTAGGATGTTGTTATAAGATTTATTCGAGCTACACTCTCACACAACTACATCAAATGGTTAAAGAACATACGGTTTCCGTGGATTGAGAAATTCTGCCTCCCGAAACGATGATTGTTCAATACTCATTTAACACCTTCAAAGGTGGCCATTATGATGCCACTATTTTTATATATGATATATAATATGTTTATGTTTTATTTATGCTTCTGTATTTTTCATTTTTGTCTTACCTTTATGGCTTCCATTATGGGTATACGTGATATCTTCATTTAAGGAAGTGCGGACTACCGCCCCCTCAAAGTGATTTGATTCATTAAATACCATATGTGGGATGTATAAAGGATGGAAATATGATATTATATATGATATTATACTGGAATTATAATATACCTTTATATCATTATTATTCCATTCTATAAAATACGAAATAGAAATGAAAGTAGCGTTCATGCGTACGTACGGCTTACCGTCTCCATGAACGGTGCATTTCACTTCTTACCTCCAAATGATTATGTAATGTTATAAATGCATGAATGTACTGAATATATATGACATATATTATATCTACATAATGAATACAATTCTTTATATAATAAACATTTGGCCACCCGAACAACATGTAATTGTAAGAAGTCCACTTTCGACTTAAGAACCAAATATCGACAAAACAATAATTATTAACTTAATGATTACATAGTGTTTATAACAAGGAAATAAGTGATATAAAAGGAATAATAAGCTTGAAAAAGGTTCTTAATAAAGTAGAAATTAACTCAAGTTTATTATTCAGGAGATTAAAGAACGATCGAGTCAAGTCGGACTCGAGGTAAGGGATCCTACACCTCTCTTTCTTTTTAAGTACACTCTTTTATGTCATTCCTTTTAAGCTCATATTTCTTATGATTGGGATGTTCTTTTATATTAATCCTACTGTACTTATTATGTTCATATGATGAGAGACCCTATTTCCTCTCATCAATCCATTTTGGAAGTTTTGAGTGGCGTCGTTAGGCTGCCGAGTTTTCGTAAGGGATTTTTCATCCCACTTTTGTTCCCGTGAGATTTATGCTACATTTGCCTCAAATCCCATTGAGTGGTGTATGTACTGCCCATTATTCTACTCTTTGTGTAATATACTTTCATTTATGAGTATTTACATCAATGATCTATTTTCCTTCTTCCATGGGGTGTATGTTTTGAAAGATACCCAAGTCGGTAAGGGAACCTTTCACCCTCCTCTTTTTTAAAAGACTTCTTTATTGGGTCTTTTAATTTACATATTTTTATGTTGGGATATGTTCTCATACATCCTTATTGATGTAAATTTTATGTCCAAGTGATGAGATACACTTTTTATCTCTCATCAACTGATTTTGATGTGATGCCGTTAGGCTCTCAAGGGAACTTCTTAACCCAATTTCGATTTCTTTGGGTTCAACTTGTAGTCATTGAATATGTCATCCATTGAATATGTGTGAATGACCTTTTATTGTTTTACACTTAATATCCACTTATATTGGGTGTATATATATTTGTCACACATATTTTTGAGATTTATTTGTCCTTAATTTAAGGATACCTTCTTTATAAGGGATTTCATCACATTTGACATTTCTATTGAGGGTTCATTGTTGTTATGCACCAATTCACTCTTATATGGTGTATATACTGTCCTTTGGAGTATTATATCATGAATCCTTTTATTCTCATGATATTATAAAGTTCTGACTAAATGTTATTCCTTGATTATTGTATTCAACTGTCTCTAATTTTGGTAAAACCCCTTTAACCAAAATATCGTTTTAAATGTTTTAATTATTTGTTCTTATTAATATCCATGTTTTCAAAATGGTTTTAAGGATTTATTTATATGGATATTAATGTTTTAATATGTTAAAAGCTTCAAGGTGGTATGGGACACTTTGATTCAAAAATATCTTTATTAAATGTTTTAAATGGTTTTGGAAATGGTTTCTTTTTGAATGGATTCATTATTTCAATATCCTAAAATGTTATATTGTGATTGAAATGTGGAACTGTTATGTTTCCTTTATTCATGTTTATGTGATACGATTATGTTATGGTTCTTGGGCATTGTTATGAAGAACGGGTGGTTCCGTGATAAACTAAGGGCGGGTGAGCCCGATATAGCTCTCCAATGCATTGGGTAACGCGAAGGAGTGAAACGTTAAGGTTTCTCCGAAGAGATTTAAGGAATATACTGTGATGGGTATTCCAAACGTAACCAAGAGGGTTACTCCCTACGTAAGAATGTTATGAATGCCTCAAGTTACCTTTATGTCTTATGTTTTCTATGATTTATTCATGATTTGATATGCCTATGTTTTATGGGTAAAGTATGATTTCATTCTTATGTATATATGAACTCATGTTTCCTTTCCATATTTTTATAACCCTTACTGAGCTTTTTATGCTCATCCCAAGTTTTTGAAATGATTTTCACAGGTCAAGGGAAAGGTACATGATGTGACGATAGTGTTAAGGATGTGCCAAGAAAGAATCCGTGTTTTATTTTAAATAGGTTTCCATTGATGGGAAGAATGAATATTGTCTTTTATGTAACCACCTTGTTTAAATGTGGAATGTAATGCAAGTTTCATGATCTAATTCTCTAAAACTCTAAACCCGAAAAGATCCTCAATGTGTAATCTTGTAATAACTCAAGTTTAAGTAAGGTTTAAGGCTGGGGCCTTATACTTTCCCACTAATAGTGTAACTAAAAAGCTTCATAATCAGTGAACCACTATCTATATGATAATTCATATTAAATCTAAATGAACAATGGTAGAGATTGACAATAGAGATTATGGGTTGTTGCAATATATTAACAATAATCAAGAAATGGATGGATACAAAACCTCGATCTCTAAAAACATGATAAATCTATATAATTTTCAAATGAAATATGTGAAAAGGAAATTAAATCTAATGTGTGAGGGTCTAAATGAGAAATTACCTAAAGGACATATCCAAAAATACCCTATATAAAGGTCATTCAAATACACCATATGTAAAGGTAATGGCCCCTTCACACATTTCACATAATAGTGAATAAAGGCTTCACATCAAGGGCATCCCACCACTATAGAAATTTAACAAGATAAAAGACTAGGCTACAAAAAATTTAAGAAGGTCATCATGTATGGGTAAACCCAAGACTACACAAGGGTATACCATAATAATCAAAGTATTTCTAAGGGTAAGGAAAACACCCCATAAGGGTATACATATTCAATGTAAATGTTAGGGGACCTCTATGTAAGGGTATGATTATAGATGTAAAAAACAAATAAGGGCCTTTATGAGACTCATATAAGGCTAAAATAGGAGAAGAATGGACTCACATAGGGGTGAAATCAACACTATGTAAATGTAAAAAACGTCCATATGATAATGAAAATAATCAAAAGAAGCATATTAAAATTGAATTTTTTAAATATAATATAAATAGGGGAAACCAAAAAATTAAATATCCACCTTATAAATAAAATTCAAATGAGATTTAATATGAAAAACTATCACATATTCTTTAGTAAAATAAATAGTGTACTGTAATTTATTAAAAAAATTATTTAAATGATTTTATTTTTGAAAAATGACTCAACGATATAATACTCTTTTTATAATACCAATATAAATTTTTAAAGGTAAGTTTAAATAATGAAATAAATGTAAGTATAAAATCATGTTCTTCTAAATAAACTCCCCCTTCGAATATGGATTTTGTAAAAAATCCCAGTTTCGAAAAAGAACAAACCGAATTTAAATTTTTATCCGTTGAACTATCTTTTTTCCATATATTATGATTTATAAAAGAAATATTTAAGAACTTATGAAAATATATAGTAAAACATGAGAAATAAATTGAAAAAACGATATCATTAATCACTATTATGAAAATAGAATACAAAAGAAAATTGAAAATTTATTTTTAGAAATATCAATCCACTTCTTATGAACTTCATTCTTTTTCTCTAACTCATAAATTTTTTTTATCTCTTCTACATTTTTTACAAATATTAAAAAATTTATGCAATGTTTTTATTCAAATGTTCATGTTTTATACAATGATTTCAAACAATTCAAAACCAACCTCTATAATTTTATAAATTCTTCATCAGTTCATTGAGCAATAAAAAATCAAGATAATAATATTCTCTAAGTTTTTTGATGTCTTATCTCATTCAAATATAACCATCCTAGATAGAAATTTGGATATTATCATCTTTAATATTCTATATAAAATCTTGGGGTTATCCGATTATGCTTATCTCTATTTTCTTTTATGGATTAACTTCTACAACTACTATCGTTTCATTAACATAACTCATCTATAAAGTTTATTTTTTTCATTTTAGTCTATTTTAGAAAGTAAACTAGTCCAGAATGACTCATCTTGAGTTTCTAACGTTTCTTTCAAAACTCTCATCAATATTCAATCAAGCCTTGCCATTATTATTTGAGTTTTTTTAGTTTCATTTTTTGGTTATTTGTGACATGATTCATTTATACATGATTATTATGACAATTCATCTTTGTTCATTTCAAATGTTTATTTTACAATATTAACTATCAAAATACCCTTCTCAACTTTATATTCCATTTCATTCTTCTTCTCAATTAATTAATTTCAATATTTTACTCTAAATATTCTAAAAATATTTTTTTAATGATTTTTCATCTACATTATAATTATATTTATTCAAAATATATTAGAGGTAATAAAATAAAATATATATTGTTTCGATTTAGTTCATGATTATTAAAAATATAAACATAATGATACCAAATTTTTACTATTAGGCTTCGATGTAATATTCTGTTCTTCAAAATATTTATCATTTTCTGCTTTTTCAATCAATGTATGATAAAAAGAATCAAAGGAATCCTGAACATATACTTCCTTAACTATTATTTTACTTATTATAAATGGTACGAGAGAATTTTCTATCATTTTATTTGGTAATTAAACATTATATTCTCATTGATAACCTATTTTTATTAATTGTTAGATGGATCAAGGTCCCTTTCTCTTTGAAGATTTCACATTCTCCTACAATTTTTATAAATATTTCATTATGTAAAAATGTTACTCTATTATTTTATTCTTATATTTTAATATTCACATAATAAATTTTTCCATTATTTTTAAAAAAATATAAATTCAATCAACATTATAATTCTTATTTTTTATATATCATTTCTATTATGAGGTTCTTATTTTTTTTAATATCTTCCATTTATTCAATATGAATTGAAATATACTTTATAATTTTTCATTTTGTTACTCCACTTGTTTCTAGAAATATTACATTATTTTATATGGTTTCCTCAAAAACCCAATCATCACCTGCCTTTCAAGAATAATGATGATTCAAAACCATTTGTTTAATTCCATTAATTTCTCAATTTTCTACTCCTTTGGTGATTCCATATTTTTCAATTGAAACAATTTCCTGATAGATTTAGTCATATATTTTAAAAACTGAACCTATGTTTTCCCATCATCTAAAAAGGAAAGGTTTATAGATTTTGGTTCCCTTAGAAACTCCCTTACATTTTACTCTTATAGAATGCCCCTTTATTGGACATGAAGCAGTATTTTAGCTTTCATATCAATGATCCTTTTCTCATTTAGATTAAATTTTATGTTTATCATGGTTATGGGTTTAGTGATAAATAGATTATTCTTCAACTTAAATGGATCTCCAAAAATATCCCATATGCCATATTTTACCATCTTGAAAGTTATTCTGTTTAGGATTCATCCATATTATGGAATCATAACATTCAAATTACTAGATAAAATTATATCAATATAATCCCATATAAATTTAATGATATTTATTGGTGTCACTACACATAATAAATCCAATATGTACAAATATTTTACCTGTATGGTGTCTTTGTCTCACTTTCATGGTAGTGATAATTGTCAGATCATTATAAGATGATTTATTACTCAAATTTAAGATTAATCATCTTATTTAGTACGCTATTTTATAGAAAAAATATAATTATTATTTTTCCATTTTTAATGGTGAAAAATTTTCCTAAATATTATGCGAAATAGGTAGGGACTCTTTTATTGTCCTAAATCTGACCATTTATGCAAACCAAAACAAATTCATAGTGGATTTAGGACCTTCTATTGAGAATCAACTGATATTTTCTCCATAAAATATTTTGTATGACATGGTTTGTTAAAATAAGTGAAACATTTAACTATAAAATGTGTTGTGGATTGTGTTATAGGGTGTTATGCTTTTAAATACTCAAGGGATTATTAATTTTAGAGACGTTTTCAGAGAAAATAAAAAATTTAAATTGTTTAAAAGGGGTGTTGTTATTTAAAACCAAATTGAAAATAAATTTTATTTAAGACTAGTTATAGGATAAATAAAAAGATTCAATCATCAATGGGAATTTAAAACGTATTCCAAAATTAAATATGTAACTGATAGGCAAAAAATCTCATGAAATAGTATACTCAAGTCGACATAAGGGTAGAGGGGACTTGCATAAGGGTAAAACAAGAGAGATAATACTCACATAAGGTTAGATCGAGAATTTCATAAGGGAAAATATAGAAGAAAGTATGATATATAAGGGTACCCAAAACTTACATATGGTTATATAGAACATACAAAAGGCTAAATTAAGGAATCCAAAACCCATAATGGTAAAGGAAAAGAACTGGTGACTTACATGAGTGTAAAAGAAATGTAAATATTGGTCAATAATAAATACCAGAAGAGGTGGAAACCAAGGAAACCAAGAAATCGAAATCATCATTTAATTAAAAATATAGAAGTGGGAACCCATGTAAATAAATCATACCATTGTAATTAATTATAGATGATATATAATATGTAACATATTCACACTCTATAACTTGAAAAATAAAACCTTAAACCCCATGATGATTATGAACCACCTAAATTATCATCAATGTTGGAATATCATACTAAATATAAATCACCAACATGGAGAAATAGAAAAAAGACCTTACTTATACTATCAGTTCAATTGTCCCTGACCTGCATCTACATGGCACATGCAACCAAAATTGAATAATATCCTAAAACCACTTAAAATGATGATAATTTAAACAACTCTAAACTACTTGTTTTATAAATTTCTATACCTTCACATACCTAAGTCATTATTTGATATGCTGGAATCGAGGAACTGAAGAAAAAAAATCACACGCCGACGTAGCACCACAAAATAGATAATTTTTTTTTGTAGAACACCAATACATAGAGAAGAATCTATAATCATAAGAAATAGAAAAAATAAAACTCATAGAAATAAAAAAGAATGAAACATAAGAAACTAGTGCAATCATAAAATCGACAACAAAAGAAAGAAACATAGAGAGAACATAATATAAAAATAAAACACTAAAAAATTCCCTATATCAACCCACAAAACCGAAGGAGCAAAAATCCTATGAGCGATCAATAATATCCACCCATGGAGATCACTCTCCCAATATTTGGCTAATATGAGAGGTACCTCAACAACATTGAACCACTGAAAAACCAATGCATTCCCAAGGAAATAATAGAGAACAATACAACCATAAGAAACACTTGTTATCTAAGCTAAATAATATATTAACCAAGAAAAAAGTAATATCATTCTATCTTCCTAGTAACACAATTTTTCTAATTACTAGGAACCTATACCAGGCCACTAAAGATATCCTAGTAGAACCGACATGAATACCAATCTTCACCAAACCAATTCACATGAAACATCCACTATAAACACTACCTAGGACTAATCTCCACTCGCAATAGGTCAAAACATAAGACACTAGCCTTATCCAGGACACAAACTAGAGGAACTAACCCATGATAATTACCAAATCACTATCCTATGGAAAATAGAAATAACCATATGAGATAAAGGAAACCAACTGAACCTACCACTAACCGCACTAGTAAAAAAGATACTCTTACCCAAGAAAACCTCACATAAACCCATCCAATCGAAGAACCTAATATTGAAACTAGATTACTCAAATATGCCTAAGGTCTCCACTAGAGAATACAAATAGGGATATATCAAGGGAATAAATATTCCACAACATATTTTAAAATTATAACCATAGAGAGAAAATAACCTAACTGAACAAAATTAAACAAGTAGTAATGTAGAATAAACTAGAAAATAAATTAACAAAATGAACAAGTCAATTTAAAATTTTAAATAAGAAAATTAATACCAAGAATTGGATTTGATACCACTTTGATTCAGGTAGTATTTTGGGTCAATATGTATTCAACATCTAAAGAGAATAATGATTTTAGATATGGGTTTTGAGAAACTCAGAATATGAATTGGTTTTAAAGGGTAATTATTATTTAAAACCAAAGAGAATAGATTTTTTATTTTAGCCTAGTTATTGGAGAAAAAAATTTCAAACAATAAAGGAAATGTAAAACAAATTTCAGAACTAAATATGAAATACAGATACAACAATTTATACACAAGGGTAATATTAGGGAAACATAAGGGTATAAGAAACTTATATAAGGGTAAACCAAGATATCCAAAACCCATGTAAGCATAGATTAGAACTTATGTAAGGGTGAAGAAAGAAATAAATAGGGATACATAAGGGTACATAAATTATATGTAAGGGTACATAGAACTTATGTAAGGGTAATAAAAGAAAACCAAAATGAATTTATTGGTAAATAAAAAGAATAGAATGATCACATTGGGGTAAAACCAAGATTTATAAAGGTTAATAAAAACAAAATAAGATTAAGAAATAAAGGAAACTAGGAATATTAAGTCAATATTTAATTATTAATAAAAAAGGTGAAATCCAAGACAAAAATGAATATACCTTCTTCTAATGTAGAGTTAATCCTTTCTATATTTAAGTTGGGTGATCTATTTGTGAAGAGAAATGTGATTTCTATACCAGACCTAATCCATCAATCATTAACTAAAAATCACCTTGGAAGTGAGTTACAAAATATACAAAAGAAACTCTAGGTTTTTTAGACAATTTTAATGTTTGATGATTTCATAAATATAAATGGAATGATCATAGAATATCTTGTAATGATTTTATATGATTTCAATAAGGTGAAATGAGGAGGGGTAAACATACATACATACATACATACATACATACATACATACATACATACATACATACATACATACATACATACATACACACATACATACAAACAAACATACATATATACATACATACTTACATACATACATACATACATACATACATACATACATACATACATACATACATACCTATATATATATATATATATGAATGAAAAAAAAATGAATATTTTTTATCATAACATTCATGGATGGTCTAATATTTTTCACACCCTTGAATATGAATAATTTATTCCATTGAAAAATTAAACATGAACATCAGGGTACGACATTTCTCTTTGATGTTTCAAATTCTGAGAATATCAACTTGATAAAATAGAATGAAAATAATTAAGTTATTGATATATCATTAAAGAATCTAATTGTTGTAAGAAAAATATGTTCTTCTAGAATAGTTCTTATGAAAAACTTGTATATGAATTTGTGATTCTAGATGATATAAATAGAGTTTCTATTTTTTTAAATTCATGTTGATTATTTAACACTATAGATTGATACACCACACATACCAATTATTTGACCTTGTGTGTTGTCTCCAGAAATTATATTTACACCAATATATTTTTTATGTTATGAATATTTAACATATCTCTAGTTATGTTTTGATGTAAACCTTTTTCTACAATCCAAATATTATGGCAACTAAATCATAAAAGTTTCTCCCAAAATGTATGAAACTAAAAGTTTGGTAACAAAAATTATTTGGATATAAATATATTGAAAAAACCTTAGGTTCCCATATATACCCCACTATAAAATGTTTAATAAATAAATGTTTTTTATAAATATGATCATTAACATTACCTTCTTCAAAATATCTATAATTTTATCATATTTCAATCTACATTGAAGAAAAAATAATAGAAATCCATCTAGAAGAAAAATATTTTTAGATAGAACCATTTAAATCGATGATATTGGAGCACTAATATCTTTCACCATTTTTTATTTGATCAGAAGATTATAATAAGAAATTTATACCAAGAAACTTATTCATTTGTGTGTGATCAATAATAGAATGATTATAATATTAAAATTAATTACTTTATAATGAATAATAACAAACTGATACACTAAGATCAATCCGAAATTATATTAAAATGAATGTGCATTCAATCATAGGGGATCTGTTCAGTAGAATAACTATTTTTATAACATCTCATTATCACTATGGCCTTGTGTCCTGGTCCTCTATTTATAGAATTCATTTGTAAATACTTTTTTGAGAATATTAGTGGGTTAGTTATCAGTTTAATGAATTCAAATTAACATAAAAAACATAATCAATTTATAATTTAATTTGTTAATATATTTTTGTGATGTTTTGGACTAGATATGGTTCAGAATGAAACAAATTCAGAATAACGAGGATTTATAAAGATAATTTATATAAAAACAGTAACATAAAAAATTCAATAAAAATTTTGTAAAATAAAGAGTGTATTGTAATTTATCAAAATAAATATTCATAAGAATCTATATTATGAAAAATGGATCAAAACATAAATGATCCCTTAATAGAGATGTTTCATATCTAAATATCATAATCAAAGATGTTGATCTATCCATGAATTCTAAATAACATCATCATTTTCCATGTGTTAAATCATTAAATCATGATCCAATGTTATCTAGTAAGATACTAATATATCTTAATCAAAGTCCCTCAATATTATCTAAAATTACAGGACATTAATTTATTGATATTATTGATTTAACCAAATCATAGTGTGATGTTATGTATCATGACACAATCATAAGTCAAAACTATATCAAAAAATTTCAGACCCAACCTCATAAGTTTTCCTTTTAAAATACTCTATAGAATCATTTAGTTCCACACACATCTCACAACCATAATTATTTTACAATTCTGATTATGATATAACCCTTAATTCCAATGACAACTCAATTTTTCGAAGTCTTCATATTCTCGATTGCAATCCTTAGTTATTACATGATATGTTGATGCTTGAATAACTTCCTTGAATGGAAAATTTTGTACTCCAAACTCAAATCTCCTTTGTTTTTCATGATATATACGTAATATTAAAATTATTATTCTTTATAAAGTCTTCACAATGAAAATAATGTGATGGTGCAGTTTGATTCTCACGTTAGACTAAATTTTACTTTTGTTACAGCTTATTATGGTGTAATGGAGGAGTTTTTTTAATTGGATTTATTTCCTTAAAAATGGATAAGGTTTTATATATTTTGAAAAAGGGTTGAAGGAGGGAGTGAACCCTATTCACACTTTTGTAATTGGCCAAGAAGTGTGATTGAGGTTTAGGCATTATTTTTAATGAAATGAACGGCGCTCATGCCTCCTTTTGCAAAAACTTATAAATTAATCCCCATCTATTTATTTTATTCTAGACTAATATTTTATAGTAATTCATTGTCGGATCTCTTTCTCAACATATAAATTCCTATCTTTTAATATGATAAAATTTATATTAAAAAATTTTAGTTTTCTAAATTATCTATTTATTTTTTATGTATGATATATATATTTTTTGAATTTAGGAATTATTTTTCTTAATATGAATTAATTTATATATTAAATATTAACCTTTCTACGATTTAATTTATTTTAAATTATTTATAAAATATAACAATGGTATTTGAATTTTTATTAATTTTATGTATAAAATAAAATAATTTATATTTAGGGAAATATCATTGTTTTGATAAATGTATATATTTGTAATTTAAATTTTGAATAATTAGATTTAAATATATTTATATGTATAGATTTAATTATATTATATATTTAATGTAATATAAATTTGAAATATAATATTCTATATATAGATAAATAAAGGGAATCATTCTAAATATTTTATAAAATTTTATTATTAATAGTTATATACAAAAAATATTATTAACTTTTTATTAATATAAATATGTATATATGTAATATTAATTAAAATATTTAAATTTATTTAGAAATTCAATATATTATTCTATATGTATATATATATGTTTAAGTAATATTATTTTTGTTAACGAAACTAAATAAACTTATTATGAATCATAAATTTTAAATTATATTGATTTTAAATAATCATGATTCTGAGTAATTATGTTTAAAATATAATTATTTAAAATTTTGAAAGTTTACAAAAATATAAATATACTTTCCTAATTTTATTTAATTGAAATTAACAAATGTTTACAATATTTTATAGGTTATTTAAGTGAAAAGTGTATTAATTCTGTTAATTAAATTTTAAAAAAATACTATTAATAATATTTTGAGTAGTTATGTATCAAATAATAATATTTTTATTTCATAAACTAAATTTTCATAAAAAAATATATACAATTATAATTTAAAATATTAAGAAATATAGTTGAATTTATTAATATGTATATATAATTATAATTGATTAAAAATTAAAAAAATGTACAATGTAATATCAGATATATAGATAAATAAAAGAATTCTAGTTACTTATTTTTTAATAAATATTAGAAATAATCATTACACAAAAACATATATATGAAAAATTAAATGAGAAAATTAATATCATTACTAAAATACAATATGTTATATTATTTTAATATAATATTTGAAAAATTATATTAGGCATATTTAAAAGACATCATTAAATAAAAAAACGCACACACACACACACACACATATATATATATTTAAAAAGTTGTTATATAAATAGATGTATATATATATATGTATATATTATTTATTATATATAGTAATCTGTAACACTACAACATGTATAAAATAATAAGTATACTAAAAAACCTGTAATGAGTATTTTGTGTTTAAAAATTTTGAGATGAATGCCCATTGTATGATTTAAATTACATGTCATATTTTTGTGTATGAAGTTATATAATTTTTAATAATTGAATTTTGGTTTCTTCATTAATGAACTGCATGTTTTTCCTCTTTAAAAGTATATAAGGATCTATGGGTTGTTTTAAAAATTATATTTATCCTAAAACCCTAAACCTATTTTATTTCATGTGATTAAGAAAGTAATAAAAGACCGTTTAACAAGAGTTGTTTTTGTTTGATGTAAGATTTTTACACCATGATATAAAAGATACTGGTGGTCGCTAAAATCTGATATAATAGAGGCCCAAAATGTTCCCCCCTATGTTTTCATTGGTTTATTAGACAATGATAAACCAATCCATATAAAAAGTATAAATTTCAAGTCAAAATTATTTAATAATAACTAATTAAAACATATTAAACATTTGTGGATTTAGTATAATGATATATAATATTTTATTAAATTTTCATTCTAGGTAATCATGTTTTCATCAATTGGCATCAATGATGAGGTAATTTATATCAATCATTATTTTAGATATTTTTTCCCAATTGAAATAGTGTAAAATCTTTAGGAATGTTTGAATATGAATAGATGTATATATAATGATATTTATAATTTATTTTATATTATTTTATGTAATGTTATAAAATATAGAAATTAATTATTATCCCCAAAAAACATGTTATGATTATTCTATATTGAATGGTCATAAGATAACCAAAAAATGTATAATTTAAGTTTCATGTTATATTTTTTCTGTAGACATATAATTTTTAATAATTGACTGATCTTAAGATGAATGACCAATGTATGATGGAAGCTTCATGTTATATTTCATTTTTATGTGGTTATGTAATTTATATTAATTAAATTTTCTTTTACTTGATGATGAAATATGTGTCATCCATCTATATAAGTATGTATGTAACCACAATTCATTTTAAAAAATTTCATGTATCCCAAACACCTAGACCTCCTCACTTGCATGTGACTAACATTATAATATAACGGTGTTCGAAAAGTGCCACTATTGTTTGATGATGTATTTTTACACCATGACTAAAATGAGATTGGAAGTTAATGAAATATTAGAAAATAGAGGCTTCATGTGTCCCCCCTTAGGGGTTTTTTGGTTATGAAATAATTATTAACCAATCCATATAAATTGATTCAGGATGAAGTCACAATTATTTAATCAAATAAAATTAAAACAGGTTAAAATTTTGATAAGTTATTAAATATATATAATATTTTATTGAAAAAAAAATCTATCTAAACATGTCTATGTCAATATACTGTAAGGTTGATATTATTTTTAACTATTTAAGTTTTAGATATAGTTTTCCACCTTTAAGAGTGGAAAAATTTCATGAATTTTTGACATTGGATGATGTTTGTAGGAATATTCATAGTTAATTTAAAACTATGGTTTGATCAAGTAATTACTTAAATTACATATCAATATTCTCAATATGTTAATAATCAATAGAATATTGAGTATCCTCTGCTCGATGAGGAGGATTGGGAGGATGAATCATCGTTTGTTTAGGAAATAGTTATGTAATGGTTTAATGGAATTATATGTGGTAATTTCTATTATTGATAAGATGAGGCCGACTACTACAGAGCCTTGTTGTGGGATATCTTTTGATGTTGGTCCTTTAAAATATTCTCATTCATTGTCTTCTTATATAACTGTGGTAAAAAAAATTATGATGGAGATGACCATAATATGTAAAGAACAATAGTAGAAATCCCAATTGATACTCTATATTAAATGAGCGGGACTTTATCTGATGAGTATGTTTTTGAAGATGAAACAAGGGATAATATAGGTGAGGATGATGTGGGGAATGAATATTCTAAGGTTTATTTGATAGATATACAATAATAAGTCTGTGTTAATCGTCCTATATTAATAACTTCAATATTAAAGGGAATTTTTGATCTCCAACATTTCTATTGGGGGATTATTTATAAAAACAATGGAAAAACCTGTAGTAATAGGTAACAGATATTGATCAACTGATCTCACCAAATATGTTGGACATGATACTGAAACTAAAATTTCCATGAAAAATGTGCCGAATAAGTACCATATAGGGAGGCATTTTATATTTTTCATTGAAATGTCAATGAATTGAAAAAAACAGTTGGTGTAAAAATATGACCCAGAATATAAATTTTGAATCCAGGAAATATATGATAAATTTTTTCAAATTGGAATATAAATATGTTATAAGGCCCACATACCTATATACATCCAAGCATATTACAGGATGAAAATCCATATCATTCAAAATTTATATAGACAGTTATTATAGAGGTGATATGAATTTTGTTAATATATTATCATTTCCCTTTTCCAGGACCAAATACAATAGTTGTTCAAATAAAATATATCCTTTGAAAACTCTTGAAATATAATAAAAAATTAAATTTTGAAAGCCTACGATAATATAGATGAATCATATCCAATATTTCCTCATAGAATAAGATTATTATATATCAAAAATCATGTTATTTATTATCTAGACACTATTGAGTATTTCTCCCTAGATCATCAAGTTTCTCAGACAAAGGTAATGATTTATATGCTATTTTGTGAATTCATTCCAGGTATCTCTTTTATTACTTATAGTAAAAAATTCATTCAAGTAAATTGAACTATTAATTATGGAAAGTATATATGTTTTCTACTTACTTTTTCCACAAGATATTTTAATCATGATCCACTATCAACTACATTTTAGATTATTGAAAAGAATAATTTTGAATCATATAGTTGGGGTTTGGTCGTTATATTAATTCATGTTACACAAAGACAATGGGTATGTTTGATATCTAATAATTATCAATCAATTATAGAGTTCATTAATAGTAATGGATTTTCATGGAGAGAACTAAATTCTAATCCTCAATATGTCATCATACATATTTCAAATCATGTTTATAAGTGTTTCAGAGATAAGAAAAATTAAGAAAGCAATCCTAAAGACCAATTTGATTTTTTAAACATATATTTTTTGTAAAAAACATTAATATCCTTTTAAATAAATTATTATCTTTGGGTTTTAGTAAACGATACCCAATATGGAATTTTTGATCAGTCACATGAAAAATCCAAAGGGATAATAATTATGTATATGATTATATGATATAGATTTCAAATGATAAATGTTAATTAGCATTTGATGGTGGCATGTGATATGTTCAAATGACCACTAATATTCTAGAATGAATAAATGGGCTCTTCAAGGGTGTTCATAAACTACTAATAATATGTTTAATATATGATACATTTTATTGATGTGTGAGGTAATTTATTGAATGCTCCTACAAGTACTTTCATAGGATACAACATAGATTTTTTTTGAATTCCCAAAGAGACATTCATAAGATACTATAGGATGCATCATCATTTATTGTTCAATACATTGACCATGTCGGGAACCATTTTGAGGAAATAGAGTACCATGACCCAATCACTGAAAATAATAGTTGTGTGCTAGTGGGATTACTTGAAAGCATGTACAGTGATTTCAATTATTTATAGGATTTTACATATTGCTATATACATGAAATGGTAGATTTTTCATTATTAAACTTATCATGGGAATCCTACGTAGACTTGTTGTATGATGTGATCACTCTGGTTGACAATTATAGTTCATCTCGAATATATTTTAATGAATTTAATACATTGACCTTTTTTTTAATCATCTGAATGTGGTCCCTGATATTATCTAGTTGTACCCTTGGAGATGTAAAAATTATACTCATAACAGAAATGAGATGGACTGGCCTTGTGAATACAGAGTGGGATAATGATGCAATATTTGTCACATAGAGGGGAATAATCATAAAAACCATCCAAAAGTGTCAGAAATGGGCTCCATTTCATTTAATGTTTGATAAATTATATGAATTTTATCATTAATATAGAAAATATTTTATTATTAAAGATTTTAAATTTATGGATTCTTTTATTTATTGATTTTTCATGTTGGGATTATTTTATTTTAGGCTTTAATCAACATTATTTATTTTGATATTTCAATTATTTAAAAATTAAAAACATAATGGAAATGATTAATAAGTTGTTAGATATATAAATTAATTTTCTTCAAATATATCCTTGAAATCACTTGTTTCATCCTCAATAATATTATCTAGAAGGTTTCTATTTGTGTGAGAAAATAGAGTGTCTTTGATTTTTCTAAAAAACGTGTTAGCATAAAGAATATCCACTCCCCTTATAACATTGTTATTCATGTATATCATGTATTCACATGATAAATGAGGCATCTTCATCATGATAGGAAAATGTTGAATTAGTTTAAAATAAATTAATAATCATTATAAATCATTAAAATAATAAATTGATTGAATAATTCACCAAAATTAGTCATATCGATGTTATTAAATAATTATTAACCATAATGTTTAATTATGAATGCTAATTATATATCTCATTTTTAGTTTGGTAGTTTTTTTTAAATATTTTACAAATTGTATAAAATTGAATGTAAAAAGTAACAATGATATCAAATCAATAGATAATGGGTCTTCCATTACTCACATTCTAGGATAGACATGTTTCATGTCTATTCATAAAGCGGTTTCATGTTTCTATTCTGAGTATATGATTGCATCATCATTTACAACATGTTGCAACACCTCTTTTCATCATCCTCATCTTAATCGTGTTGGGTTTTACGATGTAGTGATGTGTTACATTACCTCAATCTACCATCAATGCATTATTTCCCTAGTCAAAAGAGATATAGTCTATAAACACATACATTTTATTTTTAAAGGGACTGATTAAAAATACTATTGAGGACATGTCCATTTTTTTGAGACTCTCCATAGAGGGTGAGATTATGATGGTTGAGATGATGTAGATTTGTTTTATTTAGTTCCTAGATTACTAGGCATTGAAGTCTGGGATGTTTGAAGGTATTTCATCAATAGTTTACTAAGAATTCCCTAAATAGATGAGAACTTCTCCCATCTAGATGATGATACTGATGAGATGACCATTATAATATTTTTACATGCATACATTCTAACACTTATTAATGGACTAATTTTCACTAATCATTCTAGTACATTTTTAACTTGATGTATTTACAATTAAATGAGGACCTAGAATATGCAGGGATATATAATTATGGGTATCTACGTCTTTCTAATATATATAGAGTGCTATATAGTTCATGTTGCATTGGTAAGATATATATTACATGATGTTTTATTTTATCTAGTTGTGGAAATGAGAGTTCATCCCTCACTTAGACACATATTCCCACACACCATTGCATGTGGAGATTTTATGGGAGTCCCCACTTGGATGATGGAATGTAATTCCTTCCTTCATTTGTGAAAACAAAATACATAAATTATTATTATGAAATATAATTATAAAAATACTATCTATAGGCAGATTTAGGTACATTGTTATTCAAATACCACCAGATATGATGTCCATGCTTACTGACTTATGTATCAGAGTATTAGATTGGATTAAATGCATAAATATTAAATATATAGTTAAATTATTTTATGTATTTTACATGAATTTATTTACTAATTTATTATTTATTTTTTATATTTAAGGTTTTATAGATCCCATATATTAACCCATTAACCAAATTCTCCCACATTAATGTGTGACAATGCTTGATATCATATCATGCATCATACCTATGATTCACGTTCATATTTTTGAGTGATATCATATTGATAGAATATGAGGCAGTTCAACTTCTATTATCCCATTCCCACACCGTCCATTTAGTTTTATTCACTTAATTCATTGAATAAGTTAGGGATGTGATACTTTGATTAGATATGATATCATGAATGCTATTTTGAGATGTTATAAATACATCACAAGTCCCAATAAAAAAGGAAATACAAATTATGCATGGATCTATTAGATAACTTAGATTATTGGTCTTGGTATCACATGTACACATTGATATATCTTATATGATATAAAAAAGTATAAAATTAGTTGATAATAATTCTTCCTTATAATTTTGAATACTTGTTTTATTAATTTTATGTAACTAAATAATTTTTTATATGATATTCACATAACACACCTCATTCACATCTTTGATCCTATAGAGGGAGGTGTAATTGGCCAGACCCATTCTCATAGTGCAATAAAAAAGTTACTTCTTCCCATGGATGAGATTTATCATGGGATTTTTTAGATGGTTCAGGTGATACTGAGGAAGATGAGCCTGATATAGATATTACTAACAGTGATGATCCTTTTATGGATACAACTCATAAAGATGTTGAATAGGAGGAGGATTTTCGTCATGATCATCCAGATTCTCCTTCACTTCCTATTACATTTGAGCCCTATCTACAGCAACATCATGAGGCACAAACACATATATAGGAATAAGAAAAACTACAACCATAGCCATGGGTTATTCATCCAGATGGACCTGACGTGTCTATTACTGATTATTCTATGAAATCTGTTAGTGTGTTTGATTTTTCTGTAGTGATATAGGATAATTGGGCTATGCTGCGGTGTTTAGTTTCCTATAATTCATAGATACCCACAATATATCAATAATCTTATTCACATGTTGGAGAGAGTTTCAATCGATCACCACTTTCCTTATAGTTATGACATAGTACAGGGGATGAGATTATAGATCTGGTTCTTCTCACATAAAAAGATGTGATTGTAGGTACCAAATATGTTATATCATATTTGTATATGTTATAGAATAGACATTGGTAGACACGGTGTGGACACATTGTCTATAAACCTAGCTATGGCACAAAGGAGCACCCATGGTAACAATGCAGATTAGATAGATATATGTTCTGTGTTTTTAAATCCATATTTGTACATTATTTTGTGACCTCTTAATATACTATATCTTTTTTACATAAGAAAAATTGTTATAATTAGAAATTAATACAAATGTTTATGGACAATCAAGAGACAGTGATACAAATAATTACATTGGTAATATTTTTAATTTCTATTTATTAATTCTATTATTACCTATTTTTTATTATTAATATCCATATTATGTATAATAAATAATCAAATTAATTTTATTATTAAATACTAATAATATTATTAATTATTAATTATATTATTAATATTAATATTAATAATTAATATTATATTACATTTTTATATGTAATTAATTAATAATACATACCATAATATATCATAAATAATATAATTATCAACTAGTCAATATATTTTTCAATACAAATTATTTTAATTTTTTTATTAAATAAAAAATATTAGTTATCATGCTATTAATTATATTAATAAAATAATAATATAATATTAATTAATAATAAATAACACAAATGACAATTAATAAATATATTAACTATTAATAAATTACTTATATTAACAAACATGTCAAAAAAATTATAAATATTAAATACTATACTATTATTTTTATGAATAACATAATAATATATTATTAATTAATTTTTTTAATTAAATTGATAATTAATAAATATACTACCTATTAATAAATTAAAAATTATTATATGAACCAAAAAATTTATAAATATTTATAAATATATTAATCACTTTAACTAATTATTAAGTGATAATATATTATATTTTATATAAACTATTAATTTTTGTTTCAGTAATTCAATTATAAATAATTATTAAAAAATATTTATATTTGTTATATATTAGTAATTATTTATTAAAATAAACTATTAGATGATATTATATAAAAAATTAAAAATAATCAGGTGCTCTGATCCACATTCAGGACACCTCCCGTGCAATAGTAAGAGTGAGTGCCATTCACACTTCCAATCTAAAGAGAGAAGCATGAATGATGTTCATGATTTTTTATACCCCCTTTTTAATAATTATAAAACCATCTCACATGTGATAAAAAATATAATGATTAAAAGAAGAAAAACCACGTTTCCTTATAATGAAAAAATGACACACTAGGATCACCATAAAACTAAAAAAAATGAAAATTCAATCAATCAACGAAGTTGTGATAAAAATATTAGACTTTTTTCTAACAAAACATCAGCCCTATAGACTCACTACTAAAAAACCTATGACAAATAGTTGTATCCTTTATCAGCGCTAGATAAAAGTGCTGATAAAGTTAGACTTTTTCAGTGCTAAAAATAGTGTCAATCAAGGTAACCCTTCAACAAAACTTTTATAAAGCATTGATAAAGGGTAAATTTCATTAAAATAATGTATATCATTAATAATTATATATTGATATAAAAATATGTTTATATTGACAAAAATATTAAATATTATTTTAAATATGATTTATATATGACAAAAAATTCATTTTAACTTGATATATAAGATATTAAGTAAAAAATGGCACATGAAATAAAAACTATACGTATATATATAATTTTTATAAATATTATTTATATAATAATAAAAATTATTATAAATTATATAAGTTAATATTCCATCTATTTAGTGAAAAAGATTTTATTAATTTAATTTATTTTATTTTACTACTTAATATATTTTATTTTATCAACGACACCTTTTTTTTAAATTGACATATATATAAAATAATAAATATTTAAATATTAATTTAAAAATCTGGATAAATATGTTACACTTAATATGTTTGAAAATGATTTCACAGGTATACTTATACAAAAATAATTGGATTATATAGATAGAAACATAAACAAATTATTTAAATTGTTATTATTAACATTTAATATTTTTATTTTTTAATATTTTGTTTTTAATATTTAATAAAATAAGTTTTTTAATGGTTATATAATCTTTATTTTATATATTTATTTTTAATATAT
This sequence comes from Viscum album, assembly GCA_963277665.1. Lineage (NCBI taxonomy): Eukaryota > Viridiplantae > Streptophyta > Magnoliopsida > Santalales > Viscaceae > Viscum > Viscum album. The sequence goes on from OY728158.1 coordinate 392,465,476, forward strand.
AAAATTTATTAATATTTAATATATATATATATATTAAAATATGTATATTTTTATTACTACTTATTTCAATAATTTTTTTTATATTTTCGTAATTTATTCATCTTTATTTTTTATTTTATTTTTGATATTTTATAATTTTTTTTAATTTTTAATATTTATTAATATTTATTGATTAAAATTTACTATTTTTAATACATTTATAATTTACATAATTAATATATATTAATTTCATATTCATTTTTTGATATTATTTTAATCTATTCAACTTTGAATTAAATTTCACTCATTTTCAACATGAATTCAGTGAATATTATTTATCCATTAATAATGTAATGTATTTTTTTTCAATATCTTTTTTTTTATATTTTACATATTTCTTCGTTTAATATTTTTTTGCTAATTTATTCATTTTTAATGTTTTTATACATAATTATTCATTAATATATTTAATATTTTTAACAAAGAAATATAGTCATATATGTATATATACACTAAAATGTTCAAGATTGAGCATGATGAGTCCTAAAATTTTTTAATAAAAAAACAGAGAGGATACAAATAGGTTGCAATGTGAGTCAGGTCTACCCTTACATAATTTTTAAATAGAAAATAAATTATCCTTTTTCTTGGTTGGCCTCCCCTTCCTTAAGATGCTGTGTGCCAACCTCTCCTCCAATGGGATGGTTATCGACAGGTCGACCAAACTATATCGAAAGTCACTTCATCATCCCCTTTATAATTTCTATGTTCCTTAAAAGATCCTCTAGATTATCTAGGATCTTTTAGAGAACATTGAGATTCTCTAGGATCTTTTAGGGATCCTAACTATTGCTCTAATCCCTCATCATGGCCTTTGGATTCAGTTTTCCCATGCCCATCATGAAATCTTTGCAAGGTGCAACCTTATGACCCTCCCTCAATGACTTCCCATCGAATTATTTTGAAGGAATATCCCCTTTAAAGTATTTAAGAGCTTTCATTCTTTCAATTTTGGACACTCCATACATCAATGGGGTTGGGATACCCTGTATTGAATTTTTAAAAATAGAATCAATACTATGTAGAGAAGGTGAGGAGATCCCATTATTCTTAAAACCTTTCTTATTAAGACTCTCAAGGTATAACTTATCAACATAAGGTGAATTGATAGTTTCCAACATAAAAAATAAGTTATGAGAACTCCCTACCATATATTTAGCCTATGAATTCTTAAATTCAGTATATGTTGAAGGTTGAACATGTCAGTCTGGGACTTGTTGTAGGTCCTGCTGCATACCTCTAGGTTTCTGATGATGAACACTCTCTATTAACACCATGTTAGTAGTAATAAATGATTATTCCATGTGTTGACAAACCATCGAAAGGGTCTGTTCCATTGTAGAATCATTACATACTTGGCTAGACCCTAAATCATCAGGTTGGCCACTTTTTTCCAGCACACCAAGAAATGCATAATTTATTCATAACATGTGTGCAACCATTAATGGCATAGATTCTAGTGTAATTAGAATGTTTTTTAATTGTAGCATTTGAAAGGGTCCATCCATGTCCAGATATTTCTTATCCTTGATGTTCTTTGACGAAATATACATATCCTTAGAAATGGGAGCATCATTAATCTTGACATCACTCTCTGTGTCTGCCTGCTCTTGGATCACAATATGGGCAACTTACCCTTCTATTTCTGGTTAAGCATTGCTAGACTTGTTTGGACCATGGTTAGTAGCACAAATGATCAAATTTTTTATCTTAAATACAATTTATATAATGAAAAATATGTATATTTACATTAAATTAGACATATATTTAGTGAAAAATGATTTATAATTAAAAATAAATATTAATAAAAAATATCTACTCATTGTATCGAGTAATGGACATTTAACAAAATGTTTTGTTTTTTAAATTTAACGTATATGAAACTTGTATTAAATTAATTTCCCCAATATATAAACAAAATTAATGAATTTTTATACGCAATACACACATAATATTTCTAGAATTTTTTCGAGCTTTAATATTCTTTTAGTTATTTTATTTATTATAATACTATATTTATTATTTATTATGATTTTAATTGGTGAAATGTATTCATTTTTTATATTTTTAATAAATATATAATATTTATTACATTTTAATATTTTTTTTTCAAATTTATTCATTTTTAATATTATTTATTCATTAATAATCTTATTTTTTTTTTAAATATTTCTGTGTAATTTATTCAATTTAATTTTTTCAATATTTAATATTTTTATAATTTTATCCCTTTTTTATATTTACTTATACATGTTTATTAAATTTCATTTAATTTTTTTAATATATATATAATTTATGTGATTAATATGTATTCATTTTTATTCGTATATATTCATTTTTACATTTTTTAATAATCCATATAATTAATAAATCTTTTTTTAATATTTTTGCAATCTACTCATTGTTAATTATTAAATTTCTCTCTTTTTTAAAATTCAACCCTTTAGTATTATTTAGTATTATTTATTCACTAATAATGTTACTTAATTTTTTCTTTTCATTATAATTTATTCAGTTTTAACATTTATTCTTTTAATATTTTTTAAATTTATTTATTTTTAATATTTTTTTATTCACATTTATTCATTAACATTTATGGTTTTTATTATTGTTTTAATGTGCATATTAAACATGTATTCATTTAATTTTAATATATATTAAATTTTAATTTTTTTAATAATTTACATAATTAATAAAACTCAGTCATTCTTCAAATATTTTTGAAGTCAATTCATTTTTAGTTATTAACATTCACTCATTTATAACATTCATTCATTTAATATTATTTATTAATTAATAATGTTAATAAAATATTACCTTTTTAATTATTTATTCATTTTAATATAATTTTATTTATATATTTATAAATTTATTTTTTATAGTTTTTACCAGAGTTTCCCAAAAATTACTGATAAATATATGTTTTTCATCACTAAACTAAAAATAACTACTTAAACCTATCATTATCAAAAATATTAGGTAGAATTAATAAATATTTTATTTATCAATGCTTTTTAGAGAGATCTAAAACATCATTTTTGATCTTTTAAATAGAACCCTCTCTGAGGACCATATCAATCACACCATTCAAGCTCATATAGAACTGAATCTTTTTCATTTCCCCTTGAACTTCTCAGATGAATCAACAAGGTGTTTTACTTGTGATCTGCCATTCAGAATCTTTTATTGTTTGAACATATTAAGTTATTCTTTGTGAATTTTTATTTTTCCAAAAGGTTTCCAATAGAGTGAGTGATCTTATTTTTCCTTGTTCTACCACCTTGATTCTCCACCCATTCTCCCTCACATCAATCCATTGTTTCTTCACACTCTCTATATTCCTCATGTTTATTTTTCCTTGATATACCTATACCTCCCCATCCCATATGTTCTTATATGATTCCTCCTTACTCTACAACCCTCCAAACCCTCAATCCTTGATCCACTACACTATATGAATCCAATTGACCCTTAAAATCAGGCAGCTATTTCAAAATTTTAAGAAAGTGGTTTTAAGGGAGATTAAGCAAGAGGGTTGATTCATTTTAGTTTATTTAATATGTTACTATATATTTTTTTACTATTGATATTATTAGAATTTTTTTTATAAAATCTTATAAGAACATATATGATATTAATTATATTTTAAATATTTACAACTATTAAATATATCATATTAATTTAATTTATAATTATTAAAATATATATTTATTACCCCATCAAACATTATAAATAAAATAATTAAATCAGTTTTTTTACTCTTAATTTACAGTAGATTTTTAAATTTGATGAAGATTATTTTTTAAAATCATGATGATTAATTTTAGAATAAGTGTATATGATATTATTTTCTAATTTAAAACATTTTTTAAAGATAACTTGTCCTTAAAAAATATTTTCAGATTTTATTTTATTACTAATTTATCACTATTTATCCTTTATCAGTGTCTTTATCCTTATGATATCATCCTCAACATACATCTCCCCCCTCATACATAACTGATATTGCACCAACATCACACAGTACATCATGTAGTTCCAAAAAAAATCCTCATCAAGTGGGGAATTCACCTGATTCACTAGTTAACTCGCAATTTCGTCGCTCTACTCGATTCTTTTTGTCCTCAATAGTTTCTATTTAATTATATAAATTATCTTTAAATTAATCATATGTGACATTTGGACACTAAAAATTTCAGTCACTGAAACATTCCAACTCATTCCACACCGTAAGGTTATTTTGGAATGCAATATTTGATTAAAAATAATATATAATAGGGAAGAATCCATGTTTATTTTTTTATTCCTTCTCACATGGATTAAAATAAAACAATTCAACCCATTTTATTCCATTAATAAGTAAAAGAACCTCAATCCTTTGTATATTTTAATTATCCTGAACATTTATAATAGGTAGTTTGAAACAAAAACTAATAACCTCTTGTTAAGATAAAAATTAATTCTTGTAAGAATGATACGAAAAGTAATTGTATGTAATATAATATTTTTTTATCATTATCAAGTCGGTTAATTAATACTATTCTTCATTCATATTTCCCAAGATCAGTAAAATTTCACTCATAGTACATGCTTCCCCCCACTGACTCCATCGAGGATTCCTCATAATTTCATTCAAAACATCTATATATACTTCCATGTTGTTTTAAACTCACTCCCATTTTCTACTCTATCATTTTCAAGGGTTTATTCAGAAGGTTGGTTCTACATAGGCTAAGTTCTATTTCTGGGATATCCAAAGTAGTTGGGATTATACAATAATCATTATATTGAGATGAGGCTTTATGTTGATCCCACTAGGAAACTTCATCAACTTTTTTTGAAGTTTATTATTATTTATGATCCAAATAATAATTTGATTTTCTGTTTTTGAGGCTTCATCCCAACTATGTGATTTTTTAATATTTGAAGAATTCATGAAACCCTAATTAGATCATTCATCAATTTTTTCAATTTTATGAGAATCTAAACCTGATACTTCTTGTTAAAAATATTTTTATTTATAATATTTTTTAAATTTTTGATTCTCATGACCATGTAATTGGAACTATAAAAATTTTATTTATCTAAAAAAATATCAACATCATATTTTAAGCACCCAACCATTAAAACATTATCTATATTTCCACGCACCAACTGAAAGAATGTTTAAACATCAACTCCTCTAAGTTTTTTTTACTCCCACATTGAAAATTTATAGAAAACATTTGATAGTTTTTTAATCAACAATGGTAATATTATTGATATAACATTGATATGATTTAGGTGAGGGAATACGTACACTCATATGATAAAATTCGAATCGTGACTATAATTAGTTTAGGATGAGGGTTCCTAGAACACTCTTGAAAGTTACACTCAGATATCCCTTTAATCATTAAATTAGTATCTTAAAAACATTCAAAAAATCTATATATGTTTCCATCTTGTTAAACCCATACACCCAGTCTCTAATCCAAATTTTTTTAGAGTTTATTCTCTTGATTGGTTCCACTGAGGTTGATTTTATTTTCATGTTATACAAGGTATTTGGAATTATACTCCAATCATTAGTCTGAGATGATGATTTATGTTTATTCCACTAGAACAATTCTTCATCTTGTATTGAAGTTAATTATTTCATCATTTGATAAAATATCATCAAATTATATTACAAATAACCTTGTAACTAAAACACCACCTAAACCACAATGTAACATGTGATGAAATGAATAAACATAAAATCCACTCTATTATTATAGTCCCAACATGAAAAGTTATCAAAACTGACATAAAATGAAAATAATTTTGTCCAATTTTTTTTTCAAATTTAGAACCTAGACCAATAACCACATGTTTACAATAGGTTTCTTCTTTTCATGCTACTCTTATATAGAATAAAAACATATTAGGAATCACCACCAATAACATTCAAATGTTGGGTTCTCCATTACCGATGTATCTATTAGTTTCTCATTTTATTATGAATGACCTCTATGTATTTATTTATTTTTTGTAAAAAATTAATATTTTATGAACCAAATATAATTAGTATGAGTTGAAAATTGAGGGATGTTAATAATAATGAAAATGTGTATGAGGATAGAGTTAATGAGTTCATATAGTTTGCAACAGATCATGTATACAAACTATATCAAATTCTTTATCGATATGTATGATTTGGTTATTAAATAAAAATTCTTCTAGAAGAGTTAGAAGAATATTTGATTTTTCACATAATATATTAGAGATATAAAAGTTGGACTAGTCTTGCGGAGAAAATAAATGTACATAATTATTTGGATGATACTATTATTCATGGATAATTTTACATGAATACCAGGGTAAATTATGATGGATATATTATGGAAGAAATAGAAATGGTAATTGAAGATGACCATTATTATTGTTAAAATCTATTTGATAAAATAAATAATTATACTGGATTCTATTTTGTCCTAATTTTACTAAATATAAATCATTTTCATCTATATTAATATTATATAATTTGAAATCTAGCAGTGGATAGTGAGACAAAATATTTATAAAAAAACATATTATCCTGAATGATATGATTTTAAAAGAAAAAAAGCTTAATTACGAACATATGTCACTACAATAATGAACTATTTAATAGTTATGATCTAAAAATAATACACATCTTTCCAAGTGATTTCATATTATTTCTCATGGATTATGAATCACTCAAAAAATTCTTTAGGTATGGAATTACTTGATAAAATAAAGATGAATCAAGTCCCTCAAAATATTTATAATAATTTCCCATCATTAAAAAATTTATATGACTATATGGATGTTAGGAAACCTCTAAAAAATTGAAATGGAACTCAAATAAAACAATTGAAGATGAGAAACTATGTCACCATGCAAACACTCTTTAGTGGAATAAAATTGATTATGAGTGTCCTAAATTTGTAAATCAGTCGAGCAACATTCATCTCATGTTATCTATATATGTAATAAATATTTTTGGTGTATTGAGTGAAAATATTATTACATGGATTAATATGTTGGTAAATTATAAATTCCCACCATGTTTCTGCATGAAGTGAAAATAAATTACGTCATCTCTACTTATATCTAGATTGAAATAACCCTATAAATATATTGATGTATATTTGGATCCTTTGATTGAAGATTAGAAATTTATGTGGGATACATGAGTTACATTTTATGATGCTCATATAAGTGCATAATTCACTTTGAAAGATATGTTGTACAATAAGATAAATGACTTTTTTACTTATTGAAATCTTTTAGGATATAGCATTAATGGAACGTTAGGGTGTCCCATTAGGGAAGAATTCACAAAGTAAATTAGATTATTAAATTCTATAAATATTTTGTTTTTAGGAAATCATAAATTTCTACATTGAGGAAAAAATACTCAAACTTGACCGCATCATTCAATGGGAATACAGAACAGGTTATTACACAGTCTCCACTAGAGGGTGATCTACTATTTGAGAATTTAAATGATATTGAAACTATTTTTGGTAAACCTTTTCGAAAAACCTTATAAAATCATGTTGTAAAATGTTATAAATTTTCTTAAATTACAATGTTGTAATTATTTCTATGTAAGTAATATTATTTATGACATGCATATAGAAAAAAATGAATTTCATAATGTTATTAGAAGTATATGAAATGTTCTTACCAAAAAAATATAGAATTAAGGCCAGATTGAACCTAATTGATAAGGGTATAATGGAAAATCTTGAATCGGTAAAGGGTGAAATGAATAATTTTCTTCCTCCAACAACTTACAGTCTATGTTGAGAAGAAATATTTTAAATTTTAAATTTTATTAATGGTGTAAAATTTACATAGGGGTAATCATCAAATATAAATAATGTCATGTTATCAACTGATTCAAAGTTACAAGTTCTAAAATCACATGAATATCATTTCTTGATAAAATATTTTTTGTCCATTACATTACATTACATTCACCCTAAAGATGTACAACATAACATAACTAGAATCTCTTTACTTTTTCAAGCCACATGTAGTAAATTTATAATCCTAGTGAAGTTTCCAAACCTAAATTAAGAGAGTGTAGACATATTATGTGAATTAAACATGTTCTTACCACCATAATTGTTTAATATAATGGTCCACCTAATAGTTTACATGGATATAGAGGTTCAAATATGTGGTCATATCTATTATATATGGATGTACCACACATAATGTTAAATGATTATTTTGAAAGGGTGAATCAAGATTTGAATTTGGCCAGTAATTTGTATTAGAAAAAGATATATTGGTGAAGAAACTCTTAAATTCTATAATGATTACCTCTCATATACAGATAACAATAGTTTGTGAAAATATATTCAATGTGTACACTTTATTGGGGAAGGGATTTCCAGAAGACATGTTTTTAAAATTACCATAAAAGTAGGATAAATATCACTATTACATTTTACATAATTGTAAAGAGGTTAGACCATACGTTGAAGACCATAATGTAATACATGGACATTTGAATACCCAAATTGATGAAGGATGGATATCAAATAAATAAAATCAATAGTTTATAAGATGGATGTAAGATCATATTTATAAAGAGTTATTTGAAAATCCGATTTCAATAATCAAATGACTTCGATGGATAACCTGAGGAAAAATATAAATATTCTATCTTACACTGGTTTGGTAATTAATGGTTATATTCACAATATAATAGATAATGATAAATGTAGTGTAATACAAAATAGTGGAGTTACACATGTGAAGGAAGTGATATATGTATTCGGTTCCAAGAATGGAAATCCAATTTATGTGAATATTTCATATTTTAGAATCATTATATAGATATATGATTTATCTTATAAAATATTTCATGTGATCATTTTCTATTTCAAATGGGTTGACAAAAGGCGGATAGTGAAATTGGATGAATTGGGATTCATAAAAGTGAATTTAATTAAAGAATGATATATGATGATTCTTTTATAATGTAATCTTAATAAATCTAGTTATTTTATATCTCAAATTTAGAAAATAATAATTTTTCAATTTTCTTGTTAGTGAGTAAAACAACTCTAGGGTCACATAAAAATTCAATAAAGGAAGACCCATTCATTAGGGGATCACAATTATTTCAAAATTGTCCCAACATAGGAAATTCCTTGTACATTAGAGGGGGTGAAAAGGGGGGGATTTGGATGCTCAATAGAGAATCCAAATCCATTCATCCTTTAATGAAAAAAATGATAGTTCAATGATAATGTTATTTTTTGATTTAATATAATATTATTTTCTTCATAAAATTATGTGCTCTCTAATATATTTACGTAATCAAAATTAAATGTTTGACTACCAAAAAAGATAATTAACTATGAAAATGATGATGTTTCCAATCACAATGAAGAAAATATGATTAATGTTGAGACTATATAATTACATGGAGATAAAGAACATGTTGAAAATTATAAGAACAAAGTTGCATCACATTGTTAACTAAAATTATCAAGGAAATGTGAAAAGGTATAAAAATTGAGGTTCAATGGAATAAACACGGAAAACCTAGTGACCCCAATAAGTTAATGTTCATTAGTTATATCGATATCACAACATGAATGCCTGTTCTAATTGATATAGATATATGGAACCATATTTCACTAGAATTAAAAGAACCCCTTTGTGAAGATATTAAGATAATTTTATGATATACTTTCTTTAGTTTTCAAAAAAATAAAATAATGATACATTGTTTTACTTTCATTATCCCTTGAAGAGTTCATTTATTGTAGATGAATTCTATAATAAATATGTCTTAATGGACACTAAAGAATATCGTAGTGTCTTATATATAAATCCTACAAAGAATCAGCATAGGATTTCTATGGGGAATGTAAACCCCCACCACTAGTTATATATTCAAACTTTATAAACTAGGAAACATGGAATAAAATTCATTATTTTTCATGAAAATAAATCAATTCAGGTGAATTGTATTCAATATTATTTTACTTTACATTTTTATTTAATCATCAATGATTCGTAATTATTAATTTATAAAACAAAAAAGGGGTGATGAAAATAATCTATGTGCAATAAAACAAATGTACCATTCCATAAAGAAAAGATAGGGCATGCTTCACTTGAATATAAAATCGTATACATTTTAAATCTATAAATAATGTTTTATATTATATGAAAAAAATATCTTCCTCTGATTTTGTGTATATATATATATATATATTTATGAATCAATATCATAACCCACTTCAATCCTATGACATTTGATATGGATGGAGGTCCACATAAATATTGAGGGTAAATCAGTTGATTAAAACACACAAGCCATATGAAAATCTTTTCTAAGTATGACTTAACATTAATTCATTATGAATTATAATAATATTACATAAAATATATATTTTTATTTATATGTTTTTTATATGGTTCAGAAACATGTATTAGCATTGATTTTACTTAAAAAAACTAAATTCAGTATCTTAGAATCATCTAGAAAAATATGGATGCGTTCGAGGTTTAAGATTTTGAGTGTCACCACAAAAATATTTTGAAAAAACAATGCTTAAAGGAGATACATATTAGATGATTCAAGGAATGAATTTGTAGATAAATTATTTGAAAGTTATTATGTTCTAGTTTGGTTTTACAGACCAATAAATGTGAAAGGATCAAATCAAACTAGTAACATAACCACGATTAGTATATAAAGAGACATATTACCCCACTAGCTTTGAGGATAGATATTCTCCTCAACCGCTTACCTTAACTAAGGTAATAAATTTTTTTTCATTTCTATTTTTCATAAATGTGAATAAATAAAATAAAATAACTTTATATTTATAAAATTCTATAGGGTGAAGTTTTATGTGATTTATACTTATCAACACCCACACATCACCTTATTATGACGGATATCATCATCATTACATCACTTTTTATTGAGAAAACAACACAATCCATACAAAAACAAATAGAAAAACCGAAACAAACAGCCTATGGGGGTCTGAAGTAGTGAAAACCAAGGGAATCCCCTCTAATCAGATTGACCCCTTCGGGCTTCAAAGAGAAAAAATCCTATAGCCAGACGGGGTCAGAGCCCAGACCATCCAAAGAAGAAAGGCGATCCACCACTTGGTTACCCTCACGCCATACATGACTGATTTTGGTACCATTAGAAATCATACCTTTTCACTTGTTGATAATATTGAAGATGGACCAAGGAGGAGGAAAAATGTCTTTGAGGGCATCATGAATAATTTTCGAATCAGTTTTAACTTCAGCAATCTCAATATCCTTCTGGAGGCATAGGGTAATACCTGTCAACATGGATTTGGATTCCTCCTGGAGGGAGGATCCATACCCTAACCTAGAGGAAAAACCCATAAAGACTGAGCCCCACAGGTCCCATACCACACCGCCTCCGCGCAGGGCCCCCGATGAACAGGACCCGTCGGAATTGAGTTTGAGCCCTCCCAAGGGAGGAGACCAGCGAACCCAAGAACCTCTAGCAACTGTCGACTGTACTCCATGGGATTGTGATCGCATCCAAATGAAGGAAAGAGCATCACACAATGAGGGGAAGAGGCAAACCAGATCTGAAAGAATGCATTTAGACCTGCAGATGACGGATCTACCCGAGGCGTGGGTCCCTTCGAATCTCAACTTATTTCTAGATTTCCATATCACCCAACAACAAGAAGATAATATCATCACACGAGCTGTTCTCTCCGGTCCTCTATCTCCTGAACCATGAAACCATTTCTACAAGAATTAAAGACCTACTAGAGAAGGAACACAAATCCCTATAAGATTCCAAAAGCAAAACCATACTTCCTGCACCCACTCCCCTAAGAAGAAAAGGTGATCTGCAGTTTTCTCCTCTGAAGAAACACAACAAGAACACCTGGAAACCAGCAGAATTCTAGAATGTTTAACGTTATCATCAGTGGGAGTGGAATGATTCCCAATCCTCCATAAAAGAAAATTGAATTTCGATGGCACCACTTAAGACCACAGAAGCTCATTCCACCCATCTGACAACATCGGGGGACTCATAATACCTCAAAAAACCAGAGGAATTCCACACTGTTTAACATTATCATAAGTGGGGATTGAAGTACCTTATGACCCTATAACCTAGATTCATATCCCATTTGATGATTTTGATGCTACCACCATCAATAATTCTATTTAATCATTCATATCATGGCTGTCGAATCTTATAAAATATACATTGCATGAAATTAATTTTTTAAAAAGAAAATACATTAAAAGTTGATGTAGAATGGTATAAAATGAGTTATGGTATTATAAATGTATAAAAGGATGGTAAAATGGGTGTTTGGGCCATGAAAAACTAGTTAATCAACACCAAAATCAAAATAACCTTTCAAGAGTTCCTTCAACCCACCCATTCCAATACTGAATATATTAACATTACAAGTTCATTTTGATAGAACATTAAAATATAAAAATATTTACTATGATGAATATGAATAAGAAATATTTGTATATTTCATTACACAAATGGTTTGTCTGGAGAGTATAAATGAGATTATCATGATTGAATAGATGGGAGTCTCAGTTGTGAATATATACATGAAGTACATTTTCATAATTCATTTTTCTAAAAAAAGATATACTACATTAATTAAAGTTAATAATTATTCATACTTTATACATGTGTATATACTACTACTATATAATGGGAAAACCCAAGAAATTACGATTTAAAATCATTAATAACTACATAATTTCTACGTAAAAACTATCTTTAGAACTAGAAAAAATTGAGAAGAAACAAGATTTACCATGTGGGGTGTTTGAGATTAAAAAAATATATGATAAAATCGTTTTATTTCCTATAATTCAAGGTTAAAACTCTATAATCTAATAATATAAAATATATTTTTCTTTTTTCAATAATTATTTGTTTTTATTTTTTAGGATGTACTAAATGATCATCTCAATCAATTTGGATTCCCTAAGATTTTTTAATCTAATGCATGGATTTCCATAAAACTAACAGCACATTAGGTCTATTGTGAATATTTAATTCACTGCAATAAAAATATTATGGATTCAATTAAAATTCTATGTTTCATTATGTTTTTTAATGAGAAATTTGTAATGATAGTGTGATCAATAAATTTAGTCTAAATCATTGTATGAGGTCAGTGAATAAACATAAGAAGCCAATGGATTTCTTCCAATGAAAACATATTAATGTATAAATAGTAATATTTAACCATTAAATCACATTTAAAGATAATTTTATAATTTTGGTCAATGTTTTTGCTGTTTCAAAAACTAAATAACCAAAAAATCGTTGATATTGAGTTTAAATTTTTTAAAATTTATCTTATCCCATCAAAATACTAGCATCCCTAGATAAGAAAATTTCTAAGGTAATTACAATTTAATTAAAAAAATTAATCATTTTTTCTATATTTTTTCAGTATAGACAATATTTCCATCAATACACTTTTTTCTAAAGAAGAAGTAAATTTGGTTAGAGATGAGTGGCCATAGTAATTGGTGTCAGAATTATTTCTAAAATCATGTTGATATGATTTCCTATTATGTTTGGGTTCATGTGCATGTTGTAACCTTAGAGATACATTTGGGATGAGAAATAATAGAATAATTGTTCTTATATTTTATTTTTGAATTGTATGTCAAGGGTAAGTATAATGGATGGTTATACTCAATGGATTATGTTAGAGCTAGTAACATGTTAGAATCTTCTCATGCACATGACAGACTAGACTTAAAAGATACAATTGAGATAGTGGAGATAGAAAAATGGTTCATGAATATATACAGTCCTCATAAAGAGGTAACATCCTACTACATATTTAGTTGATATTATCCTCATTTTATCTTCAATTTTTATAAATTTCTTTACCATTTTTATCTAGTTATTATTTTTATAAATTTTCTATAAACAATCCTTGAATATGAACAGTAAATTGTGTGATAGTTAAAGGATTGTGGTTCTCAAAATCATGTTCTATTATTTTTTTCTCACATCTATGGTGAACGTTTCTCTTCACCACTGATGTAATCTAATTAAATATAACATTATTCTAATAATAATAATAAATAGTTTGACATGTTGGAATAACATTCTTCTCATTATGATACATGGTGCTCCCAGTATGACTCGTAGTATATGTTTTTAGTTCAAAATTGGAAATTTATCTAAAAACACATGTCACATACTCCAAACTGAGAAAATAGATTAAGATTATACTTATAATTTATTAATGTAATATATTTTTGATTTATAGGAATCAGAATCACCTCAATCTGGTACACTATGTACCCAGTTTAACTCTAAGTGTATGTTTTTACTTTAAAATTTATATATTGGTTCAAAACACACACCACATACTAAAAATTTATAAAACCCATTCTGAATTTATTGATACATTTATAAAATGATACATTAATTATTTATGATGTGTACCACACCTCAAGTTGATACAAGATATGCCCGATATTATTTTATGTCTATGTATTTATTTTAAAATAGACATTTTAGTTAAAAACACACATGACATACTCAAAACTAATAAAATTCATTCAATTTTTTTTGATAAATTAACAAAAATTATCCTTAAATAATTTTGTGTGTGTAAGAATTAGTTACACATCAATATAATGAATACTTTGATTGGAATAGCATGAAATGTGGATTTTAAGATTAAAATTGACATTTTATTCAAAACAAAAATCACATACTCAAATTTGAGAAAATATATTCATATTGTTTTTTGTAATTTTGGAAAATGATCCATAATTTATTTATAATATTTAGAAATCCACCACATATCAATCTGATATACGGGGTGACTAGTATGACTTGAAATATGCGTTTTCAATTAAAAATTGACATTATAGTTAAAAAATGTCACATACTAAAATAAAAGAAAACATAATTATATTATTTTGATATATTGGAAAAATGACCCCTAAGTAATTTGTTATGTATAAGAATTGACTTCATGTCAATCTGACGCACGATGTGGTCGATATGAATCGAAGTGCATGTTTTCAATATAAAAGTTCCATTTAAAGATTAAAACATGCATCACATAGAGAAAATTTATAAATTGAGCCCATATTTTTTTTCAAACAACATTTAAATATCCATAATTAATTTGTCACATGTAGGAATAAACATCATTTCAATCTGGAACATGAGTATTTTTATTCAACTTAATGTGAATGTTCTCATTATAAAAGCATCATTTTACATTAAAACACTATTCATATTCAAAACCAAGAAAGAGAAATTGTATTATTTTCAAACATTGGAAAAAAATATAGCTCATTATTGACATGTAAGAATAAAATGTACATCAATCAGATAGATGATCTGGTAGGTTTGACTCGAAATGTGTGTTTATAATATAAAAGTGACATTTTAGTTTAAAATGAACATCACAAGGCCAAAACTAATGAAACGAGATCTAATTGTTTTCCAAATTAAGAAAATGATTCATAGTTAACTTTTGATTTGTAGGATTCAAACACACATTAATCTAACACTTGATGTAGTATATATGATTCTATGTGCACATTTTCAACATAATAGTTTCTTTTTAGTTTAAAACACATGTCACATAAACAAAATTGAAAAGATGTAATCAAATTATTTTAAAAAAATACAACGATCTATAATTAATTTCTCACTTATAGAAATTTAATACACATCAATATGACACTCAATGTGGACTATATGAATCAATGTGTTTGTTTTCAATACAGAAGTTCCATTTTATTTTAAAATGCATCTCATTAGAAAAATTTGAGAAAAAAATATCAGATTATTTTCAAACATTAATAAAATAATCCATAATTTATTTTTGACATGTTGGAATTGAAAACACATCAATTAAACATATGATGTGGCCGATAAGACTTGAATATATGTTTTCAATATAAATGGGTCATTTTTTTAAAACAAACATCACTATCCAAAACTAAGAAAGGGAGAACATATTATTTTTAAAATTTAGGAGCACAATCTATAATGTATTTTTGACGTTTAGTAATGGAACACACATCAATACATCACATGATATGATTTGTATTAATAAAAGTGCATATTTTAAATATAAGTTTCATTTTAGTTCAAAACGAGCATCACATACTACAAATGAAAAAAACCAATCTCTAAATGTTCTCAAAATATAGAATAAAGATCCATAATTTATTTGTGATGTATATGAATTGAATTTACATAAAAAAACACATAATGTGGCCAGTATGAATATAAGTGCAAATTTCTAAATAAAAGTATTATTTACATTTAAAATGTTTGTCACATAGGAAAAAGTGAACTAACAATCATGATTTTTTTTTCAAAATTTAATACAATGATCCATAATGGCTTAAGATTCACTTCCCCAATATCTTATGCTTTTACTTGATTCAATTTTATTGTCCTTATGTTGTTTTGCAGTAGCTATGATCTATAATTAACTAAATTCAGAATGAATAATATTTTGTTTGCAAATGTTAATTATTATTTCCAAATTAAAATAGTATTTTAAATTTTTAATTAAAAATAATGTTAGTTTAGTATTATTATGAAAATTTGTGTTTATCCTTTGGTATTTTTTTGGTGGGATACTTTGTGTGGGCCTCTAGGTGATATTGATTGCTATACCTCCATGTTTTCTTCCCAATTATTCTTGGAGTCATGGCCTTGAATGATGGATTGATCCTCAACTCCTTTTTGGGTGAACTGATATATGTTGATTTCTACAGATTTGATTGATCTGGTATACAGGTTTTGTGCCTATGTGTTTTCTCGACAATCTATATTGGTTCCTCTAGTCCATTAGACAACTGTCGTGCATCCCATTGTTTTCATGATCCATTATCTTGTCTTTATATTTTATATACTTCATCATGATCTCTTCCATCCACCTTTCTGGATCACCTATTGTGCTTGTTATTCCATCTCCTAACAGCCAAACTTATTTTTAAGACTGTTGTGTTTATTAATTTAATTATAACTCATCATTTCATTTTAAGAGAGTTTCATTTTAGATTATACATTTTAGTGAGAATATCTCTTGAGAGGGAAGAGATTTAGGGATCTTCTTCTATACTCTAGCATGCTCTTGTTCTGGTTCCCCCATCGATGGAGAGTTCTCAACACAAAAAATATTTTCAACTTAGATGTCTTCAAGAATTCATAGTATTTGCAGCACTATTAATATTCTCTAGTGACCTATTTATGGGTTCTTAGTGAATGCCTGATACTATAAGTTATTATTTGTTCTATTTCTTTGTTTCTATACATTATCTTTTTTCTTTTTTTTCAATGTTGGGGAAGTGTCTATGAGTCTGTATTTCTTAGAGGTGTATGATACTATCATTGGCCTGGGTTCACCATGAATCTTGGTGCGATAAATACTTAATACATGGATATAATATGTGGTTATTGTGAGTTGTATGTGTGCTTTCATTTTCTCTGGATGTCTGCTTTTTTTTCATTCTTCACAATAATAAATGTTTTGGTTGTATTCTTTCCTTGGAGTTAGACCAAACTAGTCTGAAACACATAAATCCCTATGTTGATCCTTACAATAATATAATTTTATAAATTTTTTTATCATTACTATTTCTATATTGCATCTGTCTATGGTTTTCTTCTTTTATTTCTTTTGGAATCATCAAACCAATTCCTTACTTCTGTTTTATTAGTATCAAACCACCCTCATTAGATCTGTTCTAATATTAACAATTGGATTCAAAGACCATAATTTGTTAAACTATATCGTATGTTAAGTTTGATGCTGAAATATTTGAAAGTGAGAGTGATTTTAGTATGTATAACATTAAGATTCATGTTATTTTTGTTCATAATGGGCTAGTAGAAGCTTTTATTGGACCTAAGAAACATGCAATGAATGTTTTTGTCAATTTCAAGTCTATTAGAACTTACATTGATGTAAAACCAAGTCTTTTGGGAAAGGATCACAACACTAAGAGAAAAATTTATATATGAATTCTTCGATGAAACTACTGCTAAATCCATATCTCTTAAGATTGAATATTTATACATGGAAAAAAATTATTGGTTGTTCATATAAAAATTGAGGATATATTCTTTTAAAATTTCCTCAGGCTATTTTTTATCATTATATTGATGAGTGATAAATTAATTATTCATTTAGCTAATATACATATTGAATTTAAAGATCAAGATCATGATTTAAATATTTAACCTTAGTTGATGATTATTTTAATTAATTCATGTATTCTATGATGTATGGTAATGATTAATTTACCACAGAATAGGTTAAGTCTATAGTGTGGTCATGTGATCTTCAAAGAAATTTTTTGAGGGAAAAACTTAGAAATGTTAAGTGTGAACCTCAGTTGATTCATGTTAAGGGTTGAATGAAAAATAATAAAAAATATCTAAAATATAAGAACTAGTTTAAGAACATCCAAAATTTTGAGTGTGGAAAGACCGACCATATTATATGGTACTACCACTATTTTAAAAATAATGATAGAATATCCTAGTATCATATAGTATGCCTCAGGCTCTCCACTATGGATGTAATTTTATTTTTTAGAATCCCTTAGTTATAATTAGTAAAATTTTCTAGTGATTCTCAATTCAATGATCCTAGGACTCGACCATATTGTGTATGTAGGTGTAGCATGGTTGGAAGAGAGGATGTGTTTGGGATAGTCTACGCCATTCAGAATTGGGTGATGATTATTCTTCCACCAACATCATTTTTTTCTGGTGATTTATGTTTCTATAGATTTTAATATTGTTTTAATTTTATATTTGGAGAGTTTTTATATTCAATATATTTTATCAAAAGATTTTTTTTATTTAATCATTTTTAGAATGTTCCAATCCTTGGTAGTGTATCAGGACTTTAGTGGAGACTCTGGTACTTTTGGTAAGATATAATTTTAATGTTGTTTCCTAGTATTGTAATTATTTTTCATGTTATAATGTGATATAAGTAGATGGTAGTATGGGTTGAACATGTGATACTACCAGTACATGATAAGGTGTATTCATGCTGGGTGAATATTTTATTGACTTAGGTTTTTTAATGAATGTCTTTCTATACTACTGATAGTCTTAGGTTATAAAGGATGTAGGAACACAATTTGGATTATTGTTTTATATTTATTTTAAAAAGGTGTATATTTTTTAAATTTTGTTTTCAAATTGAAATTTTGTTTTAAAATTTTCAAGTTTTTTTTGTTAATTTATTATTATTATAAAAATATATATTCTTTCTTCATTCGTTCGATTGGTGGGATGCTCTGTGTGGGCCTTCGAGTGGTCTTTCTAGCATAACTCTATGTTTTAGTTTCCAATTGGTATTGGGGTTGTGGCCTTGTATATTATCTTGATCCTTTTATCCTTACTGGGTACTCTGTTATCCATTGATTTATACTAATCTGAATTATCTGATATGTAGGTTTTGTGCCTCATAGTTTTCTCAATGATCTTCATTTCTTCCTAAGTCAATTCCAAATTAACTAGGAATCTCATGATTTTCCTTATCTGTTATACCAGCTTATTATTCATGATCATTCCTTTATCTCCCCATCATCCACTTGTCTACCTCATCTGTTATGTATGCTAGCCAATAACCTTACCACTTACTTCTTTATTAAGCATAATATGCCTCTTCATTTAAGTAGCTCTCACCTTTTCATATTTAGTGATTTTTATTTTAGGTCATCCAATTCGTTGAGAATAAATATTGAGAGGGAGGATATTAGGTGATCCTCATTAATACAAAAAAACTCTAAAATTCTTTTGATCCACTCTAGTGAAGAGTTCTAGATGTGAGAAAAATGTTCTTCTATGATGTCTTCAAAACATTACAGCCTTATAAGTAGTTTTGATCTCCTCTAATAAACAATTATTGTGTTCTTGGTGTAGGCCTAAGTCTATAAGGTCATATTTGTTTTGTTTAATCAGTTTTGTGCTCTATGATCATTATTTTTTTAGTCTTTGTTGGGGTAGCATGCATGAGTCCATCCTTCATGGAGGAACATGATACCGTCTTGAGCTTGGGTTCACTACAAGTCCTAGATTGTCAAGAACCTCATTTATAGACAACTCTAGTGGTCATATTGTTTTTGACTCTGTTCTTTTATTTTCTCTAATTTTATGTTTATTATTTTATTTTATAATAATAAACATTGTGGTGGTGTTATTTCTATGAATTAGAAAGAAACAAGTCTAAAGCACTTAGATCTCGATGTTAATCTTTACTTTTTTGCAATTTTCATTTTTGTTTCTCACATTCTTCTTTTCTTTTCTTTTTTCTAAATTTTATTATTTATTTCAACATCATCAAAATAAATATTTTCTTTTGTTCTTTTGGCATCAATATGCCTTGATTTAATTTATTCTGATGCTAACAAATAATTTCTTTAAAAGGAAACAACTTAAAAAAATTAAGAAATCTTTAGTAAAATAATGAATGTATTGTAAGTTTTTAAAACAAGGATTTCGATGATGACATTTTATAAAAAATGGAATTGAAAATAAATGATCCATTTAAAGAGATTTTTCGTATATCAATATATTCATCAATGCTCATGACCATTCCATGAATTATAAATCGACTCATCTTTTTTAATTGTGTTAATATTGTCAAATCTATAGAAAAATTTATTTACTAAGATACTAATATATCATAATTATATTCTTTCAATCTTCTACAAAATGTTAGGACATTTATTTATGGATATTTGTAATTTCACCAAATCATTGTGATATTATGTATCATGGAACAATCATATGTTAGAACTAGATCAAAAAAATTTACACCAGTACTCATTTTTTCCTTTGAAAATAAATAATAGAATTAATCACTAACTGAATAACCACCAAACCAACCTGCAAGGCTACCGATACTACTGCTCCATCATAAACTATGCCCATAGATCACCATATCCTCTTTATATAACTCAACCCCATACATTCCTACCCATGCCAAACACCTATAGCCCCTCATATGTAACATGTAACTTATGCCTGCTTCTATCATCATCTAAGGTCAAGCCACCACTGCATCCTTCCCACTTATTCACCACCTTTATTTAGTGCCCTCAGGAGATAGTATTTTCATGAAACCAGGACACCTATAGTGCCATGACCTGTGATAGAACCCACCATATTGGATTTTTTTTTTAAATATGTTTTACTTAAAATATTAATTAATTTGGTGTAGGGGTTTTTCAAGGAATAACGGATGACGAGTATCAAATGGTTTAGAGCATATCCATTAAGTGGAAGAGTGAAAAATCAATTAGCACCCTTACACTATTTAAAATTTAATTTATTTTTATAATATATATATATACACACACATGGATATATATACACACATTGTTTAAAATACTATTTTTTAATATTTTTTATTTTTTATAAAACAATATATATACACCAAAAATTTAAACAGTATTCAAAATAAAATTTTAATTCTGAATTAGCATCATTTAAGTAATTCCAAAATAGAACTAAAATTTAAGGGGGGTTTGATATCCAGGAAGAATTCTCAATATAAGATTCAGTTTCACTTTTCCATCATTATAATAAAAATATATTAACCATAATAACACAAAAATGATAAAATATAATTAAAAATGAAACTAATTAAAATACAATATAATTAATAAAAATTATAAAATATAATAATATAATTAACATAATTATAATTAAAATAACAAATAATAACTAATAAGGTAATTATTTATTAATATTATTCATTATTATTTACTAATAATATTCATTATTATTTATTAATAATATTCATTATTATTTATTAATTATATTATTACTCATTAATAATATATTAATTATTACTTAATAATTGTTATTATAAAAAATTAAAAATTAGATATTAATTAATTATTAATAATATATTAATTATTACCTAATACTACTCAAGGGGCTTATCAAACTTTTACTTGGTAAGGGTTTTTTGGGACTTTGGGACATCTGTTCTTTGGTCTTCCACGTGTAATGGGTTCCCTGCAATCTGAATCAAAATGGAGTCTCACATTTTCAATTCTCTTAATAAAAGAGGTTGACCAAAATCGTTTCTTATTAATTATTAATAATATAAATAATAATTATTATTAAGGGATCCATACTCATGTAATGTCCTTATTACTAGTGAGCCTTCTGGTCAATCAATGTAATGAGATTTATTGTGAGTTGGTAAACCATTGGAGAAGGTGTAACCTATCAATGTGGGCCTAGTGGGGTTGTATGTTGTTTACTTTGCTTGTATCCTCCAAGATATTAAATGGATTATATGGATTATATTATTTATTAATACTATAATTAAATTTTTTATTAATTATTAGTTATATTATAATTTATATATTTAATTATTATATATTAATTATGAGTTGTTAGGACTGTATTGTACAAAAAATATAGTAAAAAATATATTAATTATTAATAATTTTAATTGTAGCTGAGTGGTTCAACTCACACCAGATATGTCTGGGTGGCTTGAGTTCAAGTCCTTGATGCGATTAAATTTCAGGCCACCCATTAAATTAAGTTGGTGTTGTCTACAGGCATAGAATGATGCTAGTATTTTGGTGCTCCCACATGCATCCATTCAAGACAATGAAATAGAGGCCTCCGCCTGATAGTGGAGGAGGGTTTTGGCATAGAAATTGATGAAACTGATAAAAATTGAGGATGGAATAGTTAGGGGTAGTGAAAAAATGGGGTAGTGCAGTTTCAGTACGGGGAAGCATGACACATGATAATGCTTGATTGTCTCAAATAACCAGTTAGAATCGCATGTATGTTGGATCCATTTATAGGGGATGGATCCAGGATTTGTTTGGTTTAAATGTAATCTGGGAAACAACACTCTTAAAAGATTACTGGTAGCATTAGATAAGGATTTTATGGGTATAGAATTGTATGGGATTTGCTTCAAGTGGTCAGACACATTCTAAAGAAGTATAGGGGCACAACACAGAGGCATTTGGGTGATATGGAATCATGTGGTTTGAAGTCATCCTAGCATGGTGGTTTTAGTTAATGACATGGGCCTACAGGCAAGAAACTTTTGGCATACGTGCCTAGGTAAGAACAACAGGGCTGGACTGTGGTGAGGATGGGATTACATGCCACATATTAAGTGTCTTTGGGCCATATATATAATAAAAAAGGCCTTGATGGGTGGGTTACCCCTTGGGGGTATAGACTATACTTCTAGAATATGGGTTTGAGGTGTGTGTTGTTTTCATTTTAATTGTACTCCTAATTATCTAATATATATTATTACATTTTATTATTCATACTACAAATTATTATTTATATTAATGACATTTTAATTTAATTTGTGTTGTTTTTAATTTATATTAATATCCATTTATCATTAATAATAATAATAATATATTATCATTTTAATGAGGATGAAGTGAAATACTTACCCACATGGAAAATCAATAAGGGATGTTAGTGTCCCTTCCCTTATAAAATGGAGTCGTGAGTGGTGGTTTTTGTTTATATTTTGGGATTACAAAAATTTTGGTTATTCTGAAGAAAAAAATATTTTGTTAAAAAATATTTATTTATATATATTTAATAGATTTTAAAAAATGTAAAAAGGGAAAGAGCATAAAATGATTTAGGGTCTTGACTGGGGGTCCAACGTTCCAAATCATTTGGCACCTCAAACACTGATTTCCCAAAAATATAATAATATTACACCTAAATTATTAATTAAAAAAATCATATTTTTAAATTTTTACCAACGCTATAAATTATACCGGTCACCTATTAAAGTGGTTGGTCATACAAATGATCTTGGAGCTAGGTGACCACTATACATGAATGAAAAAACTCTAACATTTACTTTCCTAAACAAGTGTTGGGGTTGATATGATTGTCCTGCTAGGGAAACAATAATTATGGGATAAAATATATTGAAAAATGAGGAAATTAATAACACTAGATGTAACATGGTAAAACCCCAAAATAATGGGGTAAAAACCATGAGAAAATAAAAGGATCAAAATGTGTGCATTTGGGTACAAACAATCCCCAAATATTAAAAGTATAAAATAATAAATTATCTCTCTTGAATAAGTATAGATAAAATTCCTTATAAAATACCACACATTCAAATTCAATGGGAATATCTGAAATGAAGCTTCATGGAGGTGATGAAAAAACTATCAAAGAGAATTTTATTTTATAGATATGATCCCTTACCATGGGTTTCTCCTCCACTAGTGGATTGGTGTGGTTTATCCACCAACCAATTCTACCACCACTTTACACCTATCACAATTTAGGCGGTGATATCCTTCCATAAAAAACAAGGGTCCACTGACATATATCCATCTTGTATATTTCATCGATAACCATTTACAAATCTACACACCCTTTTTATATGCCAAACCATGTTTATCATGTCTCTAAAAGGACACTCGAGGATTCATCCCAAATGAACTTATCATAGTCAATCACCTTTCTTAGTGACACTACCATATTTTCTTTACTGTGAATTTCCTATATGTCCACAATTGTTTCCTCTATCACATCTTAAATGATGTGATATATAACCACAATATTCTTCATCTTAGAATGAATATATGTATTACTTTTAATGATCAAGTCACTCTAATTGTACTAAAATAATGTAATATTCTCTTTCCTATGCCCAAGAACCTCCAATAACCTTCTCATCGAAATCGCCTCTTTGTAAGCCAGTATAGATTTCATGTACTCTACCTTTGTCATGGATAAAGGTACAACTAAATATTACATTGAAATCCACCCAATAGATCCTCTTGAAAGAGTAAACACATAACTAGTAGTTCATTTCTTCTAGCTACAATTCCATGAAAAATAGGAATCAACATATCATTTTATATGAAAAAAGTTTGTTTATAGCATAATGTGTAAAATGTGTTCTATCTCGGTATCCTATTTAAAATATTCTAATGGTATCATTCTATATTCTCCATGTACCCAATAAATTCTCCCACTTCATGTTCAATTTATGGTCTAGTGTAAACCATAACTAACATCAGACTCCCCACTGGTGATTCGTATGATACTTGAGACATCTTCATACTCTATGATTCAATATTAGGACTCATCTAGGAAGATAAATTTAATTAATTTTATTTGCGGGTAGATATTTTGTTACATTCATGTATATTTAAGTGTTTCAAGACTTTATGCATGTAATCCTTCAATTATAGTAAAATATTACCATTATTTCAATATCATAAAATTTGTATCCCTTGAATCTTATTTACTAGTCCCAAGTCATTGATATAATACTCTCAAGCAAATTGTTCTTTTATCCACTAGATCAGATCTTTGTTGGGGACATCAACCAATATGTCATCTGCATCAACATAAAATAGAATAATTATGAAACCATTAGCATCCATACAAATGAAATATGATCATAGATTTGAATGAAGTCTTTTGTATCCAAGGATCATTATATATGATTCAAGACTCTTGTAATAAAACCTCGATTCCTACATGATAACATAAATATATTTTTTTAACCTAAAAACATAGTTTTCATTTCCTTGTTCAATAAAAATTTGATATTTTAGCATATATATTTCTTCATCAAGATCATCATGGAGAAAATTTGTCCTGAAATCCAATTATTCTAGAGGTAAGTTGTATGTAGTACACATCTCTAGAACTATACAAACTATCATCAGTCTAACAAATGAAGACAATACTTCATTCTAATAAATAACTCCCTTCTGATCATATTCTTTGCCCAATACTATTTAATTATATATTTCCAAAAACTTATTTCCATAACTCTCGATCTTAAAGACTCATTTTTTTGCTAATTTATTTCCTTCTATAAAGTAATGTAACAATTTACCAAGTCTTGTTATTATGTAGGGATTCATTATCTTCCCATATCACCACCATCAATGAGGATACATCTAGACTCTAGGTTTCCTCCAAAAAATTAGATAGTTCTCAATCATATGTAAATAAAGAGTACATAATATTGTTCTCAATGACATATTATGAGTTCTATACTGGTTTTATTTTATCCCAGGATGACTGTTATGGTCCAAACTGAACCAACACTTTATCATCATGCTATGCTAATGGCTTAGAAGAAAATTCGTTCTTCCTTGTATTTTTACTCCACCTTGGGTATTTTAGTTTCCATGAAATTTTCTTCATGACTCCTTAAATTTTCAACTACACCTTGTATTTTGAAAAAAATGAAATCTCTCCTAGTGATAAGGTTGTGGGAGTGGGGTCCCACAACAGATACCTCTTCACACAATCACCATATCCCAATAAAATAAATTTATTAGATATTGAATCCAACTTAAATATATGATGGTAATTAAAAAAATCATATATAGGACATCCAAAAGTATAAGAGTTAGAATAGTTAACGGTTTTACCAGTCAACATCTTTATCAATGTTTTCAAATCAATCACCATTTAAGGAGGTAAATTGATCATATAATATATGGAATTTAGTTATTTTACCCAGAATGTTTTGGATGTTCTTGTAGTATTCAACATAATCTTTTTTATATCCATTAGGGTTCATTTTATCCACTCCAAAACTCCATTATAATGAGGAGTCTACACCCCCATGAAATTTAATCGTGATACCTTCCTATTTTCAAAAAGATTCATCCTACTTGCATATATATTCTACATCATTTTCAGTCCTCAAAAACTTGATATTTTTCTATATTTTATATACTTCCATGCATTAAATGGTTTTTAGACATCAAAAACATCATCTTTACTTATTATTGGATACAATCAACATCTCATGCAATAATCATCAATGAAGGATAAAAAGTACCTTGATCCTCCTAGTGAGAAAAATGGTGCATTGTAAATACATCAATGGATCAACTTTAAGATCTATATACTTACTTCAATTGAAATACCAAACATTAACATGTGATTATTGATCAAACCACAATAATCAAATAATGATAAAAATATATTTTTATGCCTAGGAACAAACTTTCGATAATTAAGAATCTTCAGGCCTCGTTTGAACATATGGAAAAAATTATTATTCCTTAAAATTTTCAACACTTTCATTCAAGTATTTTATTTGATAACTATATCTACATATTTTTATGTTTCTATGATAATAATTTATAGTTTCTTTGATATATTCTCCACCTTCATCACCATAAGGATGTTGAAATAGTGGGTATAGCATCCCGTCTTTTTATAACATAACTTTTCATTCCATTACACGGAACTGAGGATCTTTAAGGTTTAGTGTCTTGGAAACAAGGAACATAAAACATGAAACAAAAAAACATTCTTCTTAAACACTTGAAAGGATTCTCCTCATGTTCACCCTAGGCTCATTATTGCATCTCATAACCTGGGGACATACATCAAAAGGAAGGGTGATCAGAAGGCCCAGCAAGGGAAACAAGTGAAACATTTTACATATGAACTTGAGATACATCAATAAAGTCATGAAAAGAACATTAATGCATGAAAATGAAATCATGAGGCATATCATAATAAAAATAAAACTTTTTCATAACTTGAATATGTGGCTACATCATTTAACATAGACAATCATGAACATATCACCAAGGTCCATCCCCAAGGTGTCATTTTAAAATTACCAAGGTTATTCACCAAGGTATCATGAAAATTGTAATCTCTAGTGGTTACATCATTACCCAATGCATTGGAGCGCTATCAGGGCGCACCCTTAAATTTTCCTTTATTATCATGTGAGCCACATATATCATCATCAAACATTTCATAAATAACCCATATAGCATAAAGGAAATGGGTTTCATTTCATAATCATAACTTTTTAAAAACTGCTTTAAAGACATGATCTTTATATCACTTTAAAACCCACAAAAAAGGAAGGTGGGTCTCATGTATGTAAATCCCAGAATTTAAAATATAACATTTTGGTATATATGTGAATACCCCTTTAGAAGAAAGAGATTTGAGTATTCACTTAATAAAATAAAAGGACTTTAGAAAAAGAGATAGACATTTTGAGACAGAAATTCTGCAGCATAACAACAATGTTCCGAGGTTTTAGAAGACATTAAAAGAGAGGTAAAATGGGTCAAACATTCATAAATGACCCATAAAATAGTACATGGACAGAATAAGAAGGATACATGATCATGGTAATGAGATTTCAAGGACATACCATTTGAAATGAAAAACATGGAAGGAAGAAAAAAAAAGATTTCTCTTATGATAGTTCGGCAGCCTAACGACGTTACTTAAACCTCAACAAAAATGATTTAAAAAGATCAAGTAGGATCTCTCATCATGTGAACATAAGAGTTCAGTATGATAGATATAGAGATAATTCCCCAACATAACAAAAAGGAACTTGAAAGAATTGACATGAAAGTAGAACTTCAAAATGAGAAGGGTGAAGAACCACTTAAAAATTCGGCAGCCTAACGGCGCCACTTAAAACATCAAAATACTGAATTGAAGAGATCAAATGGGGTCTCTCATCATATTAACATAAGAGTCCATTATGATATATATAGAGATAATACCCCAATATAACAAAAAGGAACTTTAAATAATTGACATGAAAGTAGAACTTCAAAACGAGAAGGGTGAAGAACCACTTAAAAATTCGGCAGCCTAACGGCGCCACTTAAAACATCAAAATACTGAATTAAAGAGATAAAATGGGGTCTCTCATCATATGAACATAAGATTCCAGTATGATATATATAGAGATCAGACCCCAATGTAACAAAAAGGAACATGAAAGACTTGAATGAAAATAGAACTTGAAAACGAGGAAGGTGAAAGAATCCCTTAAAAATTCGGCAGCCTAACGGCGCCACTTAAACATTCTTAAAACGAATTGATGAGAGCAAGGGGGTCTCTCATCATATGAACATGAAATAGGCAGTAGGATGAATATAAAACAACATCCCCCAACATAAGAACATGGAGTATAAAAGAAAAGACATAAAAGAGATTACTTGAAAAGAAAGAGAGGGGTCGGATCCCTTACCTTAAAATGTAACTCTTAAACCTCAAAGGTTGGGACCTTGAGGGCTTGGGGGCACCTTGGGAGGACTCCTTGGGAGGTAATGAGACCATAAATTCGTTGGGAATGAGTGGGGAGTCGAATGGATGAGAGGAGGGCTTGGTATTTATAGGGAAAGTGAGGGGACAAGGCATTAATGGCCAAGGGACACCTCACATGTGCTTTTCTCAAACTCATGTGCTCTCCCTTGTCATTTATCATGGAGTTAGGCCACATGGGGCCCCCAAAACAATAACTCATCACCCTTGGCCGGACAACCCTCAAATGATCTCATGACATCATCATGACACCGTTATGATGTCATTAAACATACCGAAACCCTAAAACTGTATTTTTACTATTCACTGAAAATTCAACTTTCTCAGAAAAATCCCAAAATTTTACATTAACCAAATATCAATGCTCTGATTTCAAAAATGAAATCCATTTTATAAAAATAATTTTCTAAATATTTTTAATTTAATTTTTAAATAAAAACACTATTCATCGAAAATTCATTTTTTTCAGAAAAAACCCCAAAAATTACCATAACATAATATCGATGCTTTGAGTTCAAAAATAAATTCATTTTTATAAAAATAATTTTCTAATTATTTTTAATTAAATTTTTAATTAAAAAACACTATTCACCCGAAAAAACTAATACTTGAATAATAATTAATGAAACCGTTATTTAACTATTTTATTGAATCACATTACTTAATCAAGGTGCCTAGATTATTTTAAAACTTTCTTTAAGTGAGATTACTAATCCATTTGGTCATATTACTAATCATAATCATAAAATCACTATTCATAATTTACTATTCATCAAAAATCATGTTGATCTTATTAGTCTCTAAATTTAGTACTGAACATAATTGCAGAAGACCATTTTTTGAAAATCATTACACATTTTTAATTATTTAGGGTTTACATAAACATATTTAAAATATCCTTTTTCTAAAGTTCATCAAAAATATGCATACTATATTTATCCGGTCATTTCAAAATTCATAAACTTCATCATAAGAAGAAATCCCAATTTTTATTTAAAACAAGGATTACACAAGGTAGTTACGGTCTCGTTACATAACCCCTTATAATACCAGCATAGGACCTAAGAGTAAGGTGTGCTAGGGTGATAGAAGCTTGGGGCGGCTCAGTCAACATTGCTCGAGTAGTAATTTCTATCAGTTTGAACTTCTCACGAAGGCGATTTCGTTCCAGCTTCACATGATGAAGTTCGGCTTGGATTTGATCCAGAGCAAAGCCCAGTGGTGCTACCTCCTTCCCAAGCTCTGTTAGATGGGATTCAATCGGTCCAAGACTACTAGGTGAGGCCATCGAATCTTCTTTCTATAATAATTAACCAAGATTACTTATATTTAGAGACAATAATCAAAACATTTTGTTCACAGCGGTCATGTTGACCGATGGTTATATAATAGTCAAAACCCACTGATCTCATTTTAATTATAATCATGTTTATCAAATAAAACATTTTTGTTGAGTATAACAATAACACATAAAATTAAGAAACAAAATTTATTTAAAAATTTCGGGTCGTTACAATCTTCCCCCCTTAAGAAATTGCGTCCTCGCAATTTTAAAATTGGGTTTTGAAATTTCATTGAAAGTCCCACATCGGAAAAGGAGTCAGTAAAACTATTACTTTAAAATAAAGAAAGGGAAGTACAATGGTCACCCGAGTTAACCCACACTAGGGTTCCATGTAGGAAAACATGGACATGGAGGAAAAAACAAAGGGTCAAGTTCTGAGGGAGAGTGATAGAGAACATGATTAGGAGAAAGTTAAACATGAGAAAATCCCAAACTTATGATGTGTGTAAACGGTCTTTGATTACCTAGTAGGAAACGTAAACCAACAACATTTTTGTTTTACGTTTCTTTTCATAATTTTGAGGATTTCATTTACTACATAGAACAAAAACATAAGAAAATATACCTACCTTCAAGTAGAGTTTCATCCTTTAACAAGTCCCTACCAACACTAATCTTTTCTCCAAATGATGAGAATTCAAAAACACTTGGTCTCATAAAAGCACAAGAATCATCTTCTATAGAATCACATAATCTACAAAAGATTAACTATCTATTTCTTCTATCTTTAAACATTATCCCAAAAACAGAAAGGTTAAGGTAAAACAACTCTTCAAAAAGAAGAATCCCATAGGAATGGAAACTACTTTTAAATCATCAAAGTTCCATGGTACTACCCAAATTTCATCATAGACCATTCCATAAATAACGGTCCTTAAAATTCCTCAAAACAAACCAAACTAAGATTGAAACCCAAATACAATAAGGATTTGATAACATAGTCTTCCAAAACAACTTCATTGTTCATCTCCAGACAACATCAACCACTCCTAACATCTTATAAAAAGTAGCTAACCTAAACATATTTTACCCAAGATAGGTTAGTCATTCCCATAAGTAACCTAAATTACTATAAGTTCACCTTAAATTCATCGATTCTTCAAAATATAAGTCAACCTTACTCCTCAATGAAAATACCGTAGTAATCTATTTACCTCGATCAAATATGGTTCCCAAAATAATGAACGTCTACCAAAATAATAATCATATTTTAATCCCCTAATCATCCCTGTCATATTAATACGAAAATCGGCACATTTCCTATCACATTGGTTGTCGGAACATGTTCTTCCATTTCCCACCATTAACTAAGAAGAGAAAGCATAATTAGGGGCTTAAGTACTTAGCTAATAATCATGGAAAGGAACTGAAAGCATATAAGGATAACTTGTATATGAAAGGTATACCCTAACTTGTGATCTCCTAGGTTCCCATCTAGGTTATGAATGATCATATATTCTTATTTGAACCTTTATTTTATTTTATCTTTGTTCCTTTAACAATGGTTCATACCAAGCTTATGAATTTACCAAAGCATATCCCCCGGGAGTGTCGTAACCAAGAGTGCAGTAAGGCCCGTTGTCGTGTACCAGTTCCCGTTCGAGTCTAGCTCAAAGCGGTGTTTTCGGGTTTTACCCCTATGTACATCTGTGCCAGAGCCACCTCTACCTGCTCGTATCCAGACAGGGATGTATTTGCTTGGCAACCCCTTACTCAATACTCACCAAAATACCAGGAATATTTCCTATATTAAACTTTTCTATAGGGTTCCTCCTAGAGTTTTCATATCCTAATTTCCACAAATAACTAAACCATCCTTTGATACCAACTATAGCATCCCGTCTTTTTATAACCTAACTTTTCATTCCATTACACGGAACTGAGGATATTTAAGGTTTAGTGTCTTGGAAACAAGGAACATAAAACATGAAACAAAAAAAACATTCTTCTTAAACACTTGAAAGGCTTCTCCTCATGTTCACCCTAGGCTCATTATTGCATCTCATAACCTGGGGACATACATAAAAAGGAAGGGTGAGCAGAAGGCCCAGCAAGGGAAACAAGTGAAACATTTTACATAAGAACTTGAGATACATCAATAAAGTCATGAAAAGAACTTTAATGCATGAAAATGAAATCATGAGGCATATCATAATAAAAATAAAACTTTTTCATAACTTGAAGATGTGGCTACATCATTGACAATCATGAACATATCACCAAGGTCCATCCCCAAGGTGTCATTTTAAAATTACCAAGGTTATTCACCAAGGTATCGTGAAAATTGTAATCTCTAGTGGTTACATCATTACCCAATGCATTGGAGTGCTATCAGGGAGAACCCTTAAATTTGCCTTTATTATCATGTGAGC
This sequence comes from Viscum album, assembly GCA_963277665.1. Taxonomy (NCBI): domain Eukaryota; kingdom Viridiplantae; phylum Streptophyta; class Magnoliopsida; order Santalales; family Viscaceae; genus Viscum; species Viscum album. The sequence goes on from OY728158.1 coordinate 392,498,381, forward strand.
CACATATATCATCATCAAACATTTCATAAATAACCCATATAGCATAAAGGAAATGGGTTTCATTTCATAATCATAACTTTTTAAAAACTGCTTTAAAGACATGATCTTTATATCACTTTAAAACCCACAGAAAAGGAAGGTGAGTCTCATGTATGTAAATCCCAGAATTTAAAATAGAACATTTTGGTATATATGTGAATACCCCTTTATAAGAAAGAGCTTTGAGTATTCACTTAATAAAATAAAAGGACTTTAGAAAAAGAGATAGACATTTTGAGACAGAAATTCTGCAGCATAACGACAATGTTCCGAGGTTTTAGAAGACATTAAAAGAGAGGTAAAATGGGCAAAACATTCATAAATGACCCATAAAAAAGTACATGGACAGAATAAGAAGGATACATGATCATGGTAATGAGATTTCAAGGACATACCATTTGAAATGAAAAACATGGAAGGAAGAAAAAAAAAAGATTTCTCTTATGAAAGTTCGGCAGCCTAACGGCGTTACTTAAACCTCAACAAAAATGATTTGAAAAGATCAAATAGGATCTCTCATCATGTGAACATAAGAGTTCAGTATGATAGATATATAGATAATTCCCCAACATAACAAAAAGGAACTTGAAAGAATTGACATGAAAGTAGAACTTCAGAATGAGAAGGGTGAAGAACCACTTAAAAATTCGGCAGCCTAACGGCGCCACTTAAAACATCAAAATACTGAATTGAAGAGATCAAATTGGGTCTCTCATCATATGAACATAAGAGTCCAGTATGATATATATAGAGATCATACCCCAATATAACAAAAAGGAACTTTAAATAATTGACATGAAAGTAGAACTTCAAAACGAGAAGGGTGAAGAACCACTTAAAAATTCGGCAGCCTAACGGCGCCACTTAAAACATCAAAATACTGAATTGAAGAGATAAAATGGGGTCTCTCATCATATGAACATAAGAGTCCAGTATGATATATATAGAGATCATACCCCAATGTAACAAAAAGGAACATGAAAGACTTGAATGAAAATAGAACTTGAAAACGAGGAAGGTGAAAGAATCCCTTAAAAATTCGGCAGCCTAACGACGCCACTTAAACATTCTTAAAACGAATTGATGAGAGCAAGGGGGGTCTCTCATCATATGAACATGAAATAGGCAGTAGGATGAATATAAAAGAACATCCTACAACATAAGAACATGGAGTATAAAAGAAAATACATAAAAGAGATTACTTGAAAAGAAAGAGAGGGGTCGGATCCCTTACCTTAAAATGTAACTCTTAAACCTCAAAGGTTGGGACCTTGAGGGCTTGGGGGCACCTTGGGAGGACTCCTTGGGAGGTAATGAGACCAGAAATTCGTTGGTAATGAGTGGGGAGTCGAATGGATGAGAGGAGGGCTTGGTATTTATAGGGAAAGTGAGGGGACAAGGCATTAATGGCCAAGGGACACCTCACATGTGCTTTTCTCAAACCCATGTGCTCTCCCTTGTCATTTATCATGGAGTTAGGCCACATGGGGCCCCCAAAACAATAATTCATCACCCTTGTCCGGCCAACCCTCAAAAGATCTCATGACATCATCATGACACCGTTATGATGTCAATAAACATACCGAAACCCTAAAACTGTATTTTTACTATTCACTGAAAATTCAACTTTCTCAGAAAAATCCAAAAATTTCACATTAACCAAATATCAATGGTCTGATTTCAAAAATGAAATCCATTTTATAAAAATAATTTTCTAAATATTTTTAATTTAATTTTTAAATAAAAACACTATTCATCGAAAATTCATTTTTTTCAGAAAAAACCCCAAAAATTACCATAACATAATATCGATGCTCTGAGTTCAAAAATAAAGTCATTTTTTATAAAAAATAATTTTCTAATTATTTTTAATTAAATTTTTAATTAAAAAACACTATTCACTCGAAAAAACTAATACTTGAATAATAATTAATGAAACCGTTATTTAACTATTTTATTGAATCACATTACTTAATCAAGGTGCCTAGATTATTTTAAAACTTTCTTTAAGTGAGATTACCAATCCATTTGGTCATATTACTAATCCTAATCATAAAATCACTATTCATAATTTACTATTCATCAAAAATCAAGTTGATCTTATTAGACTCTAAATTTAGTACTGAACATAATTACAGAAGACCATTTTTTGAAAATCATTACACATTTTTAATTATTTAGGGTTTACATAAACATATTTAAAATATCCTTTTTCTAAAATTCATCAAAAATATGCATACTATATTTATCCGGTCATTTCAAAATTCATAAACTTCATCATAAGAAGAAATTCCAATTTTTATTTAAAACAAGGATTACACAAGGTAGTTACGGTCTCGTTACATAACCCCTTATAATACCAGCATAGGACCTAAGAGTAAGGTGTTATAGGGTGATAGAAGCTTGGGGCGGCTCAGTCAACATTGCTCGAGTAGTAATTTCTATCAGTTTGAACTTCTCACGAAGGCGATTTCATTCCAGCTTCACATGATGAAGTTCGGCTTGGATTTGATCCAGAGCAAAGCCCAGTGGTGCTACCTCCTTCCCAAACTCTGTTAGATGGGCTTCGATCGGTCCAAGACTACTAGGTGAGGCCATCGAATCTTCTTTCTATAATAATTAACCAAGATTACTTATATTTAGAGACAATAATCAAAACATTTTGTTCACAGCGATCATGTTGACCGATGGTTATATAATAGTCAAAACCCACTGATCTCATTTTAATTATAATCATGTTTATCAAATAAAACATTTTTGTTGAGTATAACAATAACACATAAAATTAGGAAACAAAATTTATTTAAAAATTTCGGGTCGTTACAGTGGGTTCCCTATATCAAACTATTTAGTGCTTTTGATTACCATATCGTGTATACAGTTAGATATGCATGATGTCATCTTACCATTATAGTGTAGGCTGTTTTGCATCCACTATTCAAATGGAAATGTCCAAAGGTTAATTGTCATATTGATAGGTTATAGTAGATCCCGGGCTATAATGAGCACCTCTATATATCATGACATTAATCTTAAATATATGTTCTATGGTCTAGATACATCATACTGATTAGACATGGCTGATGTTTGACTATCTGGTGCTGGGGGATCATAAGCATTGAGACTTATTCTCATGAAGTTCGCACTTGGTTATCTCTAGTAGTGAGATCATGAGGACTGACCCGCCAATAGGAACACCGCATGTTTCAGGTGTCATTGGATCATCCTATCTACGATCATGGGTAATGGTCTTCTGACTTGAGATCATTACCAATGTTTGTGTCACGACCCGTCCTCGGGGCCCGTGTCGTGACTACCCCAAGCCCGCCTTCCATAGGCCAGGGGCTGGCGACTAGCACAAAAGGCATAAATCCCGATATCAGGGAAGGCATTGCCTTTATAAGAGTAAACAAACACCACAGAGTACAAGCGGAAGAAGTAAACACTAAGTAAAACTGTACAACAGTAGGTGCAGAAAGTAAAGGGGGACCGAAAATACAAGCCCAACTGTAAAGTACAACTGAAAGGGAAAACAACAACTGAAAAGTAAAAGCCGCTACGCCGAGCTGTCCACTGGAAATCCCACCTGAAGGGTGGGTACTGATAGCTCCACTACTCCTCGGGTCCCGCCGTCCGCTCCGAGTATGTCCCGCCCAGTGGTCCTCCTCCAGGTACCGTCCTGCTCTGCAAGCCTCAACCACGATCAATTTTTCCATCGTCTGCAACCAACACAATGTAGTGCGGGCATAGCCTGTGCAGGGGTGAGTATAAGCTACTCAGTAGGGACCCCGAGACCCCCGAAGGTATCCCAAAATCCACAAAGGATAAACCACAAAGGAAAGTTACAATCACGAAGTAACAACCGACACTGCTTAGGTATATGCCCATACATATACCTAAGTCAACAATTCCAATACGCTCCAACCTCCGAGCCCAAGTACAACTCAGTCCACACATGAAAGTATACGTATTCCACACATGAAAGAAAAATGTAATCCACACAGGATAACACAACAGAATCCACACAAGAAAGAAAACAGGATTCAGCTCACACAGGTATACATCATCAAAAAGGTGAAAGAGATGATCAGACATAGATACTGAATCATCTAAGCTGGGACCCACATAGGATACAAGACCAGTTGTCTTCATTGTTTCATCTATGCTGGGACCCACATAGGATACAGGACCAGCACTGAACCATCAAAGTTGGGACCCACATAGGATACAAGACCAGCACAGCTAGGACCCACATAGGATACAAGACCACCTGTCTTCATTGATTCATCTATACTGGGACCCACATAGGATACAAGACCAACACAGCTAGGACCCACATAGGATACAAGACCAGCACACCTAGGACCCACATAGGATACAAGACCAGCTGTCTTCATTGATTCATCAATACTGGGACCCACATAGGATACAAGACCAGTATTGAATCATCTAACCTGGGACCCACATAGGATACAAGACTGGCACAGCTAGGACCCACATAGGATACAAGACCAGATGTCTTCATTGATTCATCTATACTAGGACCCACATAGGATACAAGACCAGTATTGAATCATCTAAGCTGGGACCCACATAGGATACAAGAACAGTATTGAATCATCTAAGCTGGGACCCACATAGTATACAAGAACAGTACATCTAGGACCCACATAGGATACAAGACCAGCTCTCTTCATCGTCGCAGTCCACTGAGGATCTCTGCACAATCGTCGTCGTCGAAGTCGCAGCCAACACTAGGGTTCCCGCACACAGCAGGCTCGTTCAGGAGGGTCTGCTCCACGAGCCGAGAGGCTGATAAATCAACTGTCACATAGTTCGAAGTTGATGTATCCAAAAGTTCCATATCGCCAATAGGAACTCAACGCAACAGACGGCGCGTCAATCGGACGCCCGGTCTGAGAGTTATTGGTTTTTTCGTCCTAGGGGCCCGGTTGGGTTTTAAGGCAAAACCAAACCGACCGTACTCCACTTGCGTCCAAACCTCAGGCGGAGTGTGCCAAAATATCCTTCTCACTAATAGGAACTCAACAAAGTCGACGACACGTCAATCAGACGTCCGTAGCTCATGATATGAGCATTTCCGCTCCGAGGGCCCGGTTGGTTTCGTGTGCGAACCAACCCGGCCGAACTCAAAGTATTCCGAAACCTTGAGTGCGATATACCGAAACGACCTTCTCGATATAAGGATCGCATCGCCGCTGGAGGCGCGTCATTTGGAGGTCCGTATCTAGAGTTATGGGCATTTGAACCCAAACAGTCTGATATCGGGGGTTTCGGGCCCAGACCGACCCGGCCCGGCGCGGCGCGGCGCGGCCTGGCCCGGCCCGGCATGGCGGACCGGCCGAGCACAGCGTGCCTAGTGTGCTGCCGGCTCGGCTTGTGGCCGAGCTGTTTTGGAAAGGGGGGGGGCGCCTGCCCCCCTGTGTAACCGTGCCCCCCCCCCCCCAAATTTATGGGGGGTCGTTTGAACCGGATGGGGGAATTTAATTCCCCCGACCCCTCCCCTTTCCGGCCAGCCCAACCTGGCCAGCCGGCTCCTTCTCAACAGGACCGGCGGTGGCCGGTCCCCTTCCAGCTCCATCACCGGCAGCCCGGTCCGGCCACCGGTCTCCTTGCTCCGCCGCGGCCCGGAACCGGCCGCGGCCCTTGTCGTCCGGCGCGGTGCGACGACACCGCGCCCCATCGCCGCGACCCCGCTCCGGCCACGGCGCCTTCGATTTCCTTCGACGCGGCGCGACGACGTCACGTTCTTAGACTTCTTTCCACAGCACGGCACGACGGCGTCGTGTAATACTTTCCGTGTGATTCCCGCATGGTGCGACGACACCACGCCATTCCGTTCCATCCACAAATAATCAAACATGAAATTAGGAGGGGGGTTCGGCCGTGTTTGTGCGGTTCGGCCCCCCTCTCGTTAAACGATATCATCTAGTCGAAAATCCACGATAATCGAAAAACTAGATTCATGAACGGAAATAATTAAATAAAAATAATCCCCTACCTCGGTTCAGGAACGATGTTCATCAACGAGCCGCGGAAGACGAGCGTCGCGGAGGTCGGGCGTCACGGGAGAATGTCGACGTCGCGAAGTGAGGATTCGAAGTCGTTGACGGCAATTTTGTCATGGAAAACTGTCGCGGAAGAGACGACACGGAAGAAGAACGTCGTGTCGCGGATACGGCGTCGCGGAAGCACCGTGTTCTTCGGCGGAGAAGTTCTTCGTTGAAGAATGGTGTTCTTCGCGTTCTTCGTCGAGGTTGAAGAAGAAGAAGAAGATGCTTTCCCAATCCACTCAAGGATTCAAAACTCTAACATAATAAAATAAGACTAAGTCTTATTTTATTAACACAACCTACCAATTGAATTTCAAAAGTTTGAAATTCAATAACCACACACAACTCACCTCATTAAACTTATTACATTAATTCATAAGTTATAACTTAGGTTAACAAAATTAAAGTGGGAGTTGAGGGGAGATTTAGAGGATATGAAGGGGTGGGGTTCGTGTGGGCCTCACCACCCTCATAACCTCCCAATGGAGGTTGGGTGGTTACCCAACTTCCATCAAGAACTAACACTTAGAGTAAAATAATAAAAATTGTAGTGTAATTATAAAATAAACTTCCACAATTTTTATTATCAACACTCGTGTAAACGCAACTCCGGAACAGGAGTTCCTAAGAAATTACAGGCGCTACGGTTCCATCGGTGCCCTCGGAATTTGATTCCGGGTACCGGTTCAAAAGATAAAAATTCCCGCTCGTTCGTTCACTGAACGTACCCGAGCCAAACTTCGGAAATTGATTCCGGGCACAACGGGCCTCGGAATCAGGTGCCGTCAGAAATCGAGCTCTTGTAAAATTCCAAAGAAAATTAAGAAAAAAAATTTCTTGAAATTTCCGGGTCTTTACATTACTCCCACCATAGGGCTTTACATCTTCGTAATGCTTTAACACAAACTAGGGATACAAAGGTGGTAGAGCTAGGTGGTAATCCACCTCCCCAATCCTGTTGAGGACCTGGAAGATTCCGATGAAGCATGGAGAAAACCTACCACCTTGGCCAAATCCCCATAATCCACGTCGAGGTGAGACCCGCATGAAGACGTGGTCGCCATCCTCAAACTCTAGTGGCCTCCGCCTCCTGTCAGTGAAAGACTTCTGTAGGCTCTGAGCTGTCTTCATCCACTCCTGGATGACCTGGATCTTCTCTATCGTGGCCTGGACCACCTCTGGTCCCATAAGAGCTGCTATGATTTATTCTTTGCCGATAAGAGAAATCCGGTCTCATCCCTTGTATGAACCACGTTCTTTGCCTAATACAGTCAATCCCGACATGGATGATACTAATCCATACCAAGGATGACGTCGTAAGGCCTCGACGCTACTACCAAGAGATCCAACCATTACTCTCGCCTCCAAGGGTTGTGTCACACTGTCGACATCAGTGTGTGGTAACTAGGTCTCCTCCAGTAGATGTCTCACAAGTGAGGGTCAAGTCAACAGTCAAAACTAGAACCTCTTAGTAACAACACAAAAGAGGATAGGAATGAAAACATCACAATGGTATGCGTCTTTTATTATTGCAGCTCATAATACAAAGACGCTACACAATAGCAACAAGGAACTAGAAGTACAAAAGACGTATCCACTAGTTCCACTCATGTCCATTTGCTCCCAGAGCTCCATGATCGAAGGCCTTAGCTGCCAGAAGCTGAGCTCTCGCATGTCCACCAACTCCCTGCGGTCGGGGCGGACCTCCTGGTGGTGGTGGTGGCAACACCTCGAAGTGTCTCCCACCATCTGCTACTTGGATAGATCCTCTGCCTTGTCCTCCTGCACCCTGCGGACCACCGTGGCCGAAACTCTGTCTGGGAGGTCCCTCTACCACCTGTTGCTCATCTGTAAGACGAGTCGGGCAGTCTCGAGCCATGTGACCTTGCCTGCCGCATGTGTAGCAATGCCTGCCCCTCGTGTAGCTGGATCTCCTTCGTGTGCCCCGCACAACCGAATCTTCATCCAATGACTGCCCATCTGATGGTCTGGCCCGTTTAGACCTCTTCGTCACCTGTCTATTGCCAACTGCAGAAGACCCTGCTACGAGCCGTCCTGCGGAGGGCCCTGTCACTGGAGCCTGCTCAGCGAGAAAACTCTCCACTAGAAGGGCTCTCTCCAACACCTCTGCCTGTGTCGGAATGTTGAGGGAGATCATCGAAGCCCTGATCTCATGCTTCAGTCCCTGCTCGAAGGTCCAGGCCCGGAAGAACGGGTCTCGTACCATATCTGTGGAGTAGCGTGAGAGATCAGTAAATCTCGCCGAGTACTGGGCCACTATCAAGCTGCCCTGCCGCAGCTGAAGAAGCTCCTGAATGCGCACCGCACGGAGGGTGGCTGGGACGAACTCGGAGCGAAAGATGCTCTCAAAGTTCGTCTAGAGAAGAGATGTCTCGTCGTGCACCTGGACCATCAAGCTCCACCATCGGCCCGCTGCTGCGTGCAATAGGCTCGCTGCGAGGATCACCATGAGGTCTGCTGGTGTCCTCACTAATCTAAAAACCCGTACAACTGCCTCCAGCCAGTCCTCCGCTGCCTGGGGGTTCGTCTCCCTGCGAAACCTAGGCGGTCGTTAACGCTGAAACTCGTGCAGCGCACTAAGGCGACGTGCATCGTCAACGGCTGGGGCTGGTAGCATCGGTGGCTCGGCGGGTAAAGGTACCACCGGTGCCTCTGCTGACAAGGAGCCCTGCACCGAGGCCTCGTCGCTCGGTGGGCTGTCATCACGCTCCACTCTCGGAACCCTAGCTGGCTGCCGTCGTGGGGCCATCCTGAAAAGAAACAGGTGCGCCACGGGCAGAACTGTATACCTGGTGAGCTGACCCAAGTAATCACAAAGAAAACTTGAACACACATGCAATCAATGTTTTCATGCATTAAGTCGGAAATCAGAAGTCAGGGTCCTGGTGTACGGATACGTCGGCCACCGCACCAACACTGGACTCCCTGGACTGATATCCACACCCAATACGCTGAACACTATTGCTTCACATAGAAGAAAGATCAGAGTCTGCGGTAGAACTGAACTCCTATGATACCAATTTGTCACGACCCGTCCTCGGGGAAAGGGAAAAGAGCAACTGAAAAGTAAAAGACGCTACGCCGAGCTGTCCACTGGAAATCCCACCTGAAGGGTGGGTACTGATAGCTCCACTGGTCCTCGGGTCCCGCCGTCCGCTCCGAGTACGTCCCGCCCAGTGGTCCTCCTCCAGGTACCCTCCTACTCTGCAAGCCTCAACCATGATCAATGTTGTCTGTCGTCTGCAACCAACACAACGTAGTGCGGGCATAGCCCATGCAGGGGTGAGTATAAGCTACTCAGTAGGGACCCTGAGACCCCTGAAGGTCTCCCAAAATCCACAAAGGATAAACCACAAAGGAAAGTTACAATCACGAAGTAACAACCGACACTGCTTAGGTATATGCCCATACATATACCTAAGTCAACAATTCCAATACGCTCCAACCTCCGAGCCCAAGTACAACTCAGTCCACAAAGGAAAGTATACGTATTCCACACATGAAAGCAAAACTTAATCCACACAGGATAGCACAACAGAATCCACACAGGAAAGCAAACAGGATTCAGCTCACACATGTATACATCATCGAAAAGGTGAAAGAGATGATCAGACATAGATACTGAATCATCTAAGCTGGGACCCACATAGGATACAAGACCAGTTGTCTTCATTGTTTCATCTATGCTGGGACCCACATAGGATACAAGACCAGCACTGAACCATCAAATCTGGGACCCACATAGGATACAAGACCAGCACAGCTAGGACCCACATAGGATACAAGACCAGTATTGAATCATCTAAGCTGGGACCCACATAGGATACAAGACCAGCACAGCTAGGACCCACATAGGATACAAGACTAGTATTGAATCATCTAAGCTGGGACCCACATAGGATACAAGACCAGCATAGCTAGGACCCACATAGGATACAAGACCAGCTGTCTTCATTGATTCATCTATACTGGGACCCACATAGGATATAAGACCAGTATTGAATCATCTAAGCTGGGACCCACATAGGATATAAGACCAACACAGCTAGGACCCACATAGGATACAAGACCAGCTGTATTCATTGATTCATCTATACTGGGACCCACATAGGATACAAGACCAGTATTGAATCATCTAAGCTGGGACCCACATAGGATACAAGACTAGCACATCTAGGACCCACATAGGATACAAGACCAGCTCTCTTCATCGTCGCAGTCCACTGAGGATCTCTGCACAATCGTCGTCGTCGAAGTCGCAGTCAGCACTAGGGTTCCCGCACACAGCAAGCTCGTTTGGGAGGGTCCGCTCCACGAGCCGAGAGGCTGATACATCAACTGTCACATAGTCCGCAGTTGATGTATCCAAAAGTTTCGTATCGCCAATAGGAACTCAATGCAACAGACGGCGCGTCAATCAAACGCCCGGTCTGAGAGTTATTGGTTTTTTCATCCCAGGGGCCCGGTTGGTTTTTAAGGCAAAACCAACTCGACCGTACTCCACTTGCGTCCAAACCTCAGGAGGAGTATTCCAAAAGATCTGTCTCACTAAGAGGAACTCAAAAAAGTCGACGACACGTCAATCAGATATCTGTAGCTCATGATATGAGCGTTTCCGCTCCGAGGGCCCTGTTGGTTTCGTGTACAAACCAACCCGGCCGAACTCAAAGTATTCTGAAACCTTGAGTGTGATATACCGAAATGACCGTCTCGATCCAAGGATCGCATCACCACTGGCAGAGCATCGATTGGAGGTCCGTAGCCCAAGTTATGATCATTTGAACCCAAACAGTCCGATATCGGGGGTTTCGGGCACGGACTGACCCGGCACGAGACCCCCCCCCCCCGGTCGGCCCGAACCGGGTCGACCCACCCCGGGTCCGGGTCGCCCCGGCTCGGCGTGGCCTGGTCGACCGGCTGGGCACAGCGCGCCCAGCGCGCTGCCGGCTCGGCTCGTGGCCGAGCCGTTTCGGCAAGGGGGGGGGGGGGGGGCTGCCCCCCTGTGTAACCGCCCCCCCCCCTAAATTTATGGGGGGCCGTTTGAACTGGACGGGGGAATTTAATTCCCCCGGCCCCTCCCCTTTCCGGCCTGCCCGACCTGGTCGGCCGGCTCCTTCTCAACGGGACCGGCGGTGGCCGGTCCCCTTCCAGCTCCATCACCGGCGGCCCGGTCCGACCGCCGGTCACCTTGCTCCGCCGCGGCCCGGAACCTGCAGCGGCCCTTGTCGTTCGGCGCGGTGCGACGGCACCGTGCCCCTTCGCCGCGGCCCCGCTCCGGCCGCGGCGCCTTCGATTTCCTTCGACACGGCGCGACGACGTCGTGTTCTTAGACTTCTTTCCACGGTGTGGCACGACGGCGTCACGTAATACTTGCCGTGTGATTCCCGCATGGTGCGACGACACCACGCCATTCCGTTCCATCCACAAATAATCAAACATGAAATTAGGAGGGGGGTTTGGCCGTGTTTGTGCGGTCCAGCCCCCCTCTCGTTAAACGATATCATCTAGTCGAAAATCCACGATAATCGATAAACTAGATTCATGAACGGAAATAATTAAATAAAAATAATCCTCTACCTCGGTTCAGGAACGGTGTTCATCAACGAGCCGCGGAAGACGAGCGTCGCGGAGGTTAGGCATCGTGGGAGAACGTCGACGTCGGGAAGTGAGGATTCGAAGTCGTTGACAGCGATTTCTTCGTGGAAAACCGTCACGGAAGAGACGACGTGGAAGAAGAACGTCGTGTCGCGGATACGGCATCACGGAAGCACCGTGTTCTTCGACGGAGAAGTTCTTCGTTGAAGAATGGTGTTCTTTGCATTCTTCGTCGAGGTTGAAGAAGAAGAAGAAGATGCTTTCCCAATCCTCTCAAGGTTTCAAAACTCTAACATAATAAAATAAGACTAAGTCTTATTTTATTAACACAACCTACCAATTGAATTTCAAAAGTTTGAAATTCAATAACCACACACAACTCACCTCATTAAACTTATTACATTTAATTCATAAGTTATAACTTAGGTTAACAAAGTTAATGTGGGAGTTGAGGGGGGTTTTAGAGGATATGAAGGGGTGGGGTTCGTGTCGTCCCCACCACCCTCATAACCTCCCAATGGAGGTTGGGTGGTTACCCAACTTCCATCAAGAACTAACTCTTAGAGTAAAATAATAAAAATTGTAGTGTAATTATAAAATAAACTTCCACAATTTTTATTATCAACACCGTGTAAACGCAACTCCGGAACAGGAGTTCCTAGAAATTACCGGTGCTACGGTTCCATCGGTGCCCTCGGAATTCGATTCCGGGTATCGGTTCAAAAGATAGAAATTTCCGCTCGTTCGTTCACTGAACGTACCCGAGCCAAACTTCAGAAATTGATTCCGGGCACACCGGGCCTCGGAATCAGGTGCCGTCAGAAACCGCGCTCTTGTAAAATTCAAAAGAAAATTAAAAAAAAAATTCCTTGAAATTTCTGGGTCTTTACAGTTTATCATTTGATTACTTACTTTGATGAAAGACGAAAACCATGGCAATGAAGTCATGGCAAGGTAGTTTGTGTGGGGTGCGTCATTGGTGGGATGTCATTGGTTGAATGGACAAGAAAGGATTTGTCGCTTATGGGTTATGGAAGTAATATATCTCAGGTCATGTTGATATGGATGGAAGTACCTTTATAAGACCATGGACATGGACATCAAGGGTAAATCTGTCCAGTTAAATAAACAAACTATATAACAAGAAAAGGGCGATGACACGTGAATGCATCCTGATTTATGAGATATTACAGACAAAGAGATTATATTACACAATGTGTGTTTGTAGGTTGGTTGTCGCTGCTGTGACAATCCTTATTTCTTCAGGGGCCATGATGGGTTGCTAGATCCCACTCTTAGTCTGTGAATACAATTCATAGCTATCGAAATAAGAGCCTAGAGGGTAACACACAATAGCGTATTCAAGAATCTACCCTTTTCAGTTGAATATGAGTTTTGGACATGGTGGGCCCCGCCACAGGGATCCGGGATTTGTCCAAATTTAAACAATCAATGATGCAATAAATAAATTTATATTATTCGAGTTTATAATAATGAGTATTGAATTTTTTTTATTAAATTTGTTTACGAGTTATAAGTAAATACATGAAAAAATATTAACTAATGAATATTAAATTATTCAAGGTTCAATTAATATTTATGGGAGCGACAAGTCAAGTTAATGATTTAATTATTATCACATAATATATTTTAATATATTAAAAGTGAGTGATAATAATAATTATGACTCAGACAAGTAGTCATAAAATTTCATTGATAGTGCATTAAGTATTCGGGGGCCGAGTTAACATTTCTAGGTAATTATTTAACCACTGTAAATATTAGAGGAGAGGATATTTCTAATAACTATTCATCACACTTCTCTCTCTTATATTTTCTCCCATAATCTAGAGAGAGACTCTAGATCTAAGGACCTCGGATGGAGCTCTCTCTCGGGCATCGTTAGTGAAGCGATGCGGTGATCGTTAGAGAGTCGAAGGTGTTGTCACAATTCCACGCTAGCACCTAGATTACGACGAACCGTGCTCACAAAGATTTATTGAAGCGCGTGTGGATGATCTAGAGGAATTCAACTTCGGATTCTTCGATCAGCGATCACCAACGACGAGCAGACGTCATGCACAACTTTAGAATTAAACTGGGTATTTTTACTGTTTAATTTTTGTGCTTAGAAAAACCTTCACGTGAGATCCTCGGTGTCGACAAGTTTATGTCATTCGTTGGTGGAAAAACTAAAAAAAACCTACATTCTTGGGGATTCCGCTGCACGCCTAGTTCCAAAAAGTTGTATTAGAGGGAGCACGTGTTGATGTTAAGCTAAGAAGAAATATATTTGCATTAAGTTATGATGATGTCATTGTTATGGTCCCAACACCGCAAATCGTGTTTGAATCTGATAACAGATGATCCATCTACGGTGATGTGACATTTTAAATCAGAGTTAAACTAGTTGTTTTATAAATGTTCACCAGGTGAAAATACGGTTACCAGAATAGTATTTTTCGGTGAACCATGTTGATTATTTTTATTATAATAATTTAATTATAATAAAAATAGTTTAGTTATAATAATAATTTTATTATAATAATATTCTATTATAATAATATTTTATTATTATATATTTTTATAATTTCTAGTCTAATAATAGACTAAAGGAAAAATTGTAAAAAAAATGGGAGGGGAGACCTACTTTGCAGGTCTCTAACAACATAAAAAAATGAAATTTCATGTAGACCTGTAAAGCAGTTCTTAGTAATTTAAAAAAAAAGGGAAAGGAGAATTTTTTTTAAAGTAAAGGGGCGGAAAACAGGTAAAGAAAATTTAAAAAAAAAATTGGGGGTCGAGCGACCCCCATCTCTCATGCACACGACGGCTTGAAGGGCTACCTCCTCTATCTACCCCGCGGAACCGGCGCCACCCCAGGCGCCGCACCAGCAGTAGGGGCTAGCGCTGCCACCCGCACCAAGCGACCCCGGGCCGCCTCCTTGCTCGCATAAACAACCACAAATCTCTCTCAGACCAGGAGCACACCACCGCCTGGGAATCCTCCCCATTGACATCCTGACCTCTCCAGACCAGATGTCGCCACCCTCGCAGAGACCGGCTGCAGTGCAGAAGCTCCTCCTCTCGTCCCAGCTCCTCTTTGAGCCACTTTCCATAGCCAGCCAGCACCGAAGCCGACCTCCGACATTCACGAAACTGCAAACCCAGCCACTGCACCGCCTTCTCCAACCAGTCCGCACGACTACCTACTCTCGCTTCATCCACCCTCCGCACCTACAGAACCGGCACAGAACCCTATCGTGGGTTCCATTTCCCATGGGCCAGCGCACAAGTCTCGGTTCCTTTCTGAAGTCATGCCATCCTGGTTTAGTGTAGCACACCGGCTAGCATCAAACCCCAGCCGCCACCCGGTCCTCCTAGCAGGAGGGAAACCTGGGCGAGTCTGCCCAGCCAAGAAAGAGCTCAGACGGACCATCCTATCAAGAAATAGCCTTGCACGAGGTCATTATCACATGGACTGGGCCTGCGCTGGTTCGGACCAACCCACACAGGCCTTGCCCAATTTTTTGAGGGTCCATGTGTTTTAATTTAATCAAAATTATTTAAAATAATAAATTTAATTTCAGTTGAGAATTAAATTAATTAAACATTAATTTTGATTATTAAAATTTTAGTGTGGCGTGATTAATTAATTTGGAGATTAATTAAACTAATTAATTTGTTTAATTTTATCATTAAAATTAAATTAATAAATTTGGACCGAACGACGTAAATATTGGATTAAAAATTTGAGTGAAATTTATAATTTAATTAAAATGCTCACAAGTTTAATTTTAATGCAAGTTTAACTTTTATTCTACATTTATTGAATATACACGAGCTTAATGTGTATATGTCTGATCGTGAGCTGATACTGACCAATGCATGTTTTATGAATTTTTAATTATTTATTTAATTTATTTATTTAGTTATTTCATGGTATTGTAATAATTATTACAATTAATTTAAAGGCGACCTGCGTATCATCTCAGTTTCATTATTTATATAAGGACTCACGTTTCCACTTCTCAGAGTTGTAATTTTATACCCCGAGACCCCCTTGCCTACATGCGAGTATAGTTGTATAATGATGAGACGAGCTATGACGCATTTCGTGCCAAGTGATGGCAATGAAACAGACAACAGTTGGATGCAATGGATGAGCAGAAAACGCCTTTCAAGATGCAAGCCATGCAACTTAAGGTACTTACCCCTAGGGTTTCGGTTGGTCCATTATTCACTCAACAGATCAACCAATAGTACCAGTTCATGACCAGGTTTTTTATTTTTATTTTTCCATGGTTTATTATTTTTTGTGTATGCGTAATTTATTGTGCGATCATATAGTATAAAAATAAACAAGCATGTAAGATAAAATGAACATGTGACGCGATGAAATTTCTATTTCTTGCACGACCAATTGTGAGTGTGATCACATATAACATGCTTATAAAAATAGAAAATGATTTTATTCATCAAATTAAAAATAATAAAACCCTCAAAAAATATTAAGTCATATTCTTCTTCCGTCATTCAATTTTGGACAAAACCAACTATTTGAGGTGCTGCCCATACCATAGCTGAGGGTGCCTCTTACTACTGGGGAGTACTTATAAGAATGATGGGTTGAATTAATTAAAATTACAACAATGAAATAGCCATAGCAAGCTTATTGTAATTTTAGAGGCAAGCGTTGATAAAATCATGTTCTAATTTTAATAAGTTGGGACTTCACTCAACAGATAAAGGAGTTGCACGTTAAAGCGGTCGGCCAGCCAAAACCCTACCTAGAACCCTCGAAGTAGTGGCATAACCCTTTCGTGTAGACTATGAGGGGTGGTTCTGGGCTCCTTTCTAGTAGAATACTCAAGCGACATAGTATTTCTATTCTAGCACAGAGGGTTCCAAGAATCCAATAAATTAGTGTGAGACATTAAATGATTTAAGTTATTTATAAAAAAAATTCTAAACCGGTAATCCAAATAAAAGGCACTCATCTTCTAATTTTTTTTTTGTAGAAAAATGGAAAGATGTACCACAAGATTAAAACTGCAATATTATAATATAAATGTCCACACAAACACGAGTATCCATGAATAGTACAGGTATGTGCGCAAAGTACTATGATATAGGAAAATCAATGTGTCAGTGTTCCCAACACTTTTAAACTACCTCAAGAAGAGAGGGTGAAAATGCTTACAAGAGACTAATGTATAAATCATATGATAGTTATATCATTATGCTTTCATCAATGTTCGATGTCAGTTTTGGTCCCTACACTAGGACAAAGATGATATAACATAATGTCTCATCTCTAAGAAGTTTGCAAGGAGAAAAAGATGAAATGAAATGAATAAGGCAATGTTTACACCGGAATGTGTAAATTTAAATATTGATCGTGATATTTAAATATCATTTTCACCACATTACTGAAGTCTAATTTTTTGTTACAAAACGAACAAGTATTGAGTAAACAATTTATTACCAATTTAGGTAAGGTTCTCCAAGTGAATAAGAATAAAAGACAATTAAGCTTTAATTCTTTTGGTAGATAAATTGAAAGACAATGTGAAAAGGTCAAAGGCATTTAATGCCAATGACATATTAGTGACTTCCTTCAATTAATGAGGTATTAACAGAGGTTATTTGGATTGCATATTATAAAATAATACTATGGAAGTTTAAAAGCAATAAGCTGATTTAATGAAGCATGTTTTCGCTTCTACATCAGGTGTATTCATCAATGTAATGTTTCTCTTTTACTACTTGGGTATTAAATACAATATTCTAGTAACATATGTGTATTCTAATGTTAACCTCACCTGTTTTGATAATCTCAATTATGTTTCAATATTCTTTGATAATCCCAAATAATGTTTATCTTTATAATAATTATTCGTTCAATCTATGAAATCATATTATTAAGTTGATAAAATATCAAAATGATCATTGTATTTTTTCAAATGAATGGGTATCTATGTTTATACTTTTTTAGAAATGTTACTTACTCAATATGAATATGATTTTCATAGAACATATAAGTATTAAGTGTTGAGTAACTGATGCAGACCTACCGGTACATAGTCTTTCGATAAGTAAAGGAAACTGATAGACTAAGCTTCCTGTTACACAAGGTCACTGGTATATAATTACTAATACAAGCTACCGATACAAATAGACAGATAGACAGCTACCGATATGAAGTCCACTAATATAGACATACAAAGTCCACCGATATAGAAAGATACCGATAGACAACTACCGATACAAGTCTGCTGATACAAACAGATGACTATCGCTAAAAACTATCACTACAAAGTCTACCAATACAAGAATGTCACCAGTATATATCACTAATATAGAAGGAGATACTGATAGAAGGAGCTACCGATTCAAGCGATATACCATTATAAAGACTAACAGTCACTGATGCAAGACCTACCACTACAGGTCTACTACTACAAGCTCACTAATACAAAGAGCTACTGATGAAAACCAATCAATATTTCTCTAAACCCTATTTCTATTTGTTTATTTAGCAATGGTCATATTTGATGTTTTTAATGCATCTGCTATTAACTAATGATATTAGTTGGCATGTTAGGGAACCGTACCTTATACCTGTAAAAATGTAATCATTTCCATTGTCGGTGCTGAAGGTATATAATGGAACCTCAAACTACTAAAGACTATACAAAAGAATCGATCAGTTTTTCCATGCACATACGAAACAACCTTCTGGAGATACTCAAGGACTTACATGCATAGAAGAAGAAGGAAGAATACATACTGAATCTGTAGAACCTGAACATTCAAGGTGTAAAGAGCTTCAACGATTTCACCTCCACTCAAGCTGATCAAGCTGATCAACCTGGACCTGGAAGTCAAATACAAAAATGACACTCTATTTTTCTTGAAAAAAATTAGAGAAGGACTTAGAGCTTCATCTGTATCAATCCAAGGAGTCTAGAGATTCACTTAAAACACATAGAGCATTCTAAACTCATCTCCATTTGTTTAGCTCAATTGTGTTTAATTTATTTACATTTTGATCAGTGTGTGTTTTGTATTTACACATTGACTCCTAATCATAATTGAAGGATATCTAATATCCTCACTCAATATTTCTAAACCCTTTATTTATTCCCACTTTGAATTGTGGTAGAGGTCAAGTGTGACCTGGATAGTCTGTGTGCTATTGTTTTGGTTTTTCCCATGTAGAACTGTGGTAGAGGTATGAGGACCTGGAAAGTCTAATTACTATTGTAAACCCCAATCTTGGGTGTGGATCATAGTTTATATAAAACTGTTTGAGAGGACTGAGTCTCAGCTTGAGACGGAACCTCTTGGTTAAAACTGTTGTTCTTGTTTATTTTCCGCTTCTATGTACTTTAAATACAAATCTATTTTTAAAGTTACTCTCATAGTTAAACTACAAAGTGTTTGTAATTTTTGTTAGCCAGTAAATTAGTTTCAAAAGCTAAATTAATCTTCAAATTAAGTTAACTGAGAAATAATCAATCTTTGAGAAACTAATTGAAACATTTCAGACTTTATAAATTCACTACAGTTTATCTTATTATTTAATTTGGGGTTTTTAATAGAAATATTTTTAATAGAAAATTTTAATTGGAACCCAATTCACTCCCCTCTTGAGTATCCACTTTGACCAACATTTGGTATCAGAGGATTTTTATTAACAAATAATTTCCAAACAATCTGTTTTTCATCTGTGATTTTAGTTGTATCTTAAAGATCTTAAATTTCTGTTAGTTGTAAATTTTATCTCTTTAAATATATTTTCTAAAATATAATTATGGATAATATACTAGAAGGTGATTCTACCAAAATGACACCTTTATTTAATGGTGTTAATTTTTCCCAATGTAAAATCAAAATGAAAATTCATTTAGAAAGTATAGGATTTTATATCTAGTCTACTATAGAGTCTGAGTATGAAATTCCAAAAACTGCTAGATCTACTTGGGATGGTGCTACAAAATCTAATTACAACAATAATTATAAATCAATGAATGCTCTATATTTTTCTTTAAGAGATGAAGAATTTAATCGAATTTCCACATGTAAAACAACAGATGAAATCTGGGACACTTTGGCTGTTTCTAATGAAGGACAACCAATGTGAAAGAAATTATATTAAACACTTATACTATTAAATATGACGATTTTAAAATGAGACCTGATGAACCTATTTCTGACATGTATATTAGGTTCAATGAGATTGTTAACACTATGAGATCGCTAGGAAAAGCTATTCCAGAAAAGGAGAAAATCATGAGATTACTTAGAAGTCTTACAAAAGGATGGAGAGGTACATAAGTCTCAATAAGAGAATCATGTGACATAAGTTCAGTACCTGTTAAGAAGCTAATTGGTAAGTTGATGATGTATGAAGAAGAGATAAAGGTAAACAAAGAGGAAGATGATGAACCAAAGAGGAATTTAGTGGCATTTAAGTCTACTACCTCAAAGAGAAAGGACAAGGAGAAAGTTCTCATACCTACTGAAATATCAACAAGTGGAGGATCAGATTATGATAGTGATGAAGCGATGGATCAAATAGCCACGAGATTCAAGAAATTATATAGGAAGAAGAAATTTTTTAGAAAAAAAAATTATAAAGGTAAGTATGACCAATGAGGTGATTGGAATAAGGATTGGAAGAAAGCTGATAAGGATGATGAGAGAGTGTGTTATGAATGAAAAAAGAAAGGACACATTAAAGATGACTGTCCAAAAATGAAGTTCAAGAAGAAATATGGTTATAAGGACAAAAAATATAAGAAAGTTATAAAGGAAAGATGGATTGCTTCAGAAGACAACACAAGTGAGTATGAGGTTTATGATTCTGAAAAGAATCATGACAAAATGTGTTTCATGACTAATACTTCTAAGGTACCTATTTCCCCTATGCTGAACGATTATTATTCTGGGAATGAAAGTGATTAAAATAGTAATAATAATATGTCTAAAGCTGAATTATTTGAATACTGTAATATGTTAGAAGATATTTACAATAAGCTGAAGGATAAGTACAAATCATTAAGGAAACCATATTCCCTATACAGTACTGTTAAATCTGATCTTAGTATAGAAAAGGAAAAGAATTCTCAACTGTTAAAGGATAATACTCAACATAAATTTTCCAATGAGCAACTTAGAATATACTTAGAGAAATTCACTAATGTAAAGAACACTCTTACACAAATGCTAGTAAAACAAGTAGCACCAAAATATATTACTAGTTTAGGCTATCAGCCTGGACAGAGATAGATTACAAAAAATAGATTTATTCCAAAATCTAGAAAGTATGCTGCTAGTTACAACTCTAGAAATTCCTATGTCTCAACCAGCTATTCAAATAGTTATAGATCAAAAAAATCTTTATCTTTCAAAGTCTATTGAATCTATTGATTATATGAAACCCATTAGACAAATCTGGGTACCAAAAGTTTTTCTTGCTAACCTGTCTGGACCCAAGAAAATCTGGGTACCAAAATCATTTTCTGTTTAAACCTGTTTTGTAGGAGACTTGCTTGAAAATTTCCTATGGGAAGAAATGGTACTTGGACAGTGGATGTTCAAGACATATGATTGGAAAATTTTCATGCTTCCAGAGCTTAATCAAGGTTGATAGAGGACATGTCACATTTGGTGATAATTCAAAAGGAAAATTCATCGGCTTAGGCTAGATAGGTAACACTGATTCAATTTTAATTTCTAAATTATTATTTGTAGATGGATTAAAATACAACCTGTTAAGAATTTCTCAGTTGTGTGATGATGGCTTCAATGTTATGTTTGAAAATAATGCTTGAAATGTATTTGATTCTAAAAATGTTTTGGTATTTACTTCCTTGAGAAATGAAAATGTATATGTTGTAGATTAAAATTCTTTACCCAAACAAAATGTTACTTGTTTAAATGCTTTTCATAAAGAGTCTTGGCTTTGGAACATAATATTAGGACACTGGAATGTTCATTCACTTAATAAACTAACTAATAAAGATTTAGTTAGAGACCTACCTCAACTAAAATTCCCAATAGACAAAGTTTTCACTCCCTGTCAAAAGGGAAAGAAATATAAAGTTTCATTCAAATTAAAGAAAAGAGTTTCAAATTCTCAACCTCTCGAGTTGGTTCACATGAATTTATTTGGACCATCCAGAGTTTCTTGTTTAAATGGGAAGCACTATGTTTATGTTCTAGTAGATGAATATTCTAGATATAGTTGGGTATATTTTCTAGCTCACATAATTGAAGCTTGTTCTTACTTTATGAAACACTCCATTTATGTAGAAAACCTTAGTGGACTTAGGATTAAAACCTTGAGAAGTGATCATGGTCGTGAGTTTGAACATCATGAATTTGAATCATACTGCTCAAAAAAGGGATACAATCATAATTTCTCTGCCCTTAGGACACCTCAACAGAATGGTGTAGTTGAAAGAAGGAATAAAAAACTTCATGAAATTTCAATAACTATGATTAATGAGTATGAACTACCTATTTACTTTTAGGCAGAAGTTGTCAATACAACTTGTTATATTATAAATAGAGTCTCGATTAGACATGTTCTTAAAAAGACCACTTATGAACTGTGGAATAATAGAAAACCTAAAGTTAGTTACTTCAGAGTTTTGGGTTGCAAAGTCTTTATTCTCAATAAAATGGATAATCTTGAAAAGTTTTCTTCCATGAGTGATGAGGGAATCTTTCTATGTTACTCTATGACTAGTAAATCTTATATATTTTTTAAGAAAAGAACCAAATGTTTTGAAGAATCAGTACATATCAAATTTGATGAAACTGATCCGCATGAACCTAAGTCTTCTCTTAAAAATCATGAATAAGATTTATCTATTCTGGACCTTAATGATAAAAGCAATGAACCAGTTGTAAAGACAACCAATTCTGGAAATATTTTAGAATATGCTGCTGGTGAACCCGAACCTAGAGAAGAACCTGAAATTTCTAGTCCAACCTTTACTAGATCAAATAGGATTATAATGAATCATCCTTTAGATGCTGTTGTAGGTAATCTGGATAGAGGGACCCAGACTAGAGATTAACTAAGAAATCAGGTTTAACATAAAGCCTTTCTTTCACAGTTAGAACCTAAAATTATCAATGAGGCAATCAATGATGAATTTTGGTTAATGGCTATGCAAGAAGAATTAAATCAATTTGAAAGAAACAATGTTTGGGAATTAGTTGATAGACCTAAGGACATTTTAACCATAGGCACTAAATGGGTTTTTAGAAACAAAGTTGATGAATTAGGAAATATCATT
Source organism: Viscum album (assembly GCA_963277665.1). Classification (NCBI taxonomy): domain Eukaryota; kingdom Viridiplantae; phylum Streptophyta; class Magnoliopsida; order Santalales; family Viscaceae; genus Viscum; species Viscum album. Next base: position 392,521,428 of record OY728158.1, read on the forward strand.
AGAAACAAAGAAAGTCTAGTTGCACAAGGGTATAGTCAAGAGGAAGGAATATAGTATGAGGAAACCATTGCACCTGTAGCTAGATTAGAAGCTATTAGGATTCTACTTTCCTATGTTGCTCATCTGAATTTAAAGTTATATCAAATGGATGTTAAAAGTTCTTTTCTAAATAGTTTTATAATTGAAAATGTTTTTGTTGAACAACTACATGGATTTACTAATCCTCATTTTCCAAATAGAGTTTTCAAGCTTTCTAAATCATTATATGGTTTAAAATAAGCCCCAAGAGCTTGGTATGATAGACTTAGTAGTTTTCTTATTTCAAAAGGTTTTTTAAAGGGATTTATGATCCAACTCTCTTTATAAAGAGAATTTCCAAAGATTTTTTGATAGTACAAATATATTTTTATGATACTATTTTTGGATCTTCTAAAAATTCCTTGTGTATTGATTTTTCAAAGAGTATGCAAAATGAATTTGAAATGAGTTTAATTGGAGAACTCAAATATTTTCATGGATTTCAGGTTTTTCAAAATAAAAATGGTATTATTTTAAATCAAAGTAAATATACAAAGGATCTCTTAAAATGTTTTGGTTTAGATAATATTAAGGAAGGTGATACACCTATGAGTACTATTTGTAAGATGGATGCTGATGAAACTAGAAAACCAGTGGATCAAACCAACTACAGAGGTATGATTGGGAGGCTACTCTACCTTAGTACTAGTCAACCTGATATTATGTTTAGTGTGTGTATGTGTGCAAGATTTCAAGCTAATCCAAAAGAGTCACACTTTCTTGCTGTTAAAATAATTTTCAAATATCTTAAACATAATTCTAACTTAGGATTATTTTATCCAAAAGGACAATCATTTGATTTAATAAGTTATTTAGATGCTGACTTTGCTGGTTGAAATTTAGATAGAAATAGCACTTCTAGAATATGTCATATTCTAGGTAAGTCCCTAGTGTCTTGGTGTAGTAAAAAGTAGAACTCTATTTCATTGTCTACTGCTAAAGAGGAATACAATGCTGCTGGTAGTTTCTGTGCACAAATTTTGTAGATAAAACATACTTTACTAAACTATGGATTTCAATTTAGACATGTATCTATAAATTGTGATAACACTAGTGCAATTGATATCTCAAAGAACCCAATATATCACTCTAGGACCAAACACATTGATGTAAGGCACCAATTTTTGAGAGATCATTACCAAAAAGGTGATATAAATCTTGAATTTATAGGTACTGAACATCAATTTGATAACATATTCACCAAGACTATACGTTTAGATAGGTTAAGTTACATTAGAGATAAGTTAGTAATGATAAACTTTTTATAATCCAAACCTCACCGTTATCCAAACCTCACCATAATAAACCTCATCATGATATTATAATCTCTCCACCATATAACAACTCATCCTCAATCTATTCTCCCAATCATCTCTATGATTATAAGCCAAATTGATCGGGCCATTAAGCCCTCATATTTACTTATCTCTCCCACTTTCCTCCTAAACATGACTATGATTCCATAATACATGAAATATCAATATGATCATTCCCCAAAACACATTCTCACTACTATCTAACCCATGTATCTGATGGTCCTCAAAGGAAAAATCTATCTCTAGCTGAACCTCATCCACATCGTTCTAATGATATGTGTTGGGGTGATACCACCATAGTTATAAAATAGGAAAAACCACATGAATAACAATATATATTCATGGATGATAGAATTAGTACACCACCATCATGGTTATCTTTACATAGTAAAATTTTCTAACAAACCTAGGTTCTAGCTTTCCCTCTCTCCATATCCTACTATGATCCATCATAGGCAAACCATAAGTAATATATGGTCACCATATTTAAAATATATGGGTCATCAATTTCTTTATGCACACAACCTTTTCTAATCTGAGCCATATCCAAAAAGCTATGAATATGTTGATCATACTCTGATGACTCCTACACGAGACTCGATCCAAACAGCTTTGACTCACCTGTCTCCATCTAAAATATAGGTTCATATGATTGGCCTAACATAAATATAGTAATAGGGTTCGATATGTATAGTTTCATAATAACAATTGTTATTGGAAAACTCCACTAAATCCCAGTGTTACTCCCAAGACCCACCAATATCCTGAACACATGCTCACAACATATCTTCAAGAACCTATATTGTATACTCTGACTGCCAATTTATCTATGGGAGGAATGTCGTACTCAGAAAAAAACCTGTACAAAGTGCATTTTTGTCCCTTATAGAAGCGTGAAGTAAAACATGAGTCATAGTATGAAAAAATAGTTAATGGAACCTTGTACATATAGATTATTTCACATACATACAGTTATCCCAAATGATCCACTAAGAAATACTCCCGTATAAGAAAGAATTGTGCAATATTTGTCAAATGGAATACAATCACCCAAATATATAAATTCTTACAATGATTTATGGGGATACCCACCAAAAAATCTATAGTAACATCTTCCCACATCCATTACGAAGTAAAAAACTGTTGTAGAAAACCACTATGTAATTGATGCCCGACCTTTACCTAATGATAGGTGAAGCATCATTTCACAAACCCTGATATCTCCTTTTTCATATCCATCCACCATAATTGGCGTGACAATTCATGAAAAATTTTGGTCACACCTGGATGAACCACCCACGTAAATGAATGAAATTCAATCATCAACACCTCCCACATGCTTGGAATAACTACATCCAGATTCCTAAAATATATGATCTCATCATTATCTATGCTCTAATCTAAAGTTTAATCCCCAACATAAAGGATTTCAATCAAAGAAATTTTTTTTGGATCCTCATACTACCTATCTATAATCCATATCAAAAGGGAAGACTCTACTAAAAATGACATGAGAGTCATCTACTGTTACATCTCTTGAAACACAACATGCATATCAACTGATAGAGTTTCAACTTCCACCCAGCACTAGACTCCTAAATAGACTATGTCTGAGTTTTCCTACATAAAGCATCCACAAAACTATTTCTATTTTATGGAATATATGCCATATAAAAAATTTACTACATATACCCAACCCATGAATGCTACCAAATATTCAAATATCATTGGGATTAGATATAATTTATTCTATTTTGATCAGTGTACATAGTAAACTTCTCACCAAATAGATAATTTTTCCATCAAATTAAATCATAAACCACAACTACTAACCTAAGGACATGTGTAGGGTAATTCCATTCATGTTGCCTCTACTACCAAGACCCGCACACCAATACTCGATCTCCCAATATAGACAAAGATCCCTTTATAATCCTAGAAGTGTCACAAAAAAATGTGTAATCCTCACCTAGATCAGTTAGGATCAACATTAGTGCTGACATAATCTACATCATAAACTCCTTAGAAGCATTATTGCATGCTTTTGAAAATTTAAATTGCATCCCCTTCTTGGTCATTCCTGAATGTAGTGTTTCCAATTGAGAAAATTCCAATATAGACCATTGGTAATTTATTTATAACCCTATAATGTTGTGGATATCAAAATTTTCTTAGGATGATCCCAAGTTACAACTTCTTGCACCTTCTTGAGGTACCCTTGCACACCTTTCATTGATATGATATGACCTAATAAGTGTACCTAATCAATCCAAATTTGAAACATAGATATCCTGGTGTATAGATTCTTCTCTAATAGTGTGCTAAAGATGATGTAAATATGTTGGGAATAATAAACATGAGTCTAAAAGTACACTATGATGTCATTAGGAAACACTACCACAAACTAATCCCGGTAGGGATGGAATATTATATTCATCATGTCTATAAAAACTTATAGTTCATTTGTCAATGAAAATGACATTAAAAAGATCTCATATAGTCCATACCTTCTTCTAAATGTATACCTTGGTATTCCAATAGTTCTAACTCTCAATTGATGAAACCCTGATCTCAAGTCAATCTTATAGAAAACACAAGCCCCTATCAACTAGTCAAATAGACTGTCGACATAAAAAAGGGGATCCCTCGATTCACTATCATTAGGATAAAAATTCAATAATTGAAAAAAAATCATAAAATCCCATCATCCTTATTTAAAAAAAACAATAGAGAAACCCAAGGAGAAGAACTCAGTCTGATAAACCTCTTATCCACTAACTCCTCCAACCAAGTCTTGAGCACTTGAAGCTATGTATGTTTCATTCTTTATAGTGGAATAGAAACTCTCTCAACCCCCGACATGATCTCAATTGTAAATTACATATCTATACCACGTGGAATCCCAGAGAAGTATTCAGGAAACACATATTGAAACCTATCCACTATAGCTAGAAAGAAATCTTTCTTTATACCTCTATCATTTAGAAATAGACTAGAAACATAAGTTGTGATCTCTCCTAGTTTCTGTGAAATTGACCCTATTTATCCATTCTATATATCCCACTCTTATTGGTGAATATATTTTTAAAACTTAGGAAACATTAATGAAACATTAGTGTAGTAACAATCAATGTGGGCATGGTATGATACTATCCACTCCATACCCATAATCTAGTCAAAGCTCGACATGTCTAGGATGTAAAGTTCCAATTGAAAACAATACTCCAAAACCTCTATAGAACTCCTCTTTAATAAGATTATGTCTCACACCTGTACTCTCAATGGTTTATCTACCATCAAAACCCCACTAACAAACACCACCTCCCAGCTCAAACCATTAACTAGTTATGAAAAAATAATGAAATGAGTGGAACTAATAAAAAATAAGATACTAGATCATGTATAAGATAGTATAATAGTATCTATCACTTTTAATGGTCTAGCCTCTCTTTCCACAATTTGTATTGAATGACATGTAACTATCCTTCCAATATTCCCTATGGTGTAGTTTAATCTCCCTTTGTTTCACCACTCTGCTAATACGGTCGCTCAATCCGTGAAGCAACACATCCACTACCTCTATTTCCTTGGCTAGTAGAACTCCATATTTCAAACTAATATGGTGCAAAAGCTCCCCCTCCTGCACTCTGGTTCTATCTAGAACCTCCATCACTATCCATTTATCGTGACTTCCTGCAGAACATATGTAGATGTCTCATTTTTTCAACAAGATCAAAAAATAATTGGTTCTTGGTTAAAATGTTTATAAAAGTTACATGGATGACCACACTAGTAAAAAATCACTTGGGTAAGATCCTAAGTAACTAACCCTCACCTGGACATTATTCTTTCCACTACTTTGGGTAACAAATTCATAGTGATGATTCCTTCCCTCAAAATACACACCTCTTGATCGATTGGATGAAGCCACCTGTCAACCACTAGAAGCCTCCTTTACTTTCTCCTCCGATATGAGGGCATGATATACCACTTCTACAAACATATTTAGCCATCATATATTCAGCTGGGACTTAATTTCTCACTTAAGTCCATCCTAAAATCATTTAGGTGAAGTATCCCCATATGCTACAAATTTTAGATGAAAACACTTCAAATATGTGAAGTGTCTAAAATAGTACATCACATACAAACCCCCCTATTCAATCTCATGAACTCATCTACTCTCTCCTTCTTAAGAATCTCGGGATAAATTTGTTCCAATAACTTTACTTAAATGTACTTCTACTCCATTATCTCCAACTGTCCAACCAGTGTCGGGTTTTACCACAAATTCTTCTCTTTATCATGCAACATGTAAGTGACCAATTTGACTATATTCTTAGAAGGAGTCTCTATGTAGTTCTGTATATTATGGATATACTCACTCTTGAACAAAACTGACACTTGTAAACCCTCTCTAGAAAAGGTCAGAGGGTGATTCAATTGAAACTCCCATGTAAGATGATACATTATTTTCAAAAACCTCACTAGGTCTATTTCTATTAATTTAATGAACTAAGAAAACTTCTCATTGAACTAGTCTACAACATTCTCACCCAGTACTATTAGTTCCATATTATTCACTACTTTTAGATCATCCCCATTCATATCCTCTTTTTCCCTCTCAACCGACATCATCATGGAGGCTTATCTCTATAATTCCCAACACAGACATTATGACACATATCACAACATTAAAAAATTTATGAGAAACATAATAAGCTACAAAAATTCATTTCCCCAAAACCCACCACATGATCAAAATCAAATCACTATCAGTACCCTTATCCATCCTATAAATTGAACCTAGTTGAAAAGGGAAATGAAATTATCATATTCATGTTTCTCATTTAGAAAATAAGTTATTCATATTTTCATTCATTTTGTCATTCCCAATTTCATAGTACGAACATTTTCATTTGAATTTAAAAAGCAAGGAAAAACAGTGAAAGATGGACAATATACCAAAAACTCATTTTCCAGTGTGTTCCTATAAATGATTAATGTCACAGAAAAATTCATGAGTTCCTAGAATGATGAATGCATACTCAACTCCCATGTCATAATAGGCCATGAGTCAAATCTCATTAAATATCAAAACAATTATAACATCACATCACAAGTGTGTTTCCCAAGGTGAAATAATTTTCAACTATATCAGAAAAAACAATAACACTAATCACACATTGGGTACATGGGTCCCCCCATAGATGGGTTAGCTACTCACTTTCATGAGCTCATGACAAGGATTGACTATTCCTAGTATCCTATATACCTCTTCCAAATTGTAGTACAACAAAAAATAAAATAAATCACCATTGATACCACATCATAACATCATAACCTAGGTGCTACACACTGGTGCTCTGAGTCGGTCAGTAACATGGCCTCAAGTGTACCTCCCTATATGATAGAGGCGGCCGACTAGCAGCAATGGTATAATATCATTCATGGGGATTTTATAAAATATTTACCAAAGTAGCACATAAACAAAAATTAATAAACAATAGCTGATAATATTACCATAAATTGAATGATACCAAAATGACATGATGGACATTGTGGAAAATACAATAACAAAACTAAACAGTTGATATGACTTTCCAATGTATGTGCCAAGTTTCAGTATACAAAACCCAAAATAGATAAAGACACTGAAAACTACCAATTGGGTTTCAAAACACATCTGGCTCCTTCATCCATGCTCCATCCCAAATCAACCATCTAACACATGTCCTTTTCCCTTATCCAATCCTACAAACATAAAATCTATCCAGGAAACAATCAAGCAACCCAAGTAGGATATGAGTAAAGGATAGTAGGCCACCACCAATGGTGCCAAAAAAATATCTATTAAAATTTTTTATATAATTTTATAATGAAAAATGTTCAATAAATAAGTAAGAAGTTATAACATTATAAATTTTTCATTTTTTAACAACATAAACACTCGAGTTCCCAAGGAAACATGAACCTCGATACCTACTTCATACCATAATGGAGTCTAAACCATGTAATATAAATATTTCACGACCATTATATCACATGGTATTTAATTATCCATGTCAATTCAATTCTAATAGTAGCTAGTTCGAACCATGGACCAATTACAACTAATGGGGGGTAGAACGTAATGTCTATCACTTTGTGGGTATTTGGTTCCCCAATCCTTGTCCCATACCCATGGGTATTTGGATCATCATTCCATGCCCCATACAATAATATTTTCATTAGTTCCATTTTCATTATATGGTTAATTGGATCATTAATATGTGTCCCATACTCATATATCAATCAATTACATACGGGTATTTGAAACATCAGTCCCTATCCCATACTCACATATCAAAAAAAACTCATATATCACAATATCAAATGCATCACAATATCATATGTTTCAAAATATTACATGTTTAACAATATCAAATCATTTATGATTAATAGACATTAATACTCTAATCACCTTTCACTATCAAAATCATTAATTAATTAATTCATCAATTAATTGATCCAATTCAATCAAATTTCCATATCACAACAAATGACCAATTAATTAATTCAAAAATTATTTAAATAAATTCAACTAATTTCTTATTCTAAAAAACTCATATTAATTAATTAAGTATTAAATAAATATTATAAAATAATTTCAATATCCCAAAATTAATTTCACAATTTACTATTCCAATTGATGAGTTGATAATCACAATAGATCTTATTAATTAATTCAGAAATTAATTAATACAGTTCTACAATCCCAACAGCTGATTATTAATTAAAAAATTATTTATTTACGAAATCCCAGAATTCAATATTATGATAATTAAATCAACAATTAGTTATCCCAAATTCCATATTTCATTTAATTAATTAATTCATCAAATTAGTTATTTAAATGGAAAATTCAATTAAAAAACCCAATAAACTATATACAATCACATACATTAGATTAATATCATGACTATGAGATTTGAATAACATACCAACAACCTAGATTTTTTGGTGAGTGATCTCCTAATGGAAATACCCAATATGAATGGAATGATAACATAGAATGATATATTTATTCAATTTATAGATCCAAAAATTAAATAAATCAAGATCTAACAAACCTAGTTCTAGATCTAGATCTTCCAGTGGATAACAATTCCTCTTTTATCTAGGAATAGGAGATGGAGAGAGATATATATATAACTGATTGGGAAGAAATCACATACCCATGTAGGTGTAGATCATCAATCCACCATTCAACTCACAATGAATAGTGGTCGGAATGGATTGGAATATTTTTTGGAGCCTTTAAAATCATCGAGGAGAGGTTTGGGTCGAATGGGTGTCAATATGGGATTAAAATGTATGTGTGTGTGGGGGGGTCATGAATTTTAAAATTAATTTTTGGGTTACTTTAAATCCCACACACGATTTGCTGGTAAGTGGAACACTATTTCCCCAAACCATGAACCATAACCATGAACATATTCTATGGTGGGGTTCATGGTTTATCCTAAGAGGCTATATTGTTTGATAAACTATGCTCCAGATGCGTGAATACCCTCTCTTTGGGTTCACATAGTTTGCTGGGATGGGGCACACAGTTTGGCCAAACCATGCACCAAATGTGTAATTTCCCTTTTGATTCCAAGAATATTAATTTTCACCCGAACTACCCCAAGGTAAAACCCAAACAATAAGTACTAAAAATAATGAGAAATAGTACCATTAAATGAGGGAAATACATCTCTAGAAATGTTTAGGATCTTATAATCTCCCCACCTTACAACAACTCATCTTTGATATGTACTCCCAATCCTCTATAAGATTCTAAGCTAAAAAGATCATGCCACTATGACCTCTTATCTTATTCTCTCTCCCATGTTTCCACTTGAACACATCCATGTTTCCACAATAAAAAAAATATATGAAAATTCATTCCCCACAAAACATTCTCACTGTGATCCAACACACGTATCAAATTCTCCTCATTTGATGCTTCAATCTGAATCTCAACATCATCCACAATGATCACATGAGAATGGTCGGGGTGATACCACCATTGTTTTGACACTTGGAAAACGTAATTAATACAACTAAATCTTTTTTTAAGATAAAATTGGCATTCCACCATTATGATTCTATCCGCAACTTCAAATTTTCCAACAAACCTAGGTTCCATCTGTCCCTATATTTGTATCCTACAGTGACCCAACCTAGGAGATACCTGAAGGAATACATGATCACCCCCAATAAACTCTAGGGGTATTTGATTTCCTTATTCATACAACCTTTTTCTACTATGATCCATATCTATACACATCCGAATAAGTTGAACCTTATCTAATGTATCCTAAATGAGACTCAATCCCAATATCCTTGACTCACCTACCACCATCCAACATAGAGGTGATCTACATGGACTATCATAAAGAGTCTCATATGGTTCCATTTCTAAACTTGTCTGATATTCGTTATTATAAAAAAATAAACTAAATATAAGTGCTTCATCCAAGACCCACTAAATTCAAGAACACATGATCACATCATAACTTCAAGAACTTGTATAGTATGTTCTGACATCACATCTATCTATGGTTTAAATTTTATACTTAGTAAAACCTACGTACCAAGTTATTTTTGCAAGCCTTACTTGAAGAGTGAGGAAATACAAGATTCAAAATCTGAAACAATATTTCATGGAACCCTGAATTGATGTACTTGTTTCTCATACATACATTTATCCCAAATAGTCCATTGATAATTTCTCTTGTATAGGTAAGAAATACACTACCTTTTTATGACTTTCTCAAATCACCCAAATAGAGTCATTCTTATAAAGAATTCTTGGGAGACCCACCACAAAATATATATTAACTTCATACCAATTCCATTATGTAATGGGAAATGGATATAGAAAACCTCTCAGTCATTGATTTTCATCCTTCACCTACAGATATGTGTAGCATCATGTCACAAACCTTGTTATCTCTTTTTTAATAGTCAGCCACTACAACAATCATTATAGGTCATGGAACATTTTAGTCACATATAGATGTACCACCCACTTCATGGTTCGATATTAATTCATAAAATACCCATGAATACACATAAGGATAGAATCTTGATTCCTGACATAGATGATCTCATCCTTATCTAGGATCCAATCGGAATTATACTCCCCACATTCAAGGATTTACCTCAAAGTAAAACATTATGGATGCTCATACTGCCTATCCCTGATCCATCTCAAATGTGAAAACATAACTGAAACTAACATGAGAATCATCTAATCCTAGCACTCATAAAACAAAACATGCATCACAGTAGGTAGAGTTCTCAACTTTGACTCGACACTAAACTCTTGAACAACCTAAGACCATGTTTTCCTTCTTATGGAATTAGCAACACTATTTCCTTTTTCAGACGTATCTGACAGCTCAAAATCAAATGAAAAAATATAAATAACCCATATTTGCAACCAAAGATTCAAATATCATTCAGATAAGATATTTATTAGAATCTCATGATCAATGTATATAGTGAACTTCCCACCCAACAGATAATTCCACCAACACATTAAAATATAAACCGCAACTACTAACTTGAGGTCATGTGTTGGGTAATTACATTAATTTGGCCTCAAATTACAAGACCCATATGCCACAACTAGATCTCCCTAAATCAAAATAGTTCTAATTATGAACCCAAAAGTGTCATAATAGACATTTTACATCTCACTTATCTTTGGTACGATCAAGATTGAGGGTAATGTGAACCACTTATTTAACTCCTGGATGGAATTATCACATAATTCTAACCATTCATACATTATCCCGTTCTCGTTATAGCCTAAAATTGGCTATGTAAATTGCAAAAATTATTATATGAACCTCTAGTAAAATACTATTAACCCAAGAAAGCTATAGATATTGAAAACATTCATGGGATACTCCCAAGTTACAACTTCATGAACCTTATTGAGGTACCCAAATAATCATTCCTCCAAGATGATGTGTCCCATGAAGTGTACTTGATCAATACAAAATGGAAACCTGGATATCATGGAGTATAGAAAATTTTCTCTCATTCTACTCAGGAGGATATAAAGATGTTGGTCAGGATTTTCATGAGTCATGGAGTACACCAAGGAGTCATCAACGAAAAATACCACAAATTGATCAATATATGGAAGGATTATTATGATCATAAATTCAATAAAAACGTCTGGTTCATTTTTCAAACCAAAAACATAATTTATAACAACTCATATAGGTTATACCTTCTTCTCAAATTAGTCCTCTATATAGAAAATGTTTAAACTCTCAACTGATGATACCCTAATCTCAAGTAGATCATGGAGAAAACACAAGATCCTATCAAATGGTAAAATAGATTGTAGATATATAGAATATGATAAAATTTCATCACTATCATCTGGTTCAACTTAATGTGATCAACACACAAGAATAAACTCATATCGACATTCATTGCAAACAACTCTAGAAAACCACAAGGCAAAGTACTCAGTCACGTAAACTCTTTATCCTACAAATACTCTAGCTATTTCTTGAGATCCTGATGACTTTTCTCTTCCATTCTATATGGTGTAATGGAAACTAGATTAACCCCTAACATGAGATCAATTGAAAATTCAACCTCGATCTCATGTGGAAACCCTGAGAAGTCATCCAAAAACACATCCTAAAATCGGCCCACTATAGGTGGAAATACATCCTACATCATTCCTCTATACTCTTAAAATAAACTAGTGACCTGGGGTGTCATATCTCTCAGTTATTGAGTAATTGAACTATCTTGGCCTACCTAGATATCCCACTCTCCAGAGTGAATATAGTTTCCACTGTCATGAGACATAAAAATCGCGTGACTGTGGTAAAAATAAATGTTGGATGGGTATGCTACTAGAAATTTTGTACCAATAATAAATTTAAATTCTAGTAGATATATGATGTATGGTGGGAGGAATATGTCTTACAAGAATTGGATTGAAGAAATTAAAACCACGGAAATAACGAGCACTCATCTGTGTGTGTGTGAACAAAATTCACACCTACATGAAAACTAATTCCCCAAAATAGAAAGATATAACTATTCTTTGTGATTATATATATTTAATGAAAGAAATTGAAATAATATAAGGGAAATATGTTGACTAATAACATAGAAATAAAAAAAAAATTTACATGGAAATTGAAAACATTACAAAGGAACTTTGGCATAATAAAATTACATCAAAAACAAGAGATATATTCCCACTCACCATCAATTACTTAAATAAAAAATATTTAAGCCTTACTTTGAGCCTCAATCAATTTGTTCTCAACTATTATATTAATTTAGGCTTTAGGGTGGTGGAAAGTAGTGTAGAAATTGATTCCCTCTTTTTCTTTTTATCCTCCTTGTCTCCCATGGAAGGATTGTCTTGTATGGGAAAGCATATCACAAAATATATATGGGATATAGAATATTATTTTGTGTCCCCAGATGTCTTCTAGTTGTCTGTAAAATTTGGGCCTTTTTGGAGTTGTGGATTGGTAGTTATAGCCTATTCAGTGGGCTAACATTTTGGGCCACCGATTTTGGCCTAGAATTTGATATTTTATTTGGGATGCCTTAGTAACCACCATGGAGGCCTAATTAGAACTGTCCCCTAAATAATTATTTGTTCCTCTATATATATTCTATAATCCCTAGAAATTTGGGATTTTTTGGGCCTGTATTGTGGGCCCCACATTATCATCAGTTGGACGGTGTCCAATTTTCCTTCTCTAGAATTGTTTCCTTTCATCGCCAAATATCTTCATCATCCTTTATGAATCCTCCATTGATCCATTAATGAAAAATTTTCATATTGGCATGTAAATACATTTACCGAATAATATAATTAAAATATGGATAATTACATTCCTTAAAATCAGATGAATCATTGGGACTTAATTGGTGTACATTATGCCTGAAGTGCACAAATGATGAGAATGGATATTCAAAATTAAAATCCACTAACTAAGGAACATAAGATCAAAAATGAACATTTAATACTATTAAAATTTAATTAATAAATGTGTATTTATTGGATAATCACACCCCCCAACTTGAGATTTGCTAGTCCCGAGAAAATAATTCAAAGATTATATTTGCATTCCTTTTTCCAAACCCATTATAAAAAACAATTCTCACAATGTAAACTACACACCAATATATATTTATAACCAATCAAAATAATTTAAAACAAGATAAATTTAATAGCATATCACAATACCAATCTCATTACTTTGATCAAATCCATCATAATACTTCATCCAACTAAATTAGTTGAAATGATGTGTTGTGAATGACAATAGATATAGGGGTTCATTTTCATTCAAGGGGGAAATCATAGAAGCTCTAGGTGGAATAACATTTAATCCTAATATGAGTATTCATATTTTTTTTGATTTTTTTTGAAATGTTTCCAAAATAATTGAGATTTTAGTTAATCAAATTAACCCATGTAGCGATACTTTGCTGATGGCGCCCAGGCTCAAATGCCTTAGGGAACCAAGTGAATCCCATATACTTAGGAATAATCATTAGTTAACTAGATCAAAAACAAAGTAATACTACCATAAATAGAGGTAGAGTGAAAAAATATGGGCTAGAAAACTCTGTATTCATGATCCCCAAGTGCCGAAACCCTTACATTTCATCAATCCATTACTCTACATGCAAATTTTTATTCTATTTTATTATTTTTTGGAATAATAATATTATTCATAAAAATCAAACCATCCTATTCTATTTATTATGGGACCCCAATAATTAAAATTATTACCCCATGATCTATAAGAAATGAATTGTGGAATTTTGATTTAATAGATGAAAATAAAAATGATGAAAAATTTCATTGGACAACCAAACTTCAAAAATAAATTCTTGTAAACTTAGTCATGAATTAAATTAAGATTCAAGAAAATAAAAATAATTTTCTATGTCATTTTAATGTGAGAAATTGTGTTTTTATATTAATGATTAAATAATTTTACTTATTTTGTTCTAATTGTTTTTTAATAATCATTTTGTTTCTACAACCCCTATCTTAGAATGAAACTGTCCCTAGTTTCTTAAAAAGAAAAGAGAGGATAAAGCGGGTGGGGGTGGATGAGTTGGAAAGGGCATGGAACAAGTTCAACTGGTGACTTCATAATGATGATTATGGTGCTCCCAAATCACTCTTTGTTCTCATGGGAGATGTATTCACCTCCTCGATTGAATATGTATCTACCAATATAGTCCATGAACCATACAAACAAGAACATCCCAGGGAAAAAAACAACACAACAATTTATTTAATACCAAGTCTCATCATTTTTGTGGTTTTCCTTGTTTTTTTAAATCAAACTGATGATACATTATCTTCTTTTTAATTTCTGGGTAAGGTAGTACTTAAGGATCACACCGTGTGACATAGATGAATATGGTTCTCTCCTTTCATACCCATCCATACTCATAAGAGATGAACAAGTCAACAGTCTGAGGTAGAATTAAATTATATCAAAACTACACACTAATAATATTTGAAATATAATGTTTATTAAAAAAAATGATTGGAAACTTGGAAACCATGGGTTTACTCCCATGGAACACTTTTTTAACGTCATTAGCTCAACTTGGACCCTTAATTGATTAATAATTTTCATTATCTATGGTAGATTCACACAATTCTTCATTAACATCATTTTTATGGAATGGTTCTATGAATGGTTTGATTTTATGACCATTAACTTTAAATGTTTCACTATTGTTGGCATCTTGAATTTCAACAGACCCATGGGGGTACACATTGTGCACAATCTATGGACCTGACCATCTGGACCTCAATTTTCCCCGGTGTAAGTGAAGTTTAGAATTATACAAAATAATAGGTTTTCCCAATTCAATGTGTTTGGTTTTAAGGTTTTGATATTTGTAGGGTTATACATTTTCTTTATTGAGCCTAAAATTTCCATAATCCTTCACCCTAAGTTATTCAAGTTCATTTATATCTAATTTTTTTAGCCAATGAGAGGACATAAATAATTTTATTAATTTCCCAAAAGGCGTTATATTCAATCTCTAATTAAAAATGGAATGTTTTACCAAAAACCATCCTATATTGGGACATTATTAAAATGGTTTTAAATGTAGTTAGATAGGACCAAAGGGAATCTAATCATTTGTTTGACCAATATTTCCTAGATGGATTAACAGTTTTCTCAAGAATTTTTTTTAATTTAGCGATTGGCTAGCTCTGCTTGACCATTTGTTTATGGTTGGTAAGAATTGGACACTTTGTGAGAAATTCCATACTTTTCCATGAGATATGAGAATGGATGATTCCAAAAATGAGTTCCTTGATCACTAATGATAGCCCTAGGAATTACAAATCTTGATAAGATGTTTTCTTTTAGAAATATAATCACAGTTTGATGATCATTGGATTTTTTGGGAATGGCCTCAACCAATTTTTAGACATAATCAACAGCTAATAGAATGTAATGATATCCCCTAGAGTTTGGGGAGGGACCCATGAAATCAATTCCCCAACAATCAAAGATTTCAACCACTAAGATGGGAGTGAGGGGCATTTGATTCCATTATGTGATGACCCTACTTGTTGACACTTATGATAGCTTTGAAAAAATGTGTAGGAGTCCCTTGAGAGGGTGGTATAAAAGAGACCACACTAAAGAATCTTATCAGATGTTTTCATAGAGGTAAATTTACCCTCACATTCCTCGCTATGACATAATTTATGGATGGACTCTTTTTCATAATCCGAGACACACATCCTAATGAATTAGTCAGGATATAACTTATAGAGGTATGGATCATGAAACACATAGTTCTTGACATCATAAAAGAATTTCATTATAGCTTGAGTCCCTAAGAATTTTGGAATGACCCCTGTAACTAGGAATTTAGATATGTCTATATACCGAGGGTAGTCACTCATGGAGTATAAGTGTTCATTGGGGAATGAAGAAAAAACAGAGAGGTGAGAAAATTTGTCATTGAATTATATCCTAGAGAGGTGATCAACTACAACATTTTCAACACCCTTTTTTTCCTTGGTTGTGAGGTCAAATTCTTGAAAGATTAGGACCCACCTAATCAGTCTTACCTTATAATATTGTTTTTGGAAGAGGTATTTCAGTGCAGAATGGTCAGTGAACACAGTTATGGGGGATCATTAAAGGTAGGACCTAAACATCTATAAGGAAAACACAATAGCAAGTGACTCCTTTTCAGTGGTGGTGTAGTTGATTTTTGCATCATTTAGATATTTTCTTTCATAAGAAATGACATACAGTGTTTTATAACAATGTTTTCTTAACACAGCTACTATAGAAAATTCACTAGAAACACACATAAGTTCAAAATTAAGGTTGCAATTTGGAGATTTCATAATGGGAGGAGAGGTGAGAGTGGATTTTAGGGTTGAGAATGAACCCTCACATATTTCTGTCCAAACAAATGTAGCATCCTTTACTAAGATAGCACAAATGGGACGAGAGATTGAACTAATGTCCTTGATGAATCATCTACAAAAACAATCATTTCCTAAGAAAGACTTCACTTAATTTACTGTTTTGGGTGATGGAAGGTGACAAATGTTGTCAACATTTTCTTTATCAACTTAAATCCCCCTACATGAGACTATATAGCCAAGGACTAACCCCTATTTAACAATGAAATGACCTTTTCCCAGTTTAGGTCCAAATTCCTTTCTTCATATATGGGGAAAACTATTTTCACATTCCTAAGACATACCTAAAATGTATCCCCAAAGATATAGAATTCATCCATGAAGTCCTAAAGAAAATCCCCTACCATGTTTGAGAAGATTCCCATCATGCACCTCTAGGAGGTTTTATGGGAATTACATAACCCAAATGAAATGTGTTTGAAATAAAAGGTTCCGAATGGACTGGTGAATGTAGTCTTCCCTTGATCCTTTAGGGAGACCTCAATCTGATTGTATCCTGAGTACCCATCTAAGAAACAATAGAACTCATGACCTTCCACTCTCTCAAGGACTTGGTCAATGAATAGTAAGGAGAAATGGTCCTTCTTGGTGAATGATTTTAGCTTCCTATAGTGAATACAGACCCTCCATCCACTACTCATCCTAGTGGTAAGAATATCTCCATCCTTGTTGGTTATCACTGTGATTCCTCCCTTCTTGAGAACCACTTGGATTGGGCTCACCCACTCACTCTCAACTATGGGATAGATGATACCAGCTTTTCAAAATTTCAAATGTTCCTTCCTTACTACCTCCATGAGATTAGGATTGAGTCTCCATTGAGGTTTATGACATGTCTTTGAATCAGATTCTAGAACAATCCTATGAGTCTCGATTAGTGGGCTAATTTCAAGAATATCAGATAGGGTCAAACCAATGGATTTATTATGTTTCCTAAGGACATCTAGAAGCATCCTCTCATAATTGTCTTCAATAGAAGAATAAATGACAATAGGATGTGTTTGGTTTCACCCTAGGAAGGAATACTTGAGTGCAGTTGGAAGTTCCATCAATTCCAGATCAGGTTAGTTCAGTATTTCAGCAGAAGATTGGGACATTGGATCAAGATTGATTTTGTTTCCTAGAGTTTCAGATAGAATTGAATCCCCATGTGTAGAAGTTTCAGCTACAAGATAGGTTTTATCAGATTTAGGGAAGGAAGCTTGATTGGTCTGCATAAAAGTGGTTTCTTTAAAGGTTTCACTGATTTTCAGACCTATGACTTCATCATAAGAGCAATTTGAAAGTGATTCAAGCCAAGGAGATAAACTTCCTTCATGTGAAAAAAATAAATCAATCTCATCCGGACTTAAACATCCATCAAATATTCCTTGATGCTCTATGGATTCATTATCAATGATTCCTATCATGTTTAATTCATGAATGTCCTTGTCATCCCCTATTTGTGAGCTTTCATTATAGATGTTCATGTATAGACTCATGTTTCCAAAGGTTATGGTCATGTTACCATTTCAAACATAGATAACAAAGTTGATTTTCGTAAGGAAAGAAAGAAAAAGGATTGTTGGGGTTTGTTATTTATTTTCTATGGTTGGATGGTTATCAAGGATAATAAAGACAGCATGGTAGATGATGTTTTCAACCTTTACCAGAACGTACTTAAAAATCCCTTTTGGAACCCTAAATATACATTTCAGTATGTTGAAGAGTGACAGATGTTGGTTGGAGCTCTTCTTGGACTAACTATCATTACACAATATAGGGTATGATATTTACACTAGAACCTAGGTCACACAAGGCCTTGACAAAATTCCTCTCTCCTAGTTCAACATTAATGTAAGGGTAACCCGGGTCTTTCAACTTAGGAGGAATGGTCCCTTGAGTGGTGGTACTCACATTAGCAGCCAAAAGGACTTGGTTTTTATGTGAAAAATTTCTTTTAAAAGTGCACAAATCCTTTAATGTACTTTGAGTAGGTAGTTATGTTTTGGATTGAATAGATAAGGGGAATGTTCAACTTGACTTGTGAGAAGATTGGACTCAATGTTTCACTCAATTCAGGCCCAGTTTTCCCTGTCATGCATTGAGGAAATGGTGCAGTTTGTGGGGTTGTTTATTGAAGAGTTGTTTCTTTGACAATGTTATTGTGATTTTCAGTTTTACCATTTGGTTTATTAGAATTTTCATCCGAGTTTGAATCTTCATATGGGTTCTGAAATAGTTGTTCAGGTTTCTTAATTGATTTCCCACTTCTTAAAATAGTCACAACCCTTAGCTATTCATGAGTTATTTGAGTTCAACTTGACTCTCCCCATACTGTTTGTAGTGGAATGGCTTGTATATGCATGGGTACCTCTCCAGTTTTAATGGTTTGAAGTTCTTGTTTTTGGGAAGAGACTTTTGAGTTCATCATTTCCATTTGTTTTCATAGTTTTCTAGTAGGATTTGTGGAATAGTTTGGGTTGGTTCTTGAGAAAATTGGTTTATCCCAGTGGGATATTTTGGAGATGGTATGGTTTTTTAATAACTGACTTATGGAAATTGGTATTGAATTGGTTGGGTATGGAACTAGTTATGGGTTTTTAGTTCTAATGGGGGTAAGGATTTTGTCCTATTGGCTAGATAGGTTATTGGTTATCTTTCTAGTGGAAGTTGGGGTGGTCATTATACCTTTGGTTGAAGGTGGTTTGATATTGAGGCTTTTGAAAGTTCAAATCATTTACTGTCGCTGGGGGTCCTCTTAAAAAAATATCATTGATAGATGGATTGGTTGGGCAGTTTTCTATCTTATGCTCATGTATGTTAGAAATTGTGAAAACATGGTCTACCGTTTAGATTTCATTGACCTTCCTAAGGTCTATCTCTTCAACATTCCGAGAGAGTACTATGAGTTTAACCCTAAGGATTTCCTATTCCCTATGTGTATGAATTATTATAGGTCTTTATGTATTTTCAAAATAAGGTGAATTTCACCCTGTTTTGTTTTGTTCAGTATGGATTTCCATATACTCATAAGAATCATTTGGGGCTTTATTTTTAAAAGATCCATTACAGATCATGTCAGTGAATTGTTTGTTCCCCGGGCCCAACCCTTCATAAAAAAATCTCACTTGTTTAGGTATAGAAAAATCATGATGTGGAACCATGTATAGGGTGTCTTTGAACCTCTCCCATGTTTCATGGAATGACACTCCCTCTTTTTCAAAAACGTTTTGAATACAATTTTTAAGTGCAATTATTTTGTGATGAGGGATGTATTTTTTATAGAATTATTTTTTTAATTAGTCCCATGAGTGTATTGATGCATGTATCATGATGTTTAGACAATTTTTAGATCGATCCTTCAATGAAAAAGGAAATATCCTCATCTTAGATGATTCTAGTTGACGTGGGGAACACACAGTTTCTAAAATGTCAATGAACTCTTTACCATGAAGGTAAGGCATATCAGACTCCATACTGTGAAAGGTTGGAAGGTGGTTTAGGACATGGGGTTAAAATATGTAACTGGATAATAAAACCCCCAAATTGAGATTTTCTAGTCCAATGAAAATAATTCAAAGATTATATTTGAATTGTTTTTTCCAAATACATTATAACAAACAATGCTCACAAAGTAAACTACACACAAATATATCTTTATAAACTATCGAAATAATTTAAAACAAGATAAATTTAAAATCCAATCCCAATAACAATCCCATTCCTTTGATCAAATCCATCACCATACTTCATCCAACTCAATTTGGTGAAATTATGTGTTGTGAATTACAATAGATACGGGGGTCTATTTTCATTCAAGTGGGAAATCATTGAAGCAATAGGTGGAATAAAATTTAATCCTAATATGAGTATTCATTTTTTTTGATTTGGTTTGAAATGTTGACATATTAATTCATATTTTAGTTAATCAAATGAACCCATGTAGAAAGACTTTTTTGATGACTCCTAGGCTCAAAATCCTTAGGGCACCAAGTGAAGCCCACATACCCATGTATTATGTCGAGTTAACATGATAAAAAAAGTCATATTACCATAAATAGAGGTAGAGTGAAAAAGTGAGGTCTAAGAAACTCTAAATTCATGATCCCCAAGTTCTGAAAGCCTCGCATTTTATCAATCCATTACTCTACACACAATTTTTTTTTTGAATACTTGTAACTACCCTGCTTTTTATTACAAACTTAAACCAGATTTATTGCATAATATCATTAATTTATAAAACATAGAAGATTGAGAGGTCTAGTGTCTTTGGGGATTATCAAAATTACATAATATCTTAGAACAAATAACACACAACATATTTATTGAAAACTTCATTTACATGGCCATTAAATTTCCTCATACTTATCATTGCATGGGATAACCTGTAGACATGCATAAGAAAAGCGTGAGCTATAAAGAACGGTAAGGAAATAAAAATGGAATAACATTAGGAGTATAATTAATTTTAGACAATAGGAATATAAATGGAGAACAATAGAAACATGAACATAAAGGCATGATAAAGCATGATAATCATAACATGGAACTGTGACAACAACACTTAACATGGAATTAGCTTGAGCCAAGTCTCATTGCACATGAAGCATGAGTACACCCACATTGCACATGAAGCACGAGTAAAAACTCTTTGCCCTTTAATTAGAATGAGTCAAAACCCATTTCACATGAAGTGTCATGATATTATACTTTACCCAATGCATTATAGAGCTATCAGGGTGTGCCCTTCTTAACCATTTCATTTCAGGCATAAGTGTGCCACATGGATCATGGAATCATTCAAAATCGTAAGTTATCCCATGATTAAGTAATGTGGAATAAATAAATGAAAGTTCCATTCAATATGTTTATGTGTATAAATTTGAATACCCTGATAGAGACATGGTTATGGTATTCACTATACAGTGATCTTGGCTGGGAAAAATGCTATGCAATTTCGGTAGCACAACGGTGTGACATAAGGTTTCATGAAAATGGTTTATGAGGGAGAAAAGGGTGTCTCATCATATATAAAAAAATGGACAGTAAGGGGTAATATAGATACATGTGACAACATATTTAATTGAATTTAGATTCATAATACAAAAAAATTACTTGGATGTAAAAGAGGAGAGAGAAATCCCTCAAGGAATTTCAGCATTGTAACAGATGTACATGAGAGGAATTAATGAGAGAGAAAGGTGTCTCCCATCATCCAAAAATTAAGAGAAAAATATGGGGGAGGTGTGAAATTATACCCCAACATTTTTAATTGAAAACAAAAGGGAATAACAACTTAATGAAAATTAGATAGAAATGATAATTGAAGAAATCCCTTGGAAGTGTGATCCCAAAGGCATGAGAGAGGCTTGAGAGATGCTTCTTGAGAGATTGGGGAACCTTGGGAGGATTCTAGAGAGATGAGGGTATGGGTTGGTCAAACTCCAAATGCTTTTAGTGAAGAGGAAGTGGGAGCTAGGGTGGGTTTATATAGGAAAGGAGATGTAATTCTTTATTATTTAGGTTTGGGACACCTCACATTAATCTAATAAAACCCAAAAACCAGCCCATGGTTTTTGCCCACAGTTTTTTCCAAAGGGGAGTGTAAAAAATTATTTTATAATTACAATGGACTAATGTTTTAAAATAATAGGGATGCTTATGTGGAGGTGAGTCACACTCTTAAGGAAGACAATTTAAAAAGACAAAATGTTTTATAAGCCTTGAAGGGTCCACTAAAGCTTTGTAAAATAAGTCAAACAAATCAAAAATAACATTATATTAATGGTAAGACATATATTGGCCAAAAATAATTTTTAAATAATTTTATTACATCACTATTGGGTTATTATGATATCACAAAACACATTATATATTTTAACGGTATTTAATTTTTACCCAAAAACTCGACTGTCTCGGAAAATTATGAAAAATTCACCATTGGATAATTTCAACATTCTGATTCCAAAAATAATATTCATTTCATATAAATAATTTTTTAATTTTTTTAATTATTTTCTTCTAAAATAAAAACCTCCATTTATCGAAAAATTCATGGGTTTTGACAAAAACAACTTTCAAACCTTAATAAAAATAAAATTGCATTCAAAAAATTATATGATCATTTATATTTAATAAAAATTAATTTAATAATAATAATAACAATATTTAATTAAAATTTTATTTAATTAAAAAATCCATTAATTCATCAAAATAGATTTCTTAGTTGAATATTAACTAAAAATACTATTTGTGCTTTAAACACTATTTACAAAGTAACAATAAAAAGAATTAATATTCTCTATACAAGAATAATTTACATAGTCATAGTGCTAGAATATCATTACATAACCCCTTATAACACATGCATAAGACTGAAGGGTAAGGTGTGTGATGGTGACAGACTCTTGGGCTGGGTCAGACAACATTTCTCATGTAGTAATCTCTATCAACTTCCACTTCTATCGTAGGAGGTTCTAATTGAGATTAACATATTCAAGATCTGATTGGGCTTGGTCAAGAGATAATCCCAATGATTCCACCTCCTTTATGAGCTCTGATAAATGGGATTTATACGGGGCAAGTCTACCAGATGAGGCCATCGCTTTCTTTCTCTCAGTAAATTGGGTTTGTTAAAGCCCTGTATTTATACTCATAATGTGATCACTATCCAACAACTATATTAGGAACGATCACAATTCATAATATAATTTTAAAATAAAGAAACATAAAACCAATGAAGTTTACATTTTATATAATAATAATAATACATTTAATTAGATCAAGATAAATTTCCATTAATAAAGGTTTGAGTCATTACAATCTTCCCCCCAAAGAAATTTCACCCTTAAAATTTCTTTTTCCCACACTAAAATATATGTGGGTAACTTTGCTTCAAAACTTCCTCTAATTCCCACATTTCTTCTTCAAACATGTGATTTCTTCACAACACCTTGACGAGGGGCATTGTCTTACTTCGTAGAACTTTTTCTCTATGATCTAAGATCTTCACCGGTTGATCCTCGTAAGAATGATCATACTCTAGTTGTACTACCTTTGAATAGAGTACATGTGAAGGGTTTGGTATGTACTTCCTTAAGAGGGATACATGAAAGACATCATGTACATTGGCCATGTTTGGTGGAAGTGCCAGTCGATAGGCCACATCCCCACCACGATCAAGAATCTCAAAGGGGCCGATGTACCAAGGACTTAACTTCCCTTTAATTCCAATACTCATGACCTTCTTCTATAGATATATGCGTAGAAATACCATTTCTCCAACTTTAAACTTAAGGTCTCGTCGATGGTTATCTTCATAACTCTATTGCGGACTCTGGGATTCCATGATATGATATCGAATGGTTTGCACCTTCTCCACCATTTCTTCAACCATTTCTGGTCCTAACAGCTTACATTCACTGACTTCATCCCAACATGCCGGTGTTCTACACCTCTTCCCATACAGGGCTTCCTAAGGTGCCATTCAGATGCTCGAGTGGAAACTATTATTGTAGGAGAATTAAACCAGTGGACGATATTGGTCCCACCCTCCTTTGAAGTTCATAGAACATGATCTTAACATATCTTTGAGTCTCTAAATAGTTTTCTCAGATTGGCCATCAGTTTAAGGATGATAGGTTGTACTAAAGTTCAGTTCAGTATCCAGATCATATTTAAGAATCTTCCAAAACATAGAGGAAAATCTTGGATCTTGATCGGGTACAATAGATAGTGGTACTCTATGCAGCCTTACCACTTCCCTAATAAATATATGTGCCAGTTTTTCCAATGAGAAATCCTTTTAAATTGAAATAAAGTGTACAAACATTGTAAGATGACCCAAAACAACACAGATTGCATTGTTTCTTTTGGATGTCTTCAAAAGCCTAGTGACAAAGTCCATGGTGATGTTCTCCCATATCCATACTTGTATGGGAAATGGTTGCATCATACCCTTATACTTCTACCTCTATGCCTTCACTTGTTGACACACCAGGCACTTTGATGTATACTCAGTGATATCCTTCTTCATATTATCCCACCAATAATGATCTCAGAGATCTCGATACATCTTTTTGTTTCCTGGGTGAATAGGTAAATTTTAACTATGTGCATCATCCAAAATTTCCTTTTTCATCTCTAGACTTAATGAAACACATATAATATTCCCAAATCTCACAATTCCTTCTTCATTAACATTAAACTCTGAGGATTTTTCTTTTATGATAGCTTTCAATTTCTTCTGAATTCCCACATCATCCTTTTTATCATCCTATAACCATTCCAAAAGAGACAATTGAGAAATCATTTGTGAAAGGATTGGTGATGTTCCCTTCATTATGATTCCCACGTCCATCTTCATAAAGTCTAAGAAGACTAGATCCTTCTCAGTTTTCATCAATGATAGAATCTTTGAGTCCTTTATACTTAGAGAATCCTCCACCTTGTTCGCTTTCCTAGAGTGGTAATGAATTGAGAATTCATAGTCTTTGACCACCTCTAACCATCTTCATCGGCTCTTGTTCAACTCTTTCTGTGGGAATATATACTTGAGGATTTTTTGGTCCATATATATTTCACACTTCTCCCCAAAAAGATAATGTCGTTAAATTTTTAAAGCAAAGATCACTGCAGCCAACTCCAAATAATGTGTTGGATAATTCTACTCATGAACTTTCAATTGCCCTGAAGCATAGGCAATGACTTTGTCATTTTGTATCAACACACATCCCAGGCCCTTCTTCGAAGAAACATTGAATACCACAAAAAGTTCTCCACTTGTGGGTAAAGTGAGAACATGAATAGTGATAAGCCTCCTTTTTAACTTCTTGAAGTTTTCTTTTCATTCATTACTCCATGCAAACTTTACTCCCTTCTGAGTTAGCTTGTTAAGAGGGTTGGAAAATCGTGAGAAATATTTCACAAATAGTTGATAATATCCAGCTAACCCCAAGAAGCTACGGATATCTATTACTGATGTTGGACTCAGTCATACCTCAATTGAATCTTTTTTGGAGGGATCCATAGATATCCTATTGCTTGTGATGATATGCCCCAAGAATGAGACCTCCTTCAACCATAACTCACACTTCCTATACTTTGTATAGGGATTATCCTTCCGAAAGGTCTCTAGTATAGTTTTTAGATGCTTCTCATGATCCTCCTTGGTTTTGGAGTATATCAGAATATCATATATAATGACTACCACAAATTTTTTGAGGTAATCCCTAAAGAATATATTCATCATGTCCATGAAGATTTCTAGAGAATTAGTGAGTCTGAAAGGCATTACTATGAATTAATAGTGCCCATATCTTTTACGAAAAGCAGTCTTGGGGATATCTTCATTTTTTACCCTTACTTGATAATATCCCAACCGAAAATCCACCTTGGAGAAGTATTGTGCTCCAAACAGCTTATTGAACAAGTCATTGATTCATGGGAGTTAATACTTGTTCTTTATCGTGATTTTTTAAGCTCACAATAATCGATGAAAAGGCGCATTGACCCATATTTCTTCTTGATGAAGAGGACTGGTGCATCGTATGGTGAAACACTTGGGCATATAAATCCTTTATCCAGATTCTCTTGTAGTTGTTTCTTCAGCTCCTCAAGCTCCACAAAATCCATTCTATACAGAGTCTTGTATATCTTCAATGCCCTAGGGATAAGATCAATTTAGAATTCAACATCTCTTCTAGGAGGAAGACCATGAAATTCCTCGGGAAAAACTTCCGCAAATTCCCTCACAATATGTATGTCTTCAAGGATGGTTTCTTCCTTGGACTCAATCATCTAATCTATATATATGTGCTCATAGGGTAGTAATATCCACACTTGAGATGACAGAGCTAAAGAAGATTAATCTTCCTCCTTGAACTTGCATAGAATCGGGGGGTCGATTCTCCACATGGAAAGTGATTTCCCTCTGAGAGTAATTTATGTTGGCCCTATATAAGGAAAGTCAATCCATGCGAAGAATTGCCTCAAATTCCACTAGAGGGAGTATGAAAAGGTTCGCCAAAAAATTATATCCACATATTATGATAGGGGAGGAGTTATATTCATTGGATGCAATGATTACCCTGTTTTCTATACTCACAGAAATATTTACTTCCTTGATTTGTGGTAGTTCTAGGATTGTTCTACTTAACTTTTGGGATATAAAATAATGCATAAAACCTGAATCAAAAAGTATATTTTCTATTATTGAATGAATAACTAGCGTACATGTCACAACTTCTTTGTCAGGGTTCACTTTGGCAGTATTGATGGAAAAATATCTCTATTGCTGCCTTGGAGGTAGTTGGTTGCCTCTGAAAACCCTTGGATTAGGGAATTGATTTTCAATATGCCCTGGTTATTTTCATTTGCAGCAATGGACAACATGTTGAGGTTTGAACGGAGCATTAATTTCCTCTATTGTAGCCGCATGTTTTTCTTGTGGGCAGTTAATAGCTAGGTGCTCTTATCTTCCATACCTAAAGCATTTCCTCGTCCCCTTTAGGCAATTTCTGGGGTGCTTCTTTCCATACCTTTGGAAAGTGGGGTGTTGAATCTTCTTAGAACCGTTGGATTTATCCATCAGACTGCCAGCATTTAATTATACCATAATATTTTTATCCCCATGATATGCCTTAGATTCTTCGATCTCCATTTTGACCTTGAGAGAACATCGGAAAGTTTCCTCATAGCTGTCGAAGTCACGGGTTTCCAACACTTTTCGTAGGCTAGGTTTTAGACCACCAAAGAATCTGTAAACCTTGCATTCAGGGGTAATGACAAATTCGAAGGAGTATCATGAAAGCCTTGTGAAGTTTTCCTCATACACTTCGATAGATTCATTATCTTTTTTCTTGAGGTCAAAGAAGTCCCTTTCCATCTTAAGTCAGAGGGTGTGAAAAAATATTTAACGAAAAAACATCTTCCATAAATCCTTCCATTCTAATGCCTCGATATCCTCCTCAAGATCTGTATTTTTGATGAACTTACACCATTGATTAGCTTCACCCTCCATACGATAAGAATTCAGGGGAACCTTCTCTTCTTCAGAACATTGAAGGTTGGAGAAGATCTTTTCAATGGAGTTGATCCATTATTCAACGATTGAGGGATCAGATGATCCATTAAAAGTGGGATTCCTTTGTCTCATTATGCTCTCGATCACGACTTGTTCTTTCTTGGGGGTGGGGGGGCTAAAAATTCATCTTGAACCATGTTTCTATTCAATGCATGAGTTAACTGAGGGAGAATCATGACAAAGTTCGTGATTCCCGCTCCCATTGGATTGTGCATCTCATTAGCATAATCATCACATTGATCTTCAAATCAGCTGTCTGCCTGAGTCCTTTTATTACCATGAATTGGATGGAATACAAGAAAAGTTAGGGGGTAACAAATAAAGGTTAATCCAAGTACAAAACTGATGACTTATAAATTACTTTTATTTCCTTAACTTATGAATCCATAGGCTTCAATCTATGCTATTTATGATCTACTTTCTAACATATATTCCTAGTGATTTTTTAATTCCATTAACAATGGATCATACTAATCCTAAAAATTTACCAAATCATATCCACCAAAAGTGTTGTAACCAAGATTATAGCAAGGCCTGTTGTCGTAAATCAGTTCTCATTCGAGTCTATCTCAAAGTGGTGTTTTCAGGTTTTACCCCTAGGATACATCTTTACCAGAGATGCCTCTACCTACTCGTATCCAGACATGGATGTATTTTCTTGATAAACCACTTACTCAATACTCACAAATACTTAGGGATATTTTTTATACTTATTCTTGTCTCTAAGTCTTCACTAGGGTTTTCTAATCCTAATCCCAAAAATAACTAAACCTATCCTCTGATACCAACTATGACAAACATGCTTTTTATTACAGACATAAACCTGATTTATTTCATAAAAGATTCCCTTGATACAACATAGAATATCAAGAGGTCTAGTGTCTTTTTGGATTAGGAAAATTACATAATATCTTAGAATATAAAACTCACAACATCTTTATTTATAACTTCCCTTACATGACCACTACATTCCCTTGTACATAGCATTTCATGGAATAACCTGAGGACATGCATAAGAAAAGTGAAAGCTATAAATCCCAGTAAGGAAATAAACATGGAATAACATGAGAAATACAATAAATGTTAGACAATAGGCATATCAATGGAGAAAAATATAAATATGAACATAAAGGCATGATAAAGCATGATAATCATAACATGGCAATGTTGCAACAACACTTAACATGGAATTAGCATGATCCAAGGCTCATTGCACATGAAGCGTGAGTAAACCCTCATTTCACATGAATCATGAGTAAAACCTCATTGAAATTGAATTATCATGAGTCAAAAACCATTTCACATGACTTATTATGATACTATACTTTACCCAATGCATTGGAGCGATATCAGGGCGCACCCTTCTTAAATATTTCATTTCATGCATAAGTATGCCTCATGGATCATGGAATCATTCAAAATCATAAGTTATTCCACTATTAAGTAACATGGAATTAATAAATGAAAGTACCATTCAATATGTATATGTTTATAAAGGTGAATACCCTTTATAGAGACATGGGTATGGTATTCACTACATAATGATCCTGGCTTAGAAAAACGTGGTGCAATTTCGGTAGCATAATAGCGTGACATAAGGATTCATGAAAATGGTTGATGAAATAGAAAAGGGTGTCTTATCATATATACATTAAATGGAAAGTATGTGGGTCATATAGATACATTTACCAACAAAATTAATGGAATTTAGATGCATAATAAAAAATAATTACTTGGATGTAAAAGAGGAGAGAGAAATCCCTCAAGTAATTTTAGCATGGTAACGGGTGTACATGAGAGGAATTAATGAGAGATAAAGGGGTCTCCAACCATAAAAACCTAAAGAGGACAGTATGGGGGAGGCGTTAAATCATACCCTAACATTTTTAATTGGAAAAAGGGCATAACAACTTAATGAAAATTAGACAAAAATGAGAAAGGAAGAAATCCCTTACTTGGAAGTGTGATCCCAAAGGATTGGGAGAGGCTTGAGAGAGGCTTCTTAGGAGATTGGGGAACCTTGGGAGGATTATAGATAGGGGAGGTTTAGGGTTGGTCTAACTACATATGCTTTTAGTGAATAGGAAGTGGGAGCTTGGGTGGGTTTATATATGAAAGGAGAGGAAATTCTTTATTATTTAGGTTTGGGACACCTCGCATTAAACTTATCAAATAAAAGAAACCAGAACATGGTTTTTGCCCATGGTTTTTACCAAAGGGGAGTAAAAAACAATATTTTATAAGTTCCGTGGCTGAAATTCTTAAAATAATAGGGTTTCTTATGTTGAGGTGAGTCACAATCTCAAGGAAAACAATTTAAAAAGATAAAATGTTTTATAAGCCTTGAAGGGTCCAATAAAGCTTTGTAAAATAAATAAAACAAACCCAAAATAACATTATTTTAATGGTAAAACATGTATTGGCCGAACATAATGTTTATATTATTTTATGACATCACTATTTTGTCATTATGATGTTATAAAACACATTATATATTTAAACAATATTTAATTTTTACCCAAAAATTCAACTCTCTTAGAAAATTATGAAAAATTCACCATTAGATAATTTCAACATCTTAATTCCAAAAACAATATTCATTTCATCTAAATAATTTTCTAAATATGTGAATTTTTACTTTTAAAATAAAAACTTCCATTTATCGAAAATTAATGTGTTTTGACTAGAACAACTTTAAAACCTTAATAAAAATAAAAATTTCATTCATAAAATTATATGATAATTTATATTAAATAAAAATTAAATTAATAATAATAATAACATTTTATTAAAATATTATTTAATTCAAAAATCCATTAATTCATCAAAATTGATTTCTTAGTTGAATATTATCTAAAATTACTATTTGTGCTTTAAAAACTATTTACAAAGTAACAATTAAAAAAATTTATATTCTTTATACAAGAATAATGTACATGGTCATAGTGCAAGGGTCTCGTTATATAACTACTTATAACACCTGCATAAGACTGAAGGGTAAGGTGTGCGATGGTGATAGACTCTAGGGGTGGCTTAGATAATATTGTTCGTGTGGTAATCTCTATCAACGTCCACTTCTCTCATAGGAGGTTCCGCTCGAGTTTAATGTATTCAAGCTAAGATTGGGATTAGTCAAGAGAGAAGCCCAATGATGCCACCTCCTATATGAGATCCGACAAATGGGATTTTTATGGGTAAAGTCTACATGATGAGGCCATCGCTTCCTTTTTCTGAGTAAATTGGATTTGTTAAAGCCCTATATTTATACTAATCATGTAATAACTATCCAATGGCTATATTAGCAACGGTCACATTTCATAATGGTATTTTAAAATCCAAAAACATAAAACCAATGAAGTTCACATTTTATATAACCATAATAAGTCATTCAATTAGATCAAGAGGAATTTCCCTTAATGAATGTTTGGGTCATTACAATACTCATATTATTCATAAAAATCAAACCAGTCTATACTATTTATTATGGGTCACCAAGAATTGAAATTAGTACCCCACGGTCTAGAGGATGTGAATTATGGAATTTTTATTTAATAGATTAAAATAAAAAAGTTAAAAATTCCCATTGGACAACCAAACATCCAAAATCAATGCTTTTAAACTTAATCATGAATTAAATTAAGTGTCAAGAAAATAAAAAATATTTTCTATGTAGTTTTAATGTGAGAAATGAAGTTATTATGTTAATGATATTAGAATTTTACTTTTTTTGCCATTGTTTTTTAACAAACAATTTGTTTCTACACACCCCAATATAGAATGAAAATGTCCCTAGTTTCTTAAAAAGAAAAGATAAGAGAAAGCGGGTGGGGGAATGATTTGCGAAAGGCATAGAACCAGTTCACTTGGTGATTCATAATAATGATTGTGGTGATCCCAAAAAACTCTTTATTCCCATGGGAGATGTAGGCACTTCATTGATTGAATATGTATCGCCCAAAAGAGTCCCTGAACCATACAAATAAGAAAAAACCATACAAAACAAACAACACAACAATTTATTTAATACCAAGTGTCACCATTTTAATAGTTTTTATTTTTTTGTTTTTTTAAATCGAACTGATGATACATTGCCTTATTTTTAATTTCTGGGTAAGGTAGTACTCACGGATCACATCGCGTGATACTGATGAATATGGTGATACCCTTTCATAACCATCCATACTCATAAGAGAATAACAGGGAAAATGTTTTAGTTGGAATTAATTTATATCAAAATGATCCACTAATCCTATTTTAAATATAAATTTTATTAAAAAATGATTGGAAACATGAAAACCACAGGTTTCCTCCCATGTAGCGTTTTGTTTAACACCGTTAACTTGACTTGGACGGCTAATTGATGTATTATTTTTGTCATCTACGGTAGTTTCACACAATTATTCATCAAATTCCTATTTTTTGAGATGGTTCAATGAATTATTTGATTCTATGACCATTAACATTAAATGTTTGACCACTTATGGGATCTTGAATTTTAACAGACCCGTGGAGGTACACCTTATGCACTATGTATGGACCAGACCATCTAGACCTCAATTTTCCCGGGTGTAAGGAAAGTTTATAATTATACAAAATAACATGTTTTCATTGTTCAATTTGTTTAGTTTTATGGTTTCAAGATTTTTAGGCGTGTACTTTTTCTATTTTGAGCCTTGCATTTTCATAAGCTTCCATACTAAGTTCTTTAAGTTCATTTACATCTAATTTTCTTTTTTTTATTCATCCAATGAAAGGTCATAATTCATTTTCTTAGTTTCCCAAAAGGCCTTATGTTCAATCTCCACTAGAAAATGGCTTGATTTACCATAATCCAAACAATATAGGGACATTCTTCAAATGGGTTTAAATGTTGTTCGACAGGCCCAAATGGAATCTAAGAGTTTGTTTGACCAATATTTCCTAGATGGATTAATAGTATTCTCAAGAATTTGTTTAATTTCTCGATTGGCTAACTCAGTTTGACCATTTTTTGTGGGTGGTAAGTGGTGGACACTTTGTGAGAAATTACATACTTTTCCATGAGTGATGAGAATGGACAATTGCAAAAAATGTGTTCCACGATAACTAATGATAGCCCAAGGAATTCAAAATCTTGAAAAGAAGTTTTATTTTAGGAATATAATCATATTTTGACAACCAATGAATTTTATGGGATTGTCCTCATGCCATTTTGAGAAATAATAAATATCCAAGAGAATGTAAAGATATCCCCTAGAGTTTAGGGAGGGACCCATGAAATCAATTCCCCAACAGTCAATGATTTCAACCACTAAGATGGGAGTGAGTGTCATTTGATTCCTTTTTGTGATGGACCCAAATTTTTTACACTTAGTAAAGCTTTAAAAAAATTTGTTGGATTCCCTTAAGAGGTTGGTATAGAAGATAACACAATTAAGAATCATAGAAGATGTTTTCTTAGAGGAAAAGTGACCCCCACGTTCCTCACTTTGATAAAATTTAAGGATGTAATCTTGTTCAGATTCTAGGACACACCTCCTAATGTCTTGGTCAAGATATAACTTATAGAGGTATGAATCATAAAACACATAACGCTTGACATCAGAAAATAATTTTCTTCTAGCTTGAGTAACTAATAATTTTTGAATGACCCGTGAAACTAAGAAGTGGTCTATGTCGGCATACCAAGGGCTATCACTCATGGAGTATAAGTGTTCATTAGGGAATGAAGCAGACACAAATAGGTGAGAAAATTTGTCATTGAATTATATCCTAGTGATGTGATCAGCTAAAAAATTTTCAACACCCATTTCTCCTTGATTGTGAGGTCAAATTCATGTAAGAGAAGGACCCACCTAATCAGTCTAGCCTTAGCATCTTGATTTTGGAAGAGGTATTTCAGTGCATAATGGTTAGTGAACACAATGATTGGGGATCCTAAGAGGTAGGACCTAAAATTTTCTAAGGAACACATAATAGCATGTAACTCTTTTTCAGTGGTGGTGTAGTTGATTTGGGCATCATTTAAGTATTTTCATGCATAAGAAATGACAAAAAGAGTTTTATCACAATGTTTTCCTAACACAAATCCTACAAAAAAGTCACTGAAATCACACATAAGTTTGAAAGGAAGGATCCAATTTGGATATTTCATAATGGGAGGAGATGTGAGAGAGGATTTGAGGGTTGAGAATGAACCCTCACATCTTTCTGTCCAAAAAATTGGAGAATCCTTTACTAGGAGAGAACAAAGGGGATGTGAGATTTAACTAAAGTACTTGATGAATATTCTATAGAAACTATCATGTCCTAAGAAATACCACTCTTCCATAACAATTCTGGGTAATGCGAGGTGACAAATGATTTCAACCTTCGCTTTATCAACTTCAATACCCCTTCCTGAGACTATATGGCAAAGGAAAAACCCCTGTTTAAACATGAAATGAAATTTTTCCTAGTTTATAACCAGATCGTTTCTTCACATCTGGAAAAAACTCTATTCACATTCCTAAGTCATCGCTCAAATGTATCCTCAAAGATAGAGAAGTCATCCATGAATACCTCAAGAAAATCCCTTTACATGTTTGAGAATATTCCCATCATGCGCCTCTGGAAGGTTTTAGGGGAATTGCATAACCCAAACGACATATGTTTGAAGGTAAATATGTCAAATGGACAAGTGAATGTAGTCTTTCCATGATCCTCTAGGGAGACATCAATCTGATTGTACCCCGAGTAACGATCTAAAAAACCATATAACTCATGACCTTCCAATCTCTCAAATACTTGGTCAATGAATGGTAAGGTGAAATGGTCTTTCTTGGTGAATGAGTTTAGATTCCTATATTCAATGTAGACCCTCCATCCACTACTCACCCTAGTTAGAAGAATCTCTCCATCCTTATTGGATACCACTATGATTCCTACCTTCTTGGGAACCACAATGATTGGGCCCACCCACTCACTCTGAGCTATGGGATAGATGATACCTGTTTTTAACATTTTCATAAGTTCCTTCCATACTACCTCTATGATATTTGGATTGAGTATCCATTGTGGTTGAAAACATGGATTTTAGTCAGATTCTAGAACAATCCCATGAGTCCTGATTAGTGGGAAAATCCTAGGAATATCAAACAGGGTCCAACCAATGGATTTCTTATGTTTACTAAGAGTATATAGAAGCATCCCCTCATGATTGGCTTCAAGAGAAGAAGAAATTACAATAGGATGTGTTTGATTGTCCCCTAGGAAGGCATACTTGAGTGCAGCAGGAAGTTCCTTCAATTGAAGATCAGGTTGGTTCAAAATTTCCGCAGAGTATTGTGACATTGGATCAAGATGGATTTTGTTTCCTATAGTCTTAGATAGAATCAAATCCCCATGTGTAGAAGTTTTAGATACAATATTGGTTTCATCATATTTAGGGAAGGAAGTTTGATTGGCCTCCATGAAAGCGGTTTCCTGAAAGGTTTCACTGATTGTTGACCGTAGACTTCATCATAAGAGAAATGTAAAAATTATTGAATCCAAGGAGATAAAATTCCTTTATTGGAACAAATTAAATCAATCTCATTCTAACTTAAACATCCCTCAAATATTCCATGATGTTGTATGGATTCTTTATAAATGTTTCCTATCATGTTTACTTCATGAATATCCTCTTCATCACCTATTTATGAGATTTCATTATAGATGTTCAAGTCTAGAATCATGTTTCCAAATTTTATGGTCATTTTTCCATTTAGATCTCGAATAACAGAGTTGATTTTTGAAAGGATAGGATGAAAACAGATGATTGGGGTTTGTTCTTTATTTTCAAATTTTTGGTGGTTGTAAAGGACAACGAAGTCAGTAGGGTATATTAAGTTTTCACCCTTTAGCAGACCGTCCTTTAAAATCCTATTTAGAACCCTAATGCTACGATCAACAAGTTAAAGTGTTAAATATGTGGTTTGGAGCTCTTCTAGGCCTAACTAGAAGCACACAACATAGGGGATTAGATTGACACTAGCACCAAGGTCAAACAAGTCCTTGACAAACTTTCTCTCTCCTAGTTCAACATTGGTGTAAGGGAAACCTGGGTCTTTTAACTTAGGGGAATGGTCCCTTGAATGGTTTTACTCACATTAGCAGCCAAAATGTCTTGGTTTTTATGTGAAAATTTTATTTTAAAAGTGCACAAGTCCTTAAGGTACTTTTAGTAGGCAGGTATGGTTTTGATTGCATCGAGAAGGGGAATGTTCAACTTGACTTGTGAGAAGATTTCCCTCAAATTTTCACTCAATTCAGGCTTGATTTCCCCCATCATGCGTTGAGGGAATAGTGCAGTTTGTGGGGTTGTTTGTTGAAGTTTCGTTTCTTTGAAAATGTTATCGTGTTTTTTTGTTTGATCATTTGATTCATTTGAATTTTTATCTAAGTATGAATCTTCATATGGGTTCAGAATTAGTTGTTCAGGTTTCTAAATTGATTTCCCACTTCATTAAATAGTCACATCCTTTAGTTGTTCATGAGTTGTTTGAGTGTAACATAAATCTCCCATTACTATTTTTTGTGGAATGGATTGTTTAGGCATGGGTTCCTTTACAGTTTTATGGTTTGATGTTTTTGTTTTCGAGAAGAGACTTCTGATTTCATCCTTTCCATTTGTTTTCACAGTTGTTCTGGTAGGCTTTGTCAAGCATTGTGGATTGGTGCTTGAGAAGATTGTTTTTTCCCAGGGGATATTTTGGATATGGGAGGGTTTGTTAAAAATGGACCTGTAGCTGTTGGTATTGGATACGTTGGGTTTAGAATAGGTTATGGGTTTGGTAGTATGAATGGGGGTAATTATTTTATTCCTATGGTTGGCTAGGTTGTTGGGTATCTTTCCAAAGGGAGAATAGGTGGTCATTAAACCTTAGGTTGATGGTGTTTTGGTATTGAGGATTTTGAAAGTTCCAAGCATTTACTTCCACTGGGGATCCTCCTAAAGGAACATCCTTGATGGATGGTAAGGTTTGGGTATTTTTTTATTTTATGGTCATGTTTGTCACAAATTGTGCAAACACGGTCTACAGTTTGGATTTCATGGACTTTTCTAAGGTCCATCTCTTCAAGATTCCTATAGAGTGCTATGAGTTTAGTCTTAATGCTTTACTCTTCTCTATGTGTATTAATTCCAGTAGGTCTTAGTATATTTTGAAAATAATTTGGTGTTCTTCATGTTTGGTTTTGTTCATCATGGCTTTGTCAGTACTCGTAAGCATCATTTGGGGAATTTTTTTGAAAGTTATGTTACACATCATGTGAATTAATTGTTTGTTCTCCCGGCCCAAACCATTATAAATTTTTTTCACTTGTTCATCTATAGAAAAATCATGATGAGGAACTCTGTTTAGGGTGTATTTGAACCTCTCCCATGTTTCATGGAGTGAATCTCCATTTTTTTAAAAAATGTTTTGAATTCACATTTTATATGAAATTGTTTTGTGATGAGGGATGTATTTTTTGTAGAATTATATTTGTAATTGGTCCCATCAGTGGATTGATGCAGGTATGAATTTGTTTAGCCAATTTTTAGCACGAAACATCAATGAAAAAGGAAATAGACTCATCTTAGATGATTCTAGTTAATGTGGGGGACACATGGTTTTTATAATGTTAATGAACTCCTTAACATGAAGGTAGGGAATCTCAATGTCCATACCGTGAATGGTTGGAAGGTGGTTTAAGACTTGGGGTTTAATGATGTAATTGGTATCTCCTAGTAATTTTTTTTCTAATACATGATGGGTAATTGGTACAAGTTGGAGTGAGTTAGTCATTCATGGTTTGATCGACTAGATTCCCTAGGTTTAGAGATTCTTGATTTTGGTTTCCCATTTGATTTCCCACATGATTTACAATTTGATTTATTGGAAGACCCTCCATTATAATTGATTAAATTTTTTTATTCTAGAGTATCAAGATGAATAGTATCTAATGGAAACAATCCTATAGGTTCACTTGAATCCCCTATCCTAGGAATTTCTACCATAACTAGTCTGTTTGAATTATCGCGGGTGTAGGCGGACATGCGCCAAAAGAAAAAAAATGATAAAGGGACAAGATAAGAGATCTTGGGTGAGAATAGAAGGTTTTTGTTTATGGTACAATATTGGTCACCGACAATGGTGCCAAAATTTGACTCACTCCCAAATTTACCCAAGAGATGAAGGTAGAACGGTTCTTGTAGTCTAGCTTGGGTTGTCGAATCCACTAAGACCTACGAAGATACCTAAGATACAAAACCTATGAGTTGGATTTTTGGATATGAAGTGTCCAATTTTTTTTTGATTTTAGATGGTTTTAAATAACACTATTAAACCTTTGATAATTCCATTCAATTAAAATGGGTTGATCGTAGCATTATGCTTGGGGTGAATTGAATGAATTTTACTTCTTTAGACAATTTTGGGTTTTTTAATTCTTGACGAATCCATTCTCCAAAACAAAACTACCATCATCATTTTTTGGTTTGATGTTAACTAAACTCATTGAAAAATCCTCTACACACTTAGATAACCAAATTCATGATCTTTCCATGGTATATGATCATTTTAGTACATAGATTTAGCTTCCTCAAACATAGTGAAGATGAAGAGTAGAAATAACTGAAGAATGGAAGTCTTAAATTAGTTAGCCAATTAACAACAATTAGTTCATAAAATTACATTCAATATAACCTTTTCATGTTCCCAAAATCACCCCATTAATGTTTTTTCCCTCCACTGATGGTATACACTCAATGGTGGGTGGAAGATGGTTTATAAGAATTGGATTGAAGAAATTCAAACCGCAGA
Source organism: Viscum album (assembly GCA_963277665.1). Lineage (NCBI taxonomy): Eukaryota > Viridiplantae > Streptophyta > Magnoliopsida > Santalales > Viscaceae > Viscum > Viscum album. The sequence goes on from OY728158.1 coordinate 392,560,212, forward strand.
AATAACGAGCACTCTTCCGTGTGTGTGAACTAATTCACCAAAACAAAAATATTTAACTGTGATTTGTGATTATAAATTTTTAATTAATGAAATGGGAATAATAGAAAATAAATATGTTTACTAAGAACATTGAAATATAAAAAAAGAAACTTACATGGAAATTAAAAACATTACAAAAGAACATTGGAATAATAACATTACATAAAAAATAATATATCTCTTCCCCATCACCAACACTATCTTAAATAGGAGATTTGGAAGCCTTAGGTTTATCATCAATCAATTTATTCTAATTTATTAAATTAATTTAGGCCTTAGGGTGGTGGAAAAAAGTGGAGAAATTGTTTACCTCCTTTACTTTTTATCCTCCTTGTCTCACATGGAAATATTGACCTATATGGTAAGGCATATCACTGAATCTCCATGGCCCATAGAAGATTATTTTCTGTCCCTAGATGTATTCTAGACTTCTGTTAGATTTTGGCCCATTTCGAGTTTTGGATCGAAAGTTATTGCTGATTTAGTGGAATAATATTATAGGCCATAGATTCTATATTGGATTTTGATATTCTATTGGTCCACCTTAATAACCACCATGGAAGCCACATTAGCACTATATCATGAATATTTATTTGTTCCTTTATATTTCTTCTATCATCCCACGAAATTTGGGCTTCATTGGGCCTATATTGTAGGCCCCACATTCTCATCAGTTGGTTGGTGTCCAATCTGCCTTCTCTAGAATTTTTTACTTTCATCGCCAAATATCCCCATAATACTTTATGAATCATCCCTTTATCCCTAAATAAAAACTGTTCATATTGATGTTTAGATCCATTTACCAAAATATTAAATTAAAATATTGATAATTACATTCCTTAAAATTATAAGAATTATTGGTCCTAAATTGGTGTACATTAGTCATGAAGTGCAAATATGATGAGAATGAATGTTCGAAATTAGAATCCACTAAATCAGGCCCATAAGATCAAAAATGAACATTTAATACCATTAAAATTTAATTAACATATGTTTTTTTATTGGCTAATAAAGATCCCTAAAAAAAATACACCCCCACCTCTAGAGAGCTCCCCAAGTATATGTATCTCGACCAGACTCCCAACGGTGTATCTATTTTCAAAACCCCAATAAAAAAAATAAACTAATAGGATCAAACCATTAATAAGTTTGTAAGAATTAATGAAATTATAGGAATCAGTATAAAAAAATACACTTGATAATTTAGAAGTTACAAGTATAGTACATCTCACTGTCGATGGTCCACCCTCGCTATCTATAATTGTAGTCTAAACGACATGAATCATTCCTACCTCTATTCCCCAACATGTAGTCTAAGACCCTTGTGATGCACCACTCTACTGATTTGAATGATCTTTTCTATAACCACCATGTCCTCTGCCTCTACCACCTTGACTAGTAGAACTCCAACTGGCAGACTGATATAGTTCATAAGATCCCCTTCCCACGCTATGGGTTTGCCTAGATCCTTCATCAGTACCCATCTATAATGGGTTCCTACAGAAAGTTCATAGATGTATCATCTTGAAAAAATATCGTCAATTTACTTATGGTTGGATAAAATGTTTACGAAAGTTCCCTGGCCCACCATACTATTGTAAAAGATCTCGAGTAAGTTCCAGAGTAACTGGTCCTTCCTTTTGGACACTCTCCTTTCCACTGCATTGGCTAACACTTTCATAGTGATTCTTGATACCCTTAGATGAAATACCTCTTGATATTCTAGAGGAAACCACATGTGTTCCACTAGAACCCTTTTTTAGGTTCCCCTCTGATATGAGATCCTTATTCACCAATTCTAAAAAAATACATTATGAAGATATTCACATGGGACTTAATTTCACAAAGAAGTCCATCCTGATTTTTTTCTTATATAGCCTCATCCGCTACCAATTATAGAACAAATAGATACAAATATATGAAGCGTATAACATTGTCCATCACAAACATAATCTCTTGATTCAATCCTATGAATTCATATTATACATACTAAATGAGAATATTAGGAAAAACGTGATATACAAACTTCAATTCAATGTCCTTCCACTACATAGTCTCTTACTGGACATCCAAATTTTTTCCATCCTTCTAATTCTTCACTTAACCACACAACATTCAAGCGACTAATTTTACTCTCTTCTCAACCAGAGTCTCTTTGTTTTAAATTATATTCTAGATAGAATCAATCCCTAAATCAAATTCCTCTAGTCTACCTTATCCGACAAACATATCAGGGTGATGAAATTGAAAATCTTGTGTGTGTTCATGCATGATTTTCACAACCCTACTTGGGTCTCTATTCATGAATTTCTGGAATCGAGAAAATTTCTCATGGAGCTTATCTCTCACATACTCACATAACACAGTTAGTTCCGCACGATCCACTACTGGTTGATCACCTCTAGCCATATCTACCATTAATCCAATCAATATGAATCTTCATGGAGGTATATCATTATAATTAAAAACACACAACTTATGAAACATTTCAAAATATTAAAAAATTATGGGAAATAAAATATGCCACAATAATTTATTTCCCTAGGACCCACCAAAAAGATAAAACCAAACCACTATCTATACCCTAAAACATCTTACACCTAGGTCCTAGTAAAGAAGGGTAAACACATGATCATATTCATGTTTCTCATTTATAAACCCAATTATTCACATTTTTCATTATTTTCAAATTCTCATTTTCATATTATGCACATATTCATTTCAATTTCCCAAGAAAAAAATAGTTCAACTTAAAAACTAATACAAAACATGTATTCCCATGTGTGTCTAAAATGATGTGTGTCACAAAAATTATCATCACTGACTAGAATAATGGATGTATACTCAACTCTTGTTTCATATTAGTCAATGAGTCAAATCACAGAAAATCTCAAAACAATTATCACATCACACCACAAGTGTGTCACCCAAGGTGAAATAATATTCAACTGTAGTATCAAACAACAATAGCAACAATCCCAACCTTGGTACTTGGGTTATCCTCCGTACATGGGTAAGATACTCCCATGAATGAGCTCATTTTGACTGTCTAAATATTCCTAGTCTCTTTTCTACCTTTCCAAAATTGTAAGATAGAAAAAAAAGGAAGGAAATAAATTTTGATACCACTTTGTAATGTTCCATACTAAGGGACACACACTAGTTCTACGAGCCAGTCATTCACATGACCTCAAGTCCCCCCATACACTAGAGGCTACCTAACAGAAGCGAGGGTCTAATATTGATCACGGGGAGACAATACTGTCTTTATAAAAGTCTCAAAATAGAATAAATAAATAATAAATATCCAATAATATTAACATTACTTGAATTATACCAAAATCACATGATGACCAATTCAGAAAATACAATATGAAAACTAGACAGTTAAAATTCCATCCTAAAGTATGTGTTGAGTGTCAAGATGAAAACCCAAAAATAAATAATGACACTAAAAAATCCCATGAGGTTCCTAAACTATGTTTGGTTCCATAATCCATGGTCCACCCCAAATAATCCATATAACATAGATACTTTTCCATTATCTAGTCCTGTAAACATGAAATATATCTGGGTAATAATCAGGAAGTCTGAGTAGGGTGTGAGTATAACTCAGTAGGCCACCACCAACAACATGTAAAACAATATGTATTCAATAATTGTGTATGAAGTTGTATAATGTAATAATTACAATCCATAAGTAAATAGTTATCACACCATCAAATTATTCTTTTTTTAACCAAATAAACACCCATGGTTACTAAGGACACCAAAACCTAAATACATAATTTTCCTTATCTCGGAGTATGAACCATGTCACTTAAATAGTTAACGATCATTATATCACATAGGATTTTATTATACATGTCAATTCAATTTATATAAAAGATAGTTAGAACCATAGTCCAATTCTAACTAACAGTCGTAGGAGGCCATTTCTAGCAACCTTTGGGTATTTGGAGCATCAATCCTTATCCCACACCCAATGGGTATTTGGAGAATCAATCCATGTGCCATAAAATAAAATTTTCATGCATTCCCTTGGCACTCTATAGGTATTTAGAGCATCGGTTGGTGTCCCACACACACATATCAATAAATTACACATTGTATTTAAAGAATCAATCCCAATCCCATAATCTCATATCAAACAATCAAATTTATCATAGTATTACATAAATCAAAATATCACATATATAAAAATCACATGTTTCACAATATCACATCATTCAATATTAATCGACATTAATTCTCTTATCACCTTTCACTATCGAACTATTACATTAATTAATTCATCAATTAATTAATCCAATTCAATCAAATTTCCATATCAAAAAAATCTACCAGATAATTAATTTAATAATTAAATATCCCAATGAAATAAGTTATTTAATCTCAACTATTTCCATTAATTAATTAAAATATTAATTAATATAATACAAAATTTCAAAATACCATAATTAATTAAATAATTAACTACTCCAAGTCAGGATTTCATAATCACAATGATGATTTTAATTAATTAAACAATTAATTATAACTATTACACAATCTCAACAACTTATAATCAATCCAACAATTAATTATTTCCCAAATACCACAATTCAATATTCTTATAATTAATTCAACATTTAATTATCCCTAATTTCTTTAATTAGTTAATTTTCAAATTTAATTAATTCAGTGGGAAATTAAATTATTAAAAAATCCGAGAAATTATTTAATTACATACATGAGATTATGATAATTACTATGGGATTATAATAATTAACCACCTAACCCAATCTATTAATGAGAGATCACCCAACAGAAATCCACAATTAGAACAGAATAATGACGTAGAATGTGATCCTGCTTCAATTATTATATCCAATATTTAAATGAGTAAGTATATAAGAAACCTAGATCTATATATAAATCCCAAATTGTATAAAAATCCCACTTCTATCTGATAAGAGTAGAGGGAGAGAGAGAGAGAGATCTAAATAGGAAGAAATCACATACTTGGGGAGGTGTAGATCTTTAATCCACCCTTCAATTTTCCCTTAATGGAGGTCAAGAAGGCTTGGAATCCATATAGGACCCTTTAAAATCATGAAAGATAGGTTAGGGTCGAATGGGGGTCAATTAGGGATTAAAACGGGGGAGGGGTTCATGAATTTTAAAACTAATTTTTAGGTTTATTTAAATACTGCACATGGTTTTCTAGGAAGGGGTGCATGGTTTACAGAAACTGTTATCCTTAACTATGAACTTCTTCTAAGGGGGTGCATGGTTTATATTAATAGGTTGAGAGTTTTAAAAACTGTGCACCATCCAGTTAAATCACCTCTATCTGGGTTCACATAATTTTTTGGGATGGGGCGCTTGATTTGGAAAAATAGTTCACAAACAGTGTTGTTTTCCTCTAGCAACCAAACTTTTTAATATTCACCCAAACCCACCCCATGGTAAAATTAAAAAAATAAATACAAAACGGAAGGAAAAATAATACCTATAAACGAACCTAGTATAACTCTATAAAAGGTCGGGATCTAACACCTTAAAAATGTTTCCTTAAAATATAAATAAAATAGTTATGTAAATCATATGTTGTGTAAATTTTATTTGTTGTGATGACTAAATTTTATTTCATTTTATAATTTTATGTAATGTGTTTAATAATTTTTATAGTTATATCCCATAGAAAATCACTATATTGGTTAATATATACTATTTTATGTCATGAATCATCCTGGTCTATTTTATATATCAAATATAGTTTTTTAAATTTCATCATCTGCATTGATTAAAATCATACCCCTAATTTACTCAAATTATATTTTTGGGTTTTTATTTATATTTCTATAAAAAGTTATGATCTTTTAAAATAATTTTATAACTCACTCATTAAAATAAAAATAATTTAGTGAACTTTATTAGTCTTAAAAAATACACTAAATCCAAATAGTTATGATTAAAAATTAATCATTAGCTAACTTCATCAAAGCCTATTTTTTATTGTAAATAAAATATTTATTACACATATGAAATAAAATTCATGAGGTTATAAATCACATAATAGTATGAAGAATATAAATAGTCTTTGACTATAACATTTATCCATAATATAGACAACAAATAGAACATAATCAATGGGTTCTTCAATATCTTAATTTGGATATAACATTAAAATTTCATTGTTCATTTAACCAAACATAAGGGAAATTAAATACCACCATTTAATTTTATATTAAATTATATAAGTTTTATTCTCACATCAATTTTATTTTAATTCTTATCAAAAATTTTATCTTACTGATGTAATGTTCCTGAAATTATCTTTTTATTATGTATGGATTGTTTTATATCATTTTTATCTACAAAAATTATAGAAGTTAATATTTTAATAACTAAAAACTAATCCCATTCCATTAAATTTTATCATCAATAAACTTGAGGAACTAAATTTTTATTGTCTTACCCCAATTTACCCAAACTATTCCCAAAAGAGAGTTTTACATGGCCCAAATAACCCCTCCTTATACACAAAAAGTTGCTGACTAGAATTAAAGGAATAAAAAACTCATGGTGTAACAACCTTATATTTTATAATATATTTAAATTTAAATAAATTTAATTTCTTTAATTTATTATGTTATATGCAACAATGAGTCTTAACGAGACATGATATACTATTAAAATATTACCATTTAATGTAACCGTTATTGCCTATTAGTTGAATTGGTGGGTATGAATAGTATTAACTGAATTATGATATATATATATATAGTGTACCTACTAAAAAAAATTATAAATTAATTATTAAGAAATTTTTATGTTTTTTTAGTTATGTGATTTTATGATTCAGAATTAATTTTTCTTCAAAAATTATGTTTATTCATCACTGTGATGAAATATTAAAATTACTATTTAGGACATCTAAAAATGAATAATTTAAAAATAAAAAAAAAATTTAAATTAAAATTTTAAAATCCGCTTAGGTTTCATTTATAGTCATTATCTAAAATGATTGAGTTTTCAACAAATAATGAAAATAATTGATTTGTTATGAAAATAATATCTTTGTTTGAAGCATTTAAAAATGATTATTTTATTTTAAAATGATTTAAAAATAAAAATTGTCATCTTATATTTTTAATAATTCAAATACGTTAATCATAATCAATTTTATTATTTAATTTTGTATAAAAACATTTTTGTATGTAAGAAGACATTTTTCTGGAAAACCATTTTTAGTTGCATTAGGAATTTTTATTTTAATAAAATTTATACCACTTGTAGTTACTGAAGTTAATAAAATTTATTCTATTTTTGAATCATAATGATAAAATTTTATAAATAATCCCCTTTTATTTAAATTATTATGAATATTAACATTTGTAAGATTTACCACCCCACTAAATGGTATATCTGGTTAATGTAGGATAAAAATGTTTGATAATTTAATAATTATACATAATAATTGTTTTTAGATTAATTAAATTATAACTGTATTTAAATAGGCTCAAACTTTATTTGTTTAAAGGCTAAATTTCCATGGAAATTCCCTATATAATATTTAATTAAAATAAAGCTACAAAAAGTCACCCTCTTAGTTTTAAGTATCTCTTATATGTTGACAATAAGAAAAAAAGTAATGAAGGAATATTAATAGTGATTTTGTTAATAATGAAATTATATTCCTTATGGTAATATATTTATAATTATTATTGATTAAATAATTTCCTTAAATACATTTGTAATGCTATTACAATATTTTTTTAATTAATATTAAAAAAAATAATTTTTAAAATATGAAAAGTATTATAATTTGAGGGAATTTTAGTTTCCAAGAATTTAATTTATAAATATAAAATATTATTTATGTTTAAAATCATTATATTCAAATTAAAACCTTTTCATTATGACTTTTAAGTCAAAATAAATGAATATTATCAAAATTGTCATTACTGATATTTTATCAAAACTTTATTTTATAAAATTATTTAAAAAAAATAAAAACATAAAATAGTAAAAGGTAGACAAGATATGGTCTAAAATTTTACCCCTTGTACACTTATAAACTAATTTTTACCTTATTTGTAAAATTATAACCCCTTATGTTCTAAAATTATGTTATTATGGTCAAGGATAAAACATGTAAACTAAGGGATGGAACCAGAAGATAATATTTCAAATACCACTTGAAAATATCAAAATTTAGTTGGATGATTGTATTTAAACTTAATATAACTTATATATTCCAATATATTTCTATTTTAATGAATTTTTCTTGATAATTAATTTGTTATATTTAGATCTTTTAATAAATTCAAAAAGTGACCCACACCAGAATTATAAAAGGGAAACACTTACTGTCATTTATTCACACCACTATGAGCCATCTCTATCATCCATATACAAAAACATTCAGTTTCAACTCCCCTTTACACATTTTAGAGGTTCATTTATTCCCAAAAGACCAACCCCAAGACCCTAAAGAGGAGATCTAAAGGAGTTAATTAAAAGAAGATGTAATCATAATAACCAATAATTTTTTTAATTCTTATTTAACTCATATAAAACTATTATATTATTTATAAAATAATAAATTAATTATCATATATATGATAAAATTTTATTATAATTATTAAAACACAATTATCCATCCTATTTTCCATCAGATGGAAAGTGAATGTATTGCTCGTTCATACCTATGGCTTACCATCTGCACATATCTATACAATTCATTTTATCACCATATTTTATAGATGGGTATAATTATAGGTTCAATGTATATATATTATTTTTATTACATAATTAGGCTTCTTTAATATTAATATAATTTCTATCTTATTACCATCTAATCTGTTGGAAAACATTAACGTCGCTCGTGACTTCTATGAAGTGATGTGATCCATTTTTCATTTACATTTTATATGGATGGTAATAAAAATTTATTTAATGAATATATATTAATTATATGTTATAATAATGAATATTTATTGTTTAATTATTTTTTATATTTATTTTATTCCATCTTTCAAAAAATGGAAATATCATTCATGGGTACGTACGTCATACAATCTTCATCAATTATGTCATCCATTTTTCTATCACTATATTTTATGGATTATTATACATACCTGTATAAATAATATATTGAAAATTTATATCATTTTTAACATTATGGATATGATTTAAACATGATAATAGTAAAAGGACATACACTTCCAAACCAAAACAAATATGAAAGACAAACCTCTTAATACACAGAATAATGATATTAAAAAAGAATTATTAATAAAAGGTCGAAAAAGGATTATCAGTAAATCATATATGGAATAATATAGATTATTTTAGTTCTTGAATATATGTATAATATATATAAATTTATTATACATGGGGTTCTTACACATACAAAGGAATTTATACTTAAGGTTGGGGTTTATTTCACATTCACGTTATTATTCGGAATTGTTTATCCTTAAGTCTCAATTGGAGTAATTATTAAAATTTATATATTGAAAAAATAAATTTCATTACCCTATTTTTAGTTATATAAATTTAAAAAAATCATTCAATTTTCCTCTCTTTAAGTACTCAAGAGACTGAAAATATATTTTTAAGTAAAATCGACTTTATTTATCTCTTTAGAAGAAAAACCATTCACTTCCATGTACTTGTTTTCTAAAATTTTTTTCAAAAATTTTTTTTATTATAAATTTTTTGATTAAATTAAATTTTACCCATATTTTAATTTTTAAAAAATATTTTAAAAGAAAAATTCTATCATTTTTTAACATGGTTCTTTTTAACATTTGTTTTAAAAAAATGTGAAAGGATTGATTTTTATCTTGTATGACATGAACATAAATTTCTGTCATCCTTCCTAATCATTGATTTGAATATTAATTTATAATTTCACAATTTTATATTCAAATAAAATTATTACCTTAATATTTGTGATTTTTTAGGTTTTAAATAGCTCTTTCAAATTTAAAATGGTATTTTTCTAAAAAAACATTTTCAGTAATCATTTGAATGTATTATATTCTATTACAACATATTTTTTTTTGAATATTATTGTTTAATGTGAATTTAATCTTTTGATACAATCCTACATATTTCTATGGATATTTTATGATCATCTTGATTGGGGAAAACATTGATATTCCCTCAGATAGTTTTTATAATATGAATAGTTATTGATTTTATAGCCATGCTAATTATGTTTTTTTGTTTTTTCACATGAGGAATTAATAAATAATAACAAGGATGGTTGTGTATTAGATTTATGTACCCCTATAAGCATTGGTAAGTTTCATGAGATGAACTATATTGGGAATTTGGCTAATAAAATAATCATTTATATAGTTGTGATACCACATAGCCTTGAAAGTTTTTTAGATGTCTTGGAATAAGGCATTGATGGTATGTTTAGGGAGCTGACATTATGAATTCCATAATTATGAAATATTTTATTGATATCCAATTGTGTATTCGAACAGTTTTTATATCCATGGATATGTTTCAAGATCATGTAAGTATTTATATGAAATTATTTGATCATAATTTATTCCCATCATATTATTTATTTCTCATTTACCTTTTTTTGTATTCACAACCTTACAAAGAATTTGGTCGCATCCCTTTATTGTGTTCCATTCCTATAAGATTCTAGGAAATGTTTTTTGATTGATATTTGGGGAGATTCTTGATGTAATAAAGATAATCCCAAAGAAAATGCTCTGTTTATTTTTTTGTTTTAAAATGTAATGTGTGATAATGTTTGTGTCTGGTTTAATAAGACTACAAAACTACATTGTCTATTGGGATAATATTTCTTTTATTTAGTAACAATGTAATAAAGTATCCACCTTAATTGGGCTATATGGGTTAGGGTCTTTACACATGGGGGGACTACACCCTCAAATGAAACTCATATGGGTTGTGGACGGGTTAACTAAAAAATTGGAATAATCCATCTATATATAAAATATATCCAAATTATAGATAAGAATCTAAGAGCATGAAGTGGAATACTATGGTCCAACTTATAAAATAAACAAGATTCAATATGATGAAATAAAAAATACTTATTTATTATAGAACAAATATACAAGACTTGAATAATGAAAGTAATAACATATATCCCTTTGGATGTTATATGTAGAATATAAAAAAATGAAATTAATAGAGAGATCTCCATATCAACTTATAAGTCATATCTTGTTGAATTCGTAGAGTTTTTAACACTACTCATCCAATTATATATGTTTAATTCTACATTGATACCTATAAATATATTAAAACATAAGTTAGAACCATGTATATTGAAACCCATGTCTTGTACAAAGGTAGGGGCAAGTCTAATGATCCTATAGAATTCCCACACTTACCTTGGATCATTGAGTTCTTGTGATCAAGTGTATTCACATGAAATACATTGATGAGTGTTCACCAATAAAGATAAATCACGTTTTCTCATGATTTTTCATACTTGTGTGTCTTTATATTAGAGAAGACAAACATACCCTAAAGACTCATATGAGCATAACCCACCTCAAGTCAGGTCCTGAAATCTTATAAATGATAAATTATAAACCCATATATCTCAATGAGGTATACCAAATAACCTATATATTATCATCATATGTATCCATTGAGATGTATCACCTGATATTTATAATGGATCAGTCTATAGAGTCCCGCTTGATACATTTATTATCTCACTACCCATCAAGAAACAAAAACCAAAAATATAATTGGAAATATCAATCATATCAAAAAAATAAAAATATTCTATTAAATAGGAAACTAATAGCATATAACCATTCATATGAACATGAATATAAAACACTAAACCCAAAGAGACCATAAATAAAAAAATAATGATATAATAATAATCATAAAATAAAAAAATGGAAAAAATAAATAGTGGTTCTTAATCACGTTAAATAAAAAATCCATTAACCACAAATTTCCACATATTTGTTCACTGATCCTCAAAAATATATTATAAAAAAACTAACTAAGAGTAACTCTTACACTATACCTAGTATTGCAAGTCATCCTTGGTTTTTCTCCCATTGCACAATATTATAGTATCGTCGCTACCCAATTGTCACTCAAATCATACACCAATGCAATCATCAATAAGATTATGTCATATACATAGTTCAACAATATGTGGAACCTAAAAGGAAACTAATTTAGTTTATTATATATTTATAGTTAATCTTATAAACAATATTCAACCATTTTTCCTAGATCCTCTTCTATAATCCTAGAACAATCAGACACCCATGGGGAGAAACACATCTATCATGAGTATAAATATTAATATCAAAAATCAATTAGTTTGGAAGGCCTAAAAATAAAATATAAATCCCAATACATGATTTAAATCTCAAATCCTATGTCTTTATAATATCTCCCTGATCATGGGTTAGATGTATATCAATTTGTATATCACAATATTATCACTAATGAAATTTTTTATTCTCTATCACTCTGGGTTACCATAATATGATCCCATAATAACAAGGAAAACCATTATCCATATATTTCTAAAATTCTATTCAATTTAATAGATTCATCATAAGACAACGAGTATAACAATAATTTCATCCTTACCAAAAAATAAAAGAAATAATGTGTCTAAAACATAATTGGGAAGTCATTACCCTCATGGATTGATGGTGAACTACCTCACCATCTCTCAATCTATCTGTGGAGTCTCATAGTATTCCACAGTCATTCCATGAACCAATCAAAATCTGTTGGTGACCACCCAAAAATCACCCCAGGGATCCCTCAATTTTTTTAAAATTATTTGAGGATACTATGAGCTCTAAAATCTAACCCAATTTTATGGGGTACACCCAATGTCCTTCTAATAGGTGATTTATAAGGGACTCAACATTCACCCCATCCTATTTTAAGAAATCCATAACATAAAGAATTTTTTTAATACAATGTATATATATTATCATATATAAATTAAATCTATAGTAATAAATCATCAATATAGAGGGAGAAAACTCAAAAACCCATGCTTTAGAAGAATAGGGTATCTCCCATATGAGTACAATCAGAAAAAACCATTCATCAAAACATTTCATATTTGTCTTTATTTTTCATACAATCAAAATAACCTTTTTAAAAATTATTTAAATGGAATCCCATTCCAACATTACATACCCAAATCTAGTAATTACCCCTTTATAAAAACTAATATTTAAATTAAAATCACTATTAAAAACTAACAACTTAATCAAATTTACATTTAAAATTCCCATAAGAAATTCAACATGTATTTAAAACCCTATTTTTAAGGTAAATCCATTTTCATCATTAAAACTTATTCAAAAATTAATCCAAACCACCATGCAGTCCATTAGATGGAATATCGTTACTAATTCTGCCATGGGATAACCAAAAAAACACTTTGCAAGATGTATAATCACTTAATGATTATTATTCCAGCACAAGATCATCTTATTAATGGATTGACCCTAAAAAAAGTCCTAAAATATTAATTATTTTAATAATAATAATATAAAATTAGAAAATAATTATCATCCTAGTTCAAATGAGCCAAAAAATTAATACCCTAAATTATTATGATATAATTATGTCACATCATTATCTAACTAACCATACCATATTATATTTGTTATCCTCAACTCTAATAGAACCTACATTATCAAGAATAACCACTTAAGAAAACACTATACCATTAATGTTAAATTTCATAATGAACATTACAATCATAAATTTTGAATATGATTCTGTTGAATTTTTTCAATATTCTATAATGGAATTATTGACCATAATTTATGTAGTTAAAATTTATTGATAGTATATCTCATTGTAAATGGAGATATAGAAACTATAAAATATTAATTATTATGGTTAGTTAATTAAAATATATGCATTAAGACTATACTATTTGAATAAGTATAAAAAATATTTATTGTTGTTTGAAGTTGATTTGGATAAGTTTTGAATAAGTTATGAGAAGGTAGAAACACTTCATATTAATACAAGAAGAGTTTTTCATGTAGGGTAATTGTATCATAAACTATGTGATTCTATGTATAGGTAGCATAAGTTATTTGTAAAGGTTTTATATAAATCCGGTTATCTGAGTGAAGGAAATTTTTATGTTTTATAAAGTTTTACCTGAATCTAATTACATGTGTATAGGTAATCCATGATTTTTTTGTCTATATGATGTTAAGATAAACCCATGTATGAGTTATCACTGATGAATCTATTTTTTTAAAGGTCATCATATACAAATTTAATGGTTTAAAAGGAAATACATAAGTTTTATAAGGGAAACTCTAAAAATATTGAAGATATGTTAGGGTAATGGAATTGTTTCTTAAATTAGTTAAAGGTAGTACATGATATGTATCAATGACAGTTCCTTTGAAAAGTTCAGTTCCATTCCATATTAATATAAGAGTTTAAAATACATGAATATAAAAATTTACCCATGTTATAGTATAGGCCATGATTATTAATAAAAAGATCATGAAGATGCTACAACACCATAGATTGATCTTCGGTGTCCACACCATGCAACATGTTGTGTAACATCCCAGATATTTATAGAATAATACAATTTCATATCTATTAATATTTTTGAATTTAATATTAATTTTAGTTTTAAGGGGACACTATGTATGATAACATACCCGAAACACAACAACGGTTTTCTATGAAATCTTACGTTTCACACAACACAGAGTTATACGAAAAATAAGACAATAATAATATTATTATTTTCATTGGTAGTTAATGATTAGTCGTTTATTTGGTGAGAATAAACAAAATTAACTATACTATAATTTTACATATTTTTTAAATTTTTTTACATTTATCTAATGAATTTTGGAGGCTTAAAATGATAATGAATCCAATTTTAATCATAGAATATTCTAATATTTTTAAAAGGTCGTTTTACCGCCTTTTGATGGAGAACCTTTTTTAAAAATAGTTTTTTACTTTTATATATTATATTTAAAAAATTAAAATTATTATTTATAACCAGGAAATCAAAATTTACTTCTATTTAAATTTTGGTATTTTTCGGAAAAAATCCATATTTTTATGAATAGTTAAAAATACAACATTTTAATTCAAAATCGCCTTTTCATATAATTTATTTATATAGTTATATTGCCATTTTAATTGGATTTAATGTTTAATTGTATTATGTTTTTATCATTTATTCCAATTATCGTCATTGGAAGTAATTTCACATTTAAATTGGATATAAACACATGTCAATCTTTTAAAAGATTTACATCTTAAAAACCTATTTTCTGGTTTTGACAATGTGAATTAATTTTAAATTAATTTAGGCACACTCTATGTTTTTGAATTTCAAAAATTGGATTCAATATTTGGAATCATAAATTCCAAATTATGTAAATTGGTACCTTTTAATTTTGGACATTATGAATATCATGTTCAGTATTTATTTTTATTTACCATGGTTAAAGGGTAAATCAGGTAAATAAGGGTAAAAAATAAATTTATAATGAAATAAAAATTTCCTAACACGTGACCTAATACAATTTTATAAAATATGTACAACCATGAGAATCATTGGTATGAACATAGGACCCCATGGTGCCACTTTGGTGTGATAATGACATTTTATAATATTTAATTTAATAAAAAGGGAAATATAACATAAACATGTATCTCCTAACTAAATTAATTTTAATTTGGTTTATATAAATTTTATCATTGACTATAAATAGTAATAGGAAATATTGAACTATTTCCTACATCAGGATATTTTATTTATAATTTTTAGAAATTAAATAAATAATGATATTTGTGGAATAATGATGATGTCACGATTACCTTAGTAATGAAATATTCAAATAAAATATTTTATAAATATTGAAATAAATGTAATTTGAATATTTTGATTCCATACACGAATTTTTTGGATTAAAATTACTTTTTATGGATTACTTAATTCATGTTATTCTAATTAATAAATATTTTATGACTTAAAAAAATCAATTTCTAAATTTTCTCAAAATTGACATCTATGTGTTTTAAAAACAAATATTATTTAATTAAATGATATAATATTATTAAAATACTAATATTTGTAAAAATTATTTATATAATTTTAAAAATGTCATTAATTATTTACTTTTGGTTATCTAGTGATTTTATAGTAACTATAGAAACCATATATTATGAAAATTCAAGAATATGTGGTAAGAGTTAATGTTTTTAACTATGGGTAAATGCTAAAAGATAAGGTTAATTTTGTAACCTAAACATTTATAAAACCAATTGGATGAGAGGATTTATACCCAAAATCATAATATAATTAAAATATATCACTTTGGAACTTTTTAAATTTGAAAATAAATTTATAATAAAATAATATTTCAAGACATTCTTAAAGTGCCCCTTGTCTCACTTATAATAGGCCACAACCTCTACCCAATTACTCACACATCCCAAGCCCCTTGGGTCATACAAAATCTTATCAAATAATATTCCAAAATCCACCCATTACTTTTATATTGATAACTTTGGGAAGAATACAGTTCAATAATTTTCTTTGGCTAAAATCAAAAGGAGTTACCTGATTGAGAGGTAACGTGTTCTCTAAAGCTCCAATAATTTATTTTCCTCATCCAACCCCAAAACCTATCTTTATTATATTATTTCATGACAAAAACAGTATCATAAATATACTAGTGTGTTTTTATGCAATGGTTTCTACCTACAATTACACACACCTCCATCTAATGAATATAGAAAATATTGTTTCTATGTACGATGAACTACTGCCTCACGAAACGATGATTGTTAACTTTTATCCTATCACCTCTCATGGTAAGAATAATTATAAAAGTATCATTATATATAATATAAATTATATTTATATTTTTTATACTCTTATGTAATTTTTATTTACAATATAACTTTATCTTTCCATAATGTGTAAATACGATAATTTCATTTCAGAAAGTGTGGACTACCACCCCCCTCAAAAGTGGTATCACTCATTCATTAAATAAATTTAACATATAATCAATGGAATTAATTAAATTATGTAAGATATATAACATATATATTGTCTTGTAATTATAATATACCTTTTTATATTCTATTTTTTTATTCCTTTAACATGATAAAAATGAAAGTAGCATTCATGCGTACGTAAGACCTACCGTCTCCATGAACGGTGAATTTAATTTCTTATCTCAAAATGTTACAGACTATTATAAACACATATATTCTAGAAACATATTATATTTAAATCATTAATAATATTATGGAGATAATATACTTATGACCACATGGATAATTTTCATCAAAATAAGTTCATTTTTTACTCAAATATCGAACATCAACAAAACATCTTATATGAACTCAAATAATTAACTAATATCTATAACATGGTAATAAGAGATATAAAATAAATAATAATATTTAAAAAGGATATAATTTTTTTTTAAATTAACCTAATTTTATTATTCAGTAAATTTAATAATGAATGAAATAAGTCGTACTCTAGGTAAGGGACATTATCTCAATTTCCTTTCATTGGGGCATTTATTGATAATATGAACCTTTATTATTTAATAAGGTGTATATAAGACAATTTAAACATTTCCTAACCATATTTTATATATACTAATATTATTTAATAAATCATGGAGGTTAATATTTAAATTTTTAAAGTGGTATTGGACTCCAAGAACATTTAAATATTTAATTATCAAATATTTTTGTTCTGAATATTAAGTTATATATTTATTTATATTTGTATAAAAGGAATATACCGGAAATTTTATGCCACTCTTGATTATAATTAAATTTTATCAAAAATAATATTTTTATACAAAGTGTTTTAATTTAATTACAAAATGACAAAAGGAATGTTTTTTAAATATATACGGTGAAAACGATTTGACTACAGCCATAACCATTATTTGATATTTGGATTCATCTATAAGCCTTAATGTATTTTAAAAATAAAAATAAATCCCTTATTCCTTTATTTGGTTATCATGGTATTGAAATGAGTTCATAAATGAAAATGGTATTTTTATAAGATTTTTTTCATACGGTATTATAAGAATCTATCAAAAAATGGTTTTTGTGGTGAATGAGTTTTATTAATGAAATGGAACATGAGAATTATATGAAACGAATGAGCTAGATATAGCTTATTAAAAGGTTTTATCCCAATTATAGATCAAGGGTGAGCCCAATAAAGCTTATACGAAGGATTGAGCCCTATTATAGTTCACAGGTGAGCCCGACATAGCTTATACGAAGGGTTATACCCCATTACAGTGGATGAGTGGGCCCAATATAGCTGATACAAAGGGTGACCCTCATTAGAGATCTCAAATCTAGAAGTTAACAATATGGTTATTCCAATTGTAATATATTTGAAAGGTATTTATATATATAATTCTCTATTCCACCTAAAGTGGTTTCAATTTCTTTCTTTTGGTTTTAGTGTATTTCATTGAGAAAAAAGTATGAGTGTTATTCATGTGATTTTTTATGTTTTTTTCGCTCAATAAAAATTGAATGGGTTATCAGGTTTTAACTAAACTAATGGTTTTTACTTATTTTTATGTACCCTACTAATATTTTTATGCTCATACCATGTTTTTATATGTTTTCATGGGGTTTAAGGGAGAATAGATTCATGGATGGAGTCAAGGAAAAGTAATGATGATTAAACAATACAAAATTATGTTTATTTTTAATTTTTTTTATTATAGAAGCAACATATAATGTTGGAAATGTGAACATTGTATTTATAAGTTTTTTTTATGTAATAGTTATGGCCTAATTCTCAAAATCACTAAACCTAAAAATATCATCAATTTGAATTATTAATGTAACTCAATATTATGTTACATTCAAGGATGGGGCCTTAGAGTTGGTATCATAGATTTTTTTAGATAACTTTAGAGTTTAAGATGGTGTTATTTTATTTCCTTTTGAGTATTTTACTTTATGGTTAATTTTAAATGATGTATCATCTTAATATTACATTGTTCCTTCATCTATATTATGTCTATTTAGAATGGTTTTCCGTAGTATAAATATGAAAGATGTAATGGGAAGAAATATAGAAGAAAAAAAACATTAAAATCAACAACATGAGGTGGTTAGAATTAGAACTGAATAGTTTGTTGTAGTGATATATTAGTTGAATGATGATGTAAATGGTAATGGTATCCATGCACAACATCATCCGGGTCAGCCACATAATAATTTGTCATTAGAGTAAAATTATATATGGTAACATCTCCCATCATTTATTGGATCATCTAACACAGTGGTAGTTGAAGGAATGATCAATAACCTGGAGAATATATTTGATGTCATGAGATTATTGGAATATCAAAAGGTAACTTTGGCCACGTATCATTTTGAATATTAATCTGATCAATAGTATTCATTACTTAATAATTCTAGAGATAAAAATGAACTTCATGCCATGGAATTAGAAGTATATAAGGATATTTTCCTTGAGAAAAATTTCCCTAAGGTTTTTTTATTAGGATAGAGAAATAGTTCATGGAATTAATGAAAAAGGATGATGATTCAGTTTCCACATATAATGAAAAATTCACAAGATTATCCATGTATGTTCGTGATTTTATTCATGATATTGACAGTAAAATTAATAGATTTTACTCAGGATTGAAACCAGGGCTATGAAGTGCTTTAGCCTCATGAGAATTTAATTTTTTTTAAAAATGTGGTTTTTTGTGCGGAGAAATTTGAAATTGAGTTCTCCGAAACTTATGTTCCATGATATTATAAGAGTAAGAAATAGTCTAGGAGCGAGGAAATGGAGAAGAAAAAAACTAAGAATTCTAGAAGTAATCCCAAAACGTGTTATAAGAATGGTAGAATACATTTTGGGGAATGTATGTTAGGATTAGGAATTTTTTACCGGTGTGGTATATTTGGTCACAAGGTTCATGACTACAAAGAAAAGGCTTATAAACTGTCCAATAATGAAATAATAGATAGATAGTCTACAGTAAGATGTTTTAGCTGTAATGAGTTCATACATTATAAAAATTAGTGCCTAATGTTAATTACATAGGGAGGAAGTAAGAATGATAAAGAAAGGTTTGGGAAAATCTTTTACTACTACTACAATTGACGATGAGACTTATGGTGAAGTGATGGAAGCTCCTGATAGCCTAGTGGGTTTCAAAGTATAACCATAAGTTCAAGGTTTTAGACACACCTTCTGAGGTTTTATGAGATGTGATAATACATCATTAAGGACATTTCTAGGAGATTTTTTGTGTCTTTGTGTATTTTTATGGATTTTAATGTGGAATTGTGCCATTAATTTTGCACCTTAGTTTTAAGATATTTTTATCGTTTATGATTTGTGTATTTTTTATACTTAAGGTTATTCTTTGGGATGTACATCATATTTTGGGAATATTATGAGGATGAAATTGTGCATATAAAATATAAATACCTCAATTAATTTTGTTTCCTTATGATCTTATTATATGAATTTAATTAATTCATAAACTCTATTAAAAGGATCTTAAAACAAAAAAATTATTTGTTTACATTTCTCAATGTTATTTTTACCCTTCACATAAAAACGGTTTTTGATGGATAACCTTCTAATGACCCTCTTCGCTATCACTCTCAATTAGTATTTTAGAGTTAGTTATATCATTCATGTCCATTTTTTCCTATAGGTAACCCTATAATATGATATCTTAGGTTTCCTTTTTTACTTATCTATTTTTTTAAAGTGATACTTTTATTGGATCTTTTTCAATTGTGGTATTTTCAATGATGTTTCCATGCCCAATTTTAAAATTGTGAGGATGCAATTTCCAAAAGGGGGAATGATATATCATCTCATGTATTTATAGAATAATACATTTTCATATATATTAATATTTTTTAATTTTATATTAATTTTAGTTTAAAGGGGACACTATGTATGATAGTGTACCCGACATTCAACAACGAGTTTCTCTGAAATCTTACATAGCACACAACACTGAGGTATACCAAAAAATAATACAACAATATTATTATTATTTTAAAGGGTAGTTAATGCTTAGACTTTGTGTTGGAGGGAATGAATAGAATTAACTATATTATGATTTTACATATTTTTTAATTTATTTTAAAATTTTCTAATAATTTTTAGTGGCTTAGAAGGATAATGGAGTAAATTTTAAGCATAAAATAATCTAATATTTTTAGAAGGTCGTTTTGCAGCCTTTTGATGGTGAACCCTTTTTAATAATAGTTTTTTTCACTTATATATGTTCTATTTGATAAAATAAACATATTTTTTAAAGTGGGACATCAAAATTTACTTCATTTTTCATTTTGGTATTTTTATGAAAAAATCCACATTTTTTGAATAGTGAAAAATATTGAATGTTAATTAAAAAACTGCCTTTTCATCTAATTTATTTATATAGTTATATTGTTATTTTAATTTTTTTTAAAGTATAACTGGATTATTTTTATATAATTTATTCTAATAATGGTCATTGTAATTATTTTCACATTTATATTGGACATAAACACATATCAATCTTTTAAGAGTTTTTACTTCTTAAAAACCCATTTTCATGTTTTGAAAACAAGAATTAATTTGAAATTAATTTCTGTAAATTATGTGTTTTGAATTTGGAAAAGTAGATTACGTATTATGAATTTTTAGGTACAAATTATGTAAATAGGTACCTTTATTTTTTGGACATTATAAATAATAACTTCAGTAATTGTTTTTATTTACCATGGTTAAAGGTTAAATCTGGTAAATAAGGGTAACAAAATATTATTATAATAAAATAAAACTACCCTAAAAGATGTGATAATCCAGTTATATGAGATATTTCTGACCATTATTATCCTTGGTTCGAATTTAGGACCCCATAAAGCCACCCGGGTGTGATAATGACCATTTATAATATTTAATTTAAATAAAAGGGGAATATAACATAAATATGTATCCA
This sequence comes from Viscum album, assembly GCA_963277665.1. NCBI lineage: Eukaryota > Viridiplantae > Streptophyta > Magnoliopsida > Santalales > Viscaceae > Viscum > Viscum album. The sequence goes on from OY728158.1 coordinate 392,582,282, forward strand.
GTGACTAACATAATTTTAATTTGGTTTATATAAATGATATCTTCAACTATAAATAGTAATTATAAAGTTAAAAATATTTCATACATCAGTTTATTTTCTTTATAAATTTTGGACATTAAATAAATAAATATATTTATGTCACAATGATGATGCAAAATTTACCTTATGAATGAAATATTCAAATAAATGATTTTATAAATATTATAATAAATGTAATTTTAACATTTTTATGCCATAAATTGTTTTTTAGAATATAATTTAATGTTATAAATTATTTAACTCCTTTTTTTCGAAGAAATAAATTTGTTATGACTTTAACAAAAATCAATTTCTAAATTGTGTCAAAATTTATATAAATGAATTTTTAGAACAAATACGATTTAATTAAATGATATAATAGTTATAAAAATAAAATAATTATGAAAGTTGACTTATATAATGTTATAAATATAATTAATTATCCACTTTTGGTTCTATTTGAATTATATAGTAACTATATCAACCATATATTATGAAAATACAAGAAGACATGGTAAGAGTAAATGTTTTTAACTAAGGGTTAGAGCTAAAAGTTAATGATAATTTTCTAATATAAACATGTATAAAACCTATTATTTGAGATTATTTCGACATAAAATCATCATATCCTCGAAATTTATCACTTTATAACTATAATAATTCAAAAAGAAATTTATAATAAAATAATTATTCAAGACTTTCCTAAAGTGCCCCTCCTCCCTCTTGTAAAATACCATAAATTCTACCCACTTACTCAGACCTACCAAGCCCATTGGCTCATCCAAATTCTTATGAAATAAAATCCAAACATCCCTCCCTTAATCCTAGAATACATACCTTGGGATGAAGGGAATTGAAGAATTTTTTTGTCTAAAATCCAAAGAGTTACCTGATTTAGAGGTAACATCTTCTCTCAAACTCCATTCATTTATTTTAGTCATCCAACCCAAAAAATTATAAATATTCCATTATTTTGTAACTAATCCAGTATACTAAATATATTTGATTTTTTTATTCTAAGGTTTTAACCTACACTTACACACGCCTCCATCTAATGGATATAGAACATACTGTTTCTATGTGTGACAAACTACTACCTTAGGAAATAATGATTGTTAAATTTTCTCCAACCACCTCTCATGGTGGAAATTATGGTGAAACTATATATGATATATATTATATTTATACTGTCTCTATTATTCTGTAATTTTTATTTACAATATACATTTATGCATTCCATAGTGTGTAAATATGATAATTTCATTTGCGAATGTGTGGACTACAACCCCCTCAAAAGTGATATAAATCGTTAATTCTATACATGGAATGTATAAAAGATAGAGTTAATAATATTATCTACCATAAATTAAATAGGTATTACACTAGAATTATAATATTCCTATGGATCTTTTATGTTTTTTTATTCCTTTTACATGACAAGAACAGAAATATGTGCTCATGCATATGTACGACCCACCGTCTCGACGAACAGTGTGTTACATTTCATACATACAAATGTTATGGACTATTATAAATAAATATATACTTGATATATATGATATTTAAATCATGACTGATATTTTAAAGATAATGGACTTATGACAACATGGATAATTTTAATCAAAATAAGTTCATTTTTTATTAAAATACTGAACATCGACGAAACGCCTAATATGAACCCAAATAATTAAGTAATTGATATAACATGGTAATAAGTGATATAAAATTCATAATAATAATTAAAGAGGTTATAAATGAATAATATATAAACCAAAGTTTATTATTAAAGAAATTAAACAATTCATTAGACAAGTTAGACTCAAGGTAAGGGACTTCGTCTCAATCTCCGTTCATTGAGGCATTTCTTGATAATATGCACCTTTATTCTTTTATAAGGTGTATATACAACATCTATGACATTTCATAACCATATTTTATATATACTAATGTTATTTAATAAATCATTGAGATTAATATTTAAATGATCAACGTGGTATGGGACACCATAAGCATTTAAAGATTTAATTATCAAGTGTTTTTCTTCCTGATATTAAATTTAATATTTATTTATATAGGTATAAAAGGAATATAAATGGAATTTTATGTCACTATTAAATTTCATTAAATGTTTTCAAAAGGAATATTTTTATATGAATCATTTTACTTTCTTTAAAAAAACAACAAAATTAATAGTTTTTTAAAATGTATACGACGACAACGACTTCTCTGCCGTCAAAACTGTTATTTGATATTTGGATTCCTCTATAAGCCTTAATGTCTTTTAAAAATGAATTTAAGTCCTTTATTATTTTATTTGAGTATATTGGTATTGAAAATGAGGTTTTAAATGAAAATTTTATTTTTATACGGAAATGTTTTTCATATGGGATTAGAAGAAGCATTCAAAAAAAGGGGTCTTGTGATGAACGAGTTTTATTCATGAAATGGTGGTTGATAATTATTTGAAATGGGTGAGCCTGATATAGATTATATAAAGGGTTGAGCCCCATTATAGGTCATGGGTGATCTTGATGTAGCTTATACTAAGGGTTCAGATTCATTATATCTCATGAGTGATTATAAAACAACTTATAAGAAGTATTGAGTACCATTATATCTCACAGGTGAGCCTGATATAGCTTATACGAAGGGTGATCCCCTTTATAGATCTACACTATAGAATTAAACCCTATGTTTATTCCCATTAGAATATGTTTGAAAGGGTTTTATGTATAAGATGCTCTAAGTCACCTAAAATAGTTTTTATTGATTGCTATTGGTTTTAGTGTTTTTCATTGAGGAAAAAGTATGAGTGTTATTCATGTGAACATGTTTTGTTCCATTCACTCAAAGAACATTGAATGGGTTATTAGTTTCTAACTAGACTAATGGTTATTTTTACTTTTACGTCCCATTCTAAAATTTTTGTGCTAATCCCATGTTTTTAGATGTTATCAGAAGATTTAAGGTATAATAGAGTCAAGAATGGAATCAAGGAGAAGTTATGATGATTAAATATGAAAAGAAACCATATTTATTTTTAATGGTTTTTATGAAATGGATGAATGGGATAATGTTGTATGTTTCCACATTGTATATATTTTTTATGTGATAGTTGTGGACTAATTCTCTAATGCTCTAAACCTAAAAAGATCCTCAATGTGAATTATCAACATAACTCAAGATTATGTAACGTTCAATGACGAAGCCTTATATATTGTAACCTATGTCACTAGAATGAGTTGAGGTTTTCATGGAAGTGGTTGTAATCTTGAGATTACAATAGAAATAGTTATATATATAACAATGACTTAGAACATAATTTTTTTTGTTAAAAGGATCATTGAGTAAAAAATTATATTTGTAATTATAATTTTAATGTTTTTTTACATAACATGAAAAATTAACTTATTGTTTTAATGATATATACCCCATAAGTTTTACAAATTTTAAAGATCAAGGATGCATAGATAGAGTTATATAGAGAATAAACTTACCTATTTTTTATAATATTTTCAAAGATATCATGCCATCATATTTGGGGTTTTAATATGGGAAATTTCTAATAATTATATTCATAGAACAAAAAATGGGAAACTATTTTTTATTTTCTGATCAAAGTTTATAAAATTCCTAATAAGATCATGTTCTATTTAGATGAATATTTTCCCGGTACTATACTCTCTAATTATTATATTTTAAATATGAAAAAATGTAATGAATATAATAAAAAATAGTTTGATAGATAATTATGTTGAGTTAATATGGGTAGCATACATAAGATATCATATTCACATATATGATAATATCCTAGGATGTTATATTTGAATAAAACAAAACAAATATATATAAGAGAGATAAGAGTACTTTTTGGACTGTTAATATGATTGATATAATTTATAAATTTAAGGGAGTTTGAATATAAAAATAAGATAAAATAGAATAGGGATGGAATATTCAAAATATTAAAATATTCATAAAATAAAAGAGAGATGGTTTCATCCAGGTATTTACAAAAATATATAGAGGTAATTTGGATAGATGTAGAAAATATAAAATTTATGGATAAATAATTACAGTGAGTCAATATAATTAGAATAAATGGGATCTCATATTCACAGATATGATAATATATTATGATTCATTTTTTGATAAAAACTAAACAAATACATATAGGGATCTTTATAGTTAGTTTTTCAGACATAATATGGTTGATATATTTTATATGATTAAAAGAGTTTGAATATAGAAATAAGTGTAGATAAATGAAGATTAAAATCATCACTATATTAAAATATTAATTGAATAAGAGAGATATGTTTTCATTAGAACATTTTAAGACATATTAAAGAGGTAATTTGGACACATGATATTTTATAGACATTTTCATGTCAAATTTGAAATTAAATTTACTTCTATGTTAGTATTTAGTAAGTGAATATCCACATACTTATTCAATATTTTAATAAGAAGAAGAATTTCAAACTATAATAATGTGAGGAATTCAGGTTACTGAACTATATATAGAAGGTAATTCTATAAGTATCTGCAAGATAAAAATTCTTAAATATTCTTCATGATCTAGATAAAGGATAAAGAAGTTCCATGACACCTCTTAGAATAATGAATAATATATTATTAGTGTGGATTTTCACAAGATATTTTTGAAGGAGATTCCTATATATTAAAATAAAACCAAACAACAATTAGGTTATATAAAAAAATAGGTGATGTGATACATGGACTTTATTCAAAAAAATTCCATTAAATGAATTGAGTGAATGTGAGAATTTTTAAGGAAGTGTACATGGGGAGATAATGCATTTACCATAAACCATTGTAAGTGGATTTACCCCAATAAAGTGCTACCTTTCCTAAAACCATTAATTATAATGTTGTATAGGAACATTAGGATGCATGATCCATGGTTTATCCCATAGTGTTGAACCAATTAAAATCAATGTTCCATGCATAATTTCTTATTTACATTTTACACATCACATATTGGTGAGATTAGGCTAAGAAACAATCGATAAATTTGGTAGAGGGAAACTCAAGTAAAATAACACTTGGATCAACATTATAATGAAGGGAAAGACTAGTGACACTTATAATTAAGAGGTCATGATACATGTAGGTAAGTGGGAATATAAATGAAAAGTAAATATTTATTTCATATTTTATACCCTACTTTACCCCAACCCCCCCAAAATATAGTATCTCTCACCCAATAACATTCTAGGATAAAAAATAATATATATTGAGATGAATTGTGAAATTAAAACAATGAAAAACTTGATACAACACACTCCCAAAATATACATGATCGTTTTACATGAAATATTCCCAATTAAGAAACCTAACTATATGATATATTTTAAAAAATTATAAAAAATACATATAAAAACTAATTGAGTGATACACTATAACCAAATTTGGGAGAAATATTAAGAAACCGCCCTTCTTCATCCACCACTAGTGACCATAAAATAATACCTTCACAATGTGATTACATAGATATAGAGACCCAATATTAACATACATGGATATTATGAAATTTTATATAAATGTTTAGTACATTTTAAAAGTAAATGCATGAGGACCATAATATTTCAATGTATTTGTAACCATAGAACAAAATAACTTAACTTGATTAAATGTATTCGGTGTTTCCCAAATATAAATTACCCTATATTACTTATAATTTAAACATTTAATTATAAACTAAGGAAGGTTAACATAAGAATGGGGTGAGATTATATGTCCATTAAAGGTAAAAAATGGAGATACATAAGAATAACATGATCAAAGAGGTTTCAAAACATGAGAATAACATTGGGAGATCATACCATCTATATCAAATATCATATACATGAGTCATGGAAAATGGATTGGTAGTTTATAAGAAAAGAATAATTATATAATTAAGAGAAGAATCCATAAACTAATAACATAGGAATAAGATATAGAATTTTTAGATGATATTTTAGCATATATAATTATTTCCATAGTAGTCAAGGAATCAGTCTCAATGCCACATTAGTAGTATGGCTTCACTCCGCATACCATCTTGGTTGTCATAAATCACTCCCACACCCATCTTAGTAGTCAAGGTTAACTCCCAATACCAAATTATCAAAACAAGTTCATTATGAAACCATGCTCATTTTCCATTGAAGCCATGTCTATATCATGAGATATAAATCATTACCCAATTCATTAGAGGAATATTAGTTCCCACCCATATCATAACAAAATCATACATATGTGTCCCACTATATCATAAAAATTCATCAAATCATAACCATTTAAATGTAATGGGTTTCACAAACATTTAGTCATATCATAACATGTAAAAAAAGAGACAAATTTCATAAACATTTCATCAAATCATAACCTCTAACAATAAGTGGCTTTAAAAAGAATATGACCCATGAATGTGAAATGGTTTTCATTAACATTTAACCTATTAAAGTGGAATTAATTTTTTAAACACATCACCCAAGAAAAAGAAATGGGTTTCATAAACATAATTCCATAAAAACATAATCAATTAAGAGAAATAATATGAACAGAACATTTGAATAATTTCTCTATACATGCATAAGTAATACCAATACATGTTATATTATATGTAAAATAATTTTGAAAAATATTTCAAAAACATTTCATGGGAAAAATAATCTTATTTCTTTGAAAAAATGATTTCAATAAAATAAAACATTTTGAAAACCATTTTCATTGAATGTAATCTTGAAAAATGATAAACGATGCTAGAAATTTTTTTTCTTGAAAACCTATAAAATAATCGTGAAATAAAATTTAAAACATTTTTCTTGAAAAATAAGAAATAGGATTTAAAAAATTTTGAAATCCTTTTTCCATGAAAACATTTAAAATAATATTGTAACATTTTTGAAAACATTTTTCCTTGAAAAATATTAAACACACATAATTTTTTTTTGAAAATAATTTCTTTGAAATTTTTTGAAAGAGTCATGAAAACATATTTTAATTTTTTTTGAAAACTAATCCTGAAAAAAAATTAAAACTATTTCTCCAAAAAGGTAGATTGTAAACAATTTTGAAAAAAAGATAATTTAAAGTAACTTTAAAAACAATGACTGTATAGAATATTAGAAAAATATATTATTAAAAAGAAAAATTTTATGATTTCAATATAATCTTGAAAGGAAGGAAAGTCAAGATGGTGGATATATCCATGTAGTTCGAACATTTCTTTTGTGCTGTAAAAAGTTTTGAAAAGTTCCTCGATATGAAAATGAAAAAAATATATCTTTTTAAAATCTATTTATTTAAAAGTAAAAAATGGGTATAAATGTATTTAATATATAATAAGAAGATATTATAATTTTTTATAATTTTTTTAGAAAAAATGGTTATGAAGGAACACAGATTCCCGACCGAATTTAGAGGTAAAGTTGGATTTTCCTAAAAACACATTCTTAATTATATTAAGTATCAAAGAGTGGGAAAATTGTAATAATACTTAAAGTTATCAAGAATAAAAAATGAGAATAAAATTCATTAGTGTTCTTGAAATATGGATCTTAAGGTTTCATCAATTAAATCATAATAATAATCAATCTTGATAAATGATGAGATCATTGCAAAAAACATGTACCACTGGGTAACATTGAATCATACTCCTCGTGTAAGAAAATGAAATTAAATGAATCTTAATATATCATGGATATAATGATATTAATTATTTAACATTTCAATGGGATGTTTATACACCTCATAGATTAATATAGGTGCATAACATGGTATGTGTCTCTAAGAAAGCAAATGGAGACTAAATTAGTTTGCTGGCATAGAAATTTTGGATCCATAAACCCAATGAAATAAATATCATAAAATAGATATCTAAATATCCATATATATGTGTCTAATAATCATATAATAAATACATGGTAATTATACTCACCACATATAAGAAATAGAACGTGAACATGGCTTGTGTTTCACAAAAAATAAAAGTGAAACAAGAAAACCCTTACTTTACGTCCTAAAATTCTTCGTACATGTTCAAAACTCATACATAATTAATATAATTTTATTATAAATCTAACTTATAATCATTTATTATATATAATACCATATATTATTTCTTTATGACCTCATATTACCCATTTATTAACAATTCCATGTTAGTGTTACATTTCATGAAATATCTGCTTTTTTCGTATATGTTTTGAATTATTATTATTGATACTAAAAATTAGATCATGATTTACATATTTAAATAACACAAATAATGATATAAATAACACATATATTCATTATATATATATAATAATATATATAGTTTATAAATAAAAATTAAATACATTGTTCATGGAGACGACATGTCGTACATACAAATGAACGTTGTTTCCATTTTATTGTTGTTTTAAAAGGGAAAAGGTAAATGATATATATATATATATATTAAATTATAATTATTATTTATTATTTATCATATTATTTTGTTAATCCCATCCTTAATTCATTTCATGTAATGTGTGAGTGAATCACATCGTTTTGAGGAGGCAATAGTCAACACGTGCACAAACAAAGTCATCATATTTACACAAAATAGATATCCCGATGTTGTGTTCAATATAATAATTAATGAAGAGAAAATATATCTTATATATCTTATATATCAAATTAAATTGAGTTTCTATCATAATTTATACCCATAATAGGTTGTAAAATAAAAAAATAACAACATTGTATCGCGATGTGGTTATCCTCTATATATAATAAAGATAATTTCATTAACCAATATATAGAATTATGTATAATTTTAGGCCCGGAAAGTATAATAACAAAATCTTAGTTGATTTATGATTTTACTAATATTATGTAAGCATGTAATAAGAAGATTTTAGGGGGTGGATAATGAAACTAAAATAAAGTACCTCTAAGAAGATTATTACCTATTCTTTGGGTAACTCTTCGTTGTTTTCCCCAAAGGGCTTCCTTGTATAGATTTATTCAAAATTGTAGGATACTAGGATAAAGGAAGATACATTAAAAGGCTATTTTTCATGGTTTTGTCTGATCCAATGTGTCTTGAGAGGTTTAAGTAAGTGAGGGGGTTAGTTTCCTTTTATAGTGGAGGATGAGTAGTATTCTTATAAATATTAAAGGTCAACACTATTGAGAAGTATAAGTTGCATAATGTTCTTCTAATAAAAATTTAAATTATATAAAACATCATACATTTTCAAAAAAATTTGATCCAATGGATCTTGTTCATGTTTCTAGGTCATTAGGTCTCTTAAGATTAAATATTAACCATTAAGTAATATAGTTTTTACCTAAATCATTGTAATCAATTTTAATTACATTCCCAATTATTTTTTAAAAAAACTATGATTATATTATTATAAATAATAAATTATCAAACATTTCCAAATTCTAATAATAGGAGTGGTCAAAATTATTATAATGTTAATCCCTTACAAAGGATGATAAAACATGTTTTTAAAGTAAATATGTTCAAAAGTTTTCTATTTTTATATCTAAATTTAACCTGAATTTGATTATAATGTACTAAATTAGTTTAAATGATTTAAAATTAAATAAATTATACTTAGAAATCAATTAAATACAATATTTAACTTTATAACTAAATTGGATGAAAATACAGTTTTTAAACTAAAATTTAGTATTATTCATTATTCATCCAAATATGAAAGTTATCAGAAAAATACAAAAAATTTACCATTTTTTTTTTAATATTTCTATCTAAAAAATAAAGTATATTTTTTCCATAAAAGCTATAAAATTAAAATATATATATATATAATCGATTCTCTATTAAAAAGATGTAAAATTATCTTTCAAAAATAATATATATCATTTTAATTTTAAAATTAAATTTATTCTTATATTATACTTATGAAATCTATTGGATATGTGTCAAAATTTTTTATTGAATATATAAATATAAATTTTATTGAAAAAATTAATCAAAATATTTTTGTATAATTTATTGAGATAAAATTATGTCTGTATATAGAAATATAGTTTTCTTAGAAAATGTAATTTCATTATTTTAAAAGAGTTATTTCATTCACTTATAATAAATGATAACAAAATGATTAATTTGTAAATAATTTCTTCAAAATTTAGTTAATATTATTTTTAACTTACATTTCAATGGCTAGGTCAAATTTATAATAATATTTTAATATTAATATTAATTGTATATTATAGTTTAGAAAAACCTTAGCCTTAGGTGTAACGAAAGCTATCAGAGAGGCTCAGTATTGTATATAATTAAAGTTCAACATATTTTTTAATATACCTATTGATAATATAAGCATTATTTTTAGTTTAATATTTTTATTTGTTGAATATAACACAAATAAGAAAAGTTGTTTTATAAAACAAACTATATTTCGGTTTGCGTGAAACAAAAAATATCAAAAAAATTAAATTAATTTAAAAATATATATTCCATAAACTCATGGGGGTTACATTATACCCCCTTAAAATTAATTTTCCCCAAAAATTCATATAGGTTATGAGCATTTTAATATAGAAAATTTCCTTTAATAGAGACTCACTTTGCCAAAATGATTACTAATGTGTCATTTAACAAAGAAAAGTTGGAATGATAACAATTACCAAATGTAACACATAACTAGGTTTCAACAACATATAAAATAGGTGGAAAGTGAAAACATATACATGGATGATAAATCTAACTATAAAATATTTATGGATATTGATAGAGAACACAGTTAACTGAAACATAAAAATAAAAAATCTATATCCAAATAGCCTTGAAAAAGATCATTGATATCCTAAAAATGAGGATAGCTTGAAAACATTTTATTTCAAGGTCGTTTTTTTAAATATTGAATAAGTTTCATTAATATATATACTTCCATGATTTTAGGAAAACCTTACCATTTGTTTCCTTGATCAACTTCTATATAATATTTTATTCCATGAAATGAAGGTGAATTTTTCATTCCTAAAGTATTATTATACCATGAGATCCATAAATAGAATGATAGGTAATTAAATCTATCTTTATCACAAAAAATGTTATCATAGTTATTAGATATGCATAAATCATTATTTGTGAGATAATACATTAATCTCTACATCCTCATCCACATTTTAACATACACCATTCCATAAATTTTTAACCATATCACCCTTTTGAAATATGAAATTATAAAACTTTAGAAATATGGTCACTAAATTTCTAAAAAACATGTTAGCATTGATCCCTCGTATATCATAAAGTATCTCTTTATTGTCACATACCAAATATGTGAATAACTTCATATTGTATTCTCCTGAAACATGGTAATAACCTGATCTTCCACAAATAATTATTGAACACATGAATGTTTCCTTATTCCCAAGTTTATTTTTTATATTCTATAAATTTAAAAGGTTGTAAACTCCATCCTTGATATCGTATACCACCTTGTAAACAAATAATTTATTATTTCCAATTTAAGGAGTATCATCCAATTTACTTATTCATATATAATATATATTTATCAAAATATCTTTATATGAATATATGGAACATATTAGGGGTTATCTTTAACCTAATAATGTGTTTCTCATGAAAATCACTTTTACATTAAATAAATTTTTGAGTCCATCAGAACCACATAACATATTCTTTTAAATAATTAGTGAAAAAATAGAAACTAAAAAATCCTTATATATTTCACCATTCATATAACATAATTTTCAAATACAAATATAGAAAAATATTGATTATTCCACTTCTTACTTAATCCATTGACAATGATATCTCATACTATTACTTAATACATATTTCCTTTAATATTTCACCTATTGTATCATCATTATAAACAATATTACCATTACTCGTACAACATTTTTGATTATATTCTTCTTCTTTCCACTTGGTACATCGATTTGCATAATGACAGTTCATTCTACACTTAACGAATTTAACCTTCAATGATATATTAGGGAAGAAAAAATTACCATCCATTACATTAACCGAACTCTTCATTTTTACTTTTGAGTTAATTTTTTTTACTTTTTTCCTTATTCAAAACAACTTCTGGTTCAATTAAGACATTCACTTGGGTTATTCTTTCCGCAATCTAGACATAAAAGAAACTTAATTTTCTTTTCTCTATGGTCTCCATTACCAAAAATCTTAGAGATCTCTTTAATAAACTTCTTTAGTGAGTTTGGGAGTTAGTTAAGGTTCATGTTTTTAATCAAGTTCCATGAAAATTGAATAGGCATGATCATAATATCCTTCACTCTAGTGATTATCCCATTTGACTTTTCATCAGAAAAATTTCCATCACATTCAATTGTAACTCAATTCCTTCTGGATCTATCCATTTACTAAAACCAAAGAGTATAGTGTGATCATAACTTATCATAGTGTAAAACGACATAATGATGACAAAAAACTTTTAGGATGTCTAAATTATGAAACATTATTTCAAATATATGATAGATAAGGCTTATCCTTATAGATTTATTTATACATATCCTTATAAATATTAATTTTCTTATCACTACGGATTTCTAAATTTTATTTCAAAAGTTTTACTAAATCTTTCCTTCTATACCAACTATAGTGACCCAAGATTAGAATACATGGATATTACATCATTTTAGATGAATATTCATCACATTAACAAGTACATGGGAAAGGACTATACACATTCAGTGCCTTTGGAAACATGGAACAAAATATTCAAACATGGTGAAATAATTTCACTATTTCCCATAAAGATATTACCATTTAGTACTTATATATAGAAAATTTATTCACATCCTGAGGAAGTGAATTATAAGAAAGGAGTGAGATCATATGATCAATAAGGGTAAAATGTAGATATATAAGTATAACTTCTACATTATGGTGTGAGAAAATGAGAACCACATTTAGAGATCATACCCAAATTATCAAAGATCATATTCAAAGGCCATGGCACAATTATTGGTGGATCATAAGGCATTAATCATTAGGTAATAAAGAAAATAAGCCCAAAAAGTATAACATAATAATAACACATAGAACGTGTGGAATACACATAAGCATTTAAAATGATTTCATAGTAGACAGTGCATCATTTTGAGTCTATATTAGTAATATGGGTTCACTATCTATACTATCTTGGTAGTCATGGTTCACTCTCACGATCATCATAGTTATCAAGATTCACTCCCAAGAACATCTTAGTTGAAAATGTGCTTTACATAATTGATATCACTCAACATTCAATCCATGTCTATCTAATGAGATATGAATCTATACCTAATGAATTTTAGGGAAATATTAGTCCCATCAATATCATAATTAAATCATACATATTTCTACCACTAGATAATAAAAATTCACCATATGATAACACACGAAATTAAATGGGTATTATAAACATGTAATCATAACATAACCATGTAAAAAGATACATGTTCTATAATTATTTTATCAAAACATAACCTATGAAAAGAATTATGTTTCATAAGCATATAATGCATGAATGTGAAATAGATTTCGTAAATATATAACCCATGAAAGAGTAATTAACTTTATAAACATATCACCTATGAAATAGAAATTGGGTTGATAAACATCATTCTATAAAAACTTAAGTCATTTATATAAATAATATTAATGGATCATTTAGATTATTTCCATATAAAGGCATGAGTGACACCCACAGATGTCAACTTGAATGGAAAATAATATTGAAATATCTTTTGAAAACATTTCCTGATGAAAATAACCTCTCATATTTGAAAAAAATATACTTTTTTAAAAGATAAATCCTTTTGATAACTATATTCTTTGAAAATAGACATTCAAAATTAAAATGAAATCTATAAAATCATTTTTCTTAAAAACATATAAAATAATCATAAAAAAAATTAAACCCTTTTCCCTTTAAAACCTATAAAATAATATTGAAAACCTTTTAAAGCCTTATATAAAACATATAAAAAAAGTTGAAATAATTATGAAAACCATTTCATTGAAAACATATGATGGAATCTTGAAAATATTTTTGGAAAATATTTCTTTGAAAATGAATATTAAAAAACTTTTTTAAACCCATTTCATTGAAAAGGAAGTTTGAATTTTTTTGAAAAACATTTTATTATAAAATAAATTTATTGATAATGAATATCCTGAATATTAGGGAAAATATTTTTTATAAAAAATAATCTTTTACAAATTTAAATGAATATTTAATGGAAGTACGATCATGACGGCAGACAAATCCATGCATGCCGAACATTCCATTTACGTTGTAAATGTTTTTCAAAAGTTCCTCGATCAAAAAACTAAAAGAAGATTCCATTTACAAAATTATTTTTATGGATATAAATTAGAAAAATGTATTTTAAATATTATAGGAATATAGTACAAAATTTCTAAAAACATTTTTATAAAACATGGTTCTGAATGAACACATATTCCTCACTAAAGTGGGAGATAAAGTCAGATTGTTTTAAAATCACTTTGATAATTATAATATGTACGGAATAACCGAAAATGATACTAATAATTGAAAATATAATGGCTAACCATTGGATAATAAAATTCATTAGTATTATTTAATGATAGATCACATGGTTTCATCAATCAAATCATAATCATAATTAGTCCAAATAAATGGTGAGATTGTTGGAATAAACACATATCCCATTTGAACTTTGAATAATACTCCCCATGTAAGAAAATTAATGTAAATTAAGCATATAATACCATGGAAAGAATTATATTCATTATATAAAATGTCAAAAGTATGTTTATACACCTTATATAAAAATATAAGTTCAAAACCTGGTTTGTGTCTCAAAAATGGAAATTTGTGACAAAATTAATTTACAAATTTGGTATCTTTTGAATCATAATACAAATGAAATAAATATCATTAAATGGATATTTAAATACCCATATATTTTATTATAAGAATCATATAATACATCCATGGTTATTATACACACAACATATTAAAAATAGGATGTGAACACAACATTTTTCATGAAAATATAAAGTGAAATGAGAAAACCCTTACCTTAAATATTGTCTTTATTCATACACATTATAACCTTAGGTATAACATGTAAAAGTTCATTATAAATATAACATATAATCATAATATTATATATAATACAATATAATAATTTTTATTACTTTATATTACCCATTCATTAACAATTTCATCTTAATATTATGTTTCGGCTAATATCCACTTTGTTTTTCCTCTATGTTTTTACATGTTATTCTTGATCCTATTAATTAGATTATTATTTAATTATTTAAATAATTTAAAAAATGATTTATATTTTATATATATTCACATATAAATATTTATTATAATCTATAAAATTTATAAATAAAAATGAAATACATCGTTCATTGAGACGGTAGGTCATACATATGCATGAACACTATTTACAGTTTATTGTTATTTTGAATGAAAAAAGGTAAATGATATATATATATATATATATTATATATAATTATATTATCATTATTATTTAATATTTA
The DNA here is from genome assembly GCA_963277665.1 of Viscum album. Classification (NCBI taxonomy): domain Eukaryota; kingdom Viridiplantae; phylum Streptophyta; class Magnoliopsida; order Santalales; family Viscaceae; genus Viscum; species Viscum album. The sequence goes on from OY728158.1 coordinate 392,597,844, forward strand.
TCAGATATTTTTTATAAATTTATTTATAATAAATTCCATGTAAAATGTGAATTAATCACATCGCATTGAAGATGCGACAAACCTCACGTTAACAAATGATGTTATCATATTTACATAAAATGGAAAGAAAGAAGGTATTTTTTATATAATAATGACAGAATAAAAAATAAATCATAAATACCATTATTATAATACTAAAAAAATATTTTACATCATAATATCCTCCCATGAGAGGGGGTAAAATAAAAATGAATAGCATCATTTCATGAGGCGGTAGTCCGCCATACACCCAAACTGTAAGTTCGTTACCAATTAGATAGTAATGTGTATAAGTGTAGGTAAAAACCTTTAAAATTTTGCATCTATTAATATCATGTATAATGGGTTTATTATATATACTTGGAATAATAATATTTTAGTGTTGAAGAATGAAAATAATATAAAGGATCTTGAGGAAGGATGTTACCACATCTATGGGATACTCCTCTTAGTTTTCACTAAAGGGATTCCATGGAAGAATTTATGATAAAAGGGACACATCTAGGTTGAATTAAGGTATTTTTTAAGGATATTATTTCATGTTTTAACCATGTAAAAATATATTTATATTTTTATGGAAGTGAGGGTGTGAGTTCCCTTTTATAAAGGAGGTGAAGTGGCATTATTGTAAATAGGAAAAGGTAAACTCTATTGAGAGACCACTATTATATAATGTGCCTAAAATAATTTTAATAATTATATAAAATAGGTTAATTGGTCCAAATATTTTCATACAATGTCTTTCTTACATGTGTATAGGTTATTTGGCCTCTTAAGATTAAAGTTTAACTATTAAGTAATCAAATTTTTACCTTAATCACTGTAATTAATATTAATTAATTTCACTAACATTTTTGGTCAAAAAATTATGTAACCTTTTAATAAGTTATAAATTATATATTTTTTAAAATTTAAATCATTTATGAATTTAAATTTATTCCCGTATATAGGACAACCAAGCGGTTTTTTGAAGTAAAAACCATCAAAAGTTTGCTATGTTTTTTTGTATAAATTTAATTTGAAATTTTTTCCAATGACCTATATTAGTCTAAATTATATAAAATTTATCTAATAAAAATTAAAAATAAATAAATAAAATATTCAACTACATTAATAAATTGGATGAAAATTCAGTTTTGAACTAATATTCGGTATTATTCACTATTCATCAAAATATGAATGTTCATGGAAAAAGACAAAAAATTCACCAATTTAAAATTTTATATTTATATTTAAAAATTAAGTATATTTTTTCAAATAAAAATTATAAATTTTTCCACAATTATATTTAAAATAGGTTCGCCAAAAAAGGTGGTAAAATTAACTTTCATAAATATACATCTTTTTACTCATAAAAATGGATTTACTCTTATATTATACCTACAAAATATAATGTATGTATATAAAACGTTTTTATTGAATATATAATATATCAATTTTAATGTAAAAATTAATATGAAGATGGGGTTTAATATGTTGAGATAAAATTCTGTTTGTACATAGAAAAATAGTTTTCTTCTAAAAGTAATTTTTTTATATTCAAATTGTTTGTTCATTCAGTTATACTAATTAATAACCAATTTAAAAATTTATTCAATATTATTTACGAAAACCATTACAACAGCTAAGTGGTAGATATAATTTTATTTTAATAATAATTTTAATAGTATATTTTAGTTTGGTAAAAACATTACCTTATGTGTAATGAAAACTATCACCGAGACTCAATATTGTGTGTAAAATAATAAAAATATAGTGTTGTGTTTACCAAAAGGTAATTTAGGCGTTGGGTTAAGTGAAATATTAACCTATTTTTAATTTAATTCAAGATATACTTTTTATTTCAAATATAAAAACTATATTCATTATTGCATGAATTGTAAAATCTGAAAAAGATTAAATTAAATTGAAGAAATATATTTTCCAAAATATCAGGTTGTTATAATAAAATACTAATGTAATTTAAAATGAAATACCTAAGAATACCATACTAAATAAATAAAGGAATAAAAAATGGATTGGAATTAAAATTCTCTAACGTCAAATCGACACAATAAAAAAACCTATATGGAAAAGATAATGGGAGGAATCAGAAGAGAAAATAAGGTAGAGGGGTTGGTCTCCCCCTTTTTCTGTGCATGATGGAGAAGAAACCACAAAAAGGGATCTCGAAATGAAAAACAAAAAAAATCCATTTTTTACTCCATTTTTGTAAAAAATGGAGTTGGGGACCACTGGGTTCTTAGAGGGCCTCCATATCCACCCAATACCTCACCAAGAGTATAGTAGAGTTCCAGTAGTATTATACTGTCCATTAAAGTGAGACAAACCATTTGGTCTCTTCATCAGTTTCCTAGTTATAGTATATAAAACACCAAATTTCTAATAATAGGTACATGTTGACTCTTTTTAAATACTAAACACCAAAAAACATTCTCAATGTTTTTCGGTCCATATTTCCACCTCAAAAACATCCATTTATAATTATTAAACATGTTTATAACCTATTTACATTGGACTAAATTGAAAAATTAAAATTATTATAACACCAATTTCACCACAATTTGTCCCTCATCCATATTTATGGAAACCCACTTACAAGATTCATTCCAACACCACTTATGTTAAACCAAAATTAGATGAAAACATATCCCATGGAAATAAATATTATATATCTTCTGGAGTATTCATAAAAAGAAATTCATTTTCACTTTCTTATATATATACTCTCCATTTTATATCATTTTTCTCAGTTAAAATTCCCCTTTCTCTATGATTCTTTTAACAATGAAAACTCAAGATATCAATTTATAAAAAACTCTCTAAATACTAACTAAAAAATAACAAGTCATATATGATTCATATATTTTTCTCTTTGATATTTATATGTCTTTTCCCCCTTAAAAATATAATCTAAATCAATATATAAGGAATGTATCATTTTTATAACTGATGTTTTATAACTGATATACAAAAAAATAGCCATCGACCATAATCCTTAAAACATTTCATTTGATAATTTTTTTTAAAATATCATTAATCTAATCATGTGTAGACACAGAATCAGTTTTCATAATAATATCATTGATAATGTAAAATTTTATATTGATTTATTTTGATCTTAAGTGTTGTAGTGAATTGTATGATAATTATATTTTAGTTTCATTTTCATAACCAACCCTCATAGGTATATATACTTTTACTTTTAAATATTCCTACTTCTTTAATAGTCTAAAAATAATTTCAATTTTTGAAAAGTATACAAAACATTGATGATTTTAAATGTGTTTATTCATAATTCATGACTTGTCATTTGGATTTTTTATAGATACATATGACTATAAGTTAAAGGAATTAATAGGGAGATGTAAATTCACATACTTGATCAGTGGAATTCGATACAAAAAGAATATTATTTAAATATTTCTATTACTTCCAACTATAATATATGGTAGATAACTATCTAATAATTACATGATTTATAGAATGGATTTTGTTTACCCAAATTTTCATTATGTTTTATGTTAATTTTTTTAGTTAATTTGGGAAACCATTAATGAACAAATTGTACAATTCCACACAATGTACATTTTCCTCCCAAAAATGTTATTAAATGGATACTCATGTTTCATTAATAGCATAGTTTCATTGTTCTAGAGGAGTCTTAAAAACTCAAATATTGACCATAATAGAGTTTCTACACATCCTTAAATCCTAATAGAATTTTAAAAACATGGGATGAAAAAATAAGGATATGTACAGGTTATAAAATTAAAATATTCCTATTCATTTAAAAACTTAAAATATCAGGATAATGATTTCTTTTTTACTAGATAAACTTGTAGCTTAAATAATCACTTACTCATAAAATAAACACCATTTCTAAAATATTTTCATAAAACATATCATATGATTGATTAATGGAAAAAATTAATCATGAGGTTTACTTGGGACATTATATTCATTTTACACATTTAATAAACCTTACAATCACTATTATAATGGAATAACATACCTGGTTAATTCCAATATATTTTCTCTAGAGAATAAATCAGTGCCCAATGAATTGGAGGGATATATAAAACCCAAATATCATCTTATATAATTTCCACTAACCATAACATAAATAATACATAAAGTTTCATGTAAAGTTATCATAATAAATATAAATACATTCATTTAAGACCATAGAGAACATGACCTTAAATTTATCCCATAAAGTAAATTGAAAAATAATTTTCATTTATAACTCGAGAAAACAAATAATGCATAGGGAATGGGAATTTAATTTACTTTGGAAAACCATAAAAAAATAATTAGAAATATTTATAATAATGAGTATTCATATTGGTGGGAAAATTAGTTCATGTGGTAAATGTTTTGGAAAACATTATTTTCACAAATATATAAATAATATAACAAAATAACTCATACAGTGAACATTAAAATATTACCTTTTAAAAAATTATAAATAATGTAAAATATAATTGAAAAATTAAATTAAAAAAACATTTAATGGTATAAATTTTTTTTCTAAATAATATGTATATTTAATATTATGTGTTGAAAGGAAATAATTTGAATCTTTTTAAATAATTATTAATATTATAATCCCTTACCTCGAGTCCTGACTCACTTAGTTGGGCATATAACCTCCGGAGTAAAAAATTTATATTAATTATTTAATTAATTAATTACCATTTTCAATTTCATTTTATTTGTATTTTCCATTTTATTTGATATATTGTAATGTTTCTTTTAATTTCTCTCCCTGTATAGTTCACATTGGATTTTTTTGGGAAGTTTGATTCATAATCTATAAAAAATTGGTATCAGATAGTGGTAAAAATTCCTTTTAATGTGGATTAATAAATTATATATGTTTAAATATTATGGGTTAATATCATTAACCAAATATAGTATTTTAATAGGTGTTTCAATAGTTATTTTCTCCTAAATTTTCCTTGAAAAAGATTTTGTTGGTTTAAAATTACTATGATTGTTCACTTTAAATTACAAGAAAATATATGACATTTAAAATATTATTAATGATGTTGAAATTTTTATTAAAGTGTTCAATAATATTAAATAATAAATTTATGAATAATATATTTAAAATATAATGGAAATAATTAATTACTTACAATGTCTAGTATACTCGTTTTAGGTGGTTAAATTTCAGGATGACAATTTATTGAAAAAAATAAATATAATAGCCAATTAATCTTTTTAAAATATTAGTAATTTTATTAATATAATATCAAATCCACGAATTCCTTTTTATAACTATTTATGAAGGGAGGTGATGAAAAATGAAATGTGTTTTTCATAGAGGTTGTAGTCTTCATATTACTTAGTTGACGTTCTCATTTTTCAATTATTGGAAGGAAGGTTGATAATGGTTGTTCCATCAGTATAATAACATTTTATAACACTAGAGATACTTATTTCATTATAAAAAATGGTTATAATAAATTTGAGGGATGTGGAAGAAGAAAAAACATAATAGAGCTCAGTTAGAACAATTACTACTTCCTTGGATATTGTCCATTATAAGTCTCTATAAAACTTCATAGATTAGTATTTCAGGAAGAAACAAACCTCTATGATTTATTAAACAGAGTTAGGGAATGATTTGTTTATATATTTGTTATGTTAATTTGCATAATGAGTTGGAATAAGTATGTTATTGAAGGGATCTATTTACAAGTGACAAGAGCGAATCTTCGATAAATACTTGTTTTATTAAAATTTAATTAATTAATTCTAAAATAATGTGGAAAAAATTATCTAAAATCGAAACATATTATAGTTATGTTCAATAATCAATCAAGATATCAATTAGGGATATATTTGTTGTGTTATTTGAAGCTTTATATCATAGTTTAACCTTCATTTTAACCCTTTTAACAGTTAAAGTAGTGACAAACTTTTACCATCATAACTAATTTTTATAATGAAAAATGAATTTATACTTATTTTAAAATTAAAAAATTATTATAAAAAATTGGAAAACCATTTTATTTTATTAAATTTATAGAGGAGGTAAAAATTAATTTTAATGTAATTATGTTTTTCACAACAAAAAACATATTTTAGAAAAATTGAATTTTAATCATGAAAATGAATTTAAAAAAAAATTCATGTAGAGAACTGAATAACATAACATTTTTTAGTTTGTGAATAAAATAATTATAGTTATGTGAATTTCAAAATAATACAAAACCGAATGGATAATTCAGAATATTTAGTTAATGAACAAAAACATAAATATATATTTTATTAAAAAAATATGCATAGGTTCCAACATATCAATCATAGGTTTATAAATTCAAAACAAAATTTATAAATGAATTATTTTGATATTTAATTTTTTTGATAAAGAAAATTTTAAATTTTTTTATCATGGGTATATATAATTGTGTCATAAAATTTATGGTTTTCTGTAAGAACTTTATGGTTACCTATTGACCAAAAATAAAAAAACTTAGAAAAATACTGAAAAATAATATTAATATATACCTCACATTATGAAACTAAAAATTAAATTTTTTTTTATTAAATTCATATTCTGAAATTTAGAAAACTAAATTTTACACAAAAATATATAATACATGGAAAAAAAGTTATTTAAAATAAAACATTATCTTTATAATTGAAAACCATATAATTTCTTAATAATATGACAAAAATATTTATCATAATAAAAATTGGTATGAATTTATGTAATTAACATGAATTTATATTTTAAAAATATCAAAAAATAAAAATGTTCTTAAAATAGATAAACGTGACAATTATGATGAGAAAACAAATTGAACCATTAAATAAAACATATTTTATTGCATAATGTGAAAAAAATAAATTTTAAGATACAAGTAGTATCTAATTGATTACATAATATATTTTTTTCCTTGAAATAAACATGTATTCCTGTTTGGGGTAAATAAATTCATAACTATTAATACTAATAAACTATAAAGGTGATATATTATTAAAGAAACCTAGGCCATAACATTTTACCTTAAATAAATTGAATCATAAATTTTTTTTCTTAGGTCTGAGGAGTAAGGTTTTATCATGTGAAAAAATAAACTAAAACATTTTTAAAATCCATTTCAATCGGTGTAAAATGATTTTAAAAACCAAAATATTCAAAAGAATCTCAAATAAATAGTCCTTCAAAAATACAGATAAATATAATTGAAAATTAAATTAAGTAATAATTAAAAAAAATAGAAGAAAATTCATTAAATACTTTAATTAATATCAATATGGAGGGAAAAGTGTTACATAAAAGTCTTCAAAAGCATCAAATATTTTTTTAAAGAAATACATTTATAAATTCTTAAATAATAATCCCTTAAAATGAAGAACATAAAAAATATCCTTAAATATCATGAATAAAAGAGAAAATTGATCTAATATGTCAAAAAAATATACACCAAATAAATGAATATATGTATATAATTTGAAACATGATTTCTTGGAATATGATTGTTTATTCTTTCTTTAAATCTTTTTTTATCATGGAATTAAACTATTATACATATGAACATATGTTAATGACACATTGGTGGTATCCTATTAGGTTTTATTACTCAAACACCACATGGTAATATCCATTCATGTTCATACTTCATGATTCTGAAACCAGGTAAACATATGGGGCCCATGGTAGATAGATGAGTTTTGGATCATGGAGATAGTAATTGTATTGTGATTTAATCGAGAGGATTTATGCAGTATTTTTATATATATATACTTATAAATTTTTTTACTATGGTTTGAATTTACTCATTGTAAGTGAATTTATTTATATGGATGAAATTAGTGTCATTTTTGTAACATTTTGATTACTTAGTACAATACTTGATATTATGATTGTTTTTGGTTATTTATGATTAGTTTATGGATATGATATCTAAGGGTATATACTCCCCACAGAAAATTTTTATACCCTTTCCACTAGTTAGAAAGTTATTTTGCATGAGAATGCACAAATGAGGTCTTCCAGGATTTCCATTAGGGAGATCTTCAAGAAAATTTGGTTTGAGGCATTAAATAATGGAATCAATTCTTTTTTTCAATCATTATTTATTGGTTATTTTGGGACACTATATAAAATAAAAAGGCTATCTGGAACATGGGTTTGAGAGTTTATATATTCTTAGATAGAATATTATTAATATACCTCCATGTCACTAGAAACATGATTACTAGGTGGGGTTTACCATCTACTTATGGTTATCCTCCTTAGAAAATTTTTATTATAAATCCATTTGGTGTTCCTTGTAACTACTTAAGTTGTTTTTGTAAACTAGTTATTCTGGGAACTCTAAAAAATCATTACCCATTTTAGGAAAAATTACACCACATATATGTTTGAATATTCATTCTTGGGAGTACACACCAGTTACTTGTTAGGATATGCTAGAATATGAACTTGATAATTATCTAACATGTGCCTAGTGGTTCATACATTAGATCCAATCAAGACCAAGGTCTTTTGGACGGTGTCTTCCCATGATGTAGGAGTATAGATGACCATTGTTAACTACACATGGGACTCTAAACACTCGCATATTCTATCCTTTTAAGGAACTAGCGGACCATAGGATTCCAAGGAATAGATATATATATTTACACCATTAATTGAATATTAAACCTAGTCAAGAATCTTGAGGACCAATGAGTCGAGCTAGCGGCGTTTAGTCTATAGGGACCCACTATAAGTTGGTGGAGTTTTAGGGGAAAACCAAGTATATGTGAGAGATTTTCTTAATATGAATATTAGAATATATTCTTTTGGGAATTATTTATAATAACACTAAATATAGACCATTTCCAATAATTCCAAGAGCCTCCTTACAAATCCATGATGATATCTTCAAACTCCACTCATTTCACCAAACTACTTCACATTTTTCATCTATTGGTCAGAAATTTGGAATAGACATCTTATAAGTTATATATCAATATTCATCTAGATATCAGATGGTTTGTTATGAGTTCTTACCTAATGACATAACATGAGGTTTTTGAAAGGACATGATATTGGGAAATTCTTGGAGGAGTATTAAGTAGTCATTATTCTTATATATTTCATTAGATAGGTGGGCAGACTTCCAAATTCTATGGTGAGTTTATCTTATGATAACAGGGATAGGAAGTCCAAAGACATGTAGTGGGGAATTGGTAAGAAGGTATATTTTGTTTTGGAATCATTATCCCCCTCTCGAGGTGTTCAATTGGGCTTCCACTATTGGAAGGTTAGGCATTATCCTAATTCTTACATATCACCTTAGAGAATGTCTGTATAGTGTGGAAAGATGAGGTTTTTCCAGAAGTTTTTCTCTAGATATTTTGGGTAAGTATTCTTGAAAGGTGGAGGATATATGTGATCTATGGACTAGAGATCCATTCAGAGTCCCCAATAGTATGTTGAGACTCGTAATAAGATATTGACTTAGGATATTCATGAACCTCAAGGTCAAGACCATAGAGTAGTGGAAGGAGGAGTTTATGTGATGGAAAATGTTTCAGATGACTATGGAGAGATTACATAAACTTTTTGAGTTATGTTCTTGATCACCTATTCTATTTCTACAAATATTTTTGATACTAGAGAAAGCCATTTTTTTTATATCTTCTCACATTTTTTCTAGTATCAACTTACCAATTATGCCATAATCTGATTATTTCTCTCAACCCAACCATTGGGATGAAATTTTATTATCTTTAGAGATTTATTGAGTATTCTATAGTTGTTTTAATCTGTTAACATTCACTGGATTTCATGGCCCTCTAAATGAATTGGTTTTATGTGATACTAGGAATGGACTGGATGACTGTCTTTATTTCTCATATCTATTGTTTTTGTGGGAAAGAATACTTTTTCACCTAAAGGGTGACAAGTATTTGGTGACCCATGAGTGTGATGTTGAAGCTAGTAGAGTGGGAGAAGAGTTTCACTAGGTTTGAGAAATCACAGCTTAAATAATAGGATTTTCTCTCATGGAAGAACTGTATGTTCAATCCTCTTCTAGTCCTCCAATTTTCAGCCTCTACCAGAAAATATTTCTAGATGAAATCTTTAGTATTTCTCCTATATGAGAAATATAGTTTGAAATAGAACTCATATTGGTAATGTGTCCTATTTATATTCCTTCTTATTTTGTGGAATCCGGAATGTTAATAGAGCGTATGATTTAACATGAGATCCTTGAGGTAAAGGGTATCATTAAATTGTGTGCATCTTTGTGGGTTTCTCTCATGTTGTTCTCCAAGAAGGGGAAATAGTATAAATATCCATGTGGACTAAAATAATCTTAATAATATGGCATTAAACTACAGGTTTTCTATAACAAAAATATATAAATTCTCTTTTGTTAGCAACATGTATCTCGATGGTTCTCCTGGTTTGATATTCATTCAAGCTACCATTAGTTGTATGTTAGAGAGGAGGATGTATTTAAGATGAAGTTGAATATTAGATATAGATTTTATGAGTACTTTTCATGCCATTTAGATTAAATAGTGTCCCAAATGTTTTCATTGTTCTCATGTATAAGAACTTCCATCCATATATCGAATCTTTCGTCATGGTCTCTATTAAAAATATCATTATATATTCATAAACTTATGAGTTACATGACATTGACCTTGAGACATTGTTTAGAACACTCTGATAACCTAATATTAATTCTAATCATTTATTATGTAACTTTTAGATCCAAAAGTCATGTATCATTTGTCCTTTGATCTATTAGTTAGAAATTTATATGGACTCATAGAAGGCCGAAGCGATGATGCCTTGGGATCTCCCTCATAACATTTTTGAAATTATGATATTTCATAGGTATTCTGGATAATACTGATGATTCTTTTTTGATATCTCATACTTAACAGTATCAATGAAAGGGATTTCCCAAAATGGGGAGGAGTTTTAATGGATTGAGAAGTGCGATATGTACTTTCTTAATCTGAATAAGTGGTTGATAATAACTATAATTTTGATTCTTCTAGATCCGGTGATCATATAAAAAATGTGTTTTGATTACTAAATTATTTATTCAAGAGTTTTGGGAATTTATAGGGAGCATGTATTTTTTATGAGTCATGTCAGTTGAAACCCCATGAGTATAATTACATGATACATGCCATGGAGTTGGTAGTTTGGTCCCACGATTTGAAGTGTTGGCTAAATTATCTATTATTCAAAGGTATGTTATTTACAAGGAAAATAATTTATTTAAATACATATTCTCTTCATGGGACATCAATTTTATGTAAATTCATAAGGTAAAATATCTATATATGTTCAACATCTTGATGGTGTATCCTCCAAGAAAATATAATGTAATTGAATAATCTCTTATGTTTGAAAATGACAAAGATATAAGATCTTGGTGAGGGAATATTACTAAATGAATGTTGTCTTTTGAGTTTTATTTTGGAATGGATTCTGTATGAAAATGAGGGTTATGGATTCATGAATTGTTCACCCTTGATCATCAGGTATTCATTAGTGGACTGGGTGAAGACTGACTAAGAGTTAGATCTCAAGTGTGCGGGGATGGGATTATTTTTAGCAGTTAGTAACCCTATTCCATGATGGTAAATAGATAATGAAGATGTGATCAGGGTACATGGGTTGTTTTTAGTGAAATATTCTTGAAAGATGTTCCAATAATATAATATCATGATTCAAAGTCTTCAGTACGTCCATGGTAAAAAAAGATGTACCAAGGAATTCAATGTTAGTTATGGTGGCCTATTATGAAGAGGGACATCATTGGTTTGTTTAATCATTCCTGACCTACTATAACATAACAAATGAGCATCATAGTCCTTGTTTTTTCTTCATCCACATTTTTTCATGATGTTGAACTGGGATTAAAATACATTAGACCTCATGGAATTGTTACCTCAGACCCCGAGGATTCATGATACTGTTTGTGTGAAAACCATTTTATTGAAAAATGTTTCTCACTTCATGTTGATATATGATATGCACTTAGTATAAGAACTAAAAAAGATTTATATATTGTATATTGTAAACTTTAATGGATTTCATTCTATTATTTAATATGATATAGATTCGTGTTTCACATCATTGTTTGGGATGGGCTTGGAGAAGACTTTAGTTACTTTTTTGAAATTGATTACATTATATCATCCACAGACCAATGGTCAATTAGAGAGGACTCTCCATGTATTATAGGATATTATATGAGAATCCAAACTATATGTTATAGTATCTTTAGAAGAACATATATCCTTGTTTGAATACGTGTACAACAAAAGGTTCCAAGATTCTATTTAGGTGGAACCATTTGAGGATCTCTATGATCAGATATTTCATTCACTGCTATATTGGAATAAGGTAGGAAAGTCAGTTGTGGTAGGGGAAAGCATGGTATAAGAGACATTTGAGAGAGTACAATAGATTAGGAAGTTGTTGAACACAGCTCAGAGTAGGCATCAATTTTATTCCAATCAGAAGATATGAACATTGGAGTTTTTTATTAGTGATATAGTATTCTTCCGAGTGATTCCTTGGTTAGGGAATTGATATTTTCATAAGAAAAAAATATACCTCCAAGATTATTTAATCCATTTGATATTTTTTGTTTTATTATAAAAGTGTATTGAATTTTGGACCTTCCCCCATGATAATGAGGTCTGCATAATGTGTTTCACGTGTCACTACTCTAATGCAACATTCAAAATCCTAAGAATGTCATCAACTAGGAAGACATTGAGATGAATTCTGACACATCACTTATAGAATGCCCAATTAAGATTATTAATTGGAGAGATAATTCATTGTATATTAAATTTATTACACTAATCTAGATCCCATGGAGGCATGAAAGGATCTAGAAGGAATACCTGGTGGAATATTCTAATATTTGGGCATAGTGACCTAAATTATTTGAGTAAGATTCCTAGATACCCTTCTTTCGGTTAATAAATAATTATAGGTGGAAAATGTTATCACTTCAGATTTTCAAGGTGTATGATGAGTTAATTTCATCAATTAATCATGGTTTTTATATATATGAATTGTTTGGGATGAGTTTTGGGGGTATTTGGTTGATTTTGAATTTTTTTATTGCTTTTTAAAGGCACTCTATATAATCATGTATTTTGAAAACCCTATAGATCCTCCAAGAAACTATGTGATTATGGGGAGTAGTCTTTCAGTGGTTTATAGTTAAGGTTCATGGTTTATCAAACCATTTTGCCTCACCTAAAAATTGGTGTGACATGATCCAACGGTGAACATCATATTTGGTACATGGTTTCGAATATCATGTAACCAAATCATGAGGGTGTATTAAAGGGGTAGTAAACCTCACGTGATTTCATAAAAATTAGGAAAAAATTGGAACCAAACCATGTGCGCGTGAATTTATGATTTGAAAATATCATTTAATGGCCATTAATTTCCTATTTTGGATTTTTATTCTTCTATTTATAACCCTATCGAACCTAGAGACTAAACATACCTTCCTTGATAATTTCCTCTCCTTAAAATATCTAATATATAAGATAACACTATGTTGATAATCAATAATTAAGGTATGTGATCCAAAAACCCTCGTTCTATAGGTTTCTTCTAGATCTTCCTCTTTTCCCTTGAGATGAATCATATATCTGTAATTTCATTTATTGATATATGGATTATCATTCCATATAACAAAGAATTATTAGATTATTTCTAGAATAGTGATGGATATAATAAGTTAACGACATACTCTTTATTGGTTTTAAGCCATTCAAGAATGGTAGATGATTTGAAATAAGTTATCATAGACCAATCATCTTGAGACCATATTGTTTTTGGATCACATCTTGGATATATATTCTCATGGTGAATTAATAGTGATAAATGTTCATTAACTGTAACTAGGGTTCTATTTTAAATTTTATGAGAAGTTCATGATCTATTATTAATCAATATTTAATCGAGTGAATTAGAGTCATCTTATTCAATATATATTCGAACCAATTCCGTTCAAAGGCTTTTTAGGGGTATGTGATTCTAGAACAAGCCTTTTTTGATTGGAATAACCTTGTTTATCATTTCTAAATCTAATACTTTATGAACAAGAATCCTTTATAGGAATACTCAATATATGATTGGGTATTCCATGGGTACATAAAATCATTCATTATTCTTCCCTTTTCTAAATATTGGAGTAAATTTTCCAAAAGATACAGGTATAAAGATCCATACCATTTCATACCCCTCTATAATATTTATTCCTATATGTGATACTTTTGATTGATAGTCTGTTTGACCATGTTTGATAGTGATCATATGCGTGTGTGTTTCCTGTGAGACTCATATATGATTCTTGATTCCATGAGAGTGCTATTTTATCTGGTTATACCATGTTGACTTGACCATATGTTTTTCTATATTAGTTATGATTCTTATGATGATGTGGTTTATTATACCTTTACATGTTTTACCATATTATGTGTGTTTACCATGATTTTCAAGGCATTGCATTGGTACTCATAAGTGGTGACCATCATGATATGGATATACCTTAAAGGGTGTGTCCACATTAAAATCGATGATAAAAATGATATACCTGATCCCATGGTGTGAGAATTATGACCACGGGTCTTAACATGTGCTAGTGGAACTGGGTGTACATTGGCCTTATGGAATGATCCTAGGATTATTTAGGACACAAAGATATTAAGGATCAGCCTGTGATTGTTTATGGGTTTTTATAGTATTTAGGTCTGGCCCATGATAGAGATGGGATGCAATGACATTGTATCTGAATACAACATGAATCATTTAGGTTATTGAGAGACAATTTCTCAACTATCATTGATAGTTATCGATCATGCCCAAAATAATTTTGATTATCCTTTTCTAATGGAGCTGAGGAAGGTATGGATATGTCTTGTGGTTGCTTGGTTATCACATGAATGATCTACATATGATTGTTTATTATTTTTTAACAGTTATTATTATCATGTAATACACCTATAATACTTGTGAAAACAAGGTAAATATTAATTTTTGGTTTCCTAAAATGTTTTTTTACTCGCGCTATTCATATGAATCTTGATGCACATATATAATTAATGATTTAGGATCCATGTAAGGGTAAGGGGTCTTTAGTAGATAGGTGATCTTTGGAATATGGAGCTGGTAGCAATACCATTATATAATCTAGAGGATTTCTATATTATTTCCTTTATTTGTCTACTTATACCTTATATACTATGGTTTTTCATGCCACATTGGGGGCCAATTTATCATATGTATGAAATGAGTTCCATTTTTTATTACATAAGGATTATTTATTCATCCTCTTAATATTATGATTGTTTTATTTTATATATGTTTGGTTAATAGATATGATTACTGGGGGGTATTGTATCCCCACAAATGGATTTTGTACCCTCACCACTAGTACTTAGCCTCTTGTATATGGGAAAGAATACATGAGGTCTTATGGCATCCCTAGTGAGGTGTTATTTGGGAAAATCTAGGTTGGAGTGTTATAATGGGTGACACATTACATTTTTATTATGAATATTTTGAGTAGTTATGAGGATGTTTTTTATAATATCTAGTGTTGTGTTGAGAAAAATATAAATATTATTTAAAAAAAAACTAAAATTAAAAAATTAAAAAAATTAAATAATCACAAACAATATCATAATAACATAAAATATCATATTCTTTATTTTATTTTATTTATAGAAATATATTAATTATATTATGTTATAATATTATATCTAGTTTTATTATATCTCCCAAATTTTATTTAACTATTATATATTGATATTTTGAAAAAAATGAATAGACTCGGATGGAGTGATCAACCCGAGACACCTTTGACAGAACTGGAGAAACTGTAAACCAGTTTAGGTGTTACATAGGTACTATGTAGAGAATACCCCAACCAAATAACAATAATTTCAATGAATCCTAGTCCATAACACATCATCTAATAATTTAAATATTCACGGAATTCAATTTGGAACAATATAGGTAAGAATACAAACTTGAAGAATTTTATCAAATCATACAATCCATGATTAATGGATAGATTGATATTTTTTTAGAACATGTAATTAAAATCCAAGATATATAAATACATGTTTCTATTATGATATTTTAAAAATATGAATATTAATAGAAGTTTTAAACAACATCACACAAGCTACCTTATATAGAGGATTTATAGAAAAAATAAGAAGAGAAGATGGAGGCCACCTTGAAAGTGGTCAAGGGATATGAAGAATAACATGAACCTAATGAAGCACAACCCACCATTTTACCAACCTCCTTCAAATGAAACTAAATTTTATTTATTATGTATAATGTGGGTTTCCTATAATATTTCATTAAAAATAGACTGCTCTAAGATAATTTCAAAAAAAATAATAAGAAGGTTTCTTCCATGGAATCTCTTCTACATAATGAAGAAATATTCATTACAAGTAGTAATGGATCATTAAATATTTTTTATTTAATTTTAAGGAATTAAAATTACCTAACATATTAGGGATAACTCAAAAGGAGAGTTTTTTAGAAGAGCTTAAAATTCAATCACTCTTAGATGACAATTGATGGAAAATCCAAGAGTTTTTTTCATTATATTTGTTTATTTGGGTTATTTTCTTATAAAATATCCTTATTTACTAATGCCTATAATATTTTTTCAGAACACGATGTCCCTATAAAATATAATTAAAATGAATCTAATCACACTACTAAAAAAAAGAGATATACTCAATTGTGGATTAATTAACTTACACTTATTTTTCATCTACCTTACATAAATATAAATTCATTTTGTATATAATAGGATAACTCACATAGTTTTATAGATTACATATACAGTGTAGGATATGCATGAGGGAAGAAGAATAATGGGATACCCACTTTCACAATGAATCATTTACCAACTTAAAAGACTTAATTATTAGGATAATCATGATTCCGTAAATTAAAAAAATGTGTTCTATAGAAGTTAATGAAAATAAAATGACTCTATTAGTTTGATTATAATAAATACCCATGGTTATGAAGCCTTGAATTGGGTAACATGTAATGTTTTTATAAGTGGAAGGTTTAAAAACACTATTTTAATTGTTGAATAAATACAGTTACTAGGTAAGTGGTGATTTGTCACTAGGATCGGGGTGAATAACTGATAAATTTTTTATAATATCATCTTCAAAATCAGCCTTTTGACTGGTTAATGTCTCAATAAACCCTCTTTATATGTCACCCTCACCCGTATGAAACTTAAATTAAATAAATTAAAGGTATAGAAGTGTTTTTACAAGGTTATACCCTAGGGTATTTTAATAATCCTCTCCTTTTTTGGTCAAGTAAGAGAAATAGTATTTTATCACTAATATAAAGTGATTATAAATAATGTCATAATATATCCTGGGCTCTAATGATGAAAATGAGAGAAGGGTAGAGTACATCCTTATCATCTATAAATCTATCAATGTAATTAAATTAAATTGGAAGTATGAATTTCTAATAATTGTGATAGATGTTTCCTTTTATATATTTTTATATAGGTTATAACTAGATTATAATGGTTTTCCTCCAACATTATAGACTATATCTTTAGTTGAACTCCATGATGTAATATCATCACCATATAAGATATTATTATTTATATTCAAGGACATAAACATACAAGATATATTTAACATCACTACATTTACATCATCCTTATTTTCATCCTTTTAGAATGATCAATACATACATGGTAACAGGGACACACACATTCTATCCACCTCCTTTGTATCAACACTTAAATTTATAATTATTTAAATTTTATTCACACAAAATAGATGAAAATTTTATTACCTAAGCCTAAACTATAATAAGTGAAAATTAAATTTTAATAAAATTATAATACAATGAACATTTTAATATTTCGTGGCCCAAAAATTATAATTTCATAGGATTAATATCGACTTTGAACCAACTTATGAAAATAATCTTAAATAAAATTTTGAAAATTTCCCTTATAAATAAGACCTTATGAATAATTGAAAATGCAGTATTTAATTATCTGTACATTTATTTATAATATTTTATAGCATTTTAAATTAGAATTATATTTATTATCAATTTTATAGAAATAAATAAAAGAACATTTGTGTGTAAAAAATGGAGATTTTTCAGAAAATTATTTTTTCTTTCTTCAGACAAATATTTTTGTTTAAAAGTTTATAATATCTATCCATTTCAATTAAAAAAAGTAATTTTTTAAAATGAATGAGTTAAATTAAATTTATATATTACATATCTGGATATATGAATTTAAATCTATATAATGATGACTAATTTTCATAAAGTTAATATAATATCATCTTATAATTGAAAATGAGTTTATTGAACAAGATTTTTTCAACACGATTTGTGGGTTTGTTTTTAAAATAAATTATGACATGTTTTTTTTTGAATTAGATAAAATGGATTCTATATGTTGGATCATCATAATTAATATTTGTAAATATGTTCTATAATGGTTTTTGTTTAAATGATTAGTAACTTAGTAAAAATTAATTACCATGGTTCATTTTGACACGGGGTTTTTTGTATTACACATGTTTGGGTTAAAATTAATTTTACACACACAAATATATTTTTATTTCGTAAATTTTATTTAATATTTTGAATAAGATTTTCTAAATTATCTGACATGTCTCATTTTATTTTATTATTCATTCAAAATTTACCTAGGTTATAAAACTAGTTAACATTGTAAAAAATAAAATGGTAAAAGTGAGTAAGCTTGGAGGTAAAAAAATAACATATACAAAACATTTTTTTCAGAGGTGTGGATTGAAATTATAATCCTAACAATCCATTATTTATCAATTTTCAAGTCACTTCGGTTGAGAGTGAATTGATGTTATCGTATAGGTTTTGTTATTTTTGTAAAATATTACTCTTCCCCAATTATAAAAGGGAACTCCCTCCCCCCACTTCATCACTCATATCAATCAATTAATCTCAAATAAAACCTACAAAACTATCTCTCTAATATACCTAGACAATATAGATGGGTGTTTTTATTCCAAAAAGGCCAACCCTAGGTTCCTTAATAAGATATTCGAAGAAGGTTCTTCTAATTGAAGGTAATTGTATTCACTAAGCTATTTATTTTTTACTTCTTAATTTACTAAATTTAAAAATTTATTATCACATAAAATATAACAAAAAATTAATTTCATATATATTTAGATGTTTTTATTTTTATGGAATAATATTTATCAATCTCATAATCTATCAAATGGGAAACAAATCAGTCACTCATGAGTGTGGTGGACTACCGCCTCACATACTAATGTAATTTTTCTACATAAATGACTCACATGGATTGTCATCATTATAGAACCAATGAATAAACATGATTATTATGCAATAATATAAATTAATTAAATTAATATATCATCTAATTCTATAATGACCCAATGTTTTCAATAGAAATTTCATTCTTTTAAATAAATCATATAATCACGTGAAATTACAACACAATGAAAAGAGAAGTACTATGTGACCTTTAAACATATGTTTGACACTTCTGTGATTTAAATTTCGAAAATCTGACATACATGATTACAATCAGTAAGTTATTTGGAGTCTAATAAGAGAAACATAATTTTTAGTGAATAGTAACATACCCTTTCTAATAGTAATGTTACCCTTATAAATAGTGATATACACTAATGAATAGTAATCATACCTATGATAGTATATAAATAATATTCAAGTGAATGTATGTTGCACCTATGTTTGGGAATAAGTAAATATATGTTTTAAAAGTCAGTTTTATAGAATAATGTATGATTTTAATTAAATATTTAATTAATCATATTTATAAAATTATTTTTGAAAAATAGATTTCATTTTTGGATTCTACATGTCGTAAAATGGTTAGGGTGATTTTTTGGGATTTTTCTAAAATACATGATTTTTTAATAGTAAAATACAATAATTTGTAAATTAAGCTAAATACATGATTTATTGATTCATGGATGAGATTTTTTCTAATTTAATCCCAATTGTTTTGAAATCACCTAAACTTATTACTATTCTTGGTCATAGAATCATCACTAAATATGGTCTTGATGGAAAATGATAAACTAATGAGGTAAATATTATGAAAACTCTCCTCCCTTTCACTATAAATACCACCTATTAAACCGTCTTCTCTTCACTCCACTCAAGCCTTGTGACTTGCCTATATTCTTCCTAAATCACCCCCAAGATTCATTCCCACGTACAATAGCACATGTACTCTAAAAAAGATCAAAACCTCTCCCCTTAAGAGGCTCTCAAGAAATGTTGAATCAAGAGGCAAATTCCTCTTTTCATTTCTTTATTTTTCTTTTCACGTTCATTTGTTTTATTTTATATCCTTACCTATCCTTAACCAAATGTTATGAAAACTCCATTACCTTACATGTACTGGAATTTTTTTATGATAATGGAATATGTTATTATCATCTCTCCCCCACTCTTCTTTTGTTTCAGTAGTAAACACACCATCTGAGATGTGTTAATTTACCACATTCAAGGATGATGTGTTTTAAATTTCCATTGAAGTCTTCACTTATGGTCATTAAACAATTATAATGGTTGAAACAGACCATAATATATGTATTATACCTCATTTATGGTTTTTTTATCCTTTTTTACATAAGGTTCTGGTTTATAAAACAAAACATGTTCTTTCTGGTGAAAAACTACCAATTAACCCAAAAGGTTGTCACTAAAGTTTTATATAATAATTCAACTTAACTCCAAGTAACCAAATAAAATTTTAATACATTTTACCTTCTTTATTTTCAATAATAAAATATAACATCAATTCTAAACAACCCACATAATCATACATTTTTATCCAAACATGCCTGATCATTAAAACCATGCAAGCAAATGGACTCGAACAATGAAATTGAACCTCATAACCAATCAAATTGGTTATAAATGAAAGTAAAAATGTTATAATAAAAATTTTACATTTATAATAGGTTATTTAATTATTAATTAATGAAACTAATTTTATTATATAGTTCATTATGTTCAATCAAAGAACACCATCAGATTTAAGGTAATGGATCCTCTCCATTTCAATTTTATTCAAGAATGTCCTCTATGATATTCCATTTTATGTGTAATACCTAATGATAGGGTATGATTTATCACCTTAAAATACTTCCCTCATGATGTATAAGTGATTATAAAAAACTTTATCTCTCATTAATCTCTCTTAAGTACACCTGATACCATGCCGATAATCCGAAAGGAATTCTACCCGAACCATCTTTATTCCTTCAGGTTTCTCTTTCTTTATTTTTACCCAAATTATGTTGTATTTTATATTTACCTCCAACTTATATATTCTTATTATATGCTCCAAATTCATTTTTGATGATCCATACATCATTCTCTTTTGTGTATATACATTTTTTAAGTGATTCCCTTCTCAATACTTCCCATTAAGCAAACTCATGAACATCCCAATTTTTTACCCAGTTTCAAGTGAACTCTATCCTAAGTTTTAATTCACCATTGTCTTTATAAAATCTGTTTTTTTATTATGAAAAACATTTTGTTTCACTTGTTATTTTATATAAAATTTTGTTCTCTTTTCTATTTTAAAATATTTATAGTATTTTCTTTAACCACACAAAACTGTTTTATTGCTAAAATTTCTCAAATAAATTTCTTAAATGTTACACCTTCTATTTGACAAAACATAACATGTTATATTCCTATTTCACCTTATGAATTCAAAAGTATGTTCTAATTATTTTCTTTCAAAAAAAGCATCATGATATGACCATTGGTTATGCTTTATGTCATGATTATGGCACTGAATTCTTTCATGGGTAACCCTTATGTTTATATATAATATATTATGTATGAATATTTATGTAGAAAACATATTCATCAGATTTAATATGGTAATTACTAGATAGTTTTCAAATGCGTTGGGTATATTTGAGTCTCATGAGATGTTATGTGCGACAGTCTTGGTGGTTATCCTTTGCTTGTGGTACTATGTGAAACGGTCATAAAGGTTAGACTTGGATTGTGCTACTATATGAAATGGTCTTTGCTATTATTCTTGACTCATATTAAATTCATGTTTTATATTGCTGCCACATTTCTAACATTCCATGTTTAAATGATCCCATGTTTATATATTATTATTCCATCTGTTACATTCCTTTTTATATTATCGTAAAATTCCTTCTATCCCATGTGCTAATGCTTTGTTCAAATAGTTATTCCCTTTCTAGGATTTTAGATAATCCCTTTGATAATGTTATCCCCAGGTTATCATATGCAGATGTATGAGAACAATGAAAAATAGGATATCATTATGAAGAT
The DNA here is from genome assembly GCA_963277665.1 of Viscum album. NCBI lineage: Eukaryota > Viridiplantae > Streptophyta > Magnoliopsida > Santalales > Viscaceae > Viscum > Viscum album. Next base: position 392,620,309 of record OY728158.1, read on the forward strand.
TAAATAAAAATTTGTTTTTATAATGTTTTGTTATTTACTTAGTATTCTAAGACACTAGACATAACGAGCCTTTCTTGTACTCTTATGTATAATTATGGTTAAATCAGGTAATGTCTTATGTAAAAGGATAGGGTCTTCATAGTTTGTATGAGAGGATGGTCTAGTTATTTTTGGGGATTAGGAATAGAGCACCTTAGTGAGAACCTTATGGATGATACTAAGTATAAGAAAACATCCCTATATTTTAGTAACTATATAGTAAGTTTTTTTCAAAAAAATACATACTTTCCTAGATACAAGTAGGTGAAGGTTTCTTTTTAATTGATGTAACTATGAGTGAAAAACCCAACAATGAGTTTTGGACCTAACTTGGGGTATCATGGTACACGACAACAAGAGTTACTACACTCTGTCTTTGACACTCCTAGGGGATATGATCTTGTAAATTCATGTTCTTAATACAATCCATTATTAAGGGAATAAAAAATCCCATAATAATATATGTTAAGAAATGAGTTAAGGATATCCTAGATTTAAACCTAAGGAATCACAAGTTAGGAAATAATTCTCCTTTACATGTTTATCCTCTTATGTTCAATGATTCCGTTTTTACAATCAATAGTTAAGTATTGAAGCCCTCAAATTGTACGTTCATTTTCTTAGATAATGGTCGGAAATATAAGAACACATTCATTCAATCAATGTGATTGGGAATGTGAAGATTTCCTTAACAATATTCGTGACATGATGGGAATGGGTGCTCAAAACATCATGATAGTACTTTCTCAGCTGGGTTATGTTATGAATAGTAACTTGATTTATGTGGAACACCCTCCTCCTCCATGGAAAAATAATGTTTTTGTATAATCCTTCGTGACAAAAAGGTCTCTCATGTTTATCAGATATTTTAACCCCCTCCTCACTGAACAATGGATAAACTCCATTGAAAAGATATTCTACGTCCTATAGTGCTCGGAAGAAGAGAAAGTTGCACTAGCGGTCGATCGTTTTGATGGGGAATATGATCAGTGGTGGACAAAAATCTAGAATACAATGTCCCAAGAGTAAATTGATTCCATGGATTTTGAGGAATTCCGAAAGATGTTTTTAAATATATATTTTCCTCTAACCCTCCATCTCAAGATGGAAAAAGAGTTCCTCAGACTCTAGTAGAAGGAATATGCGTCTATCGTGGAAAATAAAGAAAAATTTACTATGATTTAATGGTATGCCTCTAGATTGGTCATAGAAACCAAAATAAATGTGGAATACTTCTTTAGCGGACTAAAGCCGAGTCTACAAAAAGAGTTGAAAATCTGAGACTTCGACAGTTAAGAGAAGATTGTATGTTGTTCCCTCAAGGATGAAATAGAGATTGGATAATTTTTGTGGTCTCATGGGCCCATTGATGAGAAGTGAAAAATGGAGAACAACATGGGTGGTTCTATAAAATAATCACATGATGGAAGGTTTCTTGAGTATCCCACTTATGAAATTTTTGGGAAGAAGCATCATAGGAACTTTTTAATGGGAACCATGAATTGCTGAAAATGTGGAATGCTGGGATATCTGTCCATGAACAGCATAAGGGATATGAAAAATACCACTATTGTGGAAGAATAAAGGATGGTTCATATCAATTTTCAACCATGGGTATAATGTTACAACTTCAAGAATCATGAAAATTATGAAAACAATTTCACTAAGACAATGGTTGTCGTAGGAAATCAACAACAACCTCCAAGGAAACAAAGAAGGGCTTATGCTGTCACTAATGTAGAGGAGGAGATAGAAAATAATGTGGTGATAGGTACACTAGTTATTCATTCATTAATATATAATTTACTATTTTATTCTGGTTCTACGCATTCTTTTATTTCATGAAAATTTAGTAGAAGTATTCAAACAGTAGCTCAAAATTTGGAGTAAATGTTTTCTATGATAACAACGAATATGGAAATCATTGGGCCCATGGTTTATAACTCTTATACAATTAACATAGATAGACTGAACCTCCCCAAGAAATCTCATCATACTTCCTTTAGTGTAGTTTAATGTTATATTGACTATAGATTGGATATCTTTATAAAAATATAACATCAAAAACCGGGAAAGGGATATCCCTCTCCACAAACTGAAGCATCCTCCAATTATTTACAAGTTTAAGGAAGAATATGAATATCATTTAGAACAAGTGTCTCATGTGTGGGTATTAATTACATATGAGCAAGAATTTCTAGCTCAAATGATTGAGACAAAGGAGAGATTCTCTCTTGAAGATATTCCCAACGTGAGAGATTACACTAATGTATTCTCTAAAGAGTTTCCTAGACTCCATCCTAATTGAGAGGTTGAGTTCTCAGTTGAACTTATTCATGGATCTCTAAAAATATCAAATAAACCTTATAGAATGGCTAACATAGAGTGGGAAGAGCTAAAGAAGCTTCTACAAGAGAATCTGGAGAAGGGTTTTACATGCCCGAGTGCATCAACATGGTTGTTCCAATCCACTTCATCAAGAAGAAGGATTGTTCATTGCGCCTCTTCATTTATTATCACGAGCTCAATAAAATATCTATAAAGAACAAGTATCCCCTACCTTAGATAGATGAATTATTTGATCAGCTTTGTGGGAACAGTTATTTCTCTAAGGTGGACCTCTAATTATGACGTCAAAAATTAAATGTGAGTAAGGAAGATATTACCAAGAAATCCTTTCAAACAAGGTATAGGCACTATGATTTCATAGTTATTCCCTTCAAACTCACTAAGGCTCTAGAAATTTTCATGGATTTAATGAGTAAAGTCTTTAGAGATTACCTTGACTAATTTATGGTAGTATTTATCGATTATATGATGATATAATCTAAAAGCAAGGAGGAATATTAGGAGTATTTCAATGCTATGATAATGACATGCGAATGGAGAAGATATATGTAAAGTATAGTAAATGTGAGTTTTGGATGGAGGAATTATCATTGTTGGGTCATGTTATAACCAGCAAGGGGATATTTTTGGACCCTTCCAAGAAAAAGATGATTGAAGAGTGGCATAAGAAAATATATGTAATGGAGATCCACAACTTTATGGGTATAATAGGGTATTATCGATGATTTTTGAAAAACATATCATGATTTCCAAACCCAATGAAAAAGCTTTAATGGAAGGAAGTGATGTTTTTATGGACTCTGTAATGCGAAGACTATTTTAAGGAGTTGAAAAAGAGGCTAATCACTACGCCAGTACTCGCACTCCCAACAAGTGGAGAAATCATGGGGGTGTATAGTGATGCTTCAAAGAAATAAATAGGTTTTATTGTGATGAAAAATGATAAAGAGATAGCCTACTCCTCAACGAAGATGAATATCCATGAGAAAAACTATCCTACGCATGATCTGGAGTTGGAAACGGTGATCTTTACCTTGAAAATCTAGCGACATTATCTCTATGGGGAGAAGTGTGAGATATATATTGACCACAAGAGTATCAAATATATATTCACACATAAATATCATAATATTAACTAGTGAATAAGGATATATCTTATCAAATATTATGGCTTCTCAATCCACTACCATCCTGGTAAAGAAAACAAGGTGCCGGATGCTACAAGTTGAAAGGACATTGCATCATTATCAGTGATGAGAATTGAAAAATATTTGATCATCTTAGATTTACTGAGGATGGATATGTGAATCATTAAAGAAGGAACGTTATCAATACTTTCTCAAATGATTTCTCATCCATCTCTCATGGATAAAATAAAGTATATTCAAAGAAAAGGTGTGGAAATTCGGAAAAGGGTAAAAGTTATCAGAAATTGGAAATCCTCCGATTTGAAAATTGACAAGGACAAAGTTGTATGATTTGGGTAGTGATTATGTGTATAATATTATTGAGAGACAAAGATGGATCTTTTGAATTATACACATAGCTCAACCTCCTCTATTCTCCCTGGGATCATAATGATGTATCAAGATCTCCGAGAGAACTTTAGGAGGGATAATATGAAGGATATTGCTAAGTATACTTTAATGTGCCAAGTATGTCAACAAGTGAAGGATGAAAGACAGAAGTCTAATGGGATGATGCAACCACTACCCATACCAACATGGAAGTGGGATAAAATCACCATGGACTTTGTCACTTGACTTCCAAGGACATCCAGAGGAAATAATACTATATCGGTCATTGTGGATCGTCTTAGGAAGAAAGATCACTTTATCTCAATTTGACAAGACTTCTCATTGGATAAACTTGCATAAATATACATCAAAGAAGTATTAAGGAGGCGTTTAGTACCACTATATATTGTATACCAACATCCTACACTGGTTGAATTCTCTTACAACCACAGTTTCCACTCCAGAATCTGAATAGCTTCATATGAAGCCCTTTATGGGAAAAAGTGAAAAACACTGGCAAGTTGGGATGAAGCCGATGAGCATAATATTCTAGGACCTAAAATGGTCAATGAAATGGTCGAGAAGGTGAAAAACATTAAGCAGTATATCAAGTAATCCCAAATCCAACCAAATAGGTATACATACAATCATCGATGAGACCTTGAGTTAAAAGTTGGAGACACAATATTTCTATGCATGTCATTATGGAAGAAGGTCAAGAGGTTCAGGAAGAAAGGAAAGTAAAGTCCCAGGTACATTGGCCCATTCATGATCATTGATTTAGTAGGAGTTATGGCCTATCGATCGAAACTTCCACCTACCATGTCCAAACTACATGATGTCTTCCAGTTATCCCTTTTAAAAAGTATATACAAGATCCTTCACATGTAGTCTCTTTAGAGGCGGTACAGTTGGAGGATGATATTTCTTACAAGAAGCTTCTAGTGAAGTTATTGTATTATAGAGATAAAGTTATACATAACAATACCACTAACCTGGTGAAATTACTTTGGTGGAACCATAAGTAAGAAGAGGAAACATAGGAACTGGAGGAGGCAATGAAGGGAAAGTACCTACACCTGTTTATGTCCTAGAATTTAAAACAAAATTTTGGGGGTAACATTTATTAAGGGGGGAAGAATTTAATAAACCAAAGTTTTCAATGGAAATTTCTTTCATATAAATACATAATATAAACACATGAAATTTTAAAAAAATAACCATGAAGTACTATGTGACCTTTAAAGATGTGTTTTCACTTTTGTGATTTGAATTTCAAAAATATGACATACACAGTTGCGATCAGTAAGTAATTTGGAGTCTAATATGACAAAGATAATTTTTGGTGAATATTAACATACCATTATGAATAGTAATTTTACCCTTATTAATAGTGATATAGCCTAATGAATAGTAACCTTACAAATGAGAGTATACAAAAAAAATAAAGTTAAAGTATGATGCACCTATATTTTCGAATAAGTAAATAATGGTTTTAAAACAGGTTTTTTAAACAAAATATGATTTTAATTAAATATTAAATTAATCATATTTAGAAGATTATTTTTGAAAATTGGATGTCATTTTTGGATTCTACACATCGGAAAATGGTTGGGTTAATTTTTGGGATTTTTTTAAAATACATGAAATTTTTATGAATAGTAAAATATAATAATTTGCAAATTAAGCTAAAAACATGTTTTATAGAGTCATGAATGATGTTTTTATGATAAAATATCAATTGATTCAAACACACTTTCACTTATTACTATTCATGGTCAAAGATCATCCCTATTTCTAGCCTTGAGGGAAAATAATAAACTAAGGAGTTAAATATTATGAAAACTCTTCTCCCCTCCACTATAAATACCAACTCTTCCACCCTTTTCTCTTAAATCCTCTAAATCCTTTTTTCCATGCCTATATTCGGCAAAATTGTAATGCCCAAACCCCAGTTACCCAATGTCGTTGCATTATTTTAATACATTGGAATGATTAAAAGGAATGAAGTCCCAAAGGACCGATCGGTTTAGTAGTCTTGGAAAATAGATTACATACATGAATGTTACATTACAATTTATAACATACAAAAAAACATAAATAATCCTTTATGAATGCCATTATTCTCTTGGCTTAACCCTGCATATCAATCACAATACACATTTTGAAATCCTAGGAAAAAGAAAACATAGAAAGGGGTGAGGTCAGATGCTCAGTAAGGATTACAATACAACATAAACTTTCATAAATAAGAATAAAAATTTGAGGCAATGTATAACTAAAACAAAAGCCTTGTAAACTTGAACTTCAGCATAATATTTAAAAAATAAAATGAAGTAATACCATTTACTTATTCACATGGATATTTTACTAGTCGAATAATCACATGCAATATCACTATCCGCTTTCATATTGATGGAATGCATATTGCCAGACTATCATAACCACATAGTTAAGGCCTTGTCCCAAGACTACAAATAAGATTTTGTCAAGGCCTTGTGCCAAGACACTATTTTTTCTCATGAGACCAACTGATGCATTGAGGAGCTATAGCGGGCCATACCTGTCACTTACTAAGTCCAATTCATTCCTCATATGAAAAGGTTTAAACATAACATAAACATCTGTATTAAAAATGGCATACAAAATGTCGATAATTTACCCATAAACCATGAATGGTATAAAAATAACAGATCCACAGTCAAACATATCACAAAACCTTCAACACAATATGGAATATTTGCATCATAATAAATCAACTTCAAACAAGTTTAAAATCCATTAAATGATTTTGACATAGATGAAAATGATTTATAAAAACTATTTGAGAGAAATATCCCTTTTTCATGAAAACATTTAAAAGTCACCCAATTTAGAAAGGAAGACATTTAAATACATTTTTTAATCAAAGTGTCCCATAGAACTTTAATAATTTTTAAAGTAATTAACATTTTAAAACATTCATGTCCATTTAAATAAATCCTAAAAACCATTTCAAAAACATGGACATTAATGAGAATGGTTTAGAAGAATAAATCATAAAAACATTTAAAATTATGTTTTAGTAAAAAGTCCATTAATAGAATCCCTTTGAAAACTATTTTATGAAACACAGACATGGATAATAAATATGTCCCAGTAGATACTTAATTATAAACAACCTCAGATAATAAAGAGATTGTGAAATTAACCCTTACCAATTTGGTAACTTACAAAAAATACACCCCATAAAAGATATATCATACAATGAATATTTAGAGACACATAAATTAAAGTGTATTACACAAATAATACAATTATGAGTAGTAAATACACCACCAAAAATTTAATAGTGGAAATATGGTACGAATCTCACGGGAATAAGGAGTGAGATGAAAACCCCTTACCTTGCACTTTCCTTTTGTCGAGGGTACATTTAACTTCCTGTATGAATACCATATTATGTTATTAAATTATACCAGAACCATATTAATATTTATAATATCATACTTTATTCATTTATGACTTTATACTACCCATTTAATAATAATTTCCATGCTAAATTAACATTTTGGGTAATAATTTCTTTCTTTATCGTACGTGTTTTAACTTGTTACTATTGATTGTATCACATAGATTATGATTTAAATACTTCCAGAATATAAAACATGATTTATATATCATATATATTTAGAATATAAATTTGTATAATAGACATACATATGAAATGGAAAACACCATTTATGGAGATGGTAGTCCGTACGTACGCATAAACGCTGTTTCCGTTTTCATAACATATTGAATGGAACTAAGTGAATAAAATATATATAAGTACATATATATATATATCTCTATTAGAATTATTATTTCATATATTAAAAACATATTAGTAATATATATTTTTATAATTTTCGACGAATGGTGAATGTGGAAATGAATCTCATCGCGTCGTGGAGACAGTAATCTGTACGTACGCACGAGCGAAAATATCATTTCCTTAAAGGTGTGTAATTGGATGGTAGATTAATTTTAAAAAGAAATTATAATGTTATTTTAATTATTTATATACATATTACTCATCATTATATCCATCCAAATAATATAGTGTTGAATAACAAATTCCACCACGGTGTGGAGACGGTAAGTCGTATGTACACACACATGGTGACATTATCATTCATAAGATGGATAGAATAATTAATATAGTTGTGAAATATTTATAATAACATCATATAATATATAATATACTAGAGTTATTATTTTTTAATGGAAATAACAAAGAAAGAAGAAGTGGAAAAAGAAAGGAACTTGAAAGAGGGTGGTGAAATCATTACCTCCTCTTCGGGTTCTTCCTTTTGATTGGATCAAAAGGGCTCCTTAGGATAAATTTATGATAAAACTAAGGCCTCTAAGTTAATGTGAGGAAACCTTTGAGGATATTTGGGCAGGGGTTAGCTGATCCAAATGGCTTTGAATGTGTGATTTTGAGAGAAGGGGAAGTGACACTTCATAAGAGGGGTGAGGGTCACTTTAGGAAAATATTAAAGTATTAATTTATTATACAATAATATTCGGTTTATAATGGTTCCAAATGAATTTATTTCGATTCATAGGTGGTTATGGGTCTAAATAATCTCAACCAATAGGTTTTATACATGTTTAGGTTACCATTTTAAACTTATCATTTAGATTTAACTCTTAGTTAATTAGTTTAACTTTTACCGTGTCTTCTTGTATTATTACTATATATGGTTAATAAACTTACTCTAAACTTGCAAGAGAACCTCAAGTGGCTCATTAATTACATATATAATATTATTTAATCCCTTTTTCCTAAGCTTACATTTTTAGGAATATTATATCAACCAATAATATAGTATTTGTTTTAAATATTAATTTATGTCAATTTTGACACTATTTGGTATTTGGTTTTTGTGAAAGTCATAACAACTTGATTACTTAGAAAAAGATAAATTGAATCATCCCTAACATGTCATATTCACCTATAAAATTCGTGTATGTCATAAAAACTTTGAAATTATATTAATTTTAATATTTATAATAACATTTATTTGATTCTTTCATTAATAAGGTAATTATTGTGCCATAAATAAATTTAATTATTTAATTTCTAAAAATTATAAATAAAATACCATGATGTAGGAAATATTTTTATCTTTCTAATTAATATTTATAGTCGAATTTATCTCATGTATAACCCTATATTAAAAATTGTTTAGTTAATAAACATTGAATTTAACACTTTTAACTCTTCTTTAAATTAAATAATAATAAACGTCCTAATCTAATACAAGTGGACCTAAAGGGTCATATTTTCTTCCTAAAGTTGTTTTTTGGTCTAATTACACTAATCCAATATAATTAAGACATGTTTTAGGGTAATAATAATATCATTTTTACCCTTAATTACCCAATTTACTTTTAATCGTGGTAAATAAAAGTAAAAAGTTACTATTTACCAAAAATTATTTTTATCTTATTGAACCACATTTTACTCTTTCATATTAAACGTGTCTCTCAGATTTTCGAAATTCAACTCACAGAATTGGTAAAATTAAGTTTTATGTGAATTTACAAATTCTCGTAGGAGGTGGCTAAAAGACGGTGAGAGGTTCAAAAAAATTTATATATATATAATTATTATAAACTAACTCTAATGAATTACATTGAACTTATATAGGTATTATGTATCTATTTTGACCTAAAATAAATTTAAATAAAAATTCGGGTTTAAACTATAACTCAGTGTTTTTCACTATTCATAAAAAATTAAACGTTTTCAGAAAAATACCAAAAATTTACCCTAATCTAATTTTGATATTCCAAATTCAATAATGAAGTCTATTTTAACTAATTCATAACATAAAAGTTTCATTTATTAATTTAAAAGTCATTCCCGCTGTCAAAATAAAAAGGCATATTTTTAATAACTATCAAAAGTTTGACACTTGTTTATGTCAAATTTCAAAGTCAAAATACTTACAATGACCATCATTGGATTAAATGGTAAAAATATAATCTATTTATACTTCCAAACCATTAAAATTTATAAATTAACACTATATATTTTTTTGATTAAAATTTTTTTTCAGTTAAAATATAGTATTTTTCATTATTCAGCCAAATATGAAAGTTATCAGGAAAACACCAAAACATTATTGAAACTAAATTCTTATGTCTTTATTCTAAAGAATAAGTCTATTTTGTCAAATTGAATATATAAAAGTTTCAAATATTGTATTTAAAAGTTCTTCAGCATTAAAAGGCGGTAAAATTGCAATTTTTGAAAAATACTTCTTTTATCTGAAAAAATTTATTTGTTCTTAGATTATGTCTAAGAAAGTCATATAATGGATTCTAAAATTATAAGTATTATATAAAGTTCAAAATTTAGTTAATAATGCTCATTACCTCTTTTTAACGGCTAGTTTGGTAAGTCAGGGTGCGCTAAAACTCTGTGTTACGTGTAGTGCAAGTTGTTGAATTACTTTGAAGAAATAACATACTATGAAATCTTGGGATGTTACATTCTTCTATCCTTAAATAAAATTTGTCCTCACAATTTGAAATTATTTTTTGACAATAAAAGGTTGAAAATAGAAAATACTTTTGGGAAATCCCACATCAGAAATTAGGTTAATAAAATTTAGTCTTAATAAGAGGAAAAGGGAAATGAAAGGGTCACCACCAAATTATGATCTCTATTAAGAGAACATTGGTGGAAATTAGAAACATATAATTGGAGAAAAAATGTAAATATTTATAGGTAGTGATTGAGGTCATCAATCACAAAAAAGTGTAAAATTGAGGGCCATAAATTTATCAATCTATGATGATTTAAAATACCATCAGTTCAACAAAACATATGGTATTAAGAAAACACATTTTTTTGTTGTAAGATCCCTTCACTAAAGTATAAGAATTAATTTCTTCATGGAATAAGAGAATAAGAAAAATATATACTTTACATGTAGAGTCCCATCCTTTAACTGATTTCTACCACAAACTCATATTTCACTCTAAAAGATAATAAAACTAAAAAATAATATTCTATTTATCCCATTCGTATAGGGTTAAAAAAATGAATTTATAATTAATCTACTAGAATCATATTTAAAAAACTACATTATTAAATCCCGGACATCATGTGGGCCAGTGGTAGGTGATACAACCTTATCACTGTATAGACCCAAAGCATGACGTACATGGACAGTACATTACTTTTGTGGAATACTTAGTACATAACAAAAACACACACACAAGGACCGTAATAGTTTAGTGTCTTTGGAAACTTGGAATATAATCTTCTAATCGTGGTGAAAGATCTTCAACATCTCCCATAAATATATTCCCTTTTTTTTTCTTACCTAAAACCATTCTTTATATCCTGGGGAAAAGAAAAGATAAAAGGGTGAACTCAAATGCTCAGTAAGGGTAAACAAAAGAAATATCAATCACATCATATTAATAAGAACATAACATTTTGGAAATTTTAACCTGCAAAAGAGATCATAATATCATAACATGGGATAAATCATAGTAGTGAAATGTAATCCCAATAATCATAACATAAAACATGAAACTTTGTGGAATAAACACATAATCATAGAGAATCATTTCTTATTAGTCAAGACTCATTGACAAGACTATCTTTGTGGACAAAGTCCATTTCTGAACTGAGTTCACTCCTCGTTTCAGTCTTGTTTCACTGAACCTGTTTAACCTGCCGTTCCAGCCATGTCTATATCATGAGATTTAAAATCTTTAACTAATGCATTGGAGAGAGATATAGGTCCCACCCATCTCATAATGGAACCATTATTATGTGTGCCACAAAATCATAAACCATACATCATAGCATAACCCATGTAATAAAAATGGGATTCTTAAACATCATGACATCATAAAACAATTCATATAAGATAAAGGAATTCATAAAAATAATTCCATCACAATATAATCAAATAAATTTAATAATAGGGATAGAAACAGAACCCTATATTATCTTAGATGGAAAATAATTTTGATAAAACACTTGAACTCCATTCTTGAGGAAAATATCCTTTCTACTTCAAATACATTTTCCTTTCTTAACATGTCATACAATTTTAAACTAAAAGAATTTGATTAAAAATAAACATGAAAACCTGTAAAGGAAGATTATTGGATATAATTTATTAAAAATCCATTCATTCCGTATAAGTTAAAAAAACATTCTTCTCGTACTTTTTTCGGAAAAGTCAAAAAAGTACCTCGTACAAAAAACAACAAAAGATTCCTTTCATATCTTTTACTAAAAACTCACCGAAGGGTAAAATTGGATTTAAACAATTTTAGGTGTATGGAAATAATATTACATATTGAGGAAACATGGATGTGGATGATAAAATACACCCCAGTAAATACCAAAGTATAAACAATCTCGGATAAAAACGAGATTGTGATATTTTCCCTTACCTTAGGTCTGATTTTCTTCGTCAGTGTTAGAACCTCCTATATAATGATTTAAATAATGTCATTGACTTATTCCAGAATCATACTCATTGTTATGATATCATATATGGTCATATTCTTAGCTTTTTATTAGTAATATTTCGTTGTTACTTGTTATTCGGGTGTTTATTGCCTTTTGTTCTTATGCGTGTTTTGTCGAATAAATTCTTATTATTATTTTAGGTTATAGATACCTCATTTACAGAATGGTATTAGTGTAATATATATCATATTAATTCACTAAATTAATTTATGTAATAATTATGTAATGAAAATCATGTAGAACGAGTCGCATCACATCGTGGAGACTGTATTCGGTACGTACGCACGAGCGATGATATCATTTCCATGATCATGGAATTGTATTGGAGTGTGTGTATACTATTTCCGAATCAATATAAATTTACAATAATCATATATGTTCATTCTTTACATAATTATACCCATCCAAGTAAGGTGGTGGTGGAAAATAGATTACACCACGGCATGGAGACTGTATTCCGTACGTACGCACGCGCGGTGATTTTGTTTTCCATAGGATGAATAGATGGTAAAATAGGGTTGTTTCATACTTATAATAACATATCAGTATATGAGTGATAATGATGTTATTACTTCATAATGAAACAACTAAAGAAGAATAAGTGGAAGAAGAAATAAAGTTGAAAGAATCGGTAACAGACATTACCTCTTCGTTGAAGCGCTTATTTGAGTCCTCCTTTTAGGGCACTAAAATTGGTCATTGAAGAAGACCAGGAACTATAGGATGTCTCTAGGGAAGTGGAGAGGAGAATGTGTCAGGGTTTGTCTGAGCTTGAAGGCTCAAAGTGTTGTGAGGAAGAGGGGGAGGAGGTGCCCTTTTATAAGGGAGGAGAGGGGCACCTTTGGAAAAACTAAAAATACTATTTTATTATAAAGTCATATTCGGTTTTTAATAGCTCCAAATTGATATATTTCGAAGCTAAGGTGGGTATGGGTCTAAATCCTCCCATCCAATATAATTTGGACAAGTTTAGTTTACTATTTTAACCTTATCATTTAGATTTAACTTTAAGTTATATAATTTTACTTCTACCGTGTCTTTTTGTGTTCTTACACTATAAGGTTAATAAACATACTATAAGAAGCCAAAAGAACCCCATGTTGTTTATTATTAATATATATATCCTTATAAAAGTCATTTTTCCGAACCTTAGATTTTTAGGAATAAAATAAAAATTAATAATATAATATTTGTTTTAAAAACTATTTTATGTCAATTTTGACACTATTTAGTAATTGATTTTTTTTAAAATCATAACAGAATGATTAGTTCTAAAAAAGTTAATTAAATAAATAATAACATGTCATATTGACCTAGAAAATTAGTGGAATTCATAAAAAGTCTCAAATTACATTTATTTGGGTATTTATAACATCAATTATATCAATATTTCATTAATAAGATAATTACTGAATCATCTTTGTGTCATAAATATATTAAATTATTTAATGCCTAAAAATTATAAATAAAATACCATTATTTAGGAAATCATTTTATCTTTCTAATGAATATTTATAGTGGAATTTATCTAATGTATAACCCTATATTAAAAATGATTTACTTATTAAACATTGATTTCAACTATTTTAACCATTCTTTAAATAAATTAATAATAAATGTCCTAATCTAATCCAAGTGGGCCTAAATGGTCATATTGTATTCCTAAGGTTTTTTTGGTCTAATTACACTTATGTAATAGAATTAGGACATGTGTTAGGGTAATAATAATATCATTTTACCCTTAATTTCCCTATTTACTTTTAACCGTGATAAAAAAAAGTAAGAAGTTACTATTCACCAAAAATTATTTTCATCTCATTGAACCGCATTTTACATACTGACATCATCTATGTCTCTCAGATTTTTGAAATTCCATTCACAAAAACGGTAAAATTAAGTTTTAGTAAATTTGAAAATTCTCCTAGGAGGTGGGTAAAAGACGGTGAAAAGTTCAATGAAATTTTTATATATCTAAAATTATTATAAAATTACTCCAATGAATTTAATTTAACTTATATAGGTATTATGTATCAATTTTGACCTAAAATAAATTTAAATAAAATAAATAATTATTTAAATAAAAATTTGGTTTTTAAATAGTAACCCAGTGTTTTCACTATTCATAAAAAATTGAATGTTTTCAGAAAAATACGAAAATTTCACCCTAGGCTAATTTCGATATTCCGAATCCAAAAATGACGTCCATTTTCAAAAATAAAATTTATAAAATATCAAAAAGTGGGTATTACTATTCATAACATCTAGTTTTAATAATATTTTAATAGCATATCGTTGTTTAGCGAAACTTGGTATTGCGTGCAACACACGCTATCGTGGAAGGTCACGATTGCGTGTAATGCAAGCCAAGTCAGGGTTGCGTGTTGGGAAAGAATCCTTCGTTGTTTTGTATAACAGAATCCAACCATATTTCATTTATACATTGAATATATATATATATACATATATATATATATATACACACACAATGTTGCATAGAATAACTATTATCAAAATTGTGTGCAACACGATCCAAGAATAGTGTTGCGTATACTGCAAGCTAATACGGTGTTGCGTATAGCGCAAGGTAATCTTGGTGTAGCATAAAACACATGACATTAATGAAACCAAAATAATATTTTTCATAAAATCTCGGGGTGTTACATTCTACCCCCCTTAAAATGAATTTCGCTCTCGAAATTCGTCGGGGTTATAAATGGTTTACTACTAAAAAGTTTGTTTAATAGAAACCCACATCGTAAAAAGGAATACCAAAACATGGCTTTAAAAACTAAAGTATGAAATGTAAAGGTTACCCAAATTAACTCATCACTGGGTTTCCACATAGGAGAACATAGGTGAAAATATGGATATAGAAGAAAAATCTAACCATCAAGTTCTGATGGAGAGTGGTAGAGATCCTGGCTATAAAATAGCCAACAATCACAAAGCCATAGATTTGCGATGATCTAAGGTATCATCTGATTCATCAGATATAAGGGCACTAGGACAACATTTTTGGTTTTCAAGATCATTTACCTAAAGTTGATGAAATTGGAAATAGAAGAAATAATTTCGTGATTTTGGTACAGTCTCACCTTTGTTCGTTCATTGGACAATTTCGACATCATATCTTAAAGAAATGAAGTTGAATTTGTCATTCGTGAAGTGTTAGCAGCTCATGTGATAGAATGATGGGTCATTCCATCTGTCTCAAACAAAAGGTTATAAAAGTTATCAAAAATACATAAGTCCATCTATAGTGAGATTAATCATATATGGTTTATAAAATGGACTTATACTTCTTATATCATACTTCTTAATATAATAAAACTATTTTCTACTAAACAGGGACTTCCTGTAGGCCATTGGTAGGCGATAAAGGCCAGTCGCACTTCGGTTGTGGGTTCGATTCCCACATCCTTGTCCGACGTGATGGGCTGTCGCTCGTCCTGTAGGTTTCCTTTTTCTAAAACTACATTACTATAACTTCCCATAAATAATATCGAAAAAAAGTTGTATCCTTAAAAAATACTAACTTATATCCAACATAATCCATTCCAATCTTTAAGCTTATCTAAAATACTTTGGTCCAAGCTCATTGTATAAAGAAAACAATTACTAGAAAGGTTATCTACCAAGATTGTGAATACAAGAATTTATCCCACATATATCATAAGATATATCTTATTGGTTGTATTACAAACACATGAATACCTTAGTAATATATTCTCTTGAAACATAAATTACCATAGAACCTTAGTGAAAACATGAATACTGTCAAAAGGTAACTCATTCCACATACCAAAACCCCAAAAAAATCTATATAATCGAACCATAATATCACTTAGTCCTTATATCAGTCATGAGCTCATGAATACAATCAAACATCTCATTATCTCATTATCCCTTCATTATGTTCATATCATCTACATTCCAACAATATCTGAATAACCTTCCATGGTTACCAGTACCATTCAACATATACTTTCAAATACTTTAGGAAAAACAATAGTGTAACAATCCTTAGATGATTCTTTATTCCATAGTACCATACATTATTCTTTATAAACATACAATAATTACACTAACTTCTTAAACCACTAACTGAGATTCATCATTTCTTTCATCTCATATTTCATTTGTAGTCTCTTCATCATCATCCACATAAAAACTACTCATATGACCATGCTGATTCTCCTCATGAGATTTTCCCTTAGGGAATTGGTTTGTATAATGCCCATACATTCCGCATTTAAAACATCTAATCATTGTTGATGTCGTAGAAATACCATTATCCTTGTCCATGGTGTTAACTGAACCTTTTCCTTTGCACTTACTAGCTTTGTGTCCTTCTTTTCCACACCCAAAGCATCTTCCAGTTCCATTGAATCAATATCCCCGATGCCTCTTCCCACATGATTTACATGAGGGAAATTGAACTTTCTTTCCTCTATGATCATCATGAAACTCCATCTTTCTCTTATTATCTGAGTCGGGAAACTTACCAAAGTTGTGATTATTGATAATATTATGGGAGTGATAATTAGGCATAATAACTATGTTTGGACTTCCAAATCCCGTTTCATTTGGTTACTCATGAAGAATATCATTCCATTGTCTGTCATATCCTCCATTATCGTGAATCTTCCTATTTCCAGCCATTTTCTAAAACCCAAAAAGAATAGTGTGAGAGGAAAAAATCATGCTAGGGAAAACAACATAGTAAAGGGGGAGTACCCTCTATATCTAACATCTTAGGTTAAATTCTAAGATCGTTACTGTAGTTGTATGACTATATCCTATATGTATACTTATCCTTAGGGACATCCCTAAACATACCGTAGAAATATCTCTAGGAATCTCACTAACGTTTTCATATCCTAGTTTCCAAAGGTTGACTAAACCTTTCCTCTAATACCAACTGTAGATACCCGAAGCTTGATGTACCTGTGCATTACATTACATTTGCAGAATATTTAGTACATAACAAAAACACACACACAAGGACCATAATAGTTTAGTGACTTTGGAAACTCAGAATATAATCTTCTAATCATGGTGAAAGATCTTCAACATCTCCCATAAAGATCTTCCCTTTTTCTTCTTACCTAAAACCTTTCTTTATATCCTGGGGGAAAGAAAACATAAAAGGGTGAGATCAAATGCTCAGTAAGGGTAAACAAAAGAAATATCAATCACATCATATTCATAAGAACATAACATTTTGGAAATATTAACCTACAAAAGAGATCATAATATCATAACATGGGATAAATCATAGTAGTGAAATGTAATACCAATAATCATAACATAAAACATGAAACTTTTTGGCATACACACATAATCATAGATAATCATTTCTTATTAGTAAATACTCATTTCCAAGACTATCTTAGTGGACAAAGTCAATTTCTGAACTGAGTTCACTCCTCGTTTCAGTCCTGTTTCACTAAACCGGTTTAACCTTCCATTCCAGCCATGTCTATCTAATGAGATATAATGTCTTTACCCAATGCATTGGAGGGAGATATAGGTCCCACCCATCTCATAATGATACCATTCTTATGTGTGCCACAAAATCATAAACCATACATCATAGCATAACCCATGTAATAAAAATGGGATTCTTAAACATCGTGACATAATAAAACAATTCATATAAGATAAAGGAATTCATAAAAATAATTCCATCAAAACATAATCAAATCAATGTAATAATAGGGATAGAAACAGAACCCTATATTATCTTAGATGGAAAATAATTTTGAATAAACACTTGAACTCCATTCTTGAGGAAAATATCCTTTCTACTTCAAAAACATTTTCCTTTAGTAACATGTCATACAATTTTAAACTAATTGAAGTTGATTAAAAATAATCTTGAAAACTTGTAAATTAAGCTTCTTGGAAACAATGTTTTAAAAATCCATTCATTCCCTATAAGTTAAAAAGAACATTCTTCTCGTACTTTTGTCGGAAAAGTCAAAAAAGTACCTCGTACGAAACACGACAAAAGATTCCTTTCATATATTTTAATAAAAACTCACCGAAGGGTAAAATTGGATTTAAAAAATTGTAGGTGGATTGAAATAATATTACATATTGAGGAAACATGGATGTGGATGATAAAATACACCCCACTAAATACCAAAGTATAAACAATCTCGGATAAAAACGAGATTGTGATATTTTCCCTTACCTTAGGTCCGATTTTCTTCATAAGTGTTCGAACCTCCTGTATAATGATTCAAATAATGTCATTTACTTATTCCAGAATCATACTCATTGTTATGATATCATATATGGTCATATTCTTAGCTTCTTATTACTAATATTTCATTGTTACTTGTTATTCAGGTGTTTATTGCTTTTTGTTCTTATGCGTGTTTTGTCGAATAAATTCTTATTCATCTTTTAGGTTATAGATACCTCATTTCCAGAATTTTATTAGTGTAATATATATCATATTCATTAACTAAATTCATTTATGTAATAATTATGTAATGAAAATCATGTAGAATGAGTCGCATCACATCGTGGAGACGGTATTCCGTACGTACGCATGAGCGATGATATCGTTCCCATGATCGTGGAATTGTATTGGATTGTATGTATACTATTTCAGAATCAATATCACTTTACAATAATCATATATATTCATTCTTTACACCATTATACCCATCCAAGTAAGGTGGTGGTGGAAAATAGATTACACCACGGTGTGGAGACAGTATTCCATACGTACGCACGCGCGGTGATTTCGTTTTCCGTAGGATGGATAGATGGTGAAATAGGGTTGTTTCATGATTATGATAACATATCAGTATATGAATGATACTGATTTTATTAATTCATAATCAAACAACTAAAGAAGAAGAAGTGGAAGAAGAAATAAAGTTGAAAGAATCGGTAACGGACATTACCTCTTCTTTGAAGCGCTTCTTTGAGACCTCCTTTTAGGGCACCTAAATTGGTCTTTGAAGAAGAACGGGACCTCTAGGATGTCAATAGGGAAGTGCAGAGGATAAAGTTTAAGGGTTTGGCTGAGATTAAAGGCTCAAAGTGGTGTGAGGAAGAGGGGGAGGCGGTGACCTTTTATAAGGGAGGAGAGGGGCACCTTTGAAAAAACTAAAAATATTATTTTATTATAAAGTCATATTAGGTTTTTAATAGCTCCAAATTGATATATTAAGAAGATAAGGTAGGTATGGGTATAAATAATCTCATCCAATAGAATTTGGACAAGTTTATTTTACTATTTTAACATTATCATTTAGATTTAACTTTATGTTAGATAATTTTACTTTTACCGTGTCTTTTTGTGTTCTTACACTATAAGGTTAATAAACATACTATAAGAAGCCAAAATAACCCCAAGTTGTTTATTATTAATATATATCCTTATCTAAGTCATTTTCTGAAGCTTATATTTTTAGGAATAAAATAACAATTAATAATATAATATTTGTTTTTAAAAACTATTTTATGTCAATTTTGACACTATTTAGTAATTGATATTTGTGAAAATCATAACAGAATGATTAGTTAGAACAAAGTTAATTAAATCAATAATAACATGTCATATTAACCTAGAAAATTAGTGGAATTCATAAAAAGTCTCAAATTACATTTATTTGGGTATTTATAACATCAATTATATAAATATTTCATTAATAAGATAATTACTGCATCATCATTATGTCATAAATAAATTAAATTATATAATGTCTAAAAATTACAAATAAAATACCATTATGTAGGAAATGTTTTTAAATTTATAATGAATATTTATAGTCGAATTATCTTATGTATAAATCTATATTAAAAATTATTTACTTATTAAACTTTGATTTTAACTATTTGAACCCTTCTTAAAATAAATTAATAATAAATGTCCTAATCTTATCCAAGTGAGTCTAAATGGTCATATTTTACTCCTAAGGTTATTTTTTGTCGAATTACACTTATCCAATAGAATTAGGACATGTTTTAGGGTAATAATAATATCATTTTTACCCTTAATTTCCCTATTTACTTTTAACCATGGTAAAAAAAGTAAAAAGTTACTATTTGCCAAAAATTATTTTCATCTCATTGAACCACATTTTAATTACTGAAATCAACCGTGTCTCTCAGATTTTTGAAATTTCATTCACAAAATCAGTAAAATTAAGTTTTATGTAAATTTGCAAATTCTCCTAGGAGGTGGGTAAAAGACGGTGAAAAGTTCAATGAAATTTTTATATATCTAAAATTATTATAAAATTACACAATGAATTACATTGAACTTATATAGGTATTATGTATCAATTTTGACTTAAAATAAATTTAAATAAAATAAATAATTATTTAAATAAAAAGTCGGTTTTTAAATAGAAACCCAGTGTTTTCACTATTCATAACAAATTGAATGTTTTCAGAAAAATACCAAAATTTCACCCTAGGCTAATTTCGATATTCCGAATCAAAAAATGAAGTCCATTTTCAAAAATAATATTTATAAAATTTCAAAAAGTGGGTATTACTATTCATAACAGCTACTTTTAATAATAATTTAATAGCATATCGTTGTTTAGCGAAACTCGGTATTGCGTACAACACACACTATCATGGAAGGTCGTGATTGCGTGTAATGTAAGCCAAGTCAGGGTTGCGTGTTGTGCAAGAATCCTTCGTTTCTTCATATAACAGAATCCAACCATATTTCATTTATACATTGAATATATATATATATATATATACTCAATGTTGCATAGAATAACTATTATCAAAATTTTGTGTAACACGATCCAAGAATAGTGTTGCATATACTGCAAGCTAATACGGTGTTGCGTATAACATAAGGTAATCATGGTGTAACATACAACACAAGACATTAATAAAATCAAAAGAATATTTTTCATAAAATCTTGGGGTGTCACAGTCACCCTTCGGTTGCGGGTTCAAGTCTCGAGGCCTTTCCATACGTGATGGGTTGCCACACGACTTCTGGGTTGTCCTTTTATGGAAATCCAAAAATAATCTCAAACTAGAATTATCCAAAATACTTCTATCCAAACTCACAGTCCAAAATTTATAAGGAAGGTAAAAACAATGAAGATCATTTTTTTCACATAATAACATGTGAACACCTTCATCACGTATTCTTTAAAAACACTACAACATCCTGAATTACCATAAAACCTTATTGATTACATTCATGATCCATTATTCTTTATAGAATACTGGATATACTCCTTCTATCCAAAAATGTTGTAAACTCCAACAATGATGGAATATACAAATCATTAATCAGTTTCAAGGTAGTCAAGAATATCCAATATAATTTATCCAAATCAATCATGTATTATTCCAAAATCGCTACCTTGGTATCAGAACCATATTATGTTTTATCTTTCTCTTAACCATATATTTTCCAAAAATTTAACCTGCTATTGAGTCACTTTTCATGGTTCCACACAATCTCAAGTCCTTAATGAAATAGTACTGCAGTACAATACTTATATACTCCATACTTATTATTACCAGTACATTGTTGATACAACACTCAAATGAAAAAATTCTCTAATAACAACATGAGAACTCTAATAATGACTCCCCATCTGTGGTAGTATCATAACTTTATTATTATCCAATATCATCATTTGGGAATTCTCGGATTATTTGGACATTGGTTCGCGTAGTGTCCCAACCCCTTGTAGATGAAGCATTGTACATTTGAAACATTTTTCTTACCCTTTCAGTAACGTACATGGTGTCTTTTTTCTCCACACTTATAATAAAATCCCATTCCCTTCAATCAAGTTCCAGGTTGTTTCTTCCCACAGTTATCACATATGGGAAAATTCTTCTTTTCCCTCTTCCCTATATCCATCTTTCTCTCTTCCATCCTTGTCATATCTTGCTTCACTTCAAATCCATATGACTCAAATAATTCGTTACTTATCTTATTAACACATGATGCTATTTCTTCATATATTGAGAATACATGGGAGACTATTTCTCTTCTAAATGTTGTCTTAATACCATGAAAGATATGATCCTTCTTACTCTTTTGATCATACGTATTGCTGGAGTTTACATTCTTTCTACTTGGTGCCATTTATATACAATAGCATAAACTAGGTCAGTTTAGGAATTGCAATAATTCCAAACTTTTAAAATACATAATGTAAATTGAATGGTTTATGGATATAATCCATATTCATAAAGATGTTTTCATTGAGAAAGTATATACTCATAAACCCTTCATAATGATTTGTAAAGAAAATGAGAATTATCCTAAGCATATCCCTTGGGAGTGTCATAACCAAGAGTGTAGTAAGGCCTGTTGTTGTGCACCAGTTCCCGTTCAAGTCTAGATCAAATTGGTTCTTTCAGGTTTTACCCCTAGGTACATCTATGCCAGAGTTTCCTCTACCTGCTCGTATCCAAACAGGGATGTATTTTCTTGGAAAAGTCACAAAATCTCTACATTACCAAAATTCTAGGAATTTATTCTACATCAATCCTCAAAGTGTATCTTAGGTCTATGGGCTCTAATCAGAGTTTATCTAAATCTAGCTTCCAAGGGTATTGCTAAACTTCCTCTGATACCAACTGTAATGCCCCGACCCCAGTTACCCAGAGTTGGTGCATTATTTTAATACATAGGCATGATTACAAGGAATCAAGTCCTGAAGGACCGATCAGTTTAGTAGTCATGGAAAATAGATTAAATATATGAATGTTACATTACACTTTATAATATAAAAAATAGAATAAATAATCCTTTATGAATTCCATTATTCTCTTGGCTTAACCTTGAATATCAATCACAATACAGTTCTTAGAATCCAGGGAAAAATAAAACATAGAAAGGGGTGAGCTCAGATGCTCAGTAAGGATAACAATACAGCGGAAACTTTCATAAATAAGCATAAACATTTAAGGCAATGTATAACTAAAACAAAAGCCTTTTAAACTTGAACTTCATCATAATATGGAAAAAATAAAATGAATTAATGCCATTTACATATTCACATGGATATTCTACTAGTCGAATAATCACATGCAATATCACTAACCACTTTCATATTGATGGAATACATAATTCCAGACTATGATAACCACATAGTCAAGGACTTGTTCCAAGACTAAAAATAATATTTTGTCAAGGCCTTGTTCCAAGACACTAGTTTGTCTCATGAGACTTGCCGATGCATTGAGGAGATATAGTGGGCTCCAACCATTACTTACTAAGTCCCATGCATTCCTCATATGAAAAGGTTTAAACATAACATAAACATTCGTATTAAAACTGGCATACGAAATGTCGATACATTACCCATAAACCATGAATGGTATAAAAATAACACATCCAAAGTCAAACATATCACAAAACCTTCAACACAATATGGAATATTTGAATCATAATAAATCAACTTCAAACAAGTTTAAAATCCATTAAATTATTTTGACATAAATGAAAATGATTTGTAAGACTCTTTGAGAGAAATATCCCTTTTTCCTGAAAACATTTATAAGTCAAATAATTTAGAAAGGAAGACATTTAAATACATTTTTGAATCAAAGTGTCCCATACCACATTGAAACTTTTGAAAGTAATTAACATTTTAAAACATTCTTGTCCATTTAGATAAATCCTTAAAACCATTTTGAAAACATGGACATTAATGAGAATGGTTTAGAAGGATAAATCTTAAAAACATTTAAAATGATGTTTTAGTAAAAATTCAATTAATATAATCCCTTTGAAAACTATTTTATGAAACATGGACATTGATAATAAATATGTCTCATTATATACTTACGTATAAACAACCTCGGATAATAAAGAGATTGTGAAATTAACCCTTAACAATTTGGTAACTTACGAAACATACACCTTATGAAAGAGGTATCATACAATGAATATGTAAATACACGTAAATTAAAGTGTATTACACAAATAATACAACAATGGGCAGTACATACACCACACAAAAGGTAATAGTGGAAATATGGTACGAATCTCACGGGAATAAGGAGTGAGATGAAAACCCCTTACCTTGCCCTTTCCTTTTGTCGAGGGTACGTTTAACCACCTGTATGAAGACCATAGTATGTTATTAAATTATACCAGAACAATATTAATATTTATGATATCATTCTTTATTCATTTATGACTTTATACTACCCATTTAATAATAATTTTTATGTTAAATTAACATTTCAGGTAATAGTCGCTTTCTTTATCGTGCGTGTTTTAAATTGTTACTATTGATTGTATCACTTAGATTATGATTTAAATACTTCCAGAATATAAAAATGATTTATATATCATAAATATTTAGAATATAACTATGTATAATAGACATATATATGCAATGTAAAACACCGTTTATGGAGACTGTAGTCTGTACGTACGCATAAACACTGTTTCCGTTTTCATAATGTATTGAACGGAACTAAGTGAATAAAATATATATAAGTACATATATATATATATATCCAGTAGAATTATTATGTCATATATTATAGACATATTATTCATATATATTTCTATAATCGTCGATGAATGGTGAATGTGGAAATGAATCTCATCGCGTCGTGGAGACGGTAATCCGTACGTACGCACGAGCGACAATATCATTTCCTTAAAGGTGTTGAATTGGATGGTATATTAATTTTACAGAGACCTTATCATGTTATAGTTTTTATTTATATTCATATTAAACATCATTATATCCATCCAAATAACATAGTTTTGAATAACAAATTGCACCACGGCGTAGAGACGGTAAGCCATATATACGCACACATGGTGAAATTATCATTCATAAGATGGATAGAATAATGAATATAGTTGTTAAATATTTATAATAACATCATAGTATATATAAGATACTGGACTTATTATTTTATAATGGAAATAACAAAGAATGAATAAGTGGAAGCAGAAAGGAACTTGAAAGAGGGTGGTGAAATCATTACCTCTTCTTCGGGTTCTTCCTTTTGATTTGATCAAAAGGGATCCTTAGGTTGGATTTATGATCAAACTAAGGAATATAGGTTTAATTGAGGGAATTTGGGAGGATATTTGTGCAGGTTTTTTCCGAGCCAAATGGATTTGGAGGTGTGATTTTGAGGGAAGGGGAAGTGGCCTTTTATAAGAGGGGTGAGGGTCACTTTAGGAAAAGATTGAAGTATTAATTTATTATACAATCATATTCGGTTTATAATGGTTCTAAATGAATTTATTCCGATTCTTATGTAGTTATGGGTTGAAATATTCTCAACTAAATGGTTTTAGACAAGTTTAGGTTACCATTTTAACCTTATCATTTAGATTTAACTCTTAGTTAAATAGTTTAACTTTTACTATGTCTTCTTTTATTCTTACTATATATAGTTAATAAACTTACTATAAACATCCAAGAGAACCTAAAGTGGCTCATTAATGACATATATAATATTATTTAAGTCCTTTTTCTGAACCTTACATTTTTAGGAATATTATATCAACCAAAAATATAGTATTTGTTTTAAATATTAATTTATGTCAATTTTGACACTATTTGGTATTTGGTTTTTGTGAAAGTCATCAAAACTTGATTACTTGGAACAAGATACATTTAATCATACCTAACATGTCACAGTCACATAGAAAATTCGTGGATATCATAAAAACGTTGAAATTATATTTATTTTAATATTTATAATACCATTTATTTGATTCTTTCATTAATAAGGTAATTATTGTGTCATAAATAAATTTAATTATTTAATGTCTTAAAATTATAAATAAAATACCATGATGTATGAAATATTTTTATCTTTATAATTAACATTTATAGTCGAATTTATCTTATGTATAACCTTATATTAAAAATGGTTTAGTTAATAAACATTGAATTTAACACTTTTAACTCTTCTTTAAATTAAATAATAATAAATGTCCTAATCTAATCCAAGTGGACCTAAAGGGTCATATTTTATTCCTAAGGTTGTTTTTTGTCGAATTATACTTATCCAATGGAATTATGACATGTTTTTGGATAATAATAATATCATTTTTACCCTTAATTACACTATTTACTTTTTACCGTGGTAAATAAAAGTAAAAAGTTACTATTTACCAAAAATTATTTTTATCTTATTGAACCACATTTTACTCCTTGAAATTAAATGTGTCTCTTTTATTTTTGAAATTCAACTCACAGATGCAGTAAAATTATGTATTATGTGAATTTACAAATTCTCCTAGGAGGTGGGTAAAAGACGGTGTAAAGTTCAAGAAAAAATTATATATCTAAAATTATTATGAACTAACTCAAATGAATTACACTGAACTTATATAGGTATTATGTATCTATTTTGACCTAAAATAAATTTAAATAAAATAAATAATTATTTAAATAAAAATTCGATTTTAAACTATAACTTAGTGTTTTTAACTATTCATAAAAAAATAAAAGTTTTCAGAAAAATACCAAAAATTTACCCTAAGATAATATTTTTATTCTGAATTTAATAACGAGGTCTATTTTTTCAAATTCAAAACATATATGTTGCATTTCTTAATTTAAATTTAATTTCCGCTGTCAAAACCTAAAGGCCTATTTTTAATAACTATCAAAAGTTTGACACTTGTTTATGTCCAATTTCAAAGTCAAAATACCTAGAATGACCATCATTGGATTAAATGGTAAAAATATAATCTATTTATACTTCCAAACCATTAAAATGTATAACTTAACAATATAAATTATTTTGATTAAAAAATTTGTTTTCAGTTAAAATATATTATTTTTCACTGTTCACCTAAATATGAAAGTTATCCAGAAAACACCAAAACATTATTGAAAATAAATTCTTGTGTCTTCATTATAAAGAAGAATCTTATTTTGTCAAATTGAATATATAAATGTTTCAAATATTAAAATTAAAAAGGATTCTCCATTAAAAGGCGGTAAAATTTCAATTTTTGAAAAATACTTCTTTTATCTGAAAAAATGTATTTGTTCTTAAATTATGTCTAAAAAACTCATAATATGGATTCTAAAATTATATGTATTATATAAGGTTCAAAATTCAGTTTATACTGTTCATAACCGCTTTTGAACGGCAAGTTTGGTAAGTCATGATGCGCTAAAACTCAGTGTTGCATGTAGTGCAAGTTATTGAATTACTTTGAAGAAATAACATACTATGAAATCTTGTGGTGTTACAAAAATAACTCTACAATATCCCTCAACATTTTTAAGAACCCTTTATCTCGAAAAAAGTCCAAATCCTCTACTCGTAAGAGGCCCTTAAGGAATGTTGAATCAAGAGGTAAATTCCTCTTTTCTTTTCTATTTTTTTTATTTTCAAGCTTATTTGTTTTATTTTCTATCCTAAACTATCCTCATAAAAATGTTATTAAATCTACCATACCTTAAATTTAATAGAATGTTTTTATTATAATTAAATAATTTATTTTCTTATCTCCTTCACTCTTATTTTATATTAGTAGTAAATACACAATCTGAGTTGTGTTAATTTACCACATTCAAGGATAATGGGTTTTAAATTTCTGTTACCATTTTATATTATTGTAATGAAAACATTTTCATGGTTGAAACGAACCATAATATATGTATTATTATTCATTTATGGTTTTGGAATCATTTTTTACACATGGATTTGGTTTATAAAACAAAACGTGTTTATTGTGGTCAAAAACAACCAATTAACCCAAAAGGTTCTCATTAATGTTTTATATAATGATTCAACTTCAATCCAAGTAAGAAAAGTAAATTTTCATACATTCAGCCATATTGATGTTTAATAATAAAATATAACATTAATTCTAGATAACCCCCTTAATCATCGAGGTTTATTCGAACATGAACCGATCATTAAAACCAAGCAAGAAAACATACCCGAACAATGAAATTGAACCTCATAACCAATCAAAATGGTTATAAATTAACTTAAAAATGTTATAATAAAAAAATTATATTGAATAAGTTCCAAATTTATTTTTTAATTAATATAATTTTATTTTTCAAATAATTAAGTTCAAGAAAAAAGATCACCATCGAATTTAAGGTAAGGGATCCTCTCCATTTCACTTTTATTCATGAATGTCCTCTATGTTATTCCATTTTATGTCTAATAAATAATGATGGGGTATGATTAATAACCTCCCAATACATCCCTCATGATGTATAAATGATTTGAAACCATGTTCTCTCTCATGAATCCCTCTTAAGTACACCTGATACTATGTCGATAATTCGTAAGGAATTCTACCTGAACTGCCTTTATTCTTTCAGGTTTCACTAGCTTTCTTTTTACCCAAATAAAGTTGTATTTTCTTTTTTATTTACAACTTATACATGCTATTTATATTCTACAAACTCATCTTTCAGGATCCACCCATCATTCTCTTTTGGGGTTATACGTGATTTTAAGTGATTCCCTCCTCGATACTTCCGAGTAAGAAAACTCTTGTTAAGGGAACTTCCCAAAATTTTACCCAATTTCAAGTGCACTCTATCCTATGTTTTAAGCCACCTTTGAATTTATAAAATCAGAATTTTTATTATGAAAACAGTTTTGGTTTACTTCTGGTTTTATATAAATAATTGTTCCATTTTCTTTTTTAAAATCTTAATAGTATTTTCCTTAAAACCGAATGAAAACGTTTTCATACTAAAATTTCTAAAATAAATTTCTTTCATGTTGTCACTTATATTTGACATAATTGACCAGGTTATATTTATATTTTACCTTATTAACGTATTTTTATATTCTAATTCTTTTCTTTCATTGACACTTTTAGGATACACCTGTTGTTTATGTTTTATGTCATGATTGTGGTACCCAATTCTTTAAATGGGTAACATTTATGTTTATGTATGATTTGTTATGTATGATTATTTAGGTTGAAAACATATCCATGAGATTTAAGATGGGTTCACCAAGATATTTCTCCAATGAATTGGGTAAAGTTGAGTCTCCTGAGATGTTATGTGCAATGGTATTGGCAGTTATCCTTAGTTTGTGTTACTATGTGAAATGGTCTTGGAAGTTAGTCTTTTCTTGTGATACTATGGGAAATTTTCTTGGAGTTTAGTCTTGAATCATACTAAATTCATAATTTATTTTTTTTCAAAAATTTTATGATTCAATGTTTAAATGATCACATGTTTATATGTTATAATTCCATATGTTACATGCTTATTTATATAATCAAGGCATGCCTTCTATCCCATGTTCTCGTACATTTTTCTTATGGTTATTCCCTTACTGGGACTTTTTCTCATCCCTTAGTTCATGTTATCCTCATGTTATCTTATGTAGATGTATGAGAACAATGGAAGATAGGATCTCATTATAGAGTTTAAATAAAAAGTTGTTTTTATAATGTTTGATTATGTACCTATTCTTCCAAGACACTAGACTTAATGATACATAGCTTGTACTGTACTGTATAATTATTCTGAAGATCATGTAATTTCTTTTTTAAAATTCTAGTTTCACTATAAATTTTTTATAATTTCACCCATTAAGGAAATTACATCATCTCTCATGCGTACATACAACATATCATCTCCATGATGTGATGTGATTCATTTTCCATGTATGATTTTTGATAATGATTAAAAAATTTATATAATGATAAAATAATAAATTTATAAATTCATTCTATTTCTGTACATGATGGAACTGCACCCTATTACAAGAATCACAACTTCCTTGATAAAACATGAATAATAAAATTAAGCAGTTGTGACCTAAAAAAATATAATAATGAAATATTATTAATAAATAGATGATAAGATATTATAAAATTATAATTTACGATATTATAAATGTTAGTTTGGTTATATTATTAATTATTAGAATTTTAGATCCATTATACATGGGGTTAAATGACATTCAACTAATGGTAAGTGTGAGGTGAGGGATTTCATCTCAATTTACGCTCATTTGAGATAAATTTTTTATTATAGACCTATTCACTTTTATGTAGTTCATATACCACCCATTTGATGTATTTAAAATGAATAAATATTTACTCATGATTATTAATGTCTCTATTAATGTATATATTTTAAATGGGATATAATTTAAAAGTTAGCAAAGAGATAGGAATCTATTACAATATTACATTCTTTTAGGAGTAATTTTATTTTCTTTGATGTAATCATATCATATAACCTCTATAAGATCCACTAATTTTATTATCCACTAGATATTTAAGTATTTTCCATAGTTTATTCAAAATTTTCCACACTTTGGTATTTGAATTCTTTAGAAAACATTTTAATGAAAAACTAATTAAAATTATATTTAAATCAGATATATTTTTATTCCATGTCCATTTTTTCAAAATTTTATTAAAAAAAATAAATTTTTTACTCAAATTATTTATTGAGGTAATTTTATGTTTTCAATGATTTTTGAAATGCGTTAGGAATTAGCCTTTTCTCTATTTTTTGAAAATCATTTTTTCATGTTTTGTTTACAAATAGTCAAAGGAAATGTTTTTCTATACGGTGATAATGGGCTTCCCACACACCAAAACTATTTAAAAAAATTTACCTTCTTCTACACCGTTGGAAAAGTTTTATAAAGAAAAATATTATATGAAATGATATATTTATATTTCACTTCTATATATATTTATTCCTCACTAGGAAGTGGTTTTATTCTAAAACCTATATTCCCCATGAACTAATGGTCACCACTTATTTCATGATTAATTTTTTGGTTGTTATCTTTATCTTGAGACAATGATTTTTTGTGATCATTTTTATTAAAAATACATTACAAATAAATATAAATATTATTTTTATAATTGGTATTATTATTGGATTTATCATATATAACTTTTACATATGGTGTTTTACTATTAAAGTTATTTGATTGACTGGGAGAAAAAACAAATTAACCCATATTCAATACTCAATCAAGATATTTATAGATAAGGAATATTTTTCATGAATCAAATTGATCATTTGATATATGAGGAATTAATTGTACATGTAGTGGTAGGTGGGGACTGAAAAAATATATCACATTGATGAATTAGCATGTCTCATTAGATAAATCATTTTTCCAATTAAAATGTAGTTTTATCCATAATTTGAAACTGTCATGGTGAAAGTTCTTGACCGTATAGATACCATGATGTTTTATATCATTATGTAAAATATTATGAATTTATATCATTGAGAAATCAATTATTATTATCTATGATATTACTATATTGATATTATCCTTAGATTAACTTCAATATCATGTGATTATTTATGCGGTATTATTTGATTATCATTTATTCCTATCATATTACTCTTCATGGTCATGTTATTGATGAAATGGAATGTGCTTTAAGTTATTTTCCCTTAAATATTTATTATTACTTATGTTTTTATGGTAGATTATCTATACATTATCCTTTCTGAGAATTTGAGCTCACCCTTATCTGAGTTTCTTTCCCAATGATATGAAGAATAATTATTTCAATGAGATCAACCATCCCAAAAAATTTCCCCTTACTATGTTTGATGTTTCAAGACCAATATAAAATGGGTATAATTTATGTGTAAAGGTATCCAAGACTAATAAACTGATTGGTCTATTATTATTTGACCCCTTGTTTCTATGCTAATAAAATAAAGAAGACACAAACTTCGGTTTACCTGAATCAGGGTTATTAAAAAAATTAGCAGTACCAAGTGATGGTTAGTATCTATCACTAATTCTTTATTACCATCTATTTTTTTTATAGAACTATAGGGTATTAATTCACTCCTTGTACTTATTTTCAATGAAAATAGATATTATTTTTATAATATGTTAATCTCCTCACTCTTACATTCTCTATATTCAATATTGTAATGCCCCATATGATAATAGCCTAGATCTGGTACCTTAAATTAATAAATTTGAATAATATTGAAGAAATCATATCCAAAAGGAAAAAATATTTTAATAGACTTGGTAATCTATATACATATTTAAAATTTAAATTACATTTTAAAAAAATAAAAAAAATTATCAAGTTGGACATTATTAACCTTTTATGTAACCCTAAATATAAATTAAAATTAACTTCTTGTAAACCTAGGGAAAAATAAACACAAGAAAATGGGTGATCTTGAATGCTTAGAAAGGGTTAAGTACAATAGAATATAACATTAATCAATGAGAATAATCAAAATGAATGGTAGATAACTGAATTCACATTCAATTTAATCAATAAACTAAGAATTAAATAAATCCATATATTTTTTCATAGTGAAAATATCCTCGATAATTATAACTAAAATAAAGGAAATGCATAATTTTGGGTGTTTGATCAATCAAGATAAGTCCTCTATATAGTTACTATCAAGAAAAATCCTCTTTCTAGTTTATTTTTATTGGTATAATCTTTCCTAATTCCACATTGAAGAAAACGTGAAGGTTTGTTTTTTCAACTAATTTCTTCTCATGATACTACCAATGCATCAAGGGGATTTTATTTTGTCACATCCGGTTTTTTTATAGTTATGGATTATTCTACAGTTTAGTGGAATTTATGGTCTTTTATATCATGTTATGGGTGTGAAGGACATTGGGTTTTAATGTATATACTTTTATTAGAATTTTCACAATGGTTTATTGATTGTTTGGTTTGGGGTTTTGGATAAAACCTATAATGTTGTCCTTAGAAGACCCTGGCGCATGGTTAGCGCACAGTTAGTGCTAACCATGTAGTCAGTATGAGATGTGTGTAATAGGTTACATAACCTACTTTATGTCCATGTAGTTAGCTCCATGTACCTGTGCATCAGTCCATTTATGGAAAGTGGCTATCACACAGTCACTGCACGGTTTGAAAAACCGTGATGTCTAACCAATCTACTTTCCCAGTTTTTTATTTTTATTATTTTCCAATTATACCCCTTTCCAGATTTTATTCCAAAACCTCTTTTCCTTCACCACCTATTTTATGTGACCCTAGGTAGACCCCTCCCTTCTTCCCCAATATTCTCCTCCTTCTTTGTGTGTGGATATATGGGTTTTCATTATGATTTTGGCTACATCTCTTATGGTAACCTCTTCTCCTTGTCTCCTTGTCTCCTTATCCATATTTTTATTTTTTTTCCATTGGGGTTCTCTTCGGTCTAGGTCATGCTGACCTAGGGTTTATTTTTTACATTTATTTTTGTGGTGTTTTTTTCTTCTATGGTTTGTCTTGGTGGATCTAGGATTTTGGAACCCTTGTGGAGCGTTTTTGGTTGTATGTTGTCGTTGCACCACGGATCCGAGGTAAGATTTCCCATGCACATGCCTTTTAAATTTATGAAACATTAGTTTCATGTTTTTCTCAACTTAGTTGACTAATAAATGGTTATATATAATTTTCAGTTTATTTTTTTGAAAATGGTATTTTTAAGCCTTGTTTGCAATATCAATTCTGGTTTTTATAAATTTATGCACACCAAGTGTTCGCTGAAATTCCTAGTTCACTTTACTATGTATATTTTGATATGAAAAGTGTGGATTGAATTTGAAAATAAATATGTAGCACGTGGAATAATTATTGGTGTTTTCTTAAAAGAGTTTTAACTGGTTTTAATTTAAAAAATGAGTGTGTATTTGTCTTTTGAAATTCGTTTTGCATATTATAGTGAATCGTGGCACGACTGAGTTTTTTATAGAAAGTGGTTCTGGTTTTATAAAGATATGGTGTGTTTGACACATCTTATTGAAAAATGTATAACATTTTGATGAAGGTTATTTTTGTGGAATTTTTATGGGCTCATTTGTCCACTATGTGAAAATGATGAAAACTATTTATTATAACCCCCCCTCATTCGTTGTTTCTCATGCCTTGTTTATGTGTAATGGATGGGAGGTCCTTGTTGTAGAATCCTTAGGATCTATTATCAGGGTTCCTTGGTTGGAACCCTCTATGATATATTTATGTTAAGGTCTGAGATTGGCCCTTTGGGAGACTAAGGGTGATGCCAATTGTTTATTGTCGTTATATATATATATAGTGATTGGATGCTCATATGGAATCGGTTGGCTCACCCCCTATTATTTACATGAGATATAATATCTTGGAATATTGAGAGGATTTTCTGAGAATGACTTATTCACTGGTATGTCATGTACAAACTAATGGGTCATAGTAGGTAGATATACTAGGATTATTGCTGTGGGATTTTCCCTCGGTATGTCCTCAGAATGTGTGGATGAGCATAATGATTATTTTTATTTCATAGTACTTGGCATGCTACCATGGATGGGGTCTCATGTAAGGTGTCTTATGGATTATTCTATATCTCTAGGTTTTGCCTATGTCTTTTATATTTTAGTTGTTTTCAATGATGATTGAGATACTTTAATGTCTATTTACATTTCACTTGACATGTGACTTATCGAGTAATCTTGATTAGTGATTTCCGTATAAAGTGATGTCTGCGTTCCCAAAGTTGTTTTTGAAAAATGTTTTCAAACTCTCTATTTTCAGTTGAAAATGAAATCATCACATTACCCTTGAAAATGATATAGTAATACTAATGGATCAAATTGGGGTTTTCAAATGAGTAAGGGTAATGTGTTTTATTTTGTTTTGAGAAAACATGTAGAAAAAAATATCTTTTTATATTATTGTTCAAACCTGAAAATTAATGTTCCTTTTATTTTAAAGGAAGTTCATTTGGAAAAAATATTTATTAGGCTAGCCTACAGATTTTTAAAACTCATTCATATAGTAATTTTCTATTTTTAGTCCATGTGCAGGTTCATCTTGAGTTCATTTAACTTGGGTGATGGTTGATCTTATGTTAAAGAGTGACACATAGGGTCACATGGAGATGGTGTTTCATTCTTGTCCAATTTGTTTTATTTTGTATCTTTGTTGTATTTTTAGTTTCATGCATAAATGATTTTAAGTTAAATTTCATTTATATTTAATTTTTCGTACATAATCTGCTGTTTAATTTCATGTTTATTTATTTGGATAAATTCTTCCCTTGTGTACTCTTTTGATTCCCTTTTTGGTTTTTACCAGCTAGGGAGGATCATGAATTCCTCTCGTAACCATCCATGGATCTGATCAGGTGACTGATTCTTGGATGACCCGAGTAGGTTCGTGAAAAAATGGTGTCAGAGCAGGTTGTCTCTTTTGAGTACCTTTCTTTTCATAGTGTCCTATGTTAATTTGTGATGTCATAGTATAATGGGTAGTATTTCCTAGACTTGAGGTGCAGGTGTAGGAATATAATCAGGAACACCTACTAATTCCAATCCTTAGGTTTTTTAGGGATGTCCAGTTTTGATAGTTTTATGTCATTAGGGATTGTTTATTGATTGCAATATGACAATGTGAGTTCGAATAATGGTCTTCGTGAGATCGTAGGGCCTAGAAATCCATGTGGGGTCAGGTCATGGTCCTAGAATGATATCTATACTGGTGGTATATTTGGAATATGGCCACCAACCATGTGGTAATTTCAACCACTAAAACTTATTCCCTTTTTGTAGGTCCCTTGGACCATTCCTAAATTATGAAAAACAATTTCAAAATTCCTGCATTATAATTTTGAAAAATTTGGTTTTAACAAAATGGTTCGATTTTGAAATGTGGAAAAGGGGTTTTCAGAAATTTCGTTGAGAAAGGGTTAGGAATGTTGGGTTTTTGTAAAATTAGTATTCGGGTCAAGTGGACATGGTTTAAAAGAATTGGACATCCTTTATCCAAACTTTTGGTTTGTTGAAATGAGGTTCTTGGAAATCCTAGATTATGTTATGGTGGTTTAACAAAAAATTATTTTGAATAGTATATTTTGGATTGCTGAAACGTATAGAAAATAGAGGAATTGGTTTTGGAAATCATTTTTGAATGGTTGGTGTTTTTCTAAAAAGGGTGTGGGTGATTTGAAATGGGTTTAAATTTTTGTCTCCAGCATATTTTCAAAAGAGGCAATAGAGGATTTATTGAAATTGAAAATGGTGGATTTAAAGAGCATGCTTGTTTTTAAAGTAGTCTTGAATGAAGTGAAATGGTTTTTAAACCAAATAGTTTTGTTGAAATGGGATTGGTTGAATTTCTAGAGAAAAATTTGAATGAGGTGAACATAATTTTGATGGAATTCTATGGAACTTCATTTTCAATCATGGTTAGATGGTTGATTGTGTGAAATGTAAAACTGATTTATACATGGTGGTGAGTTTTATTTAGATTGAATTTTATTTTGAAATGTGTTGAATGGTTTGTTTTTTAAATGAGAATTCTTTGTTTTTATCTAATGGTGTTTTCATTAGTGATCACTTGCACAGTTGTGTATGGATATATTGATGGATTCCTAGTATGGAATGGTAGATGGGTTCCTGGGGCGGCATGATAATGTGTATGTGGGTGGGACTTGATGAAGCAATATTGGTGAATGTGAAAATCAACGAATTTTGTTTTGTTTTTCAAAAGTGATTAAAGTGGGAAAATATTTTTAGTGTTTGAAAAATATTCACTTCACATCTTGACATTCCAATTATTTAGAAGTTTCATTATTCATTATACTTCCTCATGACCCAGAAGTGATACTTTTGTTGCGTCCTGAGTTGGAATCTTGTCGATTGCTTCATTTTGGGTCAGAATTTAGTGGGTCTCTAGAGAGTTTTTGGGAATCTTAGAGCCAGTTTCCCTCTATGTTAGTGAATATTCATGTGATCTTTACTTAATGAGACGGGTTTGGTAGATCTCGTGTTTTTTCAGCTACCTTTTATTCACTCTATAGAGACCAGATGGATGTCATGGTGTGGCTATGGGTGGTTCCTTATTCGAAATCCTTCCAGTTGATTACCCTATGGATTTGTTTCAAAAGTTAAATCTATATCTTGAAATGATGCCTCAACCTGTTTGTTAGAATAGAGAGCTATTTCCAGTAAATTTAAAGTGCCTTCTAGTTATGTATTTTATCTCAATTTTAGTGGTTTTGTTTAGTGATTCATGAGGTGTTTTGAAGTGTTCCATGTCCATTATTATCCTCATTCAAAGTGAGGGGGAATGGTGTTGTAAATCATTAATTCCATTTTTTGATAATGGGTGTTGTTTGATTCAATGTGTTCTGTGATGTGTCATGATCCTTTGTTATTTTCTGGTTGTGTTATGTGGAATCATGTGTAACTAGAATAAGGAGTTTCAAATAGGGATTAACAATTCCTTGTTATGAGGAAATTTATGCTTTATCTAGTAGAGCTCTAGTCATAGGTCACAGAGGGAAGCTGATGAATTGTTATAAATCCCAATGGTGTGGGATGTTTGGTTAATTTTGTGCCTCCACCATTGCAATGACTTAGTTCTAATGTCTCTATTTTGGTTTCTTCATCCTTGTAAATTTCATCGGGTCACAAATAATGGGGTGGAATTACCTTTCATGATGTGTTCATAAATTTTCCTTCTATGATGTGTATATTTGATCGATGTCCTTGTGTGGACCACCCATGTGAATCAGTTTCATACATGGTTTTTATCTGATCGTGAGAGTTTATTGTTTGCTAGTTTTTAGGTGTGGTATTAGTGATCCAATCATTGGGACCCTTCTCTTCCCTCCCAATGTGGTGGGGGTTCTTAGCCCATGCAAGAAGTTTTGGCTCGGATTTTTCCCCTCGGTTTGGTAGTAGGAAGATTAAATATTCCTATTGTGTTACTTTTAGTATTAGATGATATGTTCTTGTGGAAGCGTCTTAGTTGGCTATTGTGGAAAAGGCCCAGTTCTGGTTCATTTCAAACGTTCATTTAGTCATTCTCAGTTGATCCTTAATGGTGCGAAGTCCGATCGGCCTCCCCTTTTTTGGTGATCTATTTATGATTTGGTTTTGATTTAGTTTGATTGATGTTGATTCTTTAAAAGACAAAGATTTCAAAGATTCATTTTTTTCAATGAGTTTTGGGTTTCATGGGATAAATTCAAATGGTTTTGTTGTGTATTGTTTTGTATGTAGTGATTTAATTAATCAGTTGATTCTTAGAAAGTGGATGTCCATTGTTGTTTTTATTTTGAGCAATGAGGCTTGAGTTTCTCTTTTGGTGGGTTGTTTCATTCTGCTATTAATGGGTGAAATGTTCTTGATTTAAAGTGGATGGATCATGTTAATATGGGATTTATAGGTATTGATGAAATGGATGGAAAGTATGTGGATTTATGGGGGTGGAAGGTGTTCATTATGGGTAGAATTATCACACCTGTAATTTTCATAGTTATGGATTATGCTTCGATTCGGTGGAATCACTTGTATTTTTTTATTTAATTTAGGGTGTGAAGGGTGTTGGGTTTTGAATTTTCCCCTTGTATATGTATTTCCACCATGGTTTATCTTTGTTTTGGTTGTGGTTTTTTGGGAAAACATAAATGTTTGGCATTGGAAAACTTTGGCACACGGTTACCGCATGGTTAATGCCGACAGTGCGGCCAGTCCGGAAAGTGTATAGTAGGTTACACAACCTACCACATAGCTACTGTATGGTCATGCGGTAACATCCAAATACCTGTGTGTGTTTCCATCAATGTAATGTGTCTTTCGTAGATCTACCACACGGTTTTGAAAAACTGTCTGGTCTAACCATGTGACATACCTAGTTTTTAATCAGTGTTGTTTTCCAATTATACCCCTTTCAGAAATTAAGCCTGAAACTCTTTATTCATTCCACATATAGTTTTTACAACCATAGGGACCCCCAACCTTCTTCCCAAATCTTTTCCTTCTTCTTTGGTTTCGGATATAAGGGTTTTATTCAATATTTTGGCAAGATCTCTTAAGGTAACATCCTCTCCTCATATCCCTCTCCCTCTTTCTCTTGTTTTCTCATGTTCTTCTCTTATCCCTTGGTCATGCCGACCTAGGTTTAAGATTTAATTTGATTTATTTTGGGTTTTTTTTATTTTAGGGTTCTTCTTGGAAGATATAGGGTTTTGTAACCCTCATGGGGTTTTTCATTACTATGTTGTAATTTCTCCCTAGATTTGAGGTTGGATTTCCCATGCACGTACCTTTTAAATTTATGAAACATTAGTTTCATCCTTTATTCAACTTCTTTGAATAATAAATATTGATAGGTGATTCTTGGTTTAAATTTCTAGTGTATAATTGGTAGTTTAATTTTTTTTGTGATATCCAGTCTTGTCTTGTTAAATTAGTAGAGAACAAGTGTTCGATGAAATGCTCAGTTTTCTTTTGTGAGAAGATTCTGGAATGTGAAGTGTGGCTTGGATTTTATAATGAATATGTAGCATGTGAAATGATGATATTGGGTTTCATGCAAGAGTTACAAATGTTTTTAAGTTAAAAATGAGTATTTATTTGGATTTTTAAATTGGTTTGACATATAATGGTGAATTGTGGCCCGGTTGGGATTTCCATACAAAATTCTTTTGGTTGGAAAGTGAGATAGAAATATTTTGAAGGAGTATTATCAATGTATTTATATGTAAATGATGTTTTATCACCTCTTATTAAAAATGTATTTCATTTTGATGAATATTTAATTGTGGAATGTTTAAGGTCACATTTTTTCACTTTTTGAAAATGATGAAATCTGTTTATTATTAAAACCCACATTAGATGTTTCTCATGCCTTGTTGACATGTAATGGATTTTAGGTACTTTTTTTTGGAATCCTTAGAATCCTTTATCAGGTTTCCTTGGTTGGAACCCTTTATGATATATTTATTTTAAGTCATGTGATTAGTCCTTGGGGAGACCCAGGGTGAGGCCTTTTGTGTATTATTGTTATATATGTATATATTGTAATTGGATGCTTGGATGGAATCGGTTGAGTCACCCCCATTATATACATGAGGAATTGGAACATGACGTATTAATAGAATTTTTTGAGAATGATTATTTCACTGATTGGTCACATACAGACTAGTATCCCATAGTAGGTGGATATACTTCGTTTATTGCAATGGGATTTTCCCTCAGCATATCCTAAGAAAGTGTGGTTGATAATGTTAGGTGGTTTGATTTCCTGGTGTTTGGGAAACTACTGGGGATGAGGTATCGTTAATGGTGACTTCTATATTATTCTTGATCACATGGATTCAACATTTTTTATTAAATTTTATATATTTTCAATGATTATTGGGATAATTTTATGTCTATTTACATTCCCATTGATATGTGACTGCTCTGGTACAATTGTGTGGTGTTTTGATAAGAATGTGATGTCGTGGTTACCAAATATGTTTTGAAAAATGTTTTGAAAAGAAAAATCATTATAAAACTCTTTTTTTTCTGGTTGAAAATGAAAACATTAAATTCCTCTTGAAAATGATATGGTAATACTAATGGATTGAACTCGGTTTTTTAAATGAATAAGGGAAATGTGTTGTACTCTTTTTGAGTAAACATATTGAAATTAAAATGTTATTATATTTTAGTTCAAACTTGAAAATTAATGTTCCATTTATTTTAAAGGAAGTACATTGTGAAAAAGATATATCAGGCTATTTAATTGAGTTTTAATACTCAGGACTACAATTAATTTATGTTTTTATCCCTTATAATGGTTCATATTGTGTTCATTTACATTGTTCGATGGTTGATTTTGTGTTGGAGAGTGACCCACTGGGTCACGTGGAGATGGCGTTGTCTTTTTGTATGGTTGGTTTTATTGTATATCTTGGATTTATTTTCAGTTTCTTATCTAAATGATGATTGATTTGGTTTCATTTATATATTAAATTATTTATACATCTTTCTTTGTTTAGTTTCTTTTTTATTTATTGGGTGAAATCATTCCCTTGTGTACTCTATTGATGGCCTTGGTTCTTGTTGCCAGACCGGGAGGATTGGGAACATCTCTTGGGACTTGCCAGAGATCAAGTTGGTGACTGGTTTAGGGATGACCCAGGTTGGCTTGTGAAACATTAACTGGTCCCCAACCCATGTATTTCATGTGCAAATCATTCCTTAAATATTGAATAATCAATTTAAAAAGATATTATTAAATCAATGTTTCCCATTCAAATTAGAAATATTTGAATCATATTCCTAATAAAAGTAAAAAATCATTAAATGAAACATATAATAAAATGAATATAAATATATTCATGATATGATATATCAAATGGGTAGTAAACTGCATAAAATAAATAAATGGGGAATTGAGGCTTATCTCACATTAATAAATGTGAGATGAAAATCCATTACCTTGCTCTTTACATTTGTTGAACATGATAAAACATCTGGAATAATGGTTTAAAGCATGTTATTAATTTATACCAAAACC
Organism: Viscum album; assembly: GCA_963277665.1. Lineage (NCBI taxonomy): Eukaryota > Viridiplantae > Streptophyta > Magnoliopsida > Santalales > Viscaceae > Viscum > Viscum album. The sequence goes on from OY728158.1 coordinate 392,662,016, forward strand.
ATATAAATATGTATTACATCATATAAAATCATATTATATCATCTTATAACATTTTTATTAATATTCAATCATCATTTTCACTAATTCTGGTGTAAATTGCCTAGTTATTGAGTATGTTTTAACATGTTATTTTTTCTTCATATTATGCCAATCAAGATTTAGAAATATATATAATGTAAAAAATGATTTAAATATCATATATATTCATTTAATACATTTTTTGAATAATTAGTTAATGTTGAACTAGGAAATGAATCACATCGCATCGTGGGAATGGTAGGTCATACGTACGCACGAGCGATGATATCATTACATTCGTGGTGAAAGGGTAAAGAAGTGAAATTATAATAATTTTGATATAATCTATATCATGTTATAATTATCATATATATACATTATTTCTATCATTATACCAATCTAATTAAAGTGGTGATGAAAAAAGATTACACCACTGTGTTGAGATGGTATGTCTTACATACGCACGTGCATAACATTCATTTTTACTAAGATAGATATAAGGTGGAATATGGTTATTTAAAAATAATATTAACATCTCATATTATAAATAACATTTTTATTACTTTATAATGGATACGAGACATTAATAGAAAGTAGAATAGTAACAAACTTGAAATAGTCGATAAAGAAAATTACCTATTCTTCAACGGACGTCCATTATATATTCTCTTATGGAACTTAGGGTAGGTCTTTTGGAATGATATTAACCTCTATAACATAAATTAGGATTTTTAGAAGGGAAATGGGTAGAGTTTGGCCGAGTCATATGACTCAAATTTGTGTGAGGAAGTGATGGAGGAGGTTCCCCTTTATAATTGAGGTTGGGGGAACTTTTGAAAATCCTCATAATATTAAAAACTAATAAGGCCATTATAGATCCAAATACTTCAAAATTGGATATAAATGAATATGCTAAGAAATTTTATACCATATATTATCCAATTTATGATTATTTTTATTTTTTTTTAAAATTTTACACTATTTAATAAAATATTAATTCAATAAAATATCATTATTGTCAAATTTGATACAATTCATTTAATTTCACATCAAATAGTTCAATGAAATGTGTGAATTATATTCCAATACTCTCAAACATATGTAATATATCATATAGATCTATAAAATTAATCAGACACAATAAATAATCCCAAATATATCCAATGTAAAACATTTAATATCAGTTATTTATTTTCTATTAATTAAATAAATACTATTCTTTCATTGAAAAAGAATCTAAGGTAATTATAAAATTTCTAAAAATTAAAATTAAAATTATATAATGAGAACAATATAAAAAAATTTATTAATTTTAGTAATATAAAAATAGGCATTTTTTTCATATCGTGTTTTTGTCTATATGTGGACACATAAAAGATATTAAATACAAAAAGAGTGAAATTTTGTAACTATACTTGATTTAAATAATATATAAGTTATTTTTATGGAAAATTGACCATTCAACAACTATAATTAGATATCAAGTTAATATGGGTAGAATGTTCTTCATCCAATAATTTTTAGAACATTTTTGGCCACATTATTACCCTTACCTTTCAGCATTAACCATTATTTAATCACGTTAACTCTTACCGTGAAAACATGTGTTTTTACTCCTTAAGGGTTAATGTATTTAGTAAAAATGTAAATAGAACCATAAATGGATCATTGATAAAATTTTCAACCATATAATAATTATTTTTAAGATTTTATATTTTTAAGAATTTCATATCATTTATTTAAATATTATTTATTTTAATATAACATTAATGTCAATTTTCACATTATTCATTCCTTTGACTTTTAAAAAAAATTAATAAAACATGAAATATTTGAAAAAAATCATTTAAAAAACACTAATATGTCAATATTATCTATAAAATTTGTGGATGAAATTAATTATCATAAATTATATTTATTTTAATATTTTTAATGTCATTTATTTGACATTTCCATTAATTAAAAAATTAATGCATCCTAATTGTGAATGATTTTAAGATAACCATTTAATTCCTAAAAATTAAATATAACATATCAAGATTAATATAATATTTTTTATATTTAAAATTAATAGTTATTTTAAAATATATATTCTATATTACCACATATTAAAAAATTATACATATTAAAACCTTGAGTATGATATATTTGACTTTCCATAATATTTAAAACTATAAAAGTCCTAAAGACATTAAAGTGGATCCAAGAGGCCATAACATAGACCCAATGATGATGTTTTTAGAATAAAACATAAAATAAAAACATTACATGTTTTAGGATATTTTTATCATATATATAATATTATTTTAACCCTTAATTACCAAATTGATCCTCAACCATGGTAATAAAACTTACCAAAAATAATATTCAGATTTCCTAAAATTAAAAGGCTCATATTTACTAATTATTAGTATTATTATTCGAAATATGAAACCTGTTTTCAAAAATTGAAAACAAATAAGTGAAAATTTTTAATTTAAAATTAATCTCATAGACAGGGCATGAAAGCAGGTTTTTGATGTGAAAAACTTAAATGTTTCAAATGTTTTATATCAAATATCAACGTAAAATTGATTCAAATTAAATAAATTATATTAAATGGAATAAAAATAATCTAATTATACTTTAGAACCATTCAAAAATAAAATTTAACACTATAAATTATTTAAAAGAAAGAATAATTTTCAATCAAAATTCGGTATGTTCTCACTATTAATCAAAATATGAAACATATCAGAAAAAACAAATAAAATAATCAACATAAATTTTTATATTATATGATAAAAGAATAATTCTATTTTTTTCAAATATATTTTATAAAAGTATAAAAAATATATATTTAAAACAAGTGCATCATCAAAATACAGTAAAACTACATATAGGAAAATTTATCTTTTTAATGTGTAAAATTAGATTAATTATTATCTTATTGCCTATAACAAAATTTGGTTTAATTTAAAAAACTATTAAATATATAATATATAAATTTCATAATTTGGTTAATTATTGTTCATTCCTACTAATATAACTTCTAGTTTATATTAACATTTCATAGTACAGTTAAGTTTGGTGTTGCGTGCAACTTATGCTATAAAATAGATTACATTTAAAAGAGACATACCCTAAAATATTGGGGTGTTAGAGATACACAATATCAATAGTAAAATACATTACAATTTTTTTCTCACTGTTTATATGCTACATTATCATTTTCTTATTTATTTTATTCGATAATCATGTGGATATTATTTATATTATTAGAACATAGAAAACACCCCTTTAATTGTGGTAGAAATATTCTACAAATAAAACTAGTCAAAATATTTATCATTTAAGGATCCAATTTTTATCATAAAAAATTGTTTCAAAAAATATATTTTAAATCTTAGAATTCTCATTACATGATCCTATCACATTCTTCTACGTTAATTATCTATCAAACTAAACATGAATAAAAATTTATTCAATAAATTCATTATATTTATGACTTTAAGAAAAAAATACTAATTTTATGACTTAAATATAAAAAACTCACATTCTTTAAAACTAATAAACTTCAAAAAAGAAATGGAATTTTTGGTGTAAAATTTTTTATGCTCAAATATATTATGAATGCTCGTAATGTCTTCAATATTACCTTGGGAATAATTTTTAATCTTGTATATATTTTACACATTACTTTCTATTTCTTACGTATCATATAATATATATTATATATGATATAAATATTTTATGTTTCATATTATTATTTTTCAATTTTCTATATTATAGTATGTATTCATGTAAAATATATTTCATATTCTTCTATAATATCTTATGCATAATTTATGATATTTCCTTTGTAGAATTTAATTATAAAATCTATAATATATATTTTATGTTCTCAAAATATCTTCTGTATAACTATAATATTTTTAATTTTTTTGAATTTTAATATATTTCTTTTGAATTCTTGAAATATATTATATATTCTATAAAATATAACTTTTACCAAGGTAATAATTTTTCCTTTTCCAATTTTAATATTTTCATTTACATGTATCTTATGTATTCAATAAGATATGTATTTTTATTCATTAAACACCTACATATGATATGTAATTTCTTATGTGACATAGTGTGACTCCCTGTAACTTTTCCAATTAATTTTCTTTATCTTATATTACTTCTAACCAATCATCATAATAAAATTAAATATCATAGGGGATTCTAACAATTTATTTTTTATTCTTAGGTAAACATAATTATATTGTATATAAAATCCAAAATAATTAGATTCATATCAGAGTCTCTTCAATTATTTTAATGAAATATCCTATCACTCTATTTATTTTTCAAAAATAGTTATCGATATTCCAATGAATTTCACATCGAGTTAATAAGTAATACAATACAACTTCAATAATTCCATGAGTTCTCCAATATTTTTTATTGGTTTTGTTTTTGTCCCTACCAACTCACACCTAATTTATTAAAATCACTACCTTTATTAATGGTAAATTTCTTTACACCAAAAAATTGGTTAAAAAAATATCCTTAAGATATTTTCAACCCTAAGGGACAAAAAAACTCAACTAAGATAATTTAAATCTCCCTCACTCAACCAACTCACTCATTGCTTCCTATTTTTTACAATAATACTAGATTCAAAGTCAAAATATATATATATATAAAATATTGTCTACCTATCTCCCCAATTTTATGATAGAATAAAAAAGAATATGGGACATGCAATTGTACCTCAAGTGATAGGGAAAAGATGAAAATGTATATTCATCTCTAAAAATAAAAATATGTATTTGAGAATTACCTTATTGAAAATATCTGTAATTAAATCCCTCATATGAATAGAATCCAACTGCACATATAATTTTCAGCATTATCTTTTATAAAATTATATTTTACTTTAATGTGTTTAGATCTATATTACGACACTGAATTTTAGAAAATATGAATTGTACATTTATTATTTCATGGAATTCTAAATGGGTTCACAATTGTAACCATTAAATATTCATACTTCTCTCTCATCAAGATCATTTATGTACAAGCTTGCATATCAACCACATACTCAAACCTGATAGTTTTTAATTTCACTATTCTTCTTATAATTCAAACCCACACAAATTTGTCCCAAAAATAATATACCACATATTCTTTATTTCCTATCATCATAATCTCAAAATCAATTAGTATTAGTGTATCTAGATAGGTTTAGATGTTCGCCTATTTATTACAGAAACCAAAAATTATAATTTCTTTTGATGTATCTAATAACCTCCTTGGGATCCATCAGGTTTTACTATTTTTTATTACTTTGATAGTAGATAAATAATTTTATTCAATAAATAATATGACAACCCAATCTTTTATTTACTTCATTTCCATTTTTAATAAACATGTTCGATATGTTTTAGAATATAGTAGGGTGAAATACATATGTACCATGTAATAAAAAACTACATTATTTAATTAATTTATAACATTATTTTTAGTAATTAATATTCTCTATTAAATGTAAAATTATATAATGGGAAAATTAACATAATAAAATAAAATAACTAGAATAGAAAAAACCAGATCATTTGTTTCACTAAGAATTATCACACATAGGAATAACAATGAAAAAAGGAAAAAAGTAATAATGTAACCAAAATTTGTATAATTAATAATATAGATCCTTTAGATACATTTAAGTTAATTATGAATGATGTAAATAAATGGTATTTAGGGTATGTATAAAACTATGTTTGAATAGTAAAACTAAGATTTGGGAATATTAACATGTTCGTTAGAGTAATATCATGACCATTAGAAAATTAAAATTAAAATTAAATAATATTTAAAATTATATAAATATATTGTTTTAATTCTAGAAAAAAATATCCAATTATAAATGAAATGAAATTATAGTCTCATTCTTTATAAACTTCATTTTACAATATTTGGTAATGACTGCACTTTTTATATTAATAATTAAAATTAAATATTTTAAATTCTTTTTTAAAAACAATTTTTTTTGTAATTATCATGATGAAATTATCTATGGTTTATTTTCTAATTATTTTCTAGAAAATATCAATTTTTAGACAGATAATAAAAATATATATTTTGGTATATTATTTGTTTTTTGATATAAAAATGAGGTAATAGTGGCTTGATAAATACTAAAAGGGTTATTTAGACCCAATATTCATTTAATAATATAAATTAGTCATGTAAGATATATAAAAATAGATTTGAAACCTAGAAAAGTAATTTCCAAAGAATGAAAATGCAATGTACTCTATTAAAAAATCAATTTATCATTTTCTTCTTCTTTATTTTGGTATAAATTTATAAATTCAGTATATAATTTTTTTAATGTCCCCCAAAACAAATAATTCTAGTCAAATATATTTTATACTATCATAAAATAGATTATTGAACATTTTACTTTGTAAATAATAATTTTAAATATTTTAATCCAAACATACCACTCCCCTCGAGAATAAATACCCTATCACCCCTACCTTGGAAAATAACTTGTCATCCACTTTTAAAAGACCAATATCTCTTTAATTAACTTCTAATAATTTTATTTATAACATTAGGTACTTTATAGATACCCACGCACTCGACTGTGGTGGTTGGGGGGTTTGGGGTTTGGGTTGGAGGTCGTGGGGTCGAGTCCTTAGACCTGTTTTCTTCTTGCATGTGTTATAATACCCCCCTTTTATAGTTTCATATATCCCCAATCCCTTAAGGATTTAGTTCCATTTAAAATAAGTAAAATGTCAATTAAGTGGTAATCCTATAATCCTCTCTTTTCAGTTTTCTCTTCATATTTCCACCCCCTTAATCTCTTTCCATTTTATACTTTTATAATATTTCTAATTGATAAATATATGATATATTAATGTTTTTATGATATGGTGTAAGTATTTCAGTCCATTTAAAGTATATATACTCTCACTACCATATTTTGGACAAGTCTTGTTAATGGCCATTTTTATCCCCCAAATATGATATTATCAATGATTTACTTATAATATCATATAATAATGTTATATATATAAAATATATTATATTTATAAATATATATTAATGTATTCTAATATTATCTATGTAATTTTTCAACATGATAAATTACAATGAATATAAATAAGAAAACCGAAATAGAAAAAAACAAAATTTAAAGAACAATGGCTTCGAAACATTTCATCTATAACAAAACAAATATCAATGAATAAATTAGAATGTTCATAATTGACTAATAATAATATAAATTAATGGAATATACTATTTTATTATTATATTAATAAACATAATTTTATAAAATAATTGGCATAAACATGATGAAACAAAACGGGACCTATGTTAAAAGGACTCTTGAACCAAACTTTTTTCCTTTCCGATTTGTCACATATTTCCTACTATTTTCAATATAGTTATTCTTAATCTAAATTGAATATATTTTTAATTTATTTTAACTTAATTTATTTAATATATAGATATCCATAAGTCATTTGTATGAATGCTAATATGCCTTTCTGTTTTTTTAATATATTTTTCTTGAAAACACTCTTCAATTATTATTATTTATAAACCCCTCCTATATATTAAATAACATATTTTATTTTTTAATGAAACATTAAATTATTCAAAATTATTTCTTTCCTTTTTCATTTAAATAACCTCAATGATTTATTCATTAATATATTCCATACAACACCATTACAAAACCAATTATTTTCTCATGGGTTAATTTAATGCTCATGATTGATATGAATTTATTTAATACAAAATAAAGTTTTATGAACAAAATTTGACCAATAAATTTCCCTATTTGAATCTTGATTGTATTTTTAATGTGTTATTTGTTTTTAAAATGATGTAATAATCATGTATGTATGATTTGGGTCTCTATAGTTTGAATTATATAATTGTTTTGATAATTTTTTAATTAAGTTAGAATAATATAACCTAGGATAAAATTAATTATCCCATAAGTGAAGACATTATAATTGATTTAAAAATGTGAATAAGTTATTAAACTTTGATATAATTTATTATGCCTTCTTCCAAGTTTATATATCTTAGAAAATAGTGGAATATAGAATTGGTAAAATTAAATAGTATAAGATATATTTAATATTCACTTAAGAAAAGTGAACATTTTATTTAATTAGTTTTAAAATTTTTTATTTATATCCTAATTTTTTTCAAGAATAATTGAATCACCTCAAAGATACCTTGAAATAGAAATATCTTTGAAAACTAATAGTGGCTTAATATATGTTACCCAAGTATTAAAATATTTTCCTATTATCATGTGTGGGAATATTAACATGAGAAATATCACAATCATTCATTTGTTAGAATTTGACACTATAATGGGAGAGAATTGGATATCATTATTTATTACTCACATAAAGTGTTAATAAAATGAAATATCTTCCCATATCCTGAACCATCCCATTATCTTATACAAATTCAAGTGATATTACGAATCCCATATAGAAAATACTTCAATGGTTTAGTAATTGATACCCAGTGAAGAATAGTATCTTTCTCAAAATATTGAGAAAAAAGAAAACATAAACCCTGAAGACATTCCCATTTTAAAGTAATTTAATGATACATTGATCAAGGAATTTAATGGACATCCAATAGATTACAAGGTAGAGTTATCAATAGAATATATACCTATATTGATTATTATATTCAAGATTTTCTATATGATTTATTTAATGAATATAAAAAATATAAAAAATAAACTACAAGAAAATTAGGACAAAGGACTTATATTCCCTAGTACATCACCATGGATCACACTAGTACTCATTGTGAAAAAGAAGGATAGATCAATGAGATTGTGTATTGATTACTAAGATATCAATAATATCATATTAAAAAAATATCTATCTAAGTCTCTATTTTTATTTTATAAATATACCACTATTGTAAACCTCATATATGAAAAACACTCAAAAAAGAATCAAAAAAGAAGAATTCAGACATACCCAAACCCGTGGGTAATAGATTCAACCCCATGAATCACAAGTTTTTTAAAAATAATCATACACATTTAACCTCGAAATATGATATAAATTAAGTTGAAAACCATGATGTGAAGGTTACTATAAAAAAGATCCACACCCATAGTGTCGATGAGGATCATTTTGAACCCCCTGCCAATATCACTGTTCAAATGAAACTCTAACAAAAAAACTATGAATTCCAATGAATGAATTTCCACACAAAAACATCACCATCACCATTAAAAAAACAAAAAAAACTAGAGATCAACATCGATCAAATATCACCCAAAATAACACATCATCCATGAATCCATATATAATTTCATGAGCGAAACATCAATTCCACTAATTATGATCATCAGGAACACTATATATAAGGCCACACCACCTAGAACACTGACATATTCACAAAAATATCCTGAAAATACATTATGATAAAACCAAAAAGAATAACCTACAATGATATTAATAGAATAATAAGCTAATGGAACGTTGGAATATTAATGTGTTATTGATATCTATAGACAGTGACATGAACACATCATAACTACATCCTCTACAATGAACCACCGATAATGATAATGAAAAAAAATAACTGATGATGAACAAAACTCTTCTACCCGAACATCTAAATCAACCAAAAACCAATGTGGTGAAAATAAACACCATGAATAATGATCAATATTGAGGAAGAATCATCAAGTGTTATTAACCTTAAAATTCCATGCCATCAAAGCACCTTTATAATAAGCTAAAACTGGGTAAATCGTAATGGTTTAGGTGAAAATAGCATTTGGATGTAATGGTTAGTGTCTATAAAGAGATAAGTTACATCAAAAAAGTAAAACATAAGAACCTGATACCCATAGATGGTTTGAAAGTAGAAAGAAGGAATGATAAAAAAACTATACTATCATTAGATATATCACCAGAGAGAGAAAATAAAAAGAGTAATGGATGGTGATGGGGGAGGAAGAGAAAATTATAAACCCTATACTACCATCAGAGACTAAAATGGGGAGGAACAATAAGAGAACCATAAATGGATAGGAATAACAATTCATGGTTGAAAATATAGATCACCAAAAGCGAGATATTTACCTAAAAATGAAGACATATTCTTCATTAAAATGGATTGATGACTTTTTATATCAACTATTATGATCATTATACTTCTATATTGTACATTATTGATATGGATATTAGTAGTATAAGATAAAGAATGAATATATTCAAATACGTCCTTTAGTAAAGTATATGGACACAATGAGTTCATACTTATTCCATTTGGACATTAGAAAATACACTAAAATATTGATATTCTTGAGGAAAAGAGTCTTTATAGACTACATAGAAAAAAATTATGGCCTTTATTTATTATATTATCATATATTTCAATAGAAAATAGGAACATCAGAAATTTTAAGGATTGTGTTAGAGACTTTAATGAAGGATACATTGTATACAATGTTAAACAAGGATGGCTTTTATGTGTTGTAGGTCACATTATCCAGGAATGTGATAATAGGTTAATTAATTTATATGGGTCCTTCTATGAAAAATGTGATTGAATAATGTTATAGACCCATAAGTGTTCCGAATATCCACAATATCCTTGGATTTCCAAGCAACTTTTGATTCTTTCTAAGAAAATTATCATGATTTTCTATCACATAAACTACGTAAACATGGAATGAAGAAATGTATTTCTAGATGATATAATGTGATAAAATATTTTAGTAGAATAACAATTGGATAATCACTAAACTATAACTCATTACCCCATCAAGTGGATAAGGTTTTTTTGATATATAGTAATTATTTAAAGAGTTTTCTAGGTTTTGTAATCATGAAAAAAGATAAATTAATAGCATATTATTTTTGATAATTGATCATTATTTAATATAATTACCCAAAACATGATTTATAGATTTCATATTTGATATTTTAATTTATAATTGGGAGTATTTATCTTTATATAGAGAAGTTTGAAATATATAATGATCATAAGGTTTTAATGTATATATTCAAACAAAGTGATGTAGAAATTAATTAATGATGATTATTGGATTTAATCAATGTATTTGATTTATCAATACACTAACATCCATTAAAAGAAAAAAAGGTAGATTACACTATTAGTGGAAAGGAACATGTTACTTTATCAATGATGATGATTTAGAAATACCTTGTTTTTATAGATATACAAGTGATATATCCTCAAATAATAAAGTAAATGATAAAAGACTACAATTCCTAAAATAATTTCACAAAAATCAATCTAGTAAAAATCAATGAGGCCTAAAGGGTCTATTTGGAGCTTCAAAATAATGGTATAGCAAAAAGGGAGTGGAATATTATTGAATTCTACATTGATAAAGAAGGATTCGATTAGTTTGGAAAAAGAGTCTATGTGTTATCGTAACCTATGATAATGAAAGAGTTATTGGATGATTCAAATACCACATCATTCTCCATCAATATTATAAGTACCAAGATAAACCAAGCTATTAGAGAGAACTTTTGATGGGAGAACATGAACTATAAATCAAATTTCCTGGTATGTAACAACTAAAAAATGAATAAGAAATATAAAAGCATATTGTTACCATTACCCATTATAATAGGGAAATGAGAGAACATCACCAGGGAAATTTCCACAAGTCTTATAAATAAATATAAAATAATAACCATCATCTGGTTTTTTGTGGATGGACTCACCATGACATCACACTTCACCACTATTATTGATGATTTCTCACTCAACCTACTTTCTATGATATATGTCAAGGACGTAGTGAGGAGGAATGGGGAATCAATTATGATCATATCTAATCAAGACAAATGATTAAAATTTATGTTTTAGAAGATTATTCAACATTCCATAAATATTTACATAAAATTTAGTATAGTCTATCACCCCAAGACTGGTTGTTAATCAGACCAAACCATTCATATACTTGAAGACACACTGAGAGCTTACTCGATAGACATCAAAGGTGGCTGGGATCATTATCTTGAATTGGTTAATTTCTTATACAATTTTATTCATGAAAGTATTCAAATCACCTTATATTAAGTAATATATAGGATGATATATAGAACTCCAAAATGTTGGGATAATGTTGGTGAAAAAAATATTCTTCGAATTGAACTTGTAAAAGATATTACATATAAGGTTAAATCCATCAAATGATATATTAAATATACTTAGAGTGGATAAAAGAGTTATAATGAAAATAATCAATTAGACATAGATTTTAAATATAGGGAAAAATTTTACCTCTAAATATTCCCTAGGAAGAGATTCATATGTTTTGTTAATAAGGGAAATCTCATCCATAATTACATTACCCCATTTGAGATCATTGATCTCATAGGAGGTGTAGCCTATTGATTATAACTTCCACCATACTTAGACTAACAACACTATGTGTTTCATGTATATATCCTAAGTAAGTACATATCTAGAAACTAAAATGTACTAAATATAGAAGTGGTATAGCTAGTGAACATCCTCTTCTATAAAGAGAAACTAGTGAATATATTAGACCATATAAAAAAGGTTTTATGCAACAAGGAAACTCACCTAGTCAAAATACATTGGAATAACTGAAAATATGAAGAAGAAACATTTGAACTTAAGGATCTAATAAAATAAAATCACATTTATATATTATTAATAGAGGATATGAGTTTCTATCTTGAGGATAAAATTTCCAAAATTGGTTATGAGTGTAATTACAAATACTTTTATATATGGAATCTTCCTTCAGAATAACAAATTGTGTTCTATTTAGTAATATAGAATACTATAAAAAACATGAAACATGTTATAAAAACAGAAAAACAGTATATTTTATTAATTTATAACATTACATTTTGGGAATAAAGAAACTTATTAAAATTAAAAATAGTTGAATTATAGAACAAACGTAATGAAATTAAATAACTAGAATAGAAAATATTGGATTATTTTGATCACCTAGAATTATCCCACCCATCAACTACATTGTAAAAAAATTAATAACATGATCATAATTTTGAAAATGAATAATATATTACCTTGTGAAAAATTTAATTGAATGATGAATGAAGGATATATGAGGTATTTATGTTAATTATAAAACAAATATGACTGTTTGGATTGTAAAATTAGTCAGTAGGAAAAGTAACCCAACTATTAGAATAATATTCTAATAATTAGAATATTAAAATTAAATGTAAATAATGTTTTCCATGAATAAATTTAATAAATGTAATATTTGGATTTAATAAAAAATTATAATGAGAACTCGAAGAAAGTATAAGTGAATATTTGATAAAGGTCATTTTAATATATTTTATATAAATAATGATCTTAATTCTTATAATTGAAGTTAAATATTTTATATGATTCTTCTGATAAAATGAATTTAAATTTTGGAATCATCATTTGACATTTTATAATAGGTTCTTTTCGATAGTTTTATAAAAAAACTATATTATTTTCAGTGAATAGATAATATACATTTATTTAAATACTAAATGTTTAAAAACATATTAATTTTATAATAGTGATCTAATAAATCATAAAATGGTTATCTAGACCCAAAATGTATTTTATAAGATTAATTTATCATTTTAAAATAATAGACCTAATTTACAAACATACAAAGTACTTTCCAAAATCTATAAATGCAATGTATTCTAATAAAAAAAATTCAATTTTACTATTATCATTTGTATAAAATAATGTATAATGCGTATAAATGGTTTTAAATTATTATACACACACACACATAGATATATATATATATATAATAAAATATGGTTCATAATGTCCCAAATTTCACTATTGAAAATTTTACTCTGAAAATAATATTTTTTTCAATATGTTAACTCAAAAATACCCCTCCCCTCATTTATAAATACCCCATATCCCTTCACATGGAAAATAAGTTCCCATGAACATATCAATTCTTGAAATATACCCAATTCCCCCCCCTCTTAAGTCTCATTTAAAACATATGATTCTCAGGTTTTCATCTAACAACAAACTCCTCAAGGCTTTAGTTCTATATAAATGTGATTGAACATCAATGATGTGATAATCATGTGAACCTATATTTTGAATTTTTTTCTCTTCTTATTTCAACTCCCCAATCATATTTTATTTTTCTACCTTCATAAATTCTTTAACTTATAAGTATATATCATTTTAATTTTATTATTATATGGTAGATATATAATAATTCTTTTAATGAATATATACTCTCTCTCTTTTATCTTCTTGAAATATCTCATTAATGGTCAATTACATCTACCTACAAGGAAAATTATGATGCTTTACATGTCACCTCCTACATGGACGATTAGTATAGAATATATATTTTTATATTTATAAAGTTATTTAATTTATTCTAATCTTCTAGATGTAATTTTTCAAAAAAGATAAATTAAAATGAATAAAAATAACAAAACATAATTTAATATGGGATAAATCATATAAAACATTCCTTCAAACCATTTCATTATTAAATTGATAAATTATAATGATTAAAATTGATCATTAATAACATAATTTAATGGAATAAAATTATGTATTACTATTTTAATAAACCTCATTTTACTGTATAAGACACATAAATGTAATGAAACAAAACATAGCCTCTATTATGGTCACTCTCAAACCTAACTCTATCACTTTGGGTTTATAACCTTTTAAAATTAATTTTTAAGATGATTAGTTTAAATCCCCTCTAAATTATATTACATATATTTTCCTTTTTTATTTTAGGATATAAATTTCCTTACTTCATAGTGATTAATGCTAAGACAACTTCATGATTTTTGATCAAATACTTCTCTCAAAAACTATATTCAACTCTTCTCTTCTTTAATATATTCCTACAATTGAAATATTTCATTTTTATTATTAATTACAACCATAAACATATAAGAGTTTATATTCTTTTATTCTATATTATACAGACTATGTTTTATTCATCAATATATTCTTTAAAACACTATTCTGAAAATTATTCTTTTCTCAAAGGATAATTTTAGTTTTATGAGTGGTATAAGTTTATTTTATATGTGGTATGTAAAAATATAACCTTTGTATAATGTGTAAGTGGGATAAAAATTATATAGTACTCCAATGAATTGTATTATGTCATATATTTCATGATATTACTTGTATTATTCATGTACATGATACTATATTTTTCACATTTTTAGAAGTGATGATTTGAACACATATGTTATGAGTGAACATTATACTAGATTTGTTCACAATTTATGCTCATATTTGAACACAATATTATAATTTCACATTATTATACCGATTTAATATTCTATACCACCTACTAATTATTTTCATATACTAATGATAATGATAATATTCTTATGATATGATTATGAAGATTTTTATAACCCATGTTGTCTTAATTATTCATGTATTGTGTTCTTTCCTTTTGTTCTTCTACATACTATAATTTTATCCAACCCTTTCCATGGGGTATATAACCATTTCATTAAATTTAATATGAGAAATATAAAAATTTTTATGAGTGATATACCTAAGGATTTAAATATTGATTAAATTTTCATATATAATCATGTTATCTGAATAATATTTTCCCACGATGTTAAACCTTTCATATCGAGATTGTATTATTATTATACTATGTATCGTCAAAAAGATAAAATAATAAAATATGTAAGATATGGTTCAATGTTATCATTATAAAATCTAGATGTAGAATTATACAAAAAATTCCCAATCAACCTTAACAATTTCATTGGTGTCACACTCGACCCTGCATTGTCATTACTCATCTTTGCTGAAAATTTCATGGGTAAGGATATCACTTTATATTTTCTATGAAAAAACCTCTTTCAAAATAGCATATAATATTTTTCATAAGTTATAAATATTAATTATTTTTCCGAAATTCTTTCCCATTAAGAATATTGTTTATCAAATTGTAGTTATTTAATATTACAAGTTCATTTGTCTAAGAAATCCCTCAAAAGAATCCTATTTTCACCTTAAAAAATTATTACATTAACATAAAAATAAAAATTGCATTATTTTTTATCATATTTTTCACATAAATATTACTTTAAAATTTACCTTTAGGTAATTTAATTTGTCTCAAGATGCTATCTAATTTTGAATAAAATGCTCTAGATTCCTATTACATACATTATATTACTTTAATTAGACTTCACACCATAGTTCTATTACTAGAAAAACAAAACCATCAGGTCATTCTATATATACATCTTCTTTATTTTGTTCATTCTATAATGTATACTTCATATCCATTTTATATGTTTTTTAAATCATGTGAACTATGAAATCTAGATACGAAATTATGTCTTTACATATTACAATAATTAAAATGTTTTCTTCAAAATCAAATCATTCAACCTCATAGTAGCCTTTGAAAAAATATATGGATTTTTTCTTGAAAATTCATCATTTTCATTAAGGATGTTTCTGAACACCCACTTGGATCCAATTATATTATTACCTTATAAACATAGAATAAGATCCTATGTGAAAATACATTAAATATAATCCATATCATCATTAATTCCAAATATCTATTATTGGTGTTCAGTAACCTAAAAAAATGTTTGTGGATCAACATGATAAATACAGTTACTTTTGTAATAAAGTATCAACCTCCTTCTAATATGAACTAGTGCATTCATTTTTTTAATTATATTTTCTATTCCCACATGATTTTTTACACTATGATGTTTCACTTTATTATTCGCAACAACAACTTAACCATCACTATATTAATATGAATCTATATAAGAATTATCTATTTCATTTTAATTTTCTTCTTTACCCACTTTTCCCAGAATCTACATATTGTACAAATATTTATTTTCAGAACAATCATAATTTAACACAAAATAATTAGGTTTATTTTTATTAATATTCACATAATAGTAGTTTACTAACTATTGTAGCATTTTTTCCTTCACATTTATCCTCTTCCATTGAATAAAAACCCTATGAAGAAGCATTCCATATAGTTATATTCATGTTTTCCTATATATAAATGTTTGATTTTAAAAAATAAAGGAATTATGAAAACTATATAGTACTTAAAAATATCCTTATTCTTGTAACCAATTTCATAGGATTTCGTGTTTGATTCAGGCCTTTGAAGGTTCTGGGTGCAGTGGAAGTGTGGTTGGGACGGGACCCAATTTGATTTTTACCATAATCAATGATTATTCTAGGATCAATACGATGATGAATGCGAGTCTCCACAGAATATAATAAAATATTTACATAAAGAAGAAAGAGGCCCAAAAACTTTAGAGAGGATCTTTCACATCATGTTTATAATTAAT
The DNA here is from genome assembly GCA_963277665.1 of Viscum album. Lineage (NCBI taxonomy): Eukaryota > Viridiplantae > Streptophyta > Magnoliopsida > Santalales > Viscaceae > Viscum > Viscum album. Next base: position 392,679,421 of record OY728158.1, read on the forward strand.
TTAGTTAATTTTATAAAGAAAAATAATACCTAGATATTTGGTATTTTTCATCATTGATGATGTTGATCGTCTGGAATAAACCTTCTGAATTATCTCATTGTGCTTGTAAGGATCCAAACTAAAATCCCTCTAGCGGTTATCCACATGTGCTCTGATGGCCTCTGATTGACACCGCTCGTTCTCTAGGTGCTAGCACGGTGAATCATGTGTCTTGTTTCGGTCATTATTTATCGCATGTTCTTAGGCCTTGAAGAATGTTTCTTTTTCTTGAGTGGGGAGATAAGAGGATTCGAGAGAGAAATTTTTTGGCACAATAATTATCAATTCACCTAGTGTGTGGTGTGTTCTATGGAACAATAGACGTACTTACCTATTTAAATACATGTAATTTCAGTTACAATATTTAATTGCATAGAAACAATTAAATATATTCATCAACTTAGAGAAAACCCATGAATTTAATAATAATACCATGTCATAATTTATGGTGAACCAACTTGCACAAAATAGAATTATAAGTAAAATTCTTCATCACAAAATTATAGTAGCGTTATTTTAATTTGTACCAACTAGTTAAATAATTATTTATTATCTTACAAATAATTCTTTTAATACTAGACTGACCTTAGTCCGCTCGAACTCCACTTCCATTTATTTAACACCCGAATAAATAAATAAATAATTTATTCTCTTAAATAAATATTTTATTTACAAACTCATAAATAAATATTTATTAAATGTTCAATAAAATAAATAAATAAATTTAATTTAATTTATACGATCATTTTAACTATAATAAAATTTTTCCATGGTCTTGAGAATAATATTTATTTCATTAATTAAATTCAAATAAAATTTAACCGAGACCACAAAAAACACTTAGTGTGTGACCCCCTAGGATTCTTTCTCATTGGTATTAGGCGGGCTTACCTAAAGTCCAAGAGTACTATCTAGAAACGATTCAAGGCACCCAAGAGAAAGAACATAAAGTTGCAACAACGACATCCACATATGAATGCTCACTGTGAAATATAATTCTTTTGTCATAATATCTTACTAAGTAGGTTTCATGAATGTGTCATCAACTTTTATGCTTGATAAGTTGTTCTTTGACTACCTAAAATAAACTTGTTATTACACCATGGCCATGAAATTTCACATGATGGTTCTATTTCATTTAAAGGGTAGAGATATCAGCTTCCATAAATGGAAGGGACAAATCCTTCCTCGACTTATCCATTAATAACATGTCATTCATGACGCACCCAACGTACCCTACTTCCTGCCAACTGTCTGTCTGATGGTTTTCGTCAATAAATCAAAGTTCTTAAGTCGTGACACGTATTAATGATAATATTAAAGTCTAAGGATCATTACACATGATCACAGATATAAATATCCGATGACACCAAAACATTTCTTTTCCATGGGTTATGATTTGATGAAATGTTTATGAAACCCATTTGTTTTCCATGGTTTATGATATTATGAAAAAAAAATTAAACTCATTTATTTTTAATGGGTTATTCTATGATGAAATTTTTATATAACCCATTTATTTTTTATGGTCCTGATATGATGAATACTTTATGATCTTATCTCCCACATATATACGATGTTCATTGTGCGAAGGGTGGGAAAAATATATTCATCCAATGTGTTGGGAAATAATTGAACATCCATGAGAAATACATGAAAATAATGGGGATTGAACCATGTTTATTAAGGTATTATGTCTATTATGATAGTCTTGTAAGTGATCCTTGACTACTATGATGGTGTGATGTGTGAACCAATTCCACTATGATAATCTTCAAGTTGATCGATGGCTACAAAAGAAATGAGTTTCTATGCCTATGTGTATGCTAAAATTTTATGTATTATTCTAATTTTATGCTCTCATGGTTAATTATCTTTGATTAATTTATGATTCAGGTCTTATGAGCTACCATGATTTATGTCATGATTAAATATTATAATCTATCATATATATGGTATGATTTTTTAATGTAATGTTCATGTTCCCATGTAAATGTTTTTCTTAATTAATAATTGATATCCCCCTTTTTACTTTTATTTAGTATCTATGATTACACTTTTTTATGTTTCATTTACCCATTTAATCTATAAATTCATTGTATGATATGATAAATAGTGGTGATTGTTATAAAGAAAATATTTGGAGGTGATGTAAATATATTGTGAAACACTTTTTTATGTTCTCATGTTTATAAAGAAACTAGTCCGATATGGTTCTAGCATGGATATTTTTGTCATCTAATTTATATTAATCCATTAAGAAGTTATATCTATGTTTCAAATGTCTAAACAATTATATAAATAAATTATATGGGCTCAAAATATCTTCCAAATTCTCATGGGAATATTAGGTATTCTAAAAAATATCTTATTAATTACTTTGGATATATTTAATGTCAATAAGAATATATTATATATCATATTTACTCTACTTAATTTCCAATTTTCCACTCAAAATATCTTTTGTATAATTTGTGATATATTACATATTCTCCAAATAACTAACATATCAAAGTATGGTTTTCAATTAAGTTTATTTTAGAAGTCTCTCAATAAAATATATTGTGTGTGCTATTAAAATATCATAAATATCATGTAAAATCTTTCCATTATCAAATTTTAGAAAATATTCCAACATATATATTTTATTTGCTCAAAATACCTTCTGTATCGCTGTTAGATTTTTCCACTATCTTATTCTAGTATGATGTTAAATATTTATCACCTATATGTTATTACTACATTTTTTATTCTCTAAAATATCATATGTACCAATGTAAGATCTTTCCTCTTCCAATTTTACTATACACTTTAGCATATATCATTGAATGGGTTGAAATATATCATGTATCATTAAGAATCCCTTATTTACTATATGAAATATGTTATATACAGCATATTGAATCCCAATATCTTTTACACTTCATCAAATTAAACTCTAAGGAATTTTTACATATCATCCATAGAATATTACATTTCATATTGGATATAAACACTTCTTCAATTATTATGTTCTTAAAAAACATGAGTATGTTATTATGAAATCATGACATCATATAATTTCCTCACAGACTCTTAAAAAATATTTGGAACACTCGATTCACTCCAATTCATCTCAATAACTTGTAATAATTATCTCATATATGTGAAAAAATAATCACATGATTATCATTTCTGTGGGTTCTTCAATATATATGATAATTATATCAGGAACCATCCTAGTGGGGCCCATGTTGCGACTCCCCATTCATATCCCCAACAGGAAAGTGGCTAGTGACTAGAACTAGGTAGGAATATCATTAACATGGGAGGCATTACCTATGTACCCATACACATTAAAATAGCTCCAAGCCCTCTAAAGTCTGAAATGTTAAAACTAATATGTAAACAATGTACGAATACCACTATATCCCACAACTAGAGTATGAAAAAAGTAAACTAAAGTAAACAAGGCCAGAATAAAAGATAATAAAAAAAGAATCTATAACCACAAGTCCAACCTATAAGAAAAAGGAACTCGCACTACTATCTATAGCCACTTAAACACGCCTCAATCCATTCAGTCTCACAAAGAACAATCTCGTTCAGGTCCACCAAGGAATCCATTAAAAGGTCGATCATCTGTACAATACATGACACATGCATGAAAATCTCATGTAGGGGTGTGTATAACAATACTTCATAAGACACCCCCAAAACACAATGTAATACCACAAATTTGAGATAGAGACAACTCTAAAAAGGTATATGTATATAGAAAATGTTACAAGAATATGCAGATATACTCAACCACAACACATAGTCTAGAGGTAAGTCACAACCATAGTATAACAGTACTAGGAATTCATCTTGAAGATTCCATGAAGAATTCATATGGGACAACATTCTCTTGAATTTGAAATCACTGATGATGTCAGTCCAAGAGGTACTTCTTGTTGGGTATCGCCAAGAGAGAGATACGTTGATAGATCTAAAGAGAGATATATGATAGAACACATGATATAAGGAATACTACTTAGGCCAGGGGTGATACTTATAACATAATTTGGATTAACATACCAATTATAGGATCTTTTCCCACATAGTGTTTGACACATTGATACTGATAACCCACCTAGGGTATAAATATGGAATAAAGGAAGTTCGTTTGGGACTCTCAAGGGATTTTAATAACACTATCCAGGTAGTCCTTCTGAAGGGATCATAGTCCTATAAGTATGAAATGATTCATACCTACCCCTAGGGAAATGATAAAGGGAATGAACGCTAATGAATCATATCCATTATAAAGTGGACAAGATAATCACACCTTGAATAAAGGGGTACACTGCATGTAGAAAGATCACACATCGTGTCCCTAGACCCCAAGTATTTTCCATGTAAAACAGACAATGTCTTGAGAACATGTTTTGTAGAAGACAGGTATATGATGTGTAGAAGGAGTCACATGTTCTGTCCTTCCATCCAGGGTCTGCTCGTGTACTTTGGTTGTGTATCAGTACACAGTTTCAACCTGCGTATTCTTTCACACTTTACATTACATGGGGTAATCCATGTAAATAATTCATGCCATGCCTGGTGGGGGAGTACACACCATTTAGGAAACCCGTGTACTCCACCCCATGTTTGTGTACATCCCATATACATATTTAGTGGTCCAATGATGAACATACACTATGTAGACTGGACCACACTCTGTGTGTTCTAGATTTTCCAGAAAGTTGCGTTCTTCCTCTGCTCACCTCAACAGATCTCTCAAATCTCGTTCTGGTGGACTTTCCACCTCAAAACTCAATATTCAAGTTAATTTATCCACCCTAGCACTTAATCTACGTGTTTTAATCCTTTAATCATCTCAGAAATTAGATTTGATTTAATTGAATGCATCTATCATGAAGAATATATTCTTCTGAGCTGTGATAATTTATCCTCCTCTATTTCCATCGCACCTCCATCAATTCATCTCGATGCCAGATATCCAATTTCATATCACTGTTCTATCAAATGAAGTCACAACGATAGATCATTCAAAAGTTAGGGGAAGAATGTAGAATGTACATTAAAAATTCATGAAACTGGGGGAGAGAAGAGAATAAGAAATAATCCTAAAGAACAAACCACATATGCTTTTCATTATAGCCTCGATCTATTAATGATGTTATGATAAATTAATCAAGAAATAAATCTCTATAAACAAATCCTGATAAACCCCACAAATATCATCTAATCCTATGTATACAATTGATATGCAGGATAATATATTCGGGGATTAGTTTGTGTATGCTATAGGAATCAAGAAAAATAAATAAAAATCAAAATTCTTCATCCAAATAAGATTTTGAATTGTTTTTCTGATGATGATTGGTCACTATTAGTGAGATTTCTATTGATCGGTGTTCGCTGATCGTCAACCTGATGTCTCGTAATTGTTCTCCTAATAGAATTCTCTAAAGATCTCTCTAGCAATCCTCTATAGTCTCTAGGGTTATGTGGTTATCCCAATAATTTCTACATAATGATCTATTTAAATATCCCCCAATTTGATGTGTCAACAAAAGTAATAAAACAATTTATTAGATTATTTTATTCATTTTTTCACCCATGATGAATTTTACACAAATGACCCATGCAGACCAATTATAGGTCACACCTAGGGTAAAGTCACTACTCTTAATGTATCAGTTCCCTTGGATTTATGATTTGGTCACTTGTTTGGAAGTTATGCCTCTTTTTTTTGGAAAACTGAACCCATTCTATATTGTATTTTAATATTTTTCAATAATTGTTTTTGGGTGAACCGAGCCTCAGAATCGCATGACGTCTCAGCATATAGTCTTGAATTTAATCACTATAATATTTATAAATAATATATGGATAATCCAAGACATTACATTCCCCAACCTTGGGGATTTTCATCCCTGAAAATACAACATAATGGTTAATCAAAAAGATGTGGGTACTCTGCACAGATAAGAGCCTCCCACATAAATGTACTCTCCTATAGATTATTGTGCTACCGGAAGACATGCACTAAAGAGATTGATCACCCATAATTTATAATCTCCTTCCAATCCTCAATCTATACTAGGTAGTCAATAAAATTCTCTCCATCCTCATTGTCTAGCTCACCCTAGTAGATTTTGTGAAATGTGTCAGGAACATATCTCCTCAACTATGAAACAAGGAAGATGTTTTTTACTGGTTCTAACTACAGAGATAGATCCAAATGGTACACCACTTCACCAACTCTTTTAGGTATCTGAAAATGGATGATGAACCTCAAATAAAACAATCATCCTTTTCCAAATCTCCATAATCTATGTCAAAGTGAAACTTGTAAGAACATAGGGACTCCCTCCTCGAACTCCAATGGCCTCTTCCATTAGACAATACAATACTTCTAACGGATCTATGTAGTCTTCATCCACTACTAGATGACTTTCACCTTCTCAATAGTATCTTGTACCATCTTTGGTCCCATGAGTTCTAACTCTCCCAGGAAATTCCAACAAAGTGGTGACCTAAATTGTTTCCCATACAAAGACTCGAATGGTTCCATAACAATTATATAATGGTATATGCTTTGATATAAAAAATCCACTAGTGGTAGGTGATCCTCCAAAAGATGGACAAAGTCTAACATGAAAGCCCACAACATGTCCTCCAGAACCTGAATTCTCTTCTCTGTCTAGTCATCTATTTTTTGGTGGAACACTATGCTCAAGCATAACTGGGTCCCAAACAACTCCTGTAACCTATTTCACAACCAGGATGTAAAACAAGAATCATGATTTGAAACTATCATTGATGGAACTCCATGGAGTATAACTATTTCCTCAATGTATAGGCACCCCATTATCTGTACTTAAATCTACTCTCGGATAGTTAGGAAGTGGGATGACATGGTGAGTCGGTCAATGGTCTCCCATAATTCGTCACCCCCATGGATTTAAGTGGTAAACCTATCATAACATCCATATATATTCAATACCACTTCCATTAGGCACCTCAATGGGTGGTGCTAATCCCAATGGAATAAGGTGCTCAGACATCCCTTGATGATAACTAATGCATTAAGAAACAAACTTCAAAACTAAATTCTTTATCCCTCGCCACCAAAACTGATGTTGGAGGTCATGGAATATCTTTTCCACACCTAGATGTACCATTGAATGGGATGTATAGGACTCCCTCAAAACTTCCTACCGAAACACCACTAGTACTGCTATGTGTCCTCTAAAAAGAAATATGTTCTCTCCATCTTTTGAATATCCATTAGAAGTATTCCATATAGATATATACGAACATAGGGTATCATAGTCGGTATCCCCAATTTTTGCCTCCATAACTCACTATAATATTGGAGGGGAAATAACCATCAACTAGAGTTAAGATACCCCAAATCCATACACAAAAGATAACTGTAACTAATCGAACTCCTCTAATGCCTCATTTAGAAACCATGAACTAGATCTCTTATTGAGAGAATCTTCCACCATGTTCCTCTTCCCAAGAGTATTGACAATCTAAAATTCATAGTCCTAGTGGAACTCTAGCCATCGCCTATGTCTCAACATTATATCCTTCTTAGATAAGATATAGTTGAGACTATAATGGTTGGAGTAAATGATAAACCACTCACCCATTAGGTAGTGTATCTACATATTCAATGAAAAGACTATTGTTTCCAACCCAAGACCATGGGTTACACAGTTATACTCATGTGGTCTTAACTAGCATGATCCATAGGCAATCACTTCCCTCCTCTACATTAGGACACAACCATGCCCAGTTCCTGATGCATCTCAGAACACTACATAGTCAACACCCTCCTCTCACAGTCTCAATATTGGATCTCTCTTCAAAAACATACCAAGATAATAAAAACATTATTGGAGCATCTCTATCCACAAAAATATCTACCCCTTTTGAGTCAAAGAAAACATATTTACTAATATCTAGGATAAATAAGGTATGAATCTTCGATAATAGACTGATATCCCAAATAATATCTAAACTTTTAACATGTTCTTAGGTGGATCTCGTGCTAACAGTACCTCAGCCTTGGCCAGGTCCACTGCCACTCAATCCATTTAAATAATGTGTCCCAGAAAGTGGACCTCCTGAATCAATAATTGGAACATTTTCATCTTCCTATAAATATGGTTCTCTTAGATTACATCCAGAACTATCCTTAAGTGTCTCGCAAGCTCCACCATAGTCACCAAGTACATAATGATATTGTTTATAAAGACAACCATGAACTGGAAAATGTAATGATAAAAGATCTAGTTCTTGATTCCCATGAACATTGTTGGGTAATTCATATTGCCAATGGGAATCACTATCTACTCATAATTACTGTAATAACATCCGAAGATCTTGTTAAAAATATCCTCATCCCGAACTCACTTCTGGTGATAGCCTGATCTGAGGTCAACATTTGAGAACCATCATTCCCCTTTCAAATAATCAACGATTTCATCGATTATCAGTAGTAGAAACTTGTTTTTCATGATCATCTGGTTCAATCATAGGTATTCCTCACACAACATCCAGCACCATTCTACCTTTTTAGAAAAGAAAAATGGTGCTAACCATAGTGAAACAGTATTTCTCATGAAGCCCTTATTAAAAATGTCCTCTAACAACTCCCTCATCTCACAAAGCTCTGTGAGAGACATCTGATATGATGGTGAAGATATCAGTGTCATCACATGGGTATAAATCAATGAAGATGTCTATATCTGTAAGGAGTGAAAATCTAGTAACATCTTCAAAAAACATCATTGTACTCTGCCACTACTTTTGGAAATTAGAATCTAATAATGTCTGCTGCACAGAGGGCCAGGCTTGCTAACTGATGAGTAATTGGTTGAACCCTCCTATACATGAGTACATTCTGTTTTTATTAGTTTAATTTTTACCAATAAAGGTAAACCTTGTTCCATCACTATGGATAAACCCCACCCTTATCCTAAAATATTCATTCTAGGCATGTACTGTAGATAATCAATTGTTGCTAAGAATGATGACATAAGGCCTCAACACTACCACAATGAGGTTACAACAAAAACTCTCACATCTAAGGGTAAGGTCACACTATGAGAAAAAGTTTGTTATTACCGAGTCTTCACTAGTAGGTTTTTCCATGAGTAAGGATTGGGTTAATGGTTTAAATAGAATCTCTAGATCTCAAACAAGATATATGGTGAGAATGGAAGGACTATAACCAATTTCTTTTAGTACTATAGATAAATTATAAAAGAAACTGATCATACCTAAAATCATTCCTGGATCCCCTAGGTCATATTCCTTGACCACATGAAGTTGTCCCCTCCCATGTCCTCCTTCTCCCTAATCCTAGCATGGACCACATTGGGGTGGTGGTGGTAGAAGTCAATATTTTTACCACTTATTTCTGATCTCTCAACCCCACTTCTATGTTCGCTGCACTGTGAATTTGTCTAATTAAAAGGCATTGTCATGGGAACTCTCAAATTAAGTGTGATTTTTTGGTTTATAGGGGTAGCATAGTGGCAAGACAAGGTCATCTCTCAAGGGAGGATATAAATTTAACAACATATTAAAGGTATTTTTAAAATAAAATAAAATATAAGAAGAAAAATGATTAAAAGTTTTGGGGGTTTTCATTTATAAATCCAAAAAAACTATGGTGGAAGAATATTATTATTTTTCCTTTTGTTTTAGGAATGAAATTTGATTAATAAAACACAACTATAATACGTTTTTTTAGAAAATATTTTTAGAAAGAATAATCATTCTAACTCTACCTCTTTACTTACTTATTAATGGTTATTTTTTACATTTATATCCACAAAATTATGACCCCTTAATTTTTTAACCCCCAAACCCTACAAGAATTATCTTTTCCCTAAATGTGAAGTGAATTAAACCCAATGATAGCTTCAGAACATGAAATCGGCACACCCTACATTGATTTATATTATAAGTATATCTTATGGACAGTGGTAAATGAAGGCACATATACACTCTAAAAAATCAGATTAATTGAGTTTATGAATATATTATAACTCTACAAATTGACCCCACATGGTTTTTATTACCTATTAATATCTCTCTCTCACAATTCACACATTTCTTGACCTCACATGATTTGTGTTTATTGTTTAATTTCTTGGTTAGTTTTATTTAATTTAATAAATAAATTAATAGATCATATTAATTTAATTAATGTATCACATTGATTCAAATCTAATGAATGAATAAGGTGAGTGGTAGATCGATTACTAAAAGGAACTACTCTTCTATGGGATGTGTAGTCATCATAGAAACTTGTTTTCATGTGCAAGCGTTTAGAAAGGGTAGAACCCAATGTCATTTCTACTCATGATTTAAAAATAAATAATGGTGATTAATAGAAGAATAAACTTAAAGATAAATAAATAAATGGAATATAAACTAAGAGTTTTTTTAAAGCACAACAATTTCACAAACATGAAGAGAAAGATAAGATGGTTTTAGAAGAGATCCTAGCTTGGTAGCTTCCCTCCTTAAAATGTGAATTTAAATGCTATGGAACCACATATACTCTACTAAAAATCACCATATTCATGTATCAAGCCTTTCAAATGATAAAAATACATATTTATAGAGTGGAGGGGAGGCTAGGTTATATGTGGTTTCAAGTGAGAATGGGGAAATTCGTCCAAATATTTTAATCCAAATTTCACCACCTTCGTGACCACCAAAACACATGAATTATCTTTCCTTATATAAATATTCATTGTTTTAAATTGGGTTCTTGATATCCTGTCCAAATTTTGGTCAAATACATGCAATGAAGTAGAATTTATTACCCAAATACTAATGTAGTGTTGAATTAGGCAGGTCCAGTCCATCTTTGACTCCATGACCCTTTTACACCAACCAAATGCATGATTTAGCTCTAATGTACCGAATAAAAGTTGTATCACAATGATTTTGGAAAAATATGAAAAATTATATGATGAAATAATTTAAATTAAAATAATTATTTATTAATTTCTAGAGTGCACTTGAAAGGGTAAAACTTGAATTTTATCTAATTTTCACAAGAATGATCTAATCCCAAATATTTTATAAATAAATATATTTAATACAATGTGAGAAAGTTATTTATTTTATTATCAATAAAATACCCAATAATATTGTGTTTTATCAAATCCCCCACACTTAACCTTTTTCACTCCTAGGTAGTCAGATATCATGTATTCCAAAAACAATTTTTAGAAGATATGAATGTTCATATTCCTCAATCCATAGTGGAAAAATAGGAAAAGTAAGAATACCATCATGAGTCAATAACAATAAATCTCAAATTCATTATCTCATAAATTATGTGAAAATAAATCCAGTGATATTAATAACACCAGTTAGAGTGAAAATAGGTCATGGGTATACCATGCCACTAATTCCCACATGTTGGTGTTTCAATCATTTCAAATTGTCTCTCCACCCTTTATCTAGAATATTCATGTCATGTAAAATAATTCTTCTTACATTGTTTAATTCACCAAAACTATTCTAGATTCATTTGTATACAAATTTCAAGACCCATTCACTCAATCATTCCCAAAAGTCAAATATTATGCTCCTGACCATGATATCCCCACATGTTATACATTTCATCACTCCAATATTTATTAATAAATATATTTTTTTTTTATTTTTCTGATTGATTTTTTAGGGAATACAAGTTTCAAATATCAGGTTCACATGCATAGGTCAATTTGGTACAGTAATGAAATTTATATTAAGATAAATGAAAATATGAACCAACCATTGGTATAATATTATTTTTATTACCTAACTTGGATATACCTTCAATTGAGTGGGAAATTTTTTAAAAGTCATGGTTGTGTGATTTTTTTGGAGAAATCAATGACAAAATTTACCATAAATGAATATCACAAAGATTGGGGTCAACATATAAAAGGTTCTATCATGACACAACCTATCATATAATCAATGACATAATTTTTTATAAAAATCAACACTTAATAATGAAATCATATTCATTCTTATCATTCCACCAATTAATTTTGAGAAAAATATTTTTCCATATATTCCATATCTATATGATCTTGTTATATGATATATCTATTTTTAAAAAACATTATAATAAAACATAATAGTAAAATACAAAAAACACAAATAAAAATCCTAAATATCTACCCAAAATGTAGTCCCCTCCCCCACAGTTAAAATATTACAATGTCCTCAATTTGAACTTATGAGATTATATGTTAGTATGAAATTTATAAATTTTAATAGGATAACTAATATAAAAGTGAAAGGTTTAGGAATAGTCTAATATTCTAAAGTGATGATGGGGTCATGCAGTGTGATGAAATCAACTACAACAGTAGGAAGCCCTTAAATACATTACTTTAAATGATACCCATTAACTGTAAATATTATTATAGTGTCCTCTTGTGTGATCTCCACAACACCAAAAGGGAAAACATTAGACACAACATAATGGCCTACCCATCTAAAATGAAACATATTAGGCATCAGCTTGAAGCATGAACTGTATATAACGACTATCTCTCCATTATGAAATTTTATTTTTTGGATCATTATTTCATGAGTTTATTTTGATCTTTATTTTTAGATTCATGAGTTCTCAAATGAATACAATAGAATATACTCATTCTCTTGAATTTTTATCTTCCTTTGAATTCATACTTGGTCTAAATCCATGTTGAATTTCCTTATAGACAAATAATCTCAATGATATACATTCAGATGGAGATGAAAAGCATTAAAAAATTGAAATGGGGAAATAGTGAAGGGGGTCTGGTATTCCATCTAATAATGCTACAGTGCCTCATCTATACACTTTCTCCAATATTTCATATTCAGATGCACGATTTTCTACAAAATTTCTTTTATTTTTTGATTCAAAAACTCAATCTGGCCATTTGTTTGGGCGTTTTATGGTGTTGATGTTTTTGGTGTCACCCCATCATTCTAAAGGAGGAAATCCAAATTCTGACTGTATAAGTGTGTCCCTTGGTCACTAATGATGTCATTTTTTACTCCAAACCAACAAAATAGTTATTCCTTGACAGATTCCACTACAACCTAAGAATCAACTATCCTAGTGGCCTTATCCTCCACCCATTTTATAACATAATCAATGGAAAATGAAATATACAAAAAATATAATGAAATAGGAAAAAAGAACCCATAAAATCAATGCCCCATTAATTAAAAATTTCCAAAAAATAATATGTTTTTTTGGCATCTCAAGTCTCCTAGAAATGTTCCCAGTGGGCTGAAAAAATGAGAACGACATAACAAACACATGAGCATTATGGAATAATATACGACAATATAATACAGAGTCTATGAATTTCATATCAATCTGTTGTGTTCTAAATTTTCCTCCACATTAAAGTGCATGGAATAAATGTATAACAGACTGAAACTCATTATCAGGAACACACCTTCTAATAACTTGATAACTACACATGCACCAGAGATAGGGATCATCCCAAACCTAAAATACTTAATCAATATTTATCTTTGGGACTTGATGTTTCTCTAAATTTGAAGAAATTTCATAGGTAAAAAGGTAGTTAACTAAATCAACATACCAAGGATGTGTATGTGAGATGCAATACATATGATCATCAGGGAATTTTTCCTGAAGTGGTACATGGTCTAAGGTGTCAGCCTCTAATATGTGAGTAAACTTACTCATGTGGTCTACCACCAGGTTCCATGACCCCTTCATGTCCATTATCTTAATATTGAATTTTATTAGAAGGGTAATCCATTGGATAAGTCTGGTATTTCTATCTAGCTTCATCAAGATTTACCTCAGAGATACATGGTGGAAAAAACAACTACATTAGAGCCAAATAAATATGAACCAAATTTATCTAAAGTAATTATTTTTTAAATAAACTCATTTATATTATTTTTTAGTTTTATTGGGACAAATAAAATGTCCTAAAAGCATAGTAAATCACATGTGAACATCTCTCCACCCTCTGTGATAAGACATCTCCAACTGCAATGTTTGAATCATGAAACAATAGCTCAAATGGAATGTCCCAACATGGGGGTTATATGATTAGTAGAGTGTTCAAACACTACTTTATATCCTCAAAGTATGTTTTTCATGAATCACCAAACATAAAATCAAAATCCTTTTGAAGTAATCGTGACATAGGAAGACCAGTCTTACAAAAATCATTGATGAAGTGTTGATAAAATCCATCATTCCCTAGGGAATGTCTAACATTATGAACACATTAAGGATAGTGTAAGGAATAAATAATATCTACTTTATATCTATTAACCTATTTCCCAAGTTTAGACATAACATTTTCTAAGGAAATTACATGATCTAACAAGAATTGACACTTTTCAAAGTTTAGGAATAGATTCTTCTCAACACAATGATTCAACATATTTTCCAAACTAAAGATAAAATCATCAAATGAATACCCATACTCTATAAAATACACCATAGTATCTTCATTATGGCCTCAAGAGAATCTGAAAAAAACTCACTATGCATCTTTGGATGGTACCTGATGCATTGCCAAGTCCAAATGCATCTTATTTTAGGAAAATGTGCCAAATAGAAAAGTGAATGTTGTTTTATCTTGATCCTATAGGGATATAGAAACATAAAAATATCTTGAAAATCCATCCAAGAAACAATAATTTGTCTTCCCAGCAAGTCTCTCAAGCATTTGATCAATAAATGAAAGGGTAAATGGTCCTTACAAGTGGGTTAATTTACTTTACTATAATCAATACACACACCAATTATTTTTTACCCTCATTTGATTTAACTCATCTTTCTCATTTTTAACAACATTAACACCACTTTTCATAGGCCCAACCTAAATAGGAATCACCCACTGAGAATCCAAACTAGGATAAATTATAACTTCCTCAAGAAAATTTTCAACATATTTTTTAACTACTTTCTGAAGAGTTGGATTTAGTCTCCTTTGTGGCTACCTAACCATTTTAGACCCATCCTTCAAAAAATCCTATGCATGAAAAATGGAGGGGCTAATAACTGATATTTTATCTAAGGTCCACCTACTTTATTTAATTTTACCACTTAAAAGATTGAAAAGTTATTATTCATGTTCAAAAGGGATATTATTAGAAATGATAACAGGCAATCTCTCACTATGTAACATGTATGATTATTTTAGATTCGGTGGAAATGGAATGAGTTCCAATGTAGGGGGTCATGTATGTATAGAGACATTGAAAGAGATGAAATATGTTCACCATAAATATCAGTACCAGAATATAAATCATAAAAATTAGATAATAATGAATCAAATTCATAAACATACTCAATAGCCAAGTTATAATCAGAGTTAACATGATCAAAATCCGAATATGAATCCATTTTACAATCAAATCTTAGAGATTTTTCTGCACAATAAAAAGGTATGGATGTGCTTTAAGATATAAAACTAGAACCAATACTCATAATATCTCTAGGAATAAGGAAATAAAATTATATGTGGTTTTTACTTAGTGGTTCAAAATGGGAGATAAAAAAAGTATAATGGTCCTATTATGGGTACTTTATAGATTCCATAAAATTAAATATACAAACTCTATCCCTAAGCTCCTTGAAAGGTGTACCATCATTGATATTTGTGGTAGTTTCTATAGTTTTGAGGAAGGGCATTCTTATAACCATGGGAGCACTAGAATTTACCTGACAATCCACCATGTTAAGAAAATATAAATCTGCAAGAAATATCATATCTCTTACCCAAACAAGTACATCCTCCAGAACTCCCACTAGATATGTTATAGTTGTATTCTCTAACTACACTCATACCCTTGTTAGCTTTAACTCACCATCCTATAAAGAGGATAATACAGAGTGAGGTACCACATTCAATGAAGCTCCAAAATCATATAAACATCAGAAAAGAGAAACTCCCCTTTGGTGCATGGGATGGTGAATGTACATAGATCTGTTCACTTTGTTGTCATTTCTTGAGTTGGTGTAATGAGTGCTGAAACATTCCTTCCAAGATTTATCCTATCATTTCCCTTTCAGACCACTTCAATTTTTAAAAAGTTATTTTAGGAATTTTTCATCCATTGGGGTTTTCTTAATGGATTCAATAATGGGGATTTTTATCTCCACATTCAGGAATGTGTCCAAAACCAATTTTTCATCACCTCCTCAGCCATCTTCTTGGTTTTTACAACTCTATTTGGAAAAGGAATCATTTTATGATGAACATAATTAATAATTTTCTTACCATTGTCTTTCTCCTTTGTATGATAAACATTGGTTCTTGAATGTGGCTTCTCTGGAGTTGAGGTGAATCTCGATAGAACAAAAGGTGTAGATATATCAGTTTTTTTCTTCCTACTTATCAATGTGATGGAATTTACATACCCCTTGGGATTTGGAGTATGTTGAGAAGGTAGATTTTCGAAATTATTACATACTAGTTCATGTAGGGTATTGGAAATTTTTCTCGTTTGAGTCTTAAACTCTCTCAACTTCAAACCTTGACTCATCAACTCATTCTGTTGATTAATAAAAAATTGAATAAAATGGTAATTAGTTATATATTCTAACATGGGTGGTGGATTCATTTATTTTTGTCTTGTTGATGCTTGGGCTTCAAATATTCTTTGGGGTTTTTGGAAACCCCTCGAGTAAGGTGGAGGCTGTTGTGAGTTTTGTTGAAAAAGGGGCCTATGTTATTGTTTAAAGCCACAACTGAAGTCTAAATGACCCTTAAACCCTTGTATGAATGTTGGAGAAAAGGAATTATATTCTTCTGGGTTTGCGGGTGATGTTTCTATAGATATGGTTTCCTAAGGAATATTGTTGTACAATCCTCTATTCCTTGTAATTAGGGGAAATAGTCAGTTGGGTGGTCTGTTTCAGTAAAAATGTCTCAAGTACTTGTAGGAGAGGGTTTGTATGTATTTTCTGCCAAAGCAATATGTCTCACTATAGTGTTCAAGTATTCCAACTTAGTATCAATCAAATTATTTCAAGAGAAGAAGTACTTACCCGATGTACTCCTCTAGCATGTGGTGTACCTCAATCGAAAATATGATTGGAGTTTTGTGTAATTTGTCGATAAATACATGTGTGACTATTAGATTTTTTTCCATAAATGATCCTGTATCTATGGAATCAACCATGTTACTCTCCATAGGTGTGAGTCCTGAATAAAAATATTGGATGAAGAGTTACTCACTGATTTTTTGACGCGGACAGCTTGCACACAATATCTTGAATCACTCCCAGTAATCATACATTGAATTCCTCTATGCTTGATTCATCCCTAAGATATCTTTATGAATTAAAGTGGTCCTTGATTCTGGAAAAAATATCTACAAGAAAATATTTTTCAAATAATTCAAACATGTTATGTCTTCATGTTGTAAATAATACATCTAGTCTTTTGGAGTTCTATCATGTGAGAAAAGGGACTTCTCTTAGTTTTATTTGATCCTCAGATACATTTTTTGGTTTGTGGGTTGAGAATAAAACATTAAATTATTTCAAATATTTGTTTGTATCCTCACAAGATAATCCATAAACCATTGGAAGAAGATGAATTAACCCATATTTCAATTCAAAGTATGATTCGAGGTTTGGGAATGCAATACAATTTGGTTGATACGTAATATATGGTGCATCCAATTCATGAATGGTTCTATTATGTTCACTATTATTGATTTAATCCATTTATTCTTCTTTTATATTGTATTCAGAAGTGTTTCCAATTTAAATGTTCTTATAGCAGAGTAATTTCCCAATTGGCTAAATGTGAACACTTCCTATAGACCGAGATTGTAAGATTCAATCCCTAATGTTGCGTTTTATCTTGGTATCTATATCAAAGTGATCCTCTAGATGGGATCATGTCATAAATCATGCAAATTATTAATATTTTACCATAATTTCTTGATAATAAAATTCTATTGATAGTCTAAAAGATAATAAACGATAAAGGAAAGAAATAAAGAAACAAACAAAAAATTAAGAGAAAGGAGAAAGAAAAAAGAACAAAGAAGAGAATACAAAAGGATTAAATAAAAGTAAAAAAACCCTCTCATTATATGAATAAAAAACTTACCTCTATAGAAAAGAAACCACTTTTAAAGGTGTTACCATGGGCTCTCTCAAATGAAGTGTGATTTTTGGGTACTTAAGTGAAACAGGGTGGCTGACAAAGTCATCTCTCAAAAGAGGAAGTAAATTTAAAAACATATTAAAAGTATTTTGAAAATAAAATAAAATGGATTAATAACACTAATTAAAATGATGGGGGTTTTATTTTTAAAATATAGAATAATTATAATGGAAGAATATTATATTTTTTAGGAATGAAATTTCATTAATAAGACATAACAAAAAGATGTTTTTTAGAAAGTATTTTTAGAAGCTGTAATCTATCTAACAATACCTATTCAATTACTTATTAATAATTATAATTTAAATTAATTTCCAATCAATTATTTTAATCCAAATTTTTAACCCACAAACTCTATGAGAATTTACTTTACCACAAAGATGAAGTGAATTAAACCATTAGAAAGCTTCATAACATACAATTGCAACACCTAACTTTGATTGATGTTCAAAGAATAATTTATGGTTCATGGTAAATTAAAGAACATATAAACTCTATAAATTATGATTAATTGAGTTTAATATTATATTTTAACTCCACAAATTTATCTTCTGTGGTCATGTATTACGGATTAAGACTTCTCTCTCACAATTCACACAATTCTCAACCTCGCGTGTTTTTGGTTGATTGTTTAATTACATTATTATATTAATTTAATTTAATGAATTAATTAATAGACCATATTAAATGAATTAAAGTATCTCATTGATTCAAAAAAAATTAATTAAGAAGGTGAGAGGTAGATCATTTACTAAAAATAACTACTCTTCTATGGGCGGTGTAGGTATCGTAGAAACGTTTTTCATGTGAAAATTTTTAGAATTGGTAGAAAAAAATCTCAGTTATAATATTGATTTCCATACCAAAGAGGAAAATTAATAGAATAATAAAACTGATAATGTCATAATAAATGGATGAAAAAAATAGTTTATATAAATCACAATAATATTATAATAAAGAAGAAAAAGATAAGAGCATTTTGGAGGAGATCATAGCTTGGTAGCTTCCCTATTCCAATTGTGAATTAATAAAGTATGAAACAACTTATCCTCTCCTCTCAATCTCTTAATTTGTGTCCAAACCCATACAAATGAAAAAAATATATATTTATTGAGTGGATTAGAGGCCAAGTTATAAGTGGTTTCAAGTGTGAATAGGGAAATTCGGCCAATTATTTTAATCAATCTTCCACCACCCTATTGACCATTAATTAGATTGAATTAGCTATTATTATAGAATAGTTAGTTTTAAAAAATTGAGTTCTTGATATCCACTCCAAATTTGGGCCAGATACATGTATGGATAATGAATTTTTACCCAAATACTAAAGTGGTACCCAATACCACAGGTTCATCACTTATACGACTTTATGGCCCTTTTACTCCAAAGAAATGCACGATTTTTCTCCAATGTCATGTATAAATGTTCAATCCCATTGAATGAGGAACACATTTGAAAATTTTTATTTTAAAATAATTCAAATTAATATATTTATGTCTGAATTACTACAGAGCTATTTAAAGTGTAAAACTGGAATTCTCATCATATTTTCAAGTGAATGATCTAATCCCAAATATTTTATAAATAAACATATTTAACACATTATAGAGAAGTTATATAATATAATATCAATAATATAATAATTAAAATTGTTTTTTATTACTAATCCTGTCATTTTATTTACCTTAGTGGTCAATCCATTGTCTCTCTATCAACAGTACGACTGGTTGGACGCTCTTAAGAGAGATTTCCATTGTCGTCACATGAATATCACCACCTCTCCATAGGTTGACTGGACCCACCCTATCATCCATTTATTTAATATCCTCTTTCTTTATACCTCCCCCAAAAACGTCTCTCACAACCTGGTCTGTGGGATTGACGTCAACTCCCTAGTGCCAAGGTCACTACTCCTGCTTTTCCACTACCGAATATCACCGGTTGTATCTGCTCAGCCTAGAATATTTCAACCACCAAATATATCTCAAGTACCCAACATAATTCTGAATTCATAGAGGGATAATTAAGGCTTTTATGTCTCTACAAAGACCTTGCTCGATGGTCTAGGCCCTGAAGTACAAATCTTTAACCATATCTATTGAGTACCTAAAAAGGTGGTAAACCTCGATGAATAATCAACCAATTGCATGATTACCTACTGGAGATTATGAAGCACATGTAAATTAACTTATCTAAGTGTATCTAGTGAAAAATATTCTGTGAAGAGGCACTTTAACACTTTCCTTGAAATATTCTCTTTATGGTGATTCTGGACAACCAAACTCAACTATCGTCCCACTGATCCATGTAGAAGACTCACCTCCAGAACTACCATTCAGTCTACTAGTGTCATGACTTATTGGAAAACTACGGTCACTACCTCAAGCGAGTCCTTATCCTTCTTAGTATTGTGCTAACCTCAGAGCCTAATGGTATCTCTCTTTGAAACTCAGGAAGCATGCTCATCTTGCGCTCCTCCTCTGCTGGCACTACTAGTACCACATGCTGCTTTATAGGTGGTGGTATATCTGGTTCTCCACCTAGAGGTAACTTCTAGGGAATTGGTCCCTATATCAAAGTGTCTTCTCTATGGGGGTCATCCTCATTATAAAGCAACTGAATCCAAGTTGGTATGCATCACAAAGTTATCCTGAAAGAAAACTAGATGCACCATGTTCAAAAAGTATATCTATAGAGATGACACAAGAAGGAAACAGAAACCACAACCCATTATTATATGATGCATGTACCAAACGTTTACCCCACAACCAATGTTTTTGTGTACTACGTTTAAAATTAGGTTATCAGTGTCTTGGTGTATGGATTCTTCTTCTATCGCACGAACATTGGAGTCCCATTCCTGAAATACAAACTTGAAACACATGACATTGTTTTCCCAAAAAAAATCTCATGGCCTCTCGATCCAAAGGTAGAATGGACCAGATCTGATAAAACTTTATCATGACCCATCCTAGTGGGTATTATTATGTGACTCTACAAGCCTGCCTCTAATAGGCCAGAGGTTGGTGACTAGCACTGGGTAGGCATATCACTAACACGAGATTCATTTGCTATATACTTGTATGCACACACACATAACCAATCCCAAAAAAATTGAATTGTAAAAACCACTATGTAAAAAATTCATGCATACCACTATATCCCAAAACCAGAGTATGATGGATTGTAAAGTATGGTAAATAGGGTCAACATACATGTTCAAAAAAATCAGTAACCAAAAGTCCAACCTATATGAAAAATTTACTAGGACTGTTGTTTTTAGTCGCAGGAACACAACTCGACTTGCCCAGTGTCAAAAATGACTATCTAGTCTTAGTCCACCTAGGTCTCCATCAAAATTTTGATCATATGTAGAAGACAAATCATGTGAGGTAAAATTCCATGCATGGGTGAGTATAAAAATACTCAGTAGGACATCCCAAAACAACAAATAAATACAATAACAGAATGATACAGTCATATCTATATAAGTATATGTCTATACAACATATAACAATAATATCCCGATATAATCAACCACAACACATAGTCTAGAGGTAAATCATTACCATTATATACCATCACTAGGAGTTTATATTGTAGATTCCACAAAGCACTCATCTGAGAGAACACACTCCTGAGTCCGATAACATTGATGATGTTTGTATGAGAGGAACTCCTCATTGAGTCTTGCCGTGAGAGAGATACTCTGATAGATCTGAAGATAGATATAAAATAAAACACAATAGATGATGATCATAATTTGGTCCATGGGGTGATACTGACTACTCATTATGGATTAACCTGCTAAGTAAAGGATCAAAGCCCACATAGTGATGGTCACATCATTAACTAGAACTCCACCTAGGTCATGAAGAATGAATTGTGGATCATTCTCTATGGCTCTTATGGGATTCAAACAACCCAATATTGGAAGTCCTACTAAAGGGACCACAATAATATGAGTAGGAAATTATTCGTATGTACCTTTAGGGAAAAAATAAAGAGAAAACCCTAGTACCAAGGATAATTGAATCAAGCTATGAAGAAAGGGATACAAGTCGTGTACTAGGGTCACATAATGTGTCCCTTGACCTCAGGTAATTCCTGTGTTCAACGACCCGTGTCTTTAAAACAAGTCATGTAGAAGGTGTTTACACTATGTGTAGAAGTATTAACACACCATTTCTTTCCTTATGAGGTCCACATGTGTACTCTATCCATGTTCTAGTACATGATGTCAAACCGTGTAAATTTTCCCTTGTACCCGAAGACGGGGTAATCCTTGTAACTGGTTCAATATAACTCATGTGGGGTAGTACAAGCCATGTATGAAACCCATTTACTCCACCCCGTGATCATGTAATTCCCATGTACATTCTGAGTGATCCAACGATGAACACATGTTGTGTAGACGTGACTACACACTGTGTGATCAAGATTTTACAGAAAGTCATGTCCATCCTCCAAACACATTGGATAATCTCTCGGATCACATTATAGTAGTATATTTACTTAGAAACTCTAGATTCGTAGTTGTTTCTCCAACCTAACACTGAATTCAGGTATTTTGGGCCTTCAATAGAATCATAAATATGATTTAATTCCACCCAATGCATTTTGCCTGAAGAATGTATTCTCCCAAACTCATTCAATTTGTCTCCCATTATCATTGTCTCACCTCTATTGATTAGTCCCAATGTTGGATCTCCAATTTCATATTTTTGTTCCAAAAAATGATAGAACGGAGATCAATAATTCATGATTTGGGGGAAGAACAAAGAAAGCACATCAATAATGATAAAAATTAAGGGACATAAACGCCCATGAAACAAACCTTCTGAAAGAAACTTGACCATTGTTCATTATGGACTTGATATTCTCCCATAAAAATGATAAAAAAAATCATGAAACCATTCTCTATTAACAAATCCTTATAAAATCCACAAATATAATCCCATCCCGCATATACAATCGATCTGTGGGATAAACTTTTCATGGATTATTCCATATTCATCATAATAATAAATAATAGGAATAAAGAATTGAAATAACACATCCTACCTTGATTTTGGATTGCTCACTGATGAATATCGGTCACTGCATCGTCGTCGTGGGCAAGATCAATCTAGATCGGTGTTCACTGATCATTGATCAAAGGTCTTGTCATTGTTTTCCAAAGAGGATTCTCTAGAGATCACTCCAATAGTCCTTCATCATCTCTAGGGTTATAAGGATAAGCCTATTATTTCTGCATAATGATCAATTTAAATATCCCCCAAATCGATGCGTCAACAAAAGTAATAAAATAATTTTTTCAAATAATTTTTTCATTTTAACGCTCACGTTGACTTTTTCAGAACTGACCTGCGATGACCAATGTTAGGTCATGGCTAGGGAAAATTCACTTCTCTGAACACAACAATTCCCTAATATTTCTATTTTGGGAACCCTTATAGATCTTATTCTACATTTTCAATAAAACCATACGCGTGATCCATTTAATATTTTTATATTTTATAAAAAATTATCATAGGAACACTGGGTCACAAAATCTCATGCCACCTCTTCAACCGATCTCAAATTTAATACATATAATTTCTAAAATAATATATATAGAATTTGGGTCATTAAAAATTACATGGAGTAGTTTATAATTATTATAAACTAAATCTAAGTTTTTTTAATATGGATGGATTGTCTTTGTATAATGTGTTTTAAAAAAATAAAAATAAAATAAATAATAGATAGTAAAAATATGATAGATATATTTTTATGATTATTCCATTCATTAACTATCAAAAATAGCATCATAGAGAACCATCTTGTGGAATTTGTATGTTCTATATTTTCTAAGACCCATGATAAATAAGAACTAAATGTTGATTACATGACTAGTATTTCAAAATTTTTATAGTTATTACACTTAATAATATAATATTTATACTTGTTATAATGGTTTAGGTTCATGAAGATTCAATTCTTGAATAATAAGTATCTATGTACAAGTTGGATAGAAAATGTGTGTTGTGTGTGACCAACCATAAATGAGAATAGATGATAAGTGATTTTCAATTCTAAATAAAATATTGAAATTCTAAATATTAGTTTAACATTTTATTATGAACTTATGGAGTTAACTAGCGTACAATTACACTATTGACTTTATTTGAGAAGGGTTCTATTACAATATGGATATTAATTATTATCAAAAAAAATTATATCAGATTCCATTTTCATAGTGTTCATTGAATTATAATATTTAATCTCTTGATCAGTGGGAATCCATTGTAAAAACTGATGATGTTAGTACTTGATGAAAAGAATGGTTCAAGTGTGAGGTGTGATTAAAAAAAAATTTCCACTAATTTTTCATATTATTTACAAAAATTTAAGTGGGAATTTTTTCTAAAATTCATAATATAAATTCATTTCACACATGTTAGGGTATTATATATATATTTTTTGAATTAAGTTATTCATTTATTTTGGAGTCATTTTTATCCATATTTGAAACACCATCTTGAAACATATTTCATTCCTACTCAAATTCATTTTTCAAGTGATCTTCTTCTTGTAAATTATTCATTTCACACATATTAATTCAATTACTAAATTCATCTAATCATTTTTTATTTTTATTTTTATTAGGCTAAAAGAATTATATTTATTTATAGGTTTGCGTTAAGGGTAATGTTAATATTAGAATTTCTTCTACATAAACACTTTAGAGTATGCTAGGAATCCAATTTCATCTCATTTTACCACCCAAAATTACATTATAATTGCATGTAGCATCACATAGATACTTAAAAAATGTATTAGAAGGCCAATGTAGCCTCATGTCATATCTTAAGAGTATTTTACCGGCCAATATTATACCCTAAAGATAATGTAGAAGGCATTACAAGCCAATGTATCTTGAGGGTATAATATACATTAAAAATCCAAGATGATGTACGAGGAATTGTGACAATAAACAAAAATGGAGTTTAGAACATCATAATGACATACACATAAAGAGTGATGCATAATATGTTCATTACTATGAATAATCTCAAGGCCCAATGACAACTGAATACAATGCCGACATAATATGAGGTAAATTAATTTGAATATGGAATCCTCCCAACATGGAATGTATTAACTATTAAGAAAACTAATATTTTCATCACCCATGAACATTAAAATTTTCTATGAGTTGATGTAATATGTTTGTGAAATTATAAGAGAGTTGAGATGAATAATAAGAATTATGTAGACCATCACATGTGTACAAGGAACACATGTAGGCCCAAGGGGACCATACGACATTCCATGAATTACACTACTTATCCAAATCATGAAAGACATAAAATAAAACGTTTTATCCTAGAGAAAGGAATAATAACTGAAAGTAATGCTTAACTTAGAATGAATCAATATTACAGCATAAAAATTATCTAAATAACATGTACACATATCTAAATCATATAATTGAAGACAAGTGAATGTTTAGATTGAGTAGAAGAGACATCCAAGACAATCATATAGAAAATATGTCATATTAATATAATGAGAGGAATATAGGGAGGATATTGGAGACTAACCGTGATAAAAAGTTAATTCTATAGAGTTTATTACTCTTAGAGGATCACATAAAAAAAGAGAGGATAAGTAACACAACTCTCAGATATATTTTTAAACTCTTTTCTCTCATATATTTACTACTGATTTTTTTTACGAGTTTCTCAGACTAATCATACATGTTTTATTATAAGAATTTTTTTAATATATTTACCTATTTCCAATTTTTCTAGTATTTCTTATGTCACAATTTTCTTCCTTGTTCTTAATACCACAATCATTCATCTAATTGGTGTATGAAATTTTTGTGAGAGTAATTAAACAAGAGTTGAAGCTCATGTTTTGACATACAAATAAATACATTTTCACATAAGGGAATGGAGTGTGGCTTGACACCCATGAAAATTATATATTTTGAAAACCTATAGATAATAGGCCAAGCATCATGAAATAGTGGTATCATAAAACATCACAGAGTGTTTTTCACTTCATTATCAAGGATTAGGCCTATAAGAAACACTTATGAGTACTTTTTTTATGGATTAAGAATCCCATTTGATGTCTATATATATTTTACATTTGTATTCAGTGGTGGTTACTCGATGGTATTATATAAAAAATATTTATTTTTTGGGTGGTATTTTTATTTTTTATTCTCCTACTAGTGTTTTTACTCAAAGTGGATGTGACTCAGCTAGTTTCCACTTTTATTTTATTTGAATTTCTCACCACTTCTCTATATCTCACAAAATTTAAACTCAATTTTACTTATTAACATTTAAAAAACCCAACCTAAAGAAAATGTAATTTAAATTCAATCCCTATAGAGATGAATGTTATACTATTCAATGGTATGTTGTGATAACTCTATGCACTTTAAGAGAATGTGTAGGAGATTCTACACATTTTCATCAAGTAATAAAGGAGTAGCTTGTTTTTTATTTTTTTTAATTTTTATATTGTAGTGAGTTCTAGTTATTTTTTGAGTTTGAGGTTTTGTCTTGATATATGAGTTATACTAAAATATATTAATTTTTTATGGTTTTGGAATTTTGATATCATGGATTGATGTGGTTATGAGGTTTTTTGTATAGATGTGGTTTTACCATATACGTGTGTGATGAGAGTGGTATGTTATTCCTAAAATATTATGTGGTGGAGGGATATTATATTCCTAGTGCATGTGTGGTTATTTTTATTAAAGTTGTACAATGATATATTTGTTATTTTTAGATTATAAACAACTTGATAATATTGATAAATTATTATTATAGTTGTAGATATACTATTGTTAAAGGTATATATAAAGAGATATAGTGGTTGATGTTCTATGTATTGTATTATAAATTTGTTTGTGGGAAGGTTTGGTGGATGATATGTAGAACATATTATTTTTTGTTAATATTACTCTTGATTTTTATTCATAGTTGATTTATATTTATATATTTTATTCATTGAGAATTTATAATGACTATTCACTTGTAACCAAAGGGGTTATAGGAAAGAGATTTTTGAGACACATGTATACTAATCCATTTATTATTTTTCATTTCATAGAATTACAAGATCAAGTTGATTGTATTTTAGGTGATATTGGTTTTATAACAAGTTAATCTATTCGAGGGGTAGGTAGAGTCATGTGACAATGTTTTTCCCTAACCATCAAAGGAGTTTCTCATTGGTTTTGTTTGTTTATTTTACATACTCATATACATGATTATTTATTAATGTGGGAGTTTGAATATAGTTTTATTGATATGGTTATTATTTTAATTGAATTTTTATATTTAAAATAGTGTAAATGCGTCCTATAATCTTTGATTTATACCCATGGTGAAAGTATCTACCTTGTGGCCTATTGGCGGGGATATTCATTGATCACTCTTGATCTCTTTTTAAACTATAGAGGAGTCTCAGTGAGGTATATATGTGATAAAATGTTACTAGAGAGTGTGTATTCTAGAATTTAATTTAGAATGTATTCCAATGTTCATTGTATGGGTTTTTTGGATTGTTATACTACTTAAACCTAGTTTGTTAAATATATAATGGATACCACCTTAGTATACAGAGGAACCATGTGATTCCAAGTATGGACTCAAACTATTTGTGAATCGTTACTAGTGGATGACGTATTGTTAATGTCTTAATATACAGGTCTGTTCTCATCCATCACATAGTATCATATCATGATGGATATATCTGTTGTTCATTAGAATATTGTTTTTTATTGATATTAGGGTAATAATAGTATAAAAAAATTATCTTTGGGTTAAGATGTTTTATTCCTTATAGTTATTCTACTTATACATCCGAATCATGAGGAATAGGGAAAAAATGTAAAGGGGACACCTTGATTGATCATCAAGAAGTAGAAAAACATAGAGTTTCACCTTATGGGAGTTATAGTGATAGAAATTTATAAATTATTAGACATTTTGTTTTTTTGATAAATAAAGGGGGTACTAGATGGATTGTGTATAGAAATCATTATTTCATTATAATGTTTTCAAGGAGTACTAGATTCCATTGGTGGTATGTTTATTATATAGAGTGGCACAGAAGTTTTGTAACATACATGTTAATGATTGTTACATATCTATAGTGAAATATATTAAGTTTCAATATTAGTTTATAGAATATTTCATTACTAATACCATTCAATTAGAGATGCCTTGGGATATATTATTCCTTTAGTATGTGATCTATAGTGTTTGATAGTATGGGGACAAGATCATGATCTTGTTTTATTATTAACTAAATTTTATAGCTGATGAAGATTGGAGTAATTTCCAATTTGAGTGATAACTATGATATGAGATTCAAATATAGGTTAGTTTATTTACTTTTAATACTTATACTAAGGTACTGATAAAAGTATATATAATTGAGACAAAATTTCCATGGCTTAGTATAGGGGTATAAACTATGGGATAATAAAATATAGTACATAATAGGGGTGGGTGGAGGAGAACATCAATATCATAGATTTTGATTAATTTATAAAAGACCAATTTTTCATGATAATTAAGGGTTGGTAGTTCACATCTAACAGGTGTAGGTGGTGATGTGATTTTTATTTTTTGTGTTGGAAAACAGAACTGGTATTTGGTGTGTCCATCATATTAGGGAGGATAATAAGGGCCATATCATATTATAATAGTGCACTGGCTACACCACAACCCATAGTATCCACACTAAATATTTCACATATAGTAATAATGACAAAAATCACACATGGTGTACTGTGGTGGTGGTTGAGTTCATCCCTAGAATATTCATCATTCTTATCTAAAAGTTAATGATCAAATAAAAGGATGACACAAGGAACGCAGGGTATTGAGGTATATAATCTGATCATGAAAAACATCGTGTCGTGGATACGTGAGCTGTGAGGGCTTTCAGTAGTGAGAGGTATGATCTATAACTTTTCATGTCATTCTAGTATTTTATTAAATTTTTTTGAATCACATTTTTTTGTTTTTAGAATATTAATTAATTGATTATATCTATACATAGAGTGAAATCATCAACCACTTGATTTACCAACTCCAAAGGGGGACTAGTAAAAGTTATTTGAGGTGATTCATGGGTTTTAGTTAGTGATAAGATAAAACTATATAAGGTGGTAATTTGTATTTCTATATATGTAATGACATGATGAATTACTTGGTATGGAATTTCTACATTCAGTGAAATACAATACGGATTTTTTTGGAAGAGGGTGATGTATTCATGTGTGGATATATATTGTGTGGTGTCCATTAGGGATAGATATTGAATAAATGGTTTTCATATTGTTAAATATCAATGAATTACTTCACATCTTATGAGTATAATGATTTTTGTATCTAAAATGGAGGTAAAAGTTATTATTAATTTGGTGAGAATTTTTTTCAATTAATTTTAAAAAAATATTATGTGTTTTAAACTAAGTTCAATGGTTATGTTTGGAATAAATCTATATTTGGGTATGTCTCAGATATTGTTTTTTTTCATATCTGTGAGTGTATACCTTTATCTAAGATTTCTAAATTAAAATTGATGATATACTATAGAGGAGTTTTATCTACCCTATTATATATATATATATATATGATGCACTTTGGTTATTCTCTTCTAGAATGATGATAGATATTTATCAATAGTTGAATCGAGTTACGATGAAGAATTGATATCATTTTACAAGGATTTTTTATTTTTATTATTATCTAAAGGATTATGGTTCATTCTTAAAGATATAATTAAGTTTTTGAAAGCATCAGATAAAATTAAAATAGAATCATAATCATAATATCACATTCTAGTATTTATGTGGACTTTTATGTTTGTGCTAATTATATTTGGATTCACCAATGAACCAATAGTGTTATGGGATTAATGAATTAGGAATATTAGTGTTATATTTAAGATTTGTAGGGCCATAAAATATTGAAAAAGATATTTGAAATATGTCCACAACCTAAAATATGGATTAATAGGATGAAAAGAGGTGTAGAATTTCGAAAAGGGAAGACTTTTTTCAAAGCACATACCATCATTTGTGAATCAGAGGATCCTTTGTGATGAACCCATCGATAAAGCTTCAATGTTGGTCTGCAATGCACATTTTCCCATATAGAATTTCCATTTTTCGTTATAAGGTGTCTTTTTATGGTCTCCCACATATGAGATTCAACTCCAAAAAATTTTCAAAGTCTTTTTGGATGCATAAACCAATGATACTTTCAATAATCACCTTATCCCATGTGAAATTGTTGTTTGTAGTTTGAATACATGTTTTTATATCCTCTAGTATAAGCATTTTCATTCCCAAATTTTTTCAAATTTAGGTTGTTCATATATAACTTTGATCACTTAAAAAACCCCATCTCCTATAATAAATTTTCATTTACAGAAGATAGTAATTTTATGCCTCTATTAAACTATTTTTCCAAATAGTACGGATATGAGGATTTTGAGCCCATTGTATAGTGCTATTTTGAAAAAACTTTCTACTAAATGTACAATCATTGGGCATTAAATCCTATGGAGCTCCTATATTTTTCAAATTTCTATGTGGATCATCATTTTAGGGGATTAAATGAAAAAGAAATTACTACAAATATAGAAGAGAGAATATGAGAAAAAGGGGTGAACCGATTCCAAATAGCTTCCAATTATAGAAATTTGAGGCCAATACTGACCTCGAAATAAACTCATAGGTAATTAGGATACTATAAAAAGGAAAATAACAGAAATGGATTCCTCTACAAATTAAACCGTCTATAGAGGAGGCCCTTATAAGAGGAATTCCCTCATAAACCATTCATGTAGGAATCCACTTTTTTGACATTTATGAAGGAGCCACTTATATAGGGGACACCCTTTATACTTGCAGCATTCCAAGTAGAAAATCCCTTATGAGAAATGGGGTTTCCTTGGTGTCTTTATTACTTATCTCATAATTCTATCATCCCACATAACATTTTACTTTACCATATCTACTTCACATAGAATCTAAATGATCCCGGTGTGTTTCTATCAAAAAGGTAAAAACCATCATCCTATTATACTAATGGGAATAAAAATTGGATTAAAATATTAATTTTTAAGTATATGTTCTTAGGAGGTTTTGGATCATGATATATTCAACGCACCTGGGACTATTATTTTAACCTCTTACTAGGATTTATCCTTATACAACCTTTCATTATCAATCTTTTCATGAAATATCTTGCCTAAGATGAATGAAGATAAACAATAGAGTATAAAGACCATGAAACATGACATTAAACTATGTTTCCAATATCTTTAGTGTAATATGTAAAACTAAAATCTTATCTAATGAAACATGAATATTATTCCTCTTGTAAAGAACAGAGGATGTCTCGTGTCATGAGGCTAAGAAAAATTTTCACTCATAATAAGCCTCAGGGAATAATAAAAATTTGGATTTAATTATATAATTTCGTAAAATTCACTTGATATTATATTATATATTTTTTCACACTGATCATGGCTCGAGTGGGATTATAGAATTAATTTTATTATGTCATTATCAAAATTGAAATTCATTTAACTGGGACTCCTACTAGGAACATGTCTCAAAATTTATCTTACAGCATGGGACTCCTCCTAGGTATAAGTCCCAAAACACATCATCACATATTTAATCTACTAGTTTAGGTATCTAAGGTTAAATCTTGCATAATCCCCCAATTATTTCCCTTTTATGACATATGAATACTTCTAGTGTTGCACCAATCCATAATCCCTATTTAACTCCATGTTTCCACTCAAATTAAATATGCTGGTCTTCTATCTCTTATTTCCTACATAAAGTATGAATCACATGGGATTATTAATTTATTATATATATATATATATTATCGTAATTGATATACATCATAGTAATATCTTAGTGGTTTAAGTTCCATGACCTTAAACTATATAACACATGTCTTTACTACATGATGTTAAACTATCTAGATTAGTCCTTATACCAAAACCATAAAATGTTAGATGTTTCCTATTGATTGGAACTAAAATAAATGGTTATTGATTCCTTTCATAGGGATATTTTGAAATCTGCTTTATGGTCTTCTTCCCAACGCCATTAACACAAACTTCTTCCATCGATGGTGGTAAACTCCAAAGTGACTAGTTATGTGGATTTAAACCATAACTCCTTAAAACTAAACCTAAAAAATTAATAATTACTATATATAGAAAACATAAGATACATATATATGGTGTAACTGATAATAAACCTCTGATAACTAAATATTCTCATGTTTATGGAGAACACTAGATACATATTAATGTTCACACTGATAAAAAAACCTCTGATATATATAAATTCATATGTTAATGGAGAAACACTAATACATAAAATGTTCCTATAAATACATGATAAGGACCAATGAATGGAATGGGGGAAAATTATTCTACACAGATAAATGGGATTGATTCATGATGCATGTCTTAAATAAATAAGAGATTCCAAAAGTATACAAGAATCCCCTAAAAAGGTGAGATAATCCCAAACTCCCTCCCACTTTACCAACACATATTCCTAAGAATATTTTTTTAGAAGAAACCTAGTGACCAACTACAATATAAATAAGGTCCATATTATATCTCTTATCATGGATATGGGAGTGGTTGGGAGCTTCTATCATCAGGAATACACCCCATTAGACACCGAACAAAACAATTATTTTGATCATTTCATCATCATATTCATAAACAATATATTAAATTATTTATTTATTAAGGATGAATATGTTGAGAAATTTTTAATGGTTCTAGATCTTTTTCATGAGAATAATTTGTAAAGAACAAATTTTTATATGTTATTTTTCTCATAAGAAATTCATTTTCTTGGTTATGTTGAACTCGTCATAGAGTAGTTATATACCCAACTAATATTGAGTCTGTTTTTTATTAAGTGGTATAAAAGAATTTATTTAAGGTATATATCTTTATAACCTTCTCTAGATATTAATATATGTTTATATTTTATTTTACTCAAATTTCAACGCTCGTAATATTTTTGATCAAGAGGGGATAAAATTTCGTATCGACGTCATAGTGTCCTATAGTATTTGAGTGTTTAAATGAGTAACTAACTAGAAAACCAAACCTTATATTACCCATGGAAGAAGATATGTCTAATGGTTATTAGTATGGTTCACATAATGTCCTTGGGTATGTATAGATACAAGATATAGTAATTGTATATTTTAGGTCAAGAATATTTTCACCTCGTGAACATAACTATGAAATATGTGATCATGAGTTAAAATATGTGGTAGTTGTATTGAGGCTATTGAGGCATGACCTGCATTTATTATTATTCTTTTTCATCACTAACCAAAAAAAAATTCACTATATATTATCATAGATATATTTATTCCTTCCATAAATATGTGTGGATTCTCTTTAGGATTATAATTTTTATATACCATATATTTAAGATATTAGATTGTAGTAGTTAATGCATTGAGTATAAAGACATATGGTGATTTTTATTAGAAATCTAGTGATTAATAATGGCTGATAGAGAAACTGAATGCTCTAGATTTATATTTATATGTTTTTAGCTGTGTAATTTGTTTTATTATTAAATGATTAAATATACTAATTTGTAACATTTTTTAGAAGAATATCATCAAGGGAACCTTTAAGTGGAAGTGTGTAGAGATCGGATTAATATAGAGATTATTTTGATGACTATATAAAAGATGAGTAACATTAAGTATTATTTCTAGGTAAAAAATATATTCTATATGAAATGGGAAATAGTTTTTTCCTAAATTTAATATCACACCTTTGGAAGTGAATCCTAGTTTTTGAATGATCTGTCATGCTTTTAATAACAAATTTATATAGCTTTTAATGAAGAAATCAATTGAATTATTTGTATCCATGTGTTTGAAATGTCAATGGGAAAAGTTTAAACATTAGGATGTTTTTGATATATTACATACCATGGGTATTATATAGTGTAAATGGAAGGATGTATCTATGAATTTTATGATTGTCCTACACCATTCTTCCTAGGGGTACGATGTTATTTCTGGTTTTTTTAATTGATTAACTAAATAATTCCATTTATAGTTAATTGGGGAATAAATCTCATTGGATGACATAGAGATCCATTATTTTAATGTGGTATTTAATTATCATGTAGTTTTTTAAAATATAATTTCAAACCATCTCCCTCATTTTACATCATAGATATGGTGTACTACAATTTTCCATTAGTGTCTAGTTTTACCTTGGTATAATATTCAACCTATTGATAGATGTTTAGACCAGGAAAACAATTCAATCATTAGAGGATAGTTTAAGGGAATTAATTCTACATTTCATTGGATTATAGGTTGAGTATTTATCAATGGTTTATATTCCTTATAATTATATCTATAATTAATCTACTAGGATAGATTCCATTGAATAATTATATTTTAAACCATATCGATCAGTTTTTTAGATTGATGTTGGTGAGGCAATGATTATTTAACTGGATTTGTTTCATGATACAATAGAGAAAGTATATATTATTTAATAATGGATGAAGATATACATGATTCGTTAGATGATTAGGGGTGATCAAAGGAGAAAACCATTTGATTTTGAGGTTACTACCCATGTTATTTTTAAGGTTTCACCCTAGAATGTTTAATGTATGTTTTATCTACATAGAAATATTTTTTAGGTTTATCGTACGCTACATCGAATTCAAACATATGGGTGAAGTAGTGGATCAGTCAAAACATCCAACCTAATTGGAATAGTTTCTTGAAATATTATATGTTTCATAGCTTCAGTGTTATCTTCAAAACAACTTCCATGTAATTTCATAGGGATATTTAGATATCAAAAAGAACACAACATTTATAAGGTGAATGGTGGAGATATAATACCATAAGTTGAAGGTATTATATAGGTGTTTTAGTATATTGGTTTCCATATTATAGAGGAATAATTTACCAGAGGAATATACCTAAGAGAGGTAGTTACATACTCAAGTTAAATACCAAGAGTTGTTTTGAATTTGATTCATATAGCTTAGTTTTTTATTTTATTTTTTGTTTTTATGTGATTTATATTATTCCAACCTATTTTATTTACATATTAAGTTTTATTATTATAAATTATTATGGGTAAATTTGAGTTTTATCACATTTTTTATTATATTTTAAAGTATTATTTTTTTTATTATTTTATTTGATTCTTAAGGATAATATCTTGTAAGAGGATTATAATGTAATGTCTTAGATTTTTTGTTTTTATACCATTTTTGGTTTTGGAAGTGTTGTTGTATGATGATGTAAGTTCACAATCATGATATATATGAAGACTTGAAGAATCAAGATATTAAAATAAAAAATATTATGGCTATTTCCTCACTACATTATGGTTTCTTTATTTCATTATGGTTTAGGATTTGTTATAGTGAAAATTAATGGTTCCAAGGAAGGTTTTTTTATTTATATTATATTCCATGAAGAGTGAAGTTATATTTTGGGTTTGGTTTCCATGACATGGTATGATAAAAATAACCATAATATTTGTAGTAGAATAGAGAGGTATTTTTGATGAAGAACTACTCAAAACTAAATAAAACCACAATATAGTTTGATGAGAAAGTTGGTTATGTAGAGGATACCATTTTTCTATCTAATGGATAAAAATTTATTAAATAAAATCATGTAATACTTTGTCAAAAAAGTTGATGTTCTGGTCAAGAAATATAATATTATGAAGTAAACATCTAGAGAAATTATAGGAAATCAAAATTAAAGGTATCAATAATTTCGAATTATTATTAACTAAAAAAATACTATTATTTAATATATTTTTATTTAACTATAATTTTATAAATAAATCTATTTATACATTTGGTTTTCATTACTCCTTGTAAACCCAAGAAAAAAGAAGATCCTTATTGGGGATTTTGAGTTCCCTTGGGTGAATCTTTGTGTTTCTTTCTTCATGAGATTGAATCCACATGATTTAAGATCATTGGAATTTGTTAATTGGGTGAAAAATATTTGATTATATACTTCTATGATTCAACAATTAATTTAGGTTGGGAATTGAAACATATCTTTTTCTACATGTTTGGTGAGTTAATATATTTTAATATATGTGGAGATCTATAATTATTGTGAATATTTTGAAATATATGACATTTGAACTACATTGATTGTATTTGTGTAGAATAACGTGTTTAATAAATATAGAATATTTAATTTTTTAGGAATTTGGTAAAAATTTTAAGACATGTAAAGTTAAATGTTTTATATTATAATGTTAATAACAAAAAAAGAAGAATAAGGGATTTGGTGTTAAAAAATGGGTTTGAATGATTTGTCTTATTTTGTTTTCTTATATAGTGATATTTATCGGATAAAGATTCAGTTGATGAGGAAAAATGATGTGATATTTGATCATTATTATTTTTAATTTATAATTTTGGTTATGAAGGATGTTGAAAAGTTAAAAAGTGGAGTGTTCTAGCTGTTTTATATAGTTTGGTTATGGATAGTTGAGGTATGTTTCTTAAATATATATGGATGTTAGAGTAAATTTTAAATAATTAAATGGAATATAAAGTATTGTGTTTCAGTTTAGGAACTATAATTTTTATATTTTAATATGTTTTAGTTATATATTGTGTTTATGGTTGGTTCTTGATATATTATTTTTATTACAGTATGTTGTTGTTGTTTTTGTTTTGTTATGGAATTGCACAGACAATGTTTTTCAGGGTTATATGTTGGCTTTTCTAAGAATGTGTTATTTCCATATACTGGTATGATTTGAGGGGTGTGGTAGTCCCAATAAATGATACTATGGTGGGATGTTGTATTCCCACCATAGGTATGGTTATTTTTATTGTTATATCACAATAAAGTTATTATTTTTTGAGTTATATGATGCTTTGTTATAAAAATAGTTATTTATTATTGTTATAGCTATATTAGCATTAGAGGTGTTGATATAGAGATGTGGAGATTTATATTTTGGTATTGGTAATGTTTTCATTTTGATGAGGATAATGTGGTGGATTATATATGGTAGAGAATTACTAAAATTAGAAATTCACATTATTTTACAATATAATTAATTTATATTTATATATTTCATTCATTAATGATTTATTATTCACATTTACTTAACACAATAGAATTTTGAGATACTGGCCCTATTATATTTTTCTTTTTTTCAAACTTATAGGATTAATTTGAGAGTGGTTCCCTGATAAATTAGTTCAAGCATGATTTGGTATATATAAGAGTAATTGGAGTCATGTGTTGTTTTTTTATGATATGTTGAGTAATATTTTCAAAATCATGGATTCATTTTTTGATTTAATTTGGTATATATAAATTTAATAATTTTGGGGTTGGTTATTGATTTTTTTGTATTCAATTATTATATTGGTAGTTAGGTTTTATAAAAAAGGGGGAAATTCCTCACTTAATCTTGGATTTATAACACTAGAAGTAGTTTATACCACATTTTCTTTTATATATTGACTTAGGGGGTAACTATTGATCTTTTTGTTATCTTATAAGTTATTATTGGTGAAAATATCTAATCATAATAGGGGTTTACTTAGGAAAATGGAGAATATAACACCTTGATATATGTAGTAATAAATATAAAAAAACTATAAAAAAATTATAGTATTTGGAATTTAATATTTAATTATTAAAAGGTAAGTATTCAAGGAAATATTGATATGAATTAAGTAAATATAAATTTATTCATTACATTAGTAATATAAATTCTTATAAGGGTTTTAAAGAGAGTATCAATAAATATATTGAATGTAATGATGTGAAAGGGACTAAAAGAGTTGGTATGCTCTTGGCCTTCACCATTTTAGTCTTGCATAATATATTGTTTGGTGTCTAATGCCTTTTGATTTTCATTAGGAAAAAATATTTAATACTAGGTTTACGGGATAAAAGGAAAACCTATAAATATTTCATGTGGCGTGTAGATTGGGGAAAATAATAAAAATAAATAAGTTCATGAAAATGAATTTAAATAACCTCACTATACATTTAATGAAAAAGATTTTGAAATTGAATTAGAGGATAATGATTTAGTTAAAGATAACTTCTCAAAAACTCAAACTAGTAGGAAAAAGAGATGATCTCAATTAGATAGATCCAAAACTCTCGAAGGTAAAATAATATCTACATTGTCCTTTAAAATGAAGAATATTTGTAGGATAGATTTTTTTATCTCAAAAAGATCTTAAATAATTTGAATTGTAATAAAACAACAATACATGGATCAGGTATATGATTGAATAAATTTACCAAATAAATAAAAACAATCTATGAGAGATTTTAAATAGGCCACATTAACACAATATCAATTGAAAAAATTGGATTTTCAAGAGAAACAATTATTAGCAAGAAAATATAATTACAGAAAAAGAATAAATTATATGGTAAAGATATGATCAATTTGAGGCTATTTATATAAATTAAATATATATATGGATGAAAATTAATTAATTGATTTATTTATTATTGGAAGTTTTATTCTAATGTAGATTTAAAAATATTGTAAATTTAAATAATAATTTAATTATTATCCATAGTGATCAATAGTAAGTATATATATTAAATGAATAGATGGATTTTCACTGAATTGTTATGAAATATTTTTATATAATCTAAAAAATGTTATAGAACCTCAATTAGGCATCATGTTCTTTGTATGATTGACCGAACAGTTACTTGATGATTGTAGAATGTAAAAGTGGTTGTCCTAAAACTAATTCATATGTAAAAATTATAAATAAAGAACACTTCATGTTATTATTTTATATTGAATTTATCATCATTTGTGGATGTAATGTTGGATCATGTGAGTGTATTACTAGATTGATGATATTGAAATCCGTGATGTCAATGACATGTGAAGTCACTTATTTTACTAGGCTTAAAATAAATTAATAATGTGAGTATAAATTTATCTCTCAAGAGAAGTATACAAATTTTTTATAGAATAAAATTGATATTCATGATAGAAACTAGTTTTTTCTACTATAATGGATAGAAAAAAAGAAAAAAAATTAGGTTGAAATTTTGTAGATCCAATTTTAATTTAAAAAAAGATTATAATATTACATTATCATATAGTAACTTAAACGGACTAGGTATATGAAGTATTCTTAGTGGATTATTTACAAATTTATATAAAAGAAGGGAATTTCATATTTCTGAAGTGAAAAATGATTTATGTCAAAGGAATTATTAATTATGGATTTTTTTAAAATAGTAAAAAAGAGTAAAAAAATTATAGAATATGTATTTTTTTAGGATAGAGATGTATTATATATAATATTTAGTATTTATAGAGATTTATAAGCCGAAAAAATTTGTATTATCAATCAAAAACTAATAATGTTTTACTCTTATTAATATTGGGGAAAAGAACATTTTAGTTTCAATATCATGTATCTAGCCGGTTTGGATGAAGAAAAAATTATAGTTTATTAGTGAAGAAAAAAATATTCCTATAATGATAATGTGAAATACAAAAATAATAATTGATTTTATAAAAAATATAGTACAACACTTATACATTAAGAATATTGATATTTGGTATCCCCTCATTAAAGTTAAAGTGGTGTAAGGAATTTTTATAGTGGTACAAATTATAAAAACTGAGGAAGGTGAATAAATTTTTACAAAACCATTAGTCAACTATAAATTTTAAAAGCTACTATTTAATATTTTAGTTCAACCACCTCCCTAAAAATAAAGATGTTTAGAAATTTCCCCTCTCCCTATATGTTTTAAACTAATATAAGTGGATACCCATGTGTAAATCATTATTTGAGAGAAATTTTTCATATATTTTTAAAGGCATAAATGTGATAATAAATAATAGAGAGATATAATCAAGGAGAAATATATATTTAATGGGCCATGGATTATTCATTTTACTTGTTTTATTATGCATTATGATTGGAATGAACAATTAGTATTCTTATGAAAACCCAAACTCAATTAGGTATCCTATATAGAGAATGTATTAAATATTATTACAGTTAATATAATATGTCCCATTATCCATTTTTATTTATATATAACACTTTTTATGAATTTTAGTTCCTTCTACTAAAGGAGTAATTCTATGAAAATATAAAGGAAGTAAATATTGTTACAAATAGAATATTATAAATACATGTATATTTATTAAACATGGTGTTTTTTATTATAAATTCATATCTAATCTTGAACATTTTATATGGATTGAATTGGATATAATTTTAAGTAATTAGTATAGGGATAATTTGATGTTTAAAGATGATATAATTTTTGAAAATGCTTAAACCATGTCATGGAAAATGGAATTTTAGTATCCATGTTTTTATGAGAGACAACACATAAAGAAAAATGTGTATTGAAGATGAAATTTATTTATAAGAG
Source organism: Viscum album (assembly GCA_963277665.1). Taxonomy (NCBI): domain Eukaryota; kingdom Viridiplantae; phylum Streptophyta; class Magnoliopsida; order Santalales; family Viscaceae; genus Viscum; species Viscum album. The sequence continues at coordinate 392,720,180 of OY728158.1, forward strand.
AAAAATATGCCATGATTTAAGGTTAAGGTTATTCTATGTTTAAAAAGTTTATATTATTCAGTATTTTGAAATGGAATCATTTTATTACCTTTTAATTCCATAAGGAAATCAAAGAAATTACACTATGGTGAACATTTATTTTTTATGAATAGTCATTTAAAAACTCATTATGTAACATGTATAATGAGGAATGAAAACATAATGTTAATGTTGAAATAGTTGAATTTAAAAATGAGTAAGTAACTAAAAACAATGATTGAATTGTAGAATATATCGGGGTTTTGAAATTCTAATATTGAACATGGTTTGCAAAACATTTTGGTATAAAAATACTTCATTGTTTAAGTTATAATATGAAATATTTGATACTACTGTCCAATTTTATATCAAAAAGACTTATAAAATTTATAGGATATATATCTAAAATATTTGAAATTTTTATTACCGTTTAATGGAGTGGTATAATGGAAATGTAGAAAATATAGTGGATTCAAGGATATCCTAGCTACCTATCCTAGGGAGAATTATCAGTACATATATAATAGATTGCATAATATGAATAATAATGATATTATAATTGTGAAAATTAGAGAATATATAATGAAGTAAGATATAAGAAAATTTTATTATCTTACATGATATTTAATTGATGATCTAGAAGTATCGAAGAAGATGAACAAGTTATTCATGATAAATCAAAGTGAAAGTGAAATAAATCTTGTTTTTTTATTTAACACATTGATATTTTCAATGCATAGTGAAATAACTATTTTTCTATATTGGGGATAATTATTTGTAATAAAAAAATTTAGATCTAAAATAGTTAATTTTTTAAAATAAATATAAATATTAGATGATCTATGATTTTTCCACAGTTCTGAGCATCATGCATGGTGGTTTTGTAGAATCAACCAGTTGAGGAAGAGGTTGGTGTATGGTTCATGCATGATCCTAAAGACATTTCATTTCTTATATTTGTCCCATAAAATTATTTTTCACATATCATCATCAAAATACTCTTCTTATTTGAATTATGGATTATTATCATGATATTTTTTATGTTTAATTGTGTCTTTGGAAATAGTGAATTTAGTTAAAAAATAATTTATATCACGTGTTTAAAAAATATAAGGTTATTTCAAGTGGTGTAAATTTTGGGTTAATAAAACATTTATATATATAATTATGTATATCATTTGGTTAGACCACTCTGGGTTATGATCAATACTAAGAGGTGGTGAATCAGTGTTAGGGACTTTATAAACTAATTAATACTTTCTATCCCATTAGATCTTAGATTTATTATGGTCACTATTCTCTTATTATATTTCCATTTTCATATGGATGTATATGAAACAATGTATAGGATGGAACACAATAGTTTAACAAGGTTCACTACCCATTAAGAGTAAATTTTCATTGATAAGAATCTCCACTATAATTAGATACCAGTTATAGTGGTTTGAATAGGAAATAATCACTTTACCATGTGTGGTTCTTTATAATTTAAGAGGGAGGATACAAAAATATTACTTCTATAGACTTGTGAATGAATATTTCAAATTTAGATCTTCACTAGATTTTTATACTTCTATTTTAAATAGTCTTAAACTTCTAATTGAAATTCTTAGAAACACTACGACATTTATCTACCGGATGTGACTTTTATTGAATGTCACAGTGATGTACTGTTCTTAATACAAATCTCTTAAATTCATAACAGCATTAAAGAAAATATTATTCATCCTCTCATGTATAAAATATAATTCACAAAAATAGTTTCATTTTCAAAAAATCAAACTAAAATGATGATTTTATTTCACTAGTTTCTACACATATTCTATAACTTCTTAATAACTTCTTTATCTCATATTCTTTCATTCAATTATTTAGTTATCCATCAAGTACTTGATCATAAAAATAATCTATATCTGGTATTTTTCATCTAGTAAATCTTTGTCAAATACCCATCCATTCAATATCATTTCATATGATTCATTTCCATTTAATAATATTTCATTCAATCCCTTCTTCTTTGTTTAGTACCGTATGCTCCATTCAGTTCCTTACTTCTTCTTCTTTGAATCTATTTCATTTTCCTTGTTTATTCATCCAATACTTGAACCCAAAATAGAATTACTCTTATGATTCATGTCAAGATCCACATAAGGAAATTATACTTGTTTAAAAATAAGAACAACCATAACTACTAAAAAAATGATTTTTATCACATATTCAATTATTTAAATAATATCAATTTATCCAAAAATCAAGAGAGGATTTTGAAATTCAAATTCAATGTTCCCATTAAAATTTTAAATGTCCCACTTGAATGATTATTAATTTTCTTACTTACAAACTTATACACCAATAGAAATTTATAATACTCATTTTTACTTTCATCAAATATTTATATCAACAATCTCTTCGAACTTCCTAAAAGCATATCTAGAATCATAATCTTTCCATCATAATTATTGGGGCATTGAACATTCATATTTTTAATCATCATATTGATTATATTTATATATATATATATACCCTGAAAACATAATCTGATGATTCTTCCTAGAAACTCCTCAATCTGGTAATTCTTTATCTATTAACCTCATATGGTTCTCTTAGTCTGGTCTCCCTATGCTTAATAGACCCAGAATGATCATTCCATATTCTATACTAGATTCTCTATTGGCAGTATATTATAATTCCTATGATAGATGAATTCCCAAAATTTATAAATGACTATTTATTTTTTATGATCTAGAAAAATATATCTATATGATAACATTAGGTCCCTCTTTGTTTGTTTACTTTATCTATATATAACTCTTATAAGTTTCCTCCATCTGGGTTTTACTTATAGGATTTTCATACAAGTAATATTATATTTGGTATAATGATCATCATCCTTATATCCCTTATCTTTTCCCATAATCTTCTATCCAGTAATTCTATTGAAATTATCTGTTTGATAACTTCATTTAGAAACCGCTTGTTGATGACTTCATTTAGAAACATTCTTTTTATTCTTTTATAAAATCTTGTATATTAAATTTAAAAATATTCATATGACATATGAACTTGAAAATATTCATCCATATTTATTTTTTTGATATATCATCATTCAATAAATTCTATGTTTCTTCATTTAATAAATCAGCAACCTTTCTTATATATAGAACCTTCATAACAACATCTCTATATAATGACTTTACAGGCAATATTCGTTTAGTGGACTAGGATTAGAAATATCTATTTGGAAAACAGAGTTCCACCAATATTGTACCAACTCTTTCCTTTGAAAAAATTTATCTATAATTAGGGATACGTTTATATTAACTATATTTTTAGTAATTTTTAGATCAGAAAATTATCACCAGATTTGACACCATTTCATAGTGTTTTTTCATTCATCAAACAAATTTCATGAATAATATAAATAAGGCATTGTATTATTTAATCCTTAAGGAATACATCACCATTAATTTATTGAATTTTTTTAAGGAAATTTATTCTGATGTATATGTGAATCTTTTAGAAAAAATCTTTCTCTATATTATATTCAAATACCAATGTTTATATGACTTAGTCTGATGAACATAGTCTATTAAAATCCATCTAATCACCTTGATATGTTGAGTTTTTTCTTACCTCCTTAGTATGTTAAAACTATATTTCTCTATAAAGTATATTTTTTCTAGAAAATACATTCTGTTATAAAAATATTTTCTTATTCAAATATCAAATAACATGTTTGGAAGATGAAAATCAACTCAGAAATCATCATATGTAAACCCAAACTATTCAAATAATATTTTAAATTTTAGTAATGAATATTTTCCAAATTTTAAAATCGTGGGGATTCCATTAATCCTCTCCCAAGATAACAAGTCTTGGGAAATTCTACTCATCTTCAACAACCAATATTCATCACAAAAAAAATCATCATCTTCTTTATTAAAAGGATTAGGCACATCAACAAAATTTCCATGAAATTTTATCATCACAACTGATCCAATATATTGTAATTAATTAAATTATTCTTATTCATTTCCAACCTTTGACCAAAATTAGATCCTAAACAAAGTGGTCCATTCAATCCCACATCTGTATTTGTTTGTAATAACTTGAATTTTAATGTTTTAATATATTAATTTTCTTTCTATCCCCATTTATCTTAAAACATTTATCTCACATTCCCTTCCCCTTTTTCAAAAGGAATTAAATGTACTTGAGAAATGGTTATTAGTTCTCTCTTGAGTAGTATACCATAAATCATCTCTCTCCTAGTCAACATGATCCATGCTCGGTATAGAAAAAAATATTATTTTATTTATAAAACAAATATATAATTTCCCAATTTATATTAATACCACATGAAATGAGAACACACAATATGGTCTTTAAGGATTTACCATTTGTATTTTAGGTTGAAGATACAAATTGAGATATAAAACAACTGTAGAATAGATCAACCTAAAACTCCTTCACTCACATAAATAAATAAATTAATATAATTCAAGTATAAATTTTAAGAAAAGGTATCCTTGTAAAGAATTCATTCTTCCACTTTTCTTATGTCACCAATTAATTTAATTTCTACCCCTTTATTTTAATTTTTATATAGCAACCAATGATTGAAGATTTGAGAGATATATACTTTTTCAATGAAATTACATTCTTCACATTCCATAAAAATTATATTTTCATGAACTAATTATTTTATAAAATTCTATAATACACCCAAATTATCTTTATATCAAGGATAAATTTCTCAAGATCGTCATAATGATGAATATCTTTAACAGATATGATTTAAGATGTCTACGTTGAGAATATTCTAAAATGAATCGTTTTCATTTAGATATCTATAATTAAATTTTTTTACACATTTACGATGGATGATCTTCTTGAATATATTTATTTGGAATTAAAAATTTTATAGAAATCGAAGATTGGTTCTTTTTTAACTTTTCTATCATGGGTTGACAAAAACCACATCAAATTCATCAAGGATTACCCAATTATAAGTTTTGTGGTTTAACAATTTGGGAATCCATCCATGATGATAAATTCCTAATAAAATTATTTTCAATGCTTATAGACTAACCACAATCATAGGTTCTCCACCAATGATTATTCTTCACCATTAATTCACTATATTGAATGAAAAAACTAAAAACTGAATGATTAAAATAATATGTGGCTCTTACATGCTTTTTAATTTTAACAAAAAGTTTGATATGTTTTTTCTCAACCATGTAGTTCCATTTCCTTCATTTTTCATGCTAGATCATCTAATGTTTTATTCTATCGAAGATACCATGGATCTTATCAAAATTTTAAATTCTTTATATGTGAACTTTATCTTATCAAGATTTTAATGGAAGATATATCACCTAGTGAAACTATCAACATATTTAAGAGTTCATGATATGTGGGAATGATTATAATGAAATCTCTAGGAGTGTGTCTATTCATGTCATGATTAATTGATATAACTTATTTAATAAATGATTTGTTATTTTTTTACAACCTCTCATAATTTTCAACTACGTCTTGTGGAACCTTTAATTTTCCTCTCACGGTATCCTTTCCTTGTGAATCATCCATATTTCATTTCTATCTCCTAATTAACTAGAAAAAAATAATATATCACTAGGGTCATTTAAATCCTTCTTGGAGTATCCACACATGTTATTTTTGGTGAATTTATTTAGATTAGTTCTTTTGGATATAGTAATATCCTTTATCTTCTTGGACATGGCATCCATGTACATCTCATTTTTCATCCATTATATCTTCTTGGGAGGGATTTATCATGTTATAGTTTATTAACATTTTATGAAGGATTATTATCATTTATTTACCAAATTTTTTTCATCAATTCATATCATACTTGGATACATGCTGAGATGATAATGAACCAATATTGGGACCACCATTATTATATACATCAAGATATTTTTAGGCATTCCAAATATAATTTAAGTATACTAAAATTTCATAATATATGGGTGTTATTTATTCATATAAAGATTAATCTAACATGGAATGGGCTTCCATTGAGATTTTATAGTTATAGGATGATACTAAAAAAATAATGCATAGTCCAAGAATCAATTACAGTTATGAAATTGACACAAAAAACCTTTATCTCCTTATATATTCTATATGTGATAAAGAAATTCCAATATGTTTGGAATGATGATTTTGAATTCTAATCATATTTTTTTAGGCTCTTCACGGTGAACCTGCTTCCAATATTTATCTTTATCTCACCATAAACATGGTGGGAGGTTTCATATCACTATTCTTTATCCATATTTGTGTTATTTTTTTAATCATGCATTATTAATGAAACCATATTTAGAAAAAAAGACATTAAAATAAGGTATGGATTGTCCCTATTTCCTCATTGATTCTTGAGATATATCATTAAACCACTTAATCGTATTCTTTTCTTATTCTAGATGTTTCTTACTATCACAATCCTCAATTGATAATTGATTATGTAGTAGAATAAACTTTCTCCTTCTTTTGGGAAGACTTTTTATGTGTCTTTTAAAGATTGAATAATTTGACTTCCAATTATAGACACCTTATATTAAGGATATTCTTCAATTATTAAGTCATAATCACCTTATTTCACAATACATTCCAATTTTATCAACTTCTTTATCATATAACTTTAAATTGATTTTTAATAATGATTTGGTTTCCTTGATCTTCATGGATTTCACTACCATTTTTAAATCCTTCACATCAATGGTGTTTTTAAAATTTCCTTCAACTACATAGAAATTTTCAGCAGGCATATTATTTAATTTATTACTTTATTCAACTTCTTATAGCCATTTATTTTCAAATTTCATGGAAATTATTTCATACATTACATTCTTTATCTCATGGGATATAACCTTCTTGGATAGATTTATATATTCGAGAACCTTTTCATGTGAAGCCTCCTCTATTTCATTTGTCTCACCTTCTTTCTAGTTGGTCTCTTCTTATATACTATCAAAGACACCACAACAATAGAGACCATTCCTATGATAATGAAAAATATAATACATTTTAAATGACATAGTGATATTTCTTGATAAATTTTAGAATCATTATATAACCTCTTATAATAGATTCTTTATCCTTATGAAAATGTTTAAAAATATTTTCACATACCTTTTGATCACATTAAGTACTTATTTTAGATGAAATAACAGTATTTTTATTCTCCTTTGTGGTAATTTATACCACATTTTATTCAAATTACAATCTAGTTCTATCATATTGATTCTTATGACTTGACGAAAATAAAATATATTCTTCATCTTAGATAAATATGGATATATTACTCAACTATCCATTCTCTTTAATTCTCATGTTTACTATAGTCTTGATAAAAATAGAATTTTTCTCTGAGATAAATAATCTTCCACCAAAACTTCACCTCATTGTAAATACATAAATTAAACTCAAATATTTAATGATCGAACAATTTTCAATATATATAATCCAATAGAGGTGAACGTATACTAAAACCAATCGATAGGATCACTTTGAAATATTCTCAACATTGGGGGCTAATTAGTATATGTTATTTTAAAATCCAATTAATACTTTGTATCCATGTACCACTTAGATCTGTTAATATCTTGATTATCTTTTTCTCTTTCTATTTTTTCATGAATGTGTATTAAAGTATGTAAAAGGAAAAAAATGATATTTTTTCAATGTTCACTACTCAATATGATTATTTTTTCCATTCTATGAAATATGGTGAGGAGTACATAGATTCTCCACTATAATTGGATACCATATATAGTGGCTTAGGTAAAAAATAATATTTTCCCATGTATAGTTCCCTATATATCAAGAGTGGGAGGTAAAACACTCCCACTTTTGTGGATTGGTGAATTCCAAGCCTAATTGAAACACCTTCTTGGGTGTTTTTATTTCCTATATAGATAGAATTCAACTTCATCTTTATATTCCTTAAAACACCATGAATTTTTTCCATTACATGTCAATTTTTTGTAACGTTGCAGTGCTTATTTATTCTATATCTTCTTCTCTAACATTCATAATAATTGGAAAGAAACTCTGCTTCTTTTTCGCTTGTAAACAATGTAATTCACACAATATTATTCTTATTAATAGAAGTTAACTAAATCAATAATTTTATTGAACTAGCCGCAAGAATTATTCTTTAAATTCTTGTTCACTTCTTTATTTGATACCTGTTCATCCAATTATTAACTTATCTCTCTAGTACCTACTTGTCTGGAACTTCTGTATTAAATATTGTTCTTATGGTTCTTCCTTATCCTATACTTTCTCATCTAATAATAATTTTTTTATAACTATCCATTTGATTCTAGTCCATATTTTCCATACTTATTCACCTAGAACCTTATTCTCCATCTAGAACCTTATTACTTTATCTAGTACCCTCTTTCTATTGGCCAAATTATTCTTCTGATACTCTATCTGAAAATAAAATTACTCTCAAGCTTCATAGTCATCACCTAACTTTGAAAAAACAATTAATCAATAATAATCATAGCTATAATCACATGAACTATAACAACCACTTATTAGGGAATATTCTCATGATTATATTGGTATAGTTTCTCCCAAAATCATGGGAAGATCATGAAATTCATATTAAAAGTTCCCTCTTGAATTTTATATATACCACATGAATTGTTTTTTTCAACTTTATAACCTCCACACTAATATAATTTAATAATATTCATAGTAATTATCTTTAAATATCTGATTCAACAATCTCTTCAACGATCCTAAAATATAATCTATAAGCACAATCTTTTCTTAATGATTATTATGGAATTTAATTTTCATAAAAATATCATATGAATGAATTTTATTTCAAAAACTTTGTAAACAATATAAAAAATGAATCTAACACTATGTTATAGGTACTCTTTCATATGATAATGCTAAATTATTAACATCATAAATTTATTTTTTTTAGTTTCCACCCATCTGATGGACTTTCAATGTTCATCTTGTATTATGTATAAAATTTAGACTTAGATGGATACTATAATTCCTTATATTTATTAATTCTCAAATTATTTTTTGATTTTTTCTATCGAAAGAACTCAATGAAACTTTTTTTCTGGTGATATCTAGATCCTATTTGTTTTTTAATATTATCTATATGTAACATTAATATTCTTCATCCATTTAGTTCTTATTTATAGTATTTTTTATCACATAATATTCTATCAGGTATAGATAGCCTTAGAAATTTTTTATTTGATATATCAATAATATTATACACGATCATTCACTTGTATTCCTCTATATTATGGCTTCATATAGAATCCTCTACCCTATGACTTCATTCAGAAACATCTATTTGATTCATTTTGAAACTTTTTTATGATGACTTCATAAATATTCATCTATATAATAAACTCTCAATTTTTCATCTAAAAATACCTATCCAATAAAGATTCATTTTATAATGTTAATTTTTCTTCAATCATCACTTCTTCAACCAATCTTGTATTACAAAAAGACTAAAAAGTCTTTATCTAATGATGTTAAAAAAATTCTTCATCTAATAGACTTAGTTAAGAAATCACTTTTGGGAAAACATATGTCACGATCCATCCTCAGGGCCCATGTCGTGAGTACCCCAAGCCCGCCTTCCATAGGCCAGGGGATGGCGACTAGCACGAAGGCGTAATTCCCAACAAAAGGGAAGACATTGCCTTTATAAAGTAAACAAACACCAAAGAGCAAGCAAGCAGAAGTAAACACTAAGTAAAAACTGGGTACAACAGTAAGTGCGGAAAATTAATTGGGCCAGAATACAAACCCAAACTGAATGTAATGTACAAATGGAAAGGGGAAAATAGTAACTGAAAGTAATGCCGCAACGTCGAGCCGTCTACTGGAAGTCCCACCTGAAGGGTGAGTACAGATAGCCTCCACAGCACCTCGTGTCCAGCCGTCCGCCCCGAGTACGTCCCGCCCAGTGGTCCACCTTCAGGTACTGTCCTGCTCCGCAAGCCTCATCCACGATCAGCGCTGTCTGTCGTCTGCAACCAACACAACGTAGTGCGGGCATAGCCCGTGCAGGGGTGAGTATAAGCTACTCAGTAGGGACCCCGAGACCCCCAAAGGTCTCCCAAAATCCAAAAAGGAAAGATAAAATCACAAAGTAACATCCGACTCTACTTAGGTATATGCCCATACATATACCTAAGTCATCAATTCCAGTTCGCTCCAAACTCCGAGCCCATGTACAACCCAGTCCACACAGGAAAGAAAAACGTAATCCACAAAGGATAGCACAACACAATCTACATAGGAAAGAAAAACAGGATTCAGCTCACACAGGTATACTTCTTCGTATGATGATAAAGATGAAAAGATATTGCCATTGATTCATCTAAGCCTTCGGACCCACAAAGGATCAATAGGTACTAACCCCCGCAATGACCCACAAAGGATCTGACCCACACAGGATCGATAGGTAACTAACCCCCGCAATGACCCACACAGGATCAAACCCACACAGGATATGTAGGCACTGGCCCACACAAGACTGTTGAGGGCTGACCCACACATGATCTAACCCACAAATGATCTGTGGCACTGATCTACGTAGGATCACTGAGTGTTGTAGTCATCACCGTCGAATTCACGGAGGATTTCTGCACAGTTGTCATCGTCGTCGCATTCGTAGCCAGCTCTAGGGTTCCCACACACAGCAAGCTCGTTTCGGAGGGTCCGCTCCACGAGCTGAAGGGCTGATACATCAACTGACACATAGTCTGGAGTTGATGTATCCAAAAGTTCTGTATCTTCAATAGGAACTCAACGTCACAGACGGCGCGTCATTCGGACGCCCGGTCTGAGTGTTATTGCCTTTTTCATCCCAGGGGCCCAGTTGGTTTTTAAGTCAAAAACAACCAAACTGTACTCCAACTGCGTCCAAAACTCTAGAAAAGTAATCTAAAAGGTCCGTCTCACTTAGAGGAATCCAAAAAATTCGACGGCATGTCAATCGGACGTCCGGAGCTCAAGTTATAAGCGTTTCCGCTCCGAGGGCCCGATTAGTTCCATGTACGAACCAACCTGGACGAACCCAAAGTACTCTGAAACCTTGAGTTTAATATATTTAAACGACCGTCTCGTTCCAAGGATCGCATCGCCGCTGACGGTGCATCGATCAGAGGTCCGCAGCCCAAGTTATGGGCAAAAGACCGTGAGAGGTCCGAAAGTGGGGGGGGGGGGGGTTTCGGGCCCGGACCGACCCGGGTCCGGGTCCACCCCCCTTGGGCGTGGCCTGGACCGGCTGGCACGGCCCAGCCCGGCCTGGGCGGCTAGGTGGCTCAACCGAAATGGCCGAGCGGTCGAGGGGTGCGGGGGGGGGGGGGGGGGGGCGCTACTGTCTGGCCAGACGGGGGTTACAACCCCCGGCTCCTCCCCTGTCTAGCCGGCCTGCTCCGGCTAGCAGGCTGCTGCCGCCACGGAACTGGCAAGGGCCCGTCCCTCTGCTCCGACGTAGGCGGCCCGGAACCGGCCGCCGGCCACCCTGCTCTACTGCCGCCCAGAGCCGACTACAGCCTTGGTTCGTCCAGCGCGACGCGATGGCACTGCGCCCCTCTACCGCGGCCCCGCTCCGGCCACGATTATTTTGTGGTTCTCCGGCGCGGCGTGATGGCGCCACATCTTTGGTTTGTCTTCAACAGCGCGACGCGACGGCGCCGCGTCTTTGGTTCGTCTGCAACGGCGCGGCGCGACGGCGCCACGCCTTTGGTTCGTCTTCAACGGCGTGGCGCGAAGGCGCTGTGCTTCTTCCCCCGTTTCTTAAAATTCTCGCGCGGTGCTTCGGCACCGCGTTGCCTTGCTCGTGCCGCAAAAATATCAAACAACCAAAAAGGGGAGAAGAGTCGGCCATGTTCGTGCGGTCCGACCTCCTCTCGTTATTGCGATAACCCACGGCCTCAAATAGATGATAAACCAACGGTGAAGTAATCAAGAACAAACGAAAATAATAATTATTCCCCTACCTCGTCAAATTCGATGAGCGAGGATTCGTCGTGGAAAACCGTCGTAGAAGAAGGCGTCGCGGAGGGAGGATCATCACGTCGCGGAGAAGCGTCACAGAAGAAGCGTCATAGAAGAAGGAACGTTGCAGAAGAAGTGTCGTGTCGTCGATCTCCGAGGATCCGGCGTTCTTCGCATTATTCGTCGAAGAAGTAGGCTTTTCTCCAAATCCCTTCCACGTAACAAGTTTCAACCCAAATAAAATAAGAGTTGTCTTATTTTATTAACGCAGAAGCCAACATCTGAATTTCAAAAAGAAACAAAACGAACAATTAAATTAGGAGTTTACAACCACCCAATTAATGAGGCGTTTCTTAACCAGAATAAATGCAAGGGTTGACTTAACTTAATAGGGGGTGCGGGTGCATTACTTAATTAAAGTAGGGGGGTTGAAAAGGGTGTAAGAAACGGTGGGGCTTGTGTGGTCCCCACCTCACAAATATCCTACCAAGTGGGTAGGATATTGTGGGTCCAACATTTCCCACTTAACTTAAGTTAAGAAAAATAAAATAAAAATCGGTCGTACCACTTTTATTTTATTTCTTAACTTAACCCCAAAAAAATTAAAAACCACACCCGAGCAAACGCAACTCCAGAAAAGATGTTTCTAAGAAAACACCAGTGCTGTGATTCCATCGGTGCCCTCGAAATTTGATTCTGATCACCTGTTCAAATGTTAGAAAAACTTGCTCGTTCGTTCAATGAACGTACCCGAGCTGAACATCGGAAAAAGATTCCAGGCACACCGGGCCTCGGAATCAGGTGCCGTCAAAAACTGTGTTCTTGTAAAATCCCAAAGAAAATTAAGAAATAAAAATTTCCTTGAATTTTTTGGGTCTTTACAACGTAGTTCCCCAAATGTTCCAAAAAACATCTTCCTTTGACCACCTTCTTCTAGAATCACAAATTCCTTCATATAAACATCATGTTTTCTACTTTTAATATCATGAAATCAGTGCCTACTTTTCCACTATTTCATAATGTCATTCTTTTTTCCAATAATAAGCTTCAATATTAGCCTTGTCCATTATTATGTATAACAAATTAGAGGGAAACCCCCATGTATTGATTGATAATGTTTTTCCAGAAACTTAGTTTGATATATATGTTAGACAAACACTTCCCTTATCTTCCATTTAAACACCTATATCTACTAAACAATGTTTGATGACCTTAGTTCAATATATTTCATCCAATCGCCTTGATATACTATACTTTAACATACTTCCTCAATTCCTTTAAACCAACTTTCTCTTTTTGGTAAACATTATCTTGAATCATAAATATAATGTTAAAAATATTCTTATCCAAATAAAAAATCCCATGTTTATAAATGATAATCATCTCATATATCATTATAATTAAACTAATATTAATCAAATAATAATAATTTGATTTTCTTTAATGAATATATTCCGAAAGAAATAATTCCATCAACATACTTTCATGATTAAAATAATTTGGAACCTATTATCTTCTTAAACAATGAAGCTCCACCACAACTAAGCTTCATATTATTCATTAATAAGCTTAGACACTTCATCCAATATTCTATATAACTTTATAACCACTACTAATCAAGATATTATCATTAATGAAATACTTATAATTTATTGACAACCATTGAAAACAAATATATCACACATAAATCGGGATCCTCAATTTTTTTATTAACATGTTCTAGTGGGGAGACATTTTGGTAATTAATTCTATAAATGAGTAAAATAATAATTTACATTATTCTAATATTATATTTTTTAAAACAAAATTTTAATATTTATTCCATGGAAAAAAATTATGTGAAAAATCTATTAACACATCTACTGAAAGTCTTATTAACATCTATCTAGGAAACCAAATTCTATCCAATACCAATCTAAAAACTAAGTAGAAAATAAATACACCCCTACCATATTAGTAGCACCAAAAAGAACCAAAAAACCAAAATATATTATGAAACAACAACAACCTATATGAAAGTGGAGGAACCTAATAAAAAATCAAACCCATTCTAATCTGGAAGTAGACTAGTGAACTAGTTGTTACATAAAAATGAAAGTAAACAAACATAAAAGTTTCCTAAAATAAAAATAATATGTAGTGTAAACAACATCAAAATCATAGTCAATGAAAACACAAAGGAGGATCATGATCATTTTCTCAAAATACTATACTTATATTATCACTTATATGTTTTTATTTTTATAATAATAATAATATTATTATAAAAAATTATTATTATTATTATCTTAATTTTATGTTATTGTTGTAATTTTCATTATAATTATTATAAATCCTTTGTTTATAAAAGATAAGGTCCCATTTATATCCAATTTTTATCCATGGATTCATGGGGATAAAACATCCCACTCCCATATTATCCACGACATCCTCTTCTCTAAATCACCATGGGTGATCCACTACGGAAGAACCAATGTTTTCTTTCATCTGTATGTTTTTCTTCTTCTTTTTCTCTTATCCTATTTATATGTTCTCTAATATAAGGTTCTTTTATCATTGGGGTTTTACTATGTTATCTAACCTAAAACTAAAAACATGGTTTTTTATTCAGTTTGGGTACTATAATACATCTAAATAATATTCTCACATTATATCTTATTCTAACACTTGAATTTTAATTTTTTTTAAGATATTTCCTTACCCTCAGCTTTGGTATATTTTTTTATTCTCTCATATTTATTCTTATAAAATATATTTTATTATTATAGAGGTTTAGATAATGGTTAATATTTATATAATCCTCACAAAAAATTAAATCTACCACAATGGTAGGCGGTTCAATATAGTTTTTTATTTATAAAACCATGATTTCATTATTATTTAAATTCATGATTTCCATGATATATATTATATTTATGATTCTTATGATAATATTGTAACAATTATATGAATATGATTAATTATTTTTTACTTAAATTGGTGAATTTGTTATTTGAAATTTATAATTATTGTTTTATATAAATGATTCTTTCATGATGTGTGAGAAAATATTGATGAAATTTTATAATGAAATAATTAGAATATTTCTCATAATTTTTCTAATAAGATATAATAAATTTTCTTTAAAAATTATGATAATTTTCAATGGATAAATGGGTGTTTTTATTTTCTAAATTTCATATTACATGGGTTATGTTTTTTTGTATTATTTCACCATTTATCATGGATTGAAAACACATGAATTTTGTTAATTAATAGGTATTAAAAAACAAAAAATGATGTATTTTACATAATTTTTTGGAATCAATCAACCTTTTGATTATAAAAAAACTCATCGGAAAGACTTGGGAATTTATATAGGTTTTCTAAAAATATATATGTTTGGGAATGATTATACGCTGTCTAATTTCACCCAATCTATCTTAGTATTATACATTATCTAGCATATACTAGTTTAGTATTCCACTCTAGATATTTCCATTATGGGAATCAATATTATTTAATGATTTCTATCTAGCTAGTGGTTTTACCTGCTCATTTATGATTTCATTATAGCTAGTAGTTTTTGCATAGTTTTTTATATATTAGAATTGGTCTTGTTATGAGGGTCCTATTTCACCAATCCATAGTCCCAAAACTATTTTATCATGATTCGTTTATATAAGTTTAATTACAAATTACCGCAATTAATACTTTTAAGTACACACTTTTATATTTTTATTCCAATGTGTACTATATATTATCAAGCATAATTTTTTAGTTTTTAAATATATAATTAAAATTGATTGGTATATTATTTTTTATATGAATTAAAAAAAGAGTGTCAATTTTATAAATATAGTTTAAAATAGCATGAATTTGATTATTTGGTAAAAATTATATATATAGAATGGGTTGGAATCCTACAATTAATGTTCTCTCAAAACCAATATACATATTTTGTGTGTGTCTAATGTAACACCACAATATTTTTTAATGTATTTCCTTTGAAAGAAACTCAAATTATTCGATATATTTCTTTACATGCAACCTATCGTCAAACTGAATTGTTACATAGTATATGTTTATAACCTAGAAATTATATTGACGGATATGGAGAGGATTAAACACATTATGAAATATATGGATACTTATTTACGATGATAAAAATGTACTCGTAGTCAATCAATTTTAATTAAATCATTTAATTATTAAAAAACATATTTTGGAAGAGTTTTTTTTCTACATGTCATGTATTATTATCAAAACAAATTATTTTGATCAATATTGAAAAATAATTTTAATAAAATATATATATAATATTTTTGAATAATTAAATAATCATCCATACATTAGTTTTCTAATATTTAGGAATGAAGATAAATTCTTTTAAATGAAAAAATCGTTTCTCTAGAAAATTGTTTTCATTTCCTCTAAGTGTTATTATTTTAATGAATTAAATATTAATTATTTATTAATGGTTTTAATGATATTGATATATTATTTAATCTAAAAATAATTAAATCAATAAATTATTTTAACATGCATTTTATAGTTTTTAATAGGCATGAAATGAATGTAAATTCAGTTGTGTGCATAAAATTATTATTATTTTAAATGTTTTGCATCTTTTTGTGTAGTGTTTTAAAATGAATTTATTCAACTCATATAAGTTGAATTTTATAAAATAGATTCCAAATTTGAAAAAAATAATTCCCAACTTTTTTAGTTATCCCAATTTCATTTTTTGTCATAATAAATATTAAACATTGTGAAAATTTATTATCATGGTTAAGGTAAAAACGGGTTTACCAAGGGGTTAAACTAAAATAAAAGGGTAAAATTTCAACAAAAAATTATATAATTATTATTTAATGTATATATTTAGACAATAAATTATTTTAAATTCAATTAAATGTCTATTTTGAATCATTATACTTGAGAAATTCATTAATTATATTTTAATATTTAAAAAATTATGAATTCTGACATCACCTGTTTCTCTAAAAGAAATCCCATGTCCTCTATTTTCCATACATAATTAGCCTATTACCTCAAAAAAATTACTACCCAAATACACTCCAAATTTCACTCCTCAAATCATAGATAAATTGGTGGAATCTGATACCATCCTTTCAGGGATAATGGTTTATGAAAAAAGGTTTCTCAATGAAGAGGTAGAACTCTTGAACAAGAAATTTTAATATTAGTAATTATTACACCTTATATACACCTATTGTATATATAAAAATGTTGAATAATAAATAATAAACATACTGATAATTTCATATGATGGCCATACAAGCATTTTATACCTTATTTCGGTCAAATGAGAAATGAAAGTATCACTTGTTTATATGTGTTGACTACCACCTCCTCATACTAATATGATTAATTTTACATCACCATCATTCATGGTTTCTTATAATGATGTATTTAAAAAATATATATGGTAATTTTTATATAATTATTATTCTATAATGAAGAAATATTATTTATATTTCTTTCCTTATTTTCGTTAGAAAATAAAAATAGTGTTCATGTGTACGCACATACTATTTTCTCCATGAATAGGGTAATTTCTATTTCTATATATATATTTAATAAATGTTTAAATATATATATATATAATTAATACATATTATATAATTGTTAACATTATAGTTATTATTTAATTTTGATCAATGAACTAGTATCAGAACTAATAAACTGAAACCTTCATGAGAAACAAAATAATTCACACCTAGGAACAATGATTTTAATAAGGGATTTTTAACAAATGGTTGTTGAGATGTTATAAATAGATCTTATATGAAATTATAATCATTAAAATTATTTTTATAAAAATATAAAAAATTTAAATTTATTATATAAGAGGATAGATAACTTATGATGCATGTCAGGCATGAGTTAATGATTTTATGTTATAATCTATCTTTTACTCGGATTTTTTATGATTAAATTCATGAAGGAAAAATTATATAATATATATCTCATAAAAATAATTTATTTTGCTCTCATATTTTTATTCATGGTGAATAAATGTTTCCATTCATTTTAGTCTATTTAAGTACTCAAGTGATCAACAAAATGTTTATAAGGAAAATATTATTTATTTCTATAATTGTTGTGGAATCATTTTCTTCCATGTACATATTTTATTTATAATTTTTAAATAATTTTGTTTTATATTTTAAAATTATTTATTAATGGAATATTTACCCATTTTTTAATTATTAAAAAATGGTTTAAAATTAATATTTTTTCTCTTTTCTGGAAGATGTACCTCTTATCATTGGTGTTAATATAATAATTATTTTTCAATTTATAATGTGAACGGAATTTCAAACCATAATTACCAATAATTTATTTGAGATTGATTTTTGAGTTTCAATATTTATTTTTAAGTAAAATTGTTTCCATAATATTTTTAAATTTTATAATTTTAAATAAGTAATTTAGAAACCAAAGGTGTATTTTCTTTAATAGATGTTTTAGTGATCTTTTAAAGATATTTTTCATCAATGATGTCATCATTTAATGTCAATTATGTTTTATTGGGGATATTATTCATTAATAATTCCCTTTATATTTTTGTAGGTGGTTTATGGATATGTTGATGAAATATTTATGTAACTAGCTTTCATTTCCATTAGAAAAGTTATGATGAAATAAAAAAAAATCCTACCTTTAAGACATATATATGAATGGATTAAGATTATGTCAGGGGTGGGTTCATTATAGACCTATAATTAATTATGTAGATATTAATGATATATAATCTCAAAGGGTATATTTATGTTCATACCAAGACCAAAATAATGTACATGTGATGTTATCCCAACCCCAAAATAGGGTACATAAGAGGTTATCATAATCTTAAAGTGGGTACATGGGTAAATATCCCAAGACTAACTTGTGAATAATATATTAGGGGTATACATGATATAATATTTTTATGATTATAATTACGAAAAACATTATTCAACTCTTTTATGACCTAATATTAAAACAATTTTATTTGCTCATGGATTGTGTTATTTAATTCCTTAATGATTAATGTCTTGAGAACTAACAAGATTTATGTCATGAATCATGACTATTATCTATGAATTGGTGGATATGGTATTCAAATGTAAAACTCAGGTACTCATACAATTATTCTGAGGTTATGCAAAAATGGTCATTGATGTCTCCATTTTCTACCATTACTATGTATCTGATCTCACCCATTAACATAATTCCCTTTCCCCAGGATATATAGAACGGTTTTCAGTAAGATATGTATAAAAAGGGTGTTAGTTTTGAAGAACAATGTAGAATATTTTGTGGATCATTTATGTACCACTTATTTATATATCCATGTTTCCAATAACACTAAACCACTATGTTTTTTACATTGATCATAATTTTATGTAATTGATATTCATCTTATGAGATTTAATATTTATGTATGAAATTTTGTGTCACATCAGTTGGTATTATAATAAGGTTTTCTTATCTTTTGGAAAATATGATGAGGAAAAATTATTAATAACCCTTTAGATAAGCCTATGTTTAGGAAAACATCCTATATAATGGTGAATAAGGAATTGGGTTTTTCCTATAAAATAAATTTCAATCTATATATTAGAATGTGGGTATGGTTATGGAATAGATTCAGCTAGGTGTAACAACTCGTATTGGAGTATATATACTATTAACTGGATCATCACTCGTGCATGATGAGAAGTCATAATGCTTCAAACCTAGAAAGACAATCCTATGGTATATGCTTAGGTTAATTAGAATTTTCATTATGAACCACTATAAAGGATTTAAAGAGATGATAACCATGAATGGATTAGGTCAAACCTAAGGTGTCATAGATTGAAAAAAAATGTTTCATGATATAGACAATGTATAAATTATTTTTCATTATGACATGGTTTCAAATTATGATTATTATTTTCTATAATATTATTTTTCTCTTCATTAAATGGCTGGAACAAGTAGTAATCATGATAAAATTTAATGTGATAGAAAATTAAATGATTTTTCTAATATGAAATTGAATGTTTTAGAGTTGAAATGAAATATATTGTTACTCTTCTTATACATCGTTCTTAATCTATGAATCACACTGATATACCAAAATGAGAAATTAAAGGAAAAATATTATATTAAGTCCATCATGTGGAAGCATGTATATTTTTTTAGGTCTATTAATCCACTAATTTCCATTAAATGGATCAGTTCTATTGGAATGATATTTTCCATTTTCTAGTGATTGGATCATGAATAAATTATTTTAGTTGTTTAGAATTTAGAAGGAAAATTAGATCAATTGGTAGATCTTTTAAATAAAATTAATAGACTAGAATAAGTTGACACTGTAGATTGGTATTAATTTAAAATGATATTTTTCACCCAGTATTTTCCCATATTCATCAGAAAAAATATATAAATAATTCATTAAACTAAATAAAAATGATGATTAATCCATTAGTACATATAAGGAAAATTTTATAAGACTTGTAATGTTATAACCTAGTATTATCATTGAAATAGAATGTAAGAATTATTGATTACATAGTGTCTTAAAACCAATATTCCAAAGTTCACTAGATATAAGAGACATTAGAAGCTATGAAGAAATCACTCGATATGTTATCAAGATAGTAATGAAGATTAAATTCACCCATAAATCTCATGGTGTTAATAAGAAAAAAAATATAGAATTCAAAAGAAATTATAATAATAAAAACCATGTATTTGAGAAGATGAGCCTTAGTTTTTTAAATAAGTGTTGAAAGAAACATGGTGGAAATTATCTTGAGGGGTCTAGTGAATTTTTAGGTATGAAAGTTAAGGTCATCAAAAAATTAAGTGTCAAAGTGGTGGGATGAATTTAACTAATGATGTGAATAGATAGAAAGATCCACATAATGCACTACCCAAACTCCAATGTTTCAAATGATATGAGTATGGGTATTATGCTAACTAGCGCTAAAATATGAGGGTTAATGGAAATTATTAACATCAATAACATCTTTAGCCAATATATCAACGGAAACTCATGAAATATTTATTATTGATATGGGTATGCTATTTAAGTGGTGAAAGGTACACATACCATCTACTCTATAACTACTAATGTCTTATTTGATTCTGGTTCTACGCACTAGTTTATGTATGAATAATTTTCTAAGGGTTCCACATTTACACCTCAACAATTAGATATTTAATTAGTAGTGAAAGAATCCTAATAGTATGATGATCACACCACAAGTCTATGATTATACTTCAATGTAAGTTTTTGTGAATGTGATACCTACATATTAGATATTTAACAATAAATGTAACCTTAGTGTATACTTCATAACCCTCCATCAAACCGTTCATTTTCCTCACAAATTTATGGCTATATGCCCTATTTTCCACACATGAGCATATTTTCATTACACTGAGACATTTATATATGTGATTCATCTCACATAAATTACATATAGAAAACTAAATCATCATCCCTCTATGTTATTCTAGAAAACCGATTTTTCACTTAGTATTAATGTCAGGAAAATTACCCTTGTTCAGATTATTAATCTTATAATTAAATATATAGTTATGAATAATCACAAGGTTTGTTACTACATCTCTAGTTTCACTTGGATTATCATGAGGGCAATCATTCCATTATCAATCACATTAAACATTAACATGATTCAACATGGTCCTAGTCATTAATTAAAACAAAAATGTATAGTGTGACTAAGAATATACATAGTGAGAAATCATGAAATATTATTCCTAGGATTTCTAAATCATGAAACCTTACCTTTAATATAATACACATTAGTTTTAACAAAGTTCATACATGATCATCATCTATTCACATCCATTATAAATGTTCATAAATAATGTGAGAATTATCATAATAATATCACCTTGGAGTGTTAATCTAGGTGTGCAGTAAGGGCACCGTCACCATGCACCGGAATGACGATCAAAATATACTCTTCTAACACTTTTCAAGGTTATTACCCATAGAATAATTTCTACTAAAAACCATTTCCAATTATAGTATCCATGAATGGGTGTTTTTTTAGGAAAATCACATAATCTATTCTTTTTCAAAACTTTGGGATGTTATCCAATACATAGAATTATACCTTGGGTTATGAGTAAATCTTTCTCAAACTAGTTTCTAAATATTGAAAAAATATGTCATATGATAAAAAATATAGAAACCTGGTCTTTTCATTAAAATATATTATGTCTCAGTATATGAGTGTTCATTACATATTAAAAAAATGGATTCAAAAGGTTTATTGTCTTTGGAATCTTGGAAACATAAATAGATAGTTAATTTATGATAAATATTGTCTCCCATTAACATCATCCTAACTAGAATCTTTCTGTTGGTGACAAAATATGTGCCAAAAAAAGGATGCAAAGAGGAAACCAATTCCAATGGGGTATTCCTCGTGAAGATCCTTTGTAGAACCCCTCAGCACCATAACTAACACAAATCTGAGGCCCCATCTATAGTTATAGCGATGTAAAGAGGCATGAGCCCCCATGGTTATGATTCAATTGATTGATGTCTCCACGCTGTAGAGGGAACTAGATCGGCTCTGCGATCCCCAAAACTGGACAGAAGCCTCTACGAGCACCGCAGAGGTAATTCAGGAGGGTTCTGCACTGAGGAGGGGATCACAGTTTACTCCACAGTTATGACAAACATAACAAAATCTATGGCTGATCATGGATCACCACGTGGCTTCATGTAGATATTTCCAAGATTCACACTGCATCTTGTCTATAAATATCAGGCACTCCTCAAACCCAATGGATTAATACGTCAACCTTTTACCTTCTCAACTCTTAAATCGCGAATAATCTTCTACTCCTGTGAAACCTTTAGAAAAACAAACTCTTCATGGTACTTGAGCATTGTGATGTACCTTTCCCTTAGCTCAAATACACCCCCTCTCCAAGAAGGGATGCCCTTCGTGGAGCCCATATTCCATCACAAAGGAAGGAGATTCATAAGGGTAATTAGTTATTCTCAATGAACTCATGCTTCGTCAAGTACCTTCCATTCACATGTGAACCAGATGTTAAGGAAGGTTCACTGTGCTCCGCGAAGTACATTGGTTCGCAGTGCTATACATTGCAAGGCTCCTATGCTCTGTGAAGTCCTACTCTATGAAAGACTTTGTACATTGTGAAGCACAATTCATATGAATCTGTACTCCATGACTAGGATAGGTGACCCTACTTCATGAAGCATATCCCTTTGTAGAGTCTTTCCACACTGTGGATCACCATAGCTTCACAAGATCCTTTCTTGTGAACCCTTCTGCTTCGAAAAACCTTCCCCTGTATAACCCTCTAGGTTTGTATGAATTGATTTCAATGTCCCTTGGGTGATAATTCACATTGCATTTCTTATCCTTTTGCTTCTTCTCATAGGCATGCTGATGACTATTGCTTCTTCACATAGCCACATTGATGTGAGAACCTTAATGGATAACTTGACAACACGGCCACACCATGATTCCTTTCCATCCCCAAGGGTGGGTGGGTATTAGTTATGTAATTCCAAGGGGTGCAGAGTGAACCTGGCTTATCCGAACTATAGTACATTAAACTACAAAGCACCATCATCCTAAAAAAATAATGTTAAACTGTGGCCTCACCCTGTGCCATATACACAGGGTGCCACACCTCAGTCATTCTCCACGCCCTCTCTTCTCAATGAGAGTGAGATCTTCCACACATATAATGATCTCCTCTTTAATGGAGTAGCATCTATCTACAGGGAAGTCCAATAATCTTGGTGTAAGCCCCTATCCCATCTTTTGGGAGGTAGAATCCATGCACCTTCTCTCTTCTTTTGTGCCAAAAACTAGAGGAGAGATGGGCACTGGGACCTTTGTTACCCTATCCCTCTCCCTCTGGGATTTTTCACCACCGGTCCTCTGTCCTAGAGTATTTTCCAATATACATCTATCTGGATTACTAACCACATGTAATCCCATGTTTCCTCTTTGTGATGCTAACCACATGTAATATATGCTTCATTCCCCGCATACACACCTTTCATGACGTGATCATCAGGTCTTTGCTGCCTATTGTTTCTCACATCGATATTAAATCATGTGAGCTTAGAGTAAGAATTGACCATGGAATCCTTCATGGGACACCCAAGCGGAAGTCCCAAGCTCCCATCTGAACTACGTGGAAATTAAACTTTTCCCTTTCCAAGTAAATTACATAGGAAGCCTCACTAAGGGTCAAGCCCAACACCAACTTTTCCCGACCACTTCACATCTGTTCATATTTGTCCTGCATGACATTAAACTTCATCTTCCATCTAAAATATGTGGACTTTGATCCTTTTCCTTTACCAGAAAGATACGTAGGAATCCTACCTGAGGTTCAATCCCAACACCCATCGGTCCTGACCATATTAACATCGGTTCATCCTCATCCTACATGACATTAAATTGTACACCCCTCTTCATCCTGCACGACGTTAAACTTTTGCCATTCGAAATATATGTGTTTTGATCTCTATCTCTTAGAGGGGGTACATATGAAGCCTCTATGAGGTTCAACCCCAAAAAGTGGTAAGTAGATGTCAACCCCAACCAGTGGTAAGCTGTTGTAGCTCCCAAATAGTAGTAAGTCGTTGTAGCCCACAAATAGTGGTAAGCCGCTGTAGTATGAAATTAAAGGTAAGCCATTTTAGTCCCCTTTTTTAGAGCCCACATCAGTAGTCCATCCTAGTGGTGTCAGACCAACTCTCATGTCGCTAACCATGTGTGATCCCCTAGTGTTTCATTGGGTTGTTTTTCTTTGTGAACAACTCAATTAAATGCCCCATCATGAACTACATGGTCTTTTATTCCCTGTCACAGGGATACATAGGAACCCTCTTTGAGGATCAATCCCCACATCACTATCGTCATCATTTCATTTCCATATTATTCTCCATCCACTCCTCTAAATCATATTTATCCATCTTGATTCTTACCCGGGTTTCCACTTCCCGGTGAGATCATGTCACCGACTTTCTCACTACTCCTATCAGCAATCGGGTACTAACCACACATTAGTACCATCATCATTGTTCCCTCCTGGGGTTACATCCATATGATCCACTTTTATCAGTGTTATAATTAGTCTAATCCATCTTTATAAGATGTTAAACTCACGGCATACACTTTGTTAAAAATGGGAAGATAAGGAAAACCTCAGAGACATGCCTATGTCATATAATTCCTCACAATCGACGTGGGATTCCTCGGGCTTCCATGCCCTCAAGAATCCCTATCATAAGGAGAATAAACCCATACACATTAGTGTTCCAACTTCTAGATATGTCAACGATCTGCAACGTGACTACTCCTCTGATCTAAGGTCGCTTTCCTAACTTGACCCATTGGAAGGTCCAGATAGAATTAGTGTAATTAACTAGCATCCACAAAGATATGGCACCGAGAAGAGTTTCAAAAGGGATGTATTAATCTTTAAGGGGGACCTTGACTAGGATAAGAGTTCCTTGGAGGAATCCACGGAAGTAGGAACCGACATCCCATCATCCCATTTGAATCAAGGAGCAAACATCCTAGAACAAGAAAAGGATGTCTCCCACCTTTGGAAAGAATGA
The DNA here is from genome assembly GCA_963277665.1 of Viscum album. NCBI lineage: Eukaryota > Viridiplantae > Streptophyta > Magnoliopsida > Santalales > Viscaceae > Viscum > Viscum album. The sequence goes on from OY728158.1 coordinate 392,745,873, forward strand.
ATGTGGGGCAACAGATAACCACGTTCCTCCACATATAGATTTTCACCCATGAGAAGGAATCAGAAAAAGAAATGTTGAACTTGACGTGAAATTATTCTCCTCAATGTGCAGATTAGTAACATTCAAGACATTAGTGGAATAGCATAACGACCCAAACTTTTATTTACGAAAATTCCTCATTATCTAATTAAATGTCTTATTGTGTGAAATGGTTATATAACAGATGCACATATCTGTTTTTATGTTTCTAGATTTTAAAATATTATTAATAATTGTGACTATTGCTAATATAGCTGTTGAACAGTGATCACATTATTAGTCTAAATATAGGGCTTTTAGAAATCAAATTTACTCAGACAAAGGAAATTATGGCTTCATCCTGTAGAATTTCTCCATACGAAGCCCATTTTTTAGAGCTCATAAAGGAGGTGGAATAATTGGGCATTACCCTTGACCAAATCCAAGCTAATATTAAACACGTTAATCTTTAACATAACCACTTAAAGAAGATGTGGAAGTTGATAGATATTACCACCCAAGTGATGTTATCCAAGCAACCCCAAGAGTCTTTAACCATCGCACACCCTACCCTTTGGTCTTCCGCAGGTGTTATAAGGGTCTATGTAACAAGACCCTAGTACTATGATTATGTACATTATTTTTTGTATAGATAATATATATTCATTTTATTATTTTTACTTTTTAAATAGTTTTTAAAGAAAAAATAGCATTTTTAGTTAATTAAGAAATATATTTTGAGGAATTAATGGATTTTTGAATTCAATAATATTTTAACTAAATATTATTACTAAATTAATTTTTATATAATATAAATGACCGTATAATTATTATGAATATGATTTTGATTTTTATTAAGGTTTGAAATCTATTTTTGTCAAAACCCATGATTTTTTTTATAAATGTCGGTTTTTTATTTAAAAGTAAAAACATTCATATTTAGAAAATTATTTAGATAAAATGAATATTATTTTTGGAATCATGACGTCGAAATTATCCAATGGATATTTTTTCATAATTTTCTGAGACAGTCGAATTTTCGGGTAAAAATTAAATACTGTTTAAATATATATTGTGTTTTATGACATCATAGTGACCAAATAGTGATATAATACAATACTATAACCATTATGTTAAGAAAATATATTTATTACCATTAAAATAATGTGATTTTAGTATTTTTTGATTTATTTGACAATACCGTAGTGGACCCTCTAAGACTTATAAAACATTTTAACTTTTTAAATTGATTTCCTTGAGAGTGTGACTCAACTCCACATAAGAAACCCTATTATTTGAAGAATTTAGTACATTATACTTATAAAATAATGTTTTCTACTCCCTTTTGGAAAAACCCACGGGCAAAAAACCATGTTTTGGTTTGTGGTTTTGATTAGTTTGATGTGTGTTGTCCCAAACCTAAATAAAAAAGAATTCTCTCTCTTTTCCTATATAAACCCACCCAAGATCCCACTACCACTTCACTAAATAACTTTGTATTTAATCCATCCTTTTCCCTCATCTATCTATAATCCTCCCAAGGCACCCCAATCTCCCATGAATCCTCTCTAAAGCCTCTCCAAATCCTTTGGGATCACACTTCCAAGTAAGGGATTTCTTCCTTTCTCATTTTTGTCCAAATTTCATTATGTTGTTGTGACATTTTATTTTCAATTACCAATATTGGGGTATGATTTCTCACATACCCCTTACGTTCCTATTTCTGTTTTAATAATGATATACCACATTTCTATCTCATTAATTCCTCCCATGTACACCTGTTACCATGCCGAAATTCGGTAAGGAATTTTCTCTCTCCTCCCTTACATTCAAGAAATTATTTTGTATCATGAATCTAAATTCCATTAATTTTTTTGGGAAATGAATATATATAATCCCCATTCTGTCAATTTTATGTACATATGATGAGAAATACCTTTCTCTCTCATCAACCATTTTTATTAATTTTTATGTCACGTCGTTATGCTGCCAAAATTACACCACGATTTTCCAAGCCAAACTCATTATGCAGTGAATACCATGCCTATTTCTATATCAAAGGTATTAAACTTTATGCACATTTACTTATTGATTATATAGTTTAATTTATTAATTACAAATTTATTTGTCATGGAATAAAATATTATGTTAAATTAAACTATGTTATATGATCCATGTGGCTCACTTATACATGAAATGAAATGATTAAGAAGGGTGTGCCCTGATAGCACTCTGATTCATTGGGTAAAGATTAGTATCAAGATACGTTAGGTGAAATGAGGGTTTACTTGTGATAATTCAAGTGAAATTAGGGTTTAATCACGCTCCATCTGTAATGATCCTTGGCTCATGCTAATACCATGTTAAGTGTTGTATCCACATTTCCATTTCATGATAAACATGCTATATCAAGCCTTTATGTTCACGTTTCTTTTATGCTCCATTGATATGCCTATTTCATAAAATTTATTGTATTATTCATGTAATGACTTATTTACTCCCTTATTGGGCTTTATATATCACCCTTTTCTTATGAATGTCCTCATGTTTTCCCATGCAATGTTATGTACAAGGGAATGTAGTGGTCTTGTAAAGAAATTTTACAATAAACATTTTGTGTTTCATGTTTTGATTCGTTATGTAATGTTCATAAGCCCCAAAGACACTAGACCTGTCGATCTTCTATTTTGTATCAAGTTAATATTTTATGTAGTAATTCATGTTTATGTGTGCAATAAAGAGCAGGGTTGTTATAAATAGTATGTCACTATATCCAGTTATCCAGTGTTAGATCCCGCCATACAAATAGAGGGACTAGCGTGAAACTCACCAGAAATTAGGGTAGTAGAATTTTGGACATCCCAGTTGGTGAAATTTTCAGTGTGGATCCTTTTTACCAACCATGGAATATGGTATGTCACTAGGGAATTATATGTCTCTTTCTATCATTTAGCACTAATGGTTGAATCTCCCTACATTGTGAGACCCAAAATGCTATGATAGGAAAGTGATCACCACCCACACACTGACAAATGCGTAGGGGAAATGCCAATACAGAAATCCCACATGGGCCCAATGCTTCCACGGTAGTTGGGAAACCATACCCTATCTTCGCATCTGAAGTCATTCAAAGAAGGGTGATTAATGACATCATTCGATGATATGAAGAGGATGGGATTATCCCAACCTAGGTTATGGCCCGACAAGACCTAGGTGCTTCTACGTGACATTGTAACTACCACCCCCAAGGGTTGTACAGGGATCCATTGCTCCCCACTTCACCCTATATTTATTTTGGGAGCCTCTCCCAAAAGCATTTTGACAACTCCCTCCCCTTTTCCAAGGAGGCAGGGGAAGTCCAGGACAACCAGGATGTAATCTCATCCCAAGGGCTACCAAGGAGGGTTCCTACTAGGGTGCATCAGTGCTACCACTCGGCCCCACCAGCTATGGATTAGGTGAGTTATACACCTGTTCCATCGACCCCAGTCCAGTTAACCCTACCCCAGCATCAGGTGCAAGCTGAAGAAGACGCCCACCAAGGGGTGTCAAAATCAATGACTACCGTGATCTGTGCCACTGCTGACACATTCCATTAATCACCTATTTATTAAGAATAGGGAAACTCATATTCCCATCCTATGAAACAACCCCACGGGTATTTTGGGACGACTCTTAGGGTTACCGACACAGGTGGCGTCCATCGCGGACCGACTTATAACAATGACACCTAGTACGGAGGTCCTCCCCGTGCCACCAATAATGAGAGTGTGGGTCCTCCCCACTCCCAATCTCAGTTTGGAGGTCCTCACCATGCTACCATAAATCTATGCAAAGGTCCTCCCCATTGCATTGACACCCAATGCAGAAGCATCTTCCACACCCGTGACCTCAGGTATGGAGATTTTCTTCCTATCACAGGACACCGATGTAAATATGCTACATGTCCAGTCAACCTCCATTGTGGGGGTCTTCCCCATGTTCTTACAGCAACTAAAGAATTTCCTCCTCATCCCAACAATAAGATAAGCAGAGGTCTGACTCGCTTCATTGGCACCCAACACAGAGGTCTTGACTGAGTGCAGGTTGACCAGTACGAAGGCCCTCCATGTACCATCACTATTAAGGAGACTAAGCATTGAGGAACTGCCCTTTCCCCCACCAACTCCAATAGATGTCCTACCTAATCCATCACTTCTGGTGGATATTTCCTCTGAACGTCATCCGTTGAACATGGAGGTCCTCCCCATATTCTCTTTGACATTTGTGCAGGTGATCCTCGCACCCCAGTTCACCCATGTAGAAGTCCTCTCCACCCCAACATTAGTTCGGTCGAATTTCCTCCTCAAGATGAAAACCAACCCTATCCAACATAGCTATCCTGGGGTAGGATGGGGGTTTGACGACATCATTAGACGTATACTGAGATGTTTCATACCATGATTAAGCCCATATGCTTCTCAGATTCCAATATGGAATTCGATTTATCAACAGAACCCTCATATCAATCCTCTGTGTCAAGGGCCAGGCCAAAAATGAAGCGTATTAGCCTCATCTTGTCATAATTTGAGGTCCACCTAATTCACGCCTCCCTCTGAAGATACATCCAAGTGGATGAATATTCCTCTTTCTAGGTCCTGGCTGTGAAATCCTCCATATCGTCAATAGGTTCATTCACTGCATCGTCTAGAGATCATAGGGAGTTATTCTGGGGACCAGTAGATGATGAAAAACAACATGGAACAGAACTAGTAACTGTAGACCTTGCACTAGAAACTATATTCACCAGTCCTTCTTACCCGGATTTGCGGGCTTACTTGTTGTATTCATCACAGGATAGCCCAAGATATGGCATCTTGTCAGCCTTTTTATTGTATTCACCACTGGCCAGTATACCATCCCTGCGGTCTTCTTTTGTGATGTTATCGGTCCCAAAGCCTCCCCTAGTTAATGATTGGAGAAACCAAGGGCTGGATGCTGAGTCTGAGCTGAGGATCTTGTGGTACATCCTTACAAGTGATCATTTACCAAAGATGTTCCAGCCAATTGTGACCACGATCTTCAATGCACCAGAATCTCTTACCCAGGAGGAAGTCATAGGTTTTCTCCAAACCCTATGGGTGATGTAATTCTGTCTCCATTATCAATTAGTACCTTACCCCAAGAGCTAGGAACACATTGAAGATATTGAACAGTAATGTTGTATGGTCGACTTGGATGTGTTCCTTGTGGCATAGCGCCCTGAGTCACCTTGTCTCCATCAGACCCTCCATCATCGATGCATTCAAATATTTATAGTACTCCACAAAATTATCAAGTAGGATTCCCCCCACATTTAGGCCCATTTTTGGGGGTAGTATGATGCCCTCCATTTTAGTTATATTTGTTTCCAGCATGACTTTCCATGCGATAATGAAGATATGCCTTCATATATAGCCATAGTAAACATGGATGATCTATCAGAGGGGGTAATGAGCTGGAGCTCCTTGAAAATAACATACCCCCGGGGGAGTCCCACACCTATTGGATCTAATGGGAAGTGTTACTACCTGGTAGATAAATTTACGGGGTCATCTCATGCCCACCAAGTCATTAGTCCATATCCAAAACTCCAATAAGGGAAAAGAACATCTTGGGTCCATCAAACCTTCTGACTTGTCTGGCTCAGTGTAGAAGATGAAATATTATCACGAAAATACATTGTTGTATCAATAGCTTGCAGAGAATAATAAGATGGTTGATGGCCTCATTGTTGAATGTGTTGTAGAGAGTTGAACAGACTACAGTGACCCTTGACTGGGGAATTAGTGAAAATCACAACTTCTCCCTTATGAGTTTCCTCCAGGTGACCGTGACCATCATGTCCACATAGACAGTGTAGAAGTTGAAGCCTATGGAAAGGGGATATATTATGCATCACCAAATCCACCTAAACAACGCAATAATCTTTTGGACCTGGCTCAGGTTCCCCTAGCCACTCCACAAGTCATCCCACCAGTTTCTCCATGAGTTTTCAGGTCTTCTTATCATGTTGAAGATCCCACCCATGCACTAGTGGTTAGGGATCCTCTTCATGATAGGAACCCCCACCCAAATGAGCCAATGACAGTACTCATCGACCACCTAGAGGCTTTATAAACTCGATGGGTGGAAAATTTTCATGATGGTAAGCCTTATTCGACATGGGTGGATTATATTCCAGCACCCCTAGTTTCAGAAATCCTACCTTTTTCACCATTAATGGGATGAGCGATTCACTGTATCATCTGGCCCACTTTATCTCAAGGGGTGAACCCATGTTCGGAACTCTAGCGTAGAAAGAGGTTTCCAAACTTTTCTGTTTAGTACAAACATTGGAATTTTATGTGTTAATATAGTAAAACTAGCTACCCATTGGGATAGTAGTCGGCTAGGAAGATCTATGTAGGTAGTTTCTTTACCAGTTTAGCTCTACCACTCGGAAGACGGGTATTTCAGACCCCTTAAAGTGCAAGAAGAGGAATTTTGAGCACATCACGGACTTTTTATCCTGGTGAAAAGGACTCAGCAACACCTTTGATATGACACTGACTCGGGAACAATTGCTAAAAATGTGTGTGGGAATGTGAAATCTGAACTGAACCCCTCTATCATCACTCTTAATTACTTCAAGGGATTCCATGATTTCTTTGGTAAGGATCTGTGTCTAGAGGAAGCCTTATAGAAGGCCAGACATGCACGTCCATTGCCTTCTGTGGTTTCTATGAGAAGAGACACTTAGGCTGATCCCACTACAATAGGATATATAGAGGGCCCCAAGAAACAAGATTTATTACCTATGGAGCCACCTCTAAAGCTTTGTAGAGGCCTGCCAACATAGGCGTAGCCTCCCTCATGGAAGCTCCTGCCTCAGAATTCGCAGGCGCTCCTGCATAATGCACCAACAAAACATAAATGAGATAACTATGTTCCACATCCTCGACAGGCTTCTCCAGCCCCTTGTTAGGGCCAGGATCCCATATACCCTTTCTCAGATAGGAGAAAATGGATCTACTCATTCAATGATTCTTAGGTCCCCAGTTACTCCTAAAGTTCCTTGGAACATGGAATTCTATTCTTTCCGGAATGTTCGAGGCACGAAGAGGCAGATCTCACAAACTGCACTAATTACTACCCCTATCACTGAATCCTGGGGCACTCCCTCAAACAATTATATGTGTTTAAAGACTATATTCAAGACTATGTTGATAACATTATAGTCAGGTTGGGACCAGCTTTGGCATAGGTGGCGTGTGTATTCATGAAGCATGATAGTGATAGTGATGGTGAAGGTGAGTGGCATTAGGTTTCTAACTGCAGGTCTAAAAAATATGATGATTTCATTGCTGATAAGGAAGTTTCCCATGCCCATGGTATTATGCGTACACATCTAAATCAACCCAAACCCTCAGAAGTCATCATGTTACCCATAGCCTATACTTCTGCATCAACGTCTCAGCCTCCCTCTTCTCAGAAGAACAAGCTTTGGTGAAGGAAGCAAAAATAAAGTCCCCCACTGATGCCATCGTCATCCCATACTCTTGACAAATTCATGAACCCAAATATGGCGATTACCCTTGGAATTTGTCCGGTGGTGGAGGATTCTTCATGAGATGATCAAGGGTATGCTTCAGTGAACACCATGGAGATGGTAAACCCCTATATGGTTCTTGACTATGAGGATAACCATACAAATCCTCCCAATATCCCCAGTCATCACTAGCATCAACGGAGTCGTGTCTATATGGGTTGTCAGAATTCCTTAGTCAATACTTCCATCTAAGATGTGCATGGCACTGAAACCATACAATAGTCCCAGTGCAGAGCTCAGCACACACAACCTTGTCATCTGGTATCTTCAGGTCTCCCTTCGCCTCTATTTTTTCAACTTGACCTGGAGGATCCACTACAACTGTGTCATGATCAGACGTATTCATTCACGGACCGAATTTAGTCTTCTTTTCCCTTGTTTAGTAGTCACTCCATTAGTTTTGACTAGAATTTAGTGGCACATTCCCAACACCAATCATCCTATGGTTTAGTCGGAAGGTCCCACCATACCTTCTTCCATAGATTGACCTCCTGTAAGTATAATTCAACACTTGGTGCAGAAGTATGTTGTTATTAAAAATCTTGTATGAATTGTTATGAGTCTCTATATCCTCGAGTAACTTCTTCTATCATCTTATATGTGAGAATCCCCAACTGAGGCTTTAAGATGCCCCCTCCAATTTGAGATGAAGGTAGCAGCTGCAGAATCCTTCCATGTCAAGGCATCAGACCACGTATAATGTCAATACATCATATCTTTCTCTAGATAAAATTAAGAATCTACCTTACAAGGGAACATCCTCCCACTATACGTCAGTATCCACTTCAATGTAAGGGTGTTTTGTCACTATTTTTTCAACCCATTCTATGGGATCAACCCTATCTCAATCCAGATGCTCCGAAATATGGGGTTGTCCGATGTTAATTTGAGCCCATCTGTCCAAAACAAATCAAGGTTATGACCAGACGGAATAGACACTGGTCAGTATTATCGACTTCAAGACCCATTTTGGGGGTCTGGTAGCTAGCACCGAGTTCATTATTGTCTCAAAATTCACCTCCTACAACACGTTGATGGGTAGTCCATGACTCCACCTACATGTGGTGGTCCCATCTTCGTATCACCAATGACCTAAGTACTTCCTTAACAGTTGAGTGGGAAAACTCTAAGGTGATGCATCTCCATTTCCCTCTTGAGAATCCACCTATTTGTATACTAATTATTATAAGATTATGGACAAGTAGATTTATCCCAACTAGGTTGAATAGGCTATGGATGTGATCGACCCATGGACATACCTTGATGATGCCTACATTTTCCCAATCCACCAATTGGAGGCTACAACAATGGATCCGGGGAAATGTTTTATTGTTTCTAGAACAAGATGGAAGAACATTTACATGTCTAAGGGATTCAAAATGATCACCTTTTATTCTACACAAATCAGGCTTGAGTGATCCCAGAGCCTCCTACTCCCATAAGGTATCAGGATGTCAGCCCTATGGAATAATCCATACATTGTTGTTTCATCAGGATGGGATAAACCGGCTCAAGCCAACGTGCCCCTATTTTCTTTATATCATCAAGAGTGGCCCCTTTGGCTGAAGACCAGATGGGTTCAGGTTGATAACTTTCATCGTTATGGTTTCAGCAGCACAGGAGTCCCCCAATGTCGTGTCCATCGCTGCTCAGGCTGGCACTAATGTCTCGTCAGGATCTATGGACTCAGAGTAATTTCCTCTCATTGAGGATCTCTCCATCTTGAATGAAGAGAAGGAATTATAGGATGATCCTACCATATTCAAAGAGGTGTCCCCACTATGGTCAATGAATTAGTATATGTGGACTTCCGCAATGAGATGGATCTGAAACCCACATTGATTAGCGCCTCTATGTCTGTCGAAGAGAAATAGTGATACGTGGACTTCTTAAAGTAGCACCATGATGTATTTTCCTATAGTTATGATGAAATTATAGAACAAGATCCTCAGTTCTCCATCCACCACCTCAGTATTCTAGAAAATCATTGTGGGATCAAACAACCACCATGAAAGATACACCGTTCTTACAGTGCCATGGTTGAGGCTGAGGTTGATAGGAACATCAGATCCAACTTCATCAAGGAGGTATAGTACCCTATATGGTTAGCCAACATTTTTTCCATTAGGAAGATGAACAGACGGATCATATTCTGCATCGACTTTTAGGATCTCAACCTTTACTGTTCAAAGGATGATTTCCCTTTCCTGCAATAGAACTATTGATTGATGTCACCACTAGGTTCCATGATATCACTTTCATGGATGGGTATTCTGTGTATAACCAAATTTTAATGGCCCCCATGGATGAAGAGTCTATAGCTTTCAGAGCACTATAAGGTGCATTCTATTATCAGGTGATGCCTTTCGGTCTAAAGAATGTAGGTTCCACCTATCAGTGAGCCATGCATTGAATTTTAAAGCACATCCTCGGGAAATTGGTGGAATTCTATGTAGATGATCTGGTGGTAAAATATCGCCAGTTACAAGACCATCTCAAAGATCTAGATGAGTGTTCGGCTTCATCCTATCCCATCATATGAAGTTAAACCCCTTGAAGTGAGCCTTCGGGGTCACCTAAAGAAATTTTCTCAGCTTCGTTGTCATGTACAGAGGCATCAAGATCAATCCAGAGAAGATCATGGCCATCAGCTAAATGTATCCTCCAAAAAACATTCATGATCTTCGAGGTTTTAAAGGATACATAGCTGATGTAAGCCGATTAATCTTGAATTTAGTTGGCATGTGTAAGCCCTTTTCCTGACTCATCGAGAAAGGTGTCAATTATCAGTGGAATGACGAGTGTCAGACTTATTTTGAGGAAATGAAGTAGTTCCTATTACAGCCTCCGGTCCTGATGCCACCCATTTTTGGAAATCTTATGTTCCTTTAGGTGTGGTCCCTAGAACGATCTATCGGTACCCTTCTCGCCCAGAAGAGAAATGAGGGAACGAAGAACAATCTATACTATCTCAGCTTCATGCTCCTCAATACAGAGACCAGATGTTCCTCTATTGAGAAAATCGGTCTTGCACTGGTATTCAAAGTGCAAGAAATCGTTATACTACGTGCAACATCTCGAGATACAACTAGTGTCTTGAGTGGATCCACTAAAGTACATTCTGAACTACCCCATGTTGATAGATCATCTAACCTAGTGGGAAGTGATCCTCTGTCAATTCGACAGCATGTTTGTCTCCCATAAGTCTATTAAGGGGAAGCATGGGGAGACTTCTTTGTCACCCATCCATCTCACGTGGACCAGTCTATAGATCTTTATTTTCCAGATATGGAAATAATCTCATTAGATCAAGCCCTTATATGTTGGAAAATTCACTGTGATTGTGATTCTCGAAGCCCTACTAGACGAAGACTCAATGATCCCAGACTCAATAGAGTTGTTCTGGGTATCATCTTCATCACACCAGCACAAGTTATTCTTTGATACTCATTCATGTTGTCATAAGGCTATACCAAAAACAAGTCAGAATAACACGATCTCATTAATGTTCTGAAGATGGACCTAGAGATTGATGTTCCCCACATACTTGTGAAAGGGGAATCTGAAATAGTCATCAAATAGATCAATGGTGACTACATCGTTTGGAAGCATGAGATCATTCTACTATTATAACACACCTTACTGTTGATGGCCCAATTAGTGTCTCGTACAAAAGTTACTCATGTCCCTCGGTCAAAGAATGGTTGATCTGACACCTTAAACAGCTTGTCCACCTCTCTTATGAAGCCTTATCAGGATGAGTTTATTATCCATGTAGCACGTCGGAGAGTCATCTCTCTCGTTTCTCCAGACGATGATGATAGCCCATAGGTAAGACATTTGACCACTGATGCATGCATTTTAGGACACTCATGTCCACCTATTGCAGTGCTGGAGGTGATTCCATATTGGAGGACCCCCTTTATCGAGTATCTCCAGCATGGTAACCTTCCAGCAGATCGAGCCAAGCATGATAGAATCTGACGACGCACATTGTAGTTCACCCTCAAGAGTGGCCCCAGTCTTGAGAAAAATCACTAAAGATGTAGGTTTGATGGGGTTCTCTTCCATTTAATTCAAGGAGGAAAAATTTCTCAGGTCATACAGGAGGTTCATGTTAGTTCATGCATGTCTCATCACACTGAGCTAAAACTATCACACTAGATTCATAGATTGGGGAATTTTTATCCTGCCATGATCTGTGACTGCATTGAGTTCACCAAGAGGTGAAATTCTTGCTAGATCCATGATAATATTTTGCATCAGTCACTAGAGCCTCTCCCCACTACCAAGTACTCTTGGACCTTTGTGGTCTGGGGACTCGATGTAGTGGGGCCATATACACCAGCAATAGCTTGTCAGTGTAGGTTTATCCTAACCACTGCAGATTTATTTTCTAAGTGGGAAAATTAGTTCCATTCAAGGAGGTTAAGTCTTGTTTTATCATTGAGTTTGTGAGCTCCAATATCATTTACTAATTAAGAGTTCCTCATGTTTTCCCCACCAATAATGGAACCAACTTTCAGAAAGTTGAAATAATTAAGTTGTACTCCAAGTTCAACATCCATTCTAACCATACCTCCTAATATCACACATAATAAAATGGTAATATCCTAGCATTCAAAAAACACCTCTCTAACATTTTGTAGAGAATGGTTAGTTATAACAAGAGGATTTGGCAGGATAAACTCCCAAATGATCTATGGGCCTATTAGAAAACAACTCGCAATTCCACTCAGGTGACTCCATATTTCCTGGTGTACTAAATAGAGGTAGTCCTACCCATCGAGATTTAGTTTTCATCATTACACACAGTTTTCTATGATCCACAGACACCAGATAAGGTATCCAAAATCCATCTCAATAAATTTGAAGCACATAAAGAGAACAGGCTTTGTGCCCTACACAATTTATAGAGGAATCAGAACAAGATATTCAAGGATTTCAACATAAAAGTTTTCCTCCTCTCTTCCTTACAAGGTGACTTGGTGTTGGCCCAAAGAACATCAATGATACCCCATAGGAAGCCATATAAGATAGAGAATAAATGGAAAGCATCGTACATCATTCACAAGGTTTACCCCAATGGCACATATTCCATAGTTACCATGGATGGTGATCATGTAACTCCTCCCACCAATTCCAAATTCATCTATCAATACTTTTCTTGAGTAAACTAGTCCTACATAACCATAAACTATGACATATTTACCATGTGATGTTATAATGTGCGATTAATTCGAGATAAAGGATGTAAAAATACTTAGCACCTATCTCGCGTGACATTAAATTGTATGTCATCCCACATGACGTTAAACTTTATATGGTCCTACGCGACCTTAAACTGTCTCGTCTTCACCGAATGAAGTTAAAATAAGTGATCCAACCAAACTGAAAGGAGTAAAACTACCCAGAACTTGTCATGTATTATGATAAAATTTGAATTGGTCTGATATCTATAACCTTAATATAAGATATCCCACTTCCTCACCACATGATTTTAAACTTCATGGCCCCTTTAAGAACTACGTATGGATTTATTACAATCATCATGGGATATGTAGGAATGCTCGAACGTCTCTTATTAGATTCCATCCCACAAATTCATATCTTTGACTACCCCATGGGTGTAGTTCTATTGGAGGATCCCACATGTTGTAGTGTAGGATTCATTGGCCTCAATCATGTTGGGATTATGAGGATCGAACCATGTGTCCCTCCTCATTCTTCTTTACTCCCATGTCCTTACTGCATGAACTTAAACTACATGGCCCTTTCAGAACTGCATATGGATTTATTTATATCCCCATGGGGTATGTACGAATGGTCGGAACTTTCATCCATAGGCCCAGTCCCAATATTTTGGGTCTCTCCTTAGATTTAAACACATGGTGTGGTGTAAGATTTTTCCTTCATTCACATCGAGTTCATCATGACCGCACCATGTATCCCTCTCCTTGGATATCTCCACCTCCTTCATTTTCCCTTATGACATTAAACTGTGTGGACATATTCACGCATCCGGAAACCCCTATATTTGTGTCTCCATAATCATCCACAGCCAAAAGGACCCCAGAATGACAAGGATTCTCGGCCCTAGGGCTCTCCTACTGTCTCGGGCCAACATCCCTGAGGATTCTGAACAACAATTTGACACAAGTCCCACATTGAGAATGTGTTCAGTGTTCGATGCTCATTTGTTGTTCCAACTTCAGGTCACATGATTTGGATGAAGTGTTTTGAACACAGTCAATATCCATCCTCCATCATTATCACCACCCCTGTGTGTCCTAAATATTGGATGCAGTGATTAATTTTTTCATGTTATCCCTACAAACATCAGTCCACCTCAAATAAGAGTGTTGGTCTAGTAATGATCAGCCCTTAATAATATGTCTCCTTTATTGTGTGCCCTCATATGCTGGGTAGAATGTGATCCCATTCCTTGTTTTCTACACTTAGCTTTGATCACATGGGTCTAGGAGCTTTGGTAAGGCAATACCGGCATAAAGGGTCACGTAAATATGGTCCAAGCTATATAACCTTAAACTAAAATCACCACCATCCTCATCACATGACGTTAAACTATGTGATCCTTCCAAACTGAAGGACATAAAACAACTCATCACTTGTTCAGCATGACAATAAACTGCAAACTGGCTGGGACTTTTTTTCGATGGACTAGCCACGGGTCCCTCATCCTTTTTAGATCCCTGGCCCAAGTTATCAGTTTGGATTATTTGGTGTGTTATGGACTCTATGCCCTTATTCAATTCGGGCTATTTTTTTCCATGCCACGCATATTACCTTGAGACATTCATTCATCCATCATCATTTCTACAAGACATGAAACTAAACAGGTCCGAACATGCTTTACGCATCGCATCATTCGGGTTTCTATCATCTTTCACATCCAAAAAGACCCCCCCGAATAGCATGGATTCTAGGCCCCAGGGCTCTCATACGATTTCGGGCCAACATCCTTGAGAATTTGTGATGACAATTTGATACAAGTCTTGTGTTTCTAATATGGTCAATGGTCAACAATCAATTATTTCCCCCCATCCCTAGTCACACAATACAAATACTGTGTTGCAAACATGGTCTGAAGTTATCCTTGATTATTGTTTATGTTTTGTGGTCTCCCACATAATAGGCATGATAATTAATCCTTTCAACCCATCTGTCCCATGTACATGACATTAAACTGGGCATCTACGGTCCGAGCTCTATGACCATAAACTATGATATACTATTTCCTTGTCGCATGTCATTAAATGGCATCGCATATCCTATAACTACGTTTGGATCGATTCCCATCATCATGGGATACATAAGAAAACCCAGAAATTTTTCTTCGGGTCCATCCCAGGTTTATTTATTTTTTCTCTTGGCCTCTTGGCCTATGTTCTCTCTAAGAATTATTAATGGTGAGGATTTTATGGGATTATGTACTCATTCATGTTGGGTTGTTCTCCAATATGTACACATTCCTTGTTGAGATACCCCAGTCCTATAATCACCCTTACCACATGACGTTAAACTGCAAGGCATCTCCATAACTATGTAAGGATTGAGTCCCATCCTTATGGGATATGCAGGAACGCCCATACATTTTGTCTTCAGGCCCAACCCTATTTTTTGGTAACCTCTTCATCTCTTTGGCCCGTTGACATGAGTCCTCTAATAGGGGGGAATGTAGTGTGGTATGGAATTATGTCCTCATTCATGTTGAGTTTTTAACATCCATGCCAAATACCTCCCCCCTCTTTGGCAGTTCACCAGCATACCAAAGATCACTCTAGTTTAGGACTGAGAGTGATGGATTCTACATAGACATGTTCTCACCCATTTTTCATTTTTCTTGTTCCACTTTATTGGGACTTTCATCATATTTTACACCCTAATGGACCCCCAAAAGGGAATAGATTCTAGGCCATAGGGCTCTCCTACCATCTCAATCCAATTCCCCTAAGGATTCTGAATGACAATTTGTCGCAAGTCCCGTGTTTCAAATATGGTCAATGGTCAACGCATATTCATTGTTCCCATTTAAGGTCACACGGTATGGATGTTGTGTTTCAAATTAATTCAAAAATTATTCTTAATCATTACACCAACCCCCATTAATCCCTAATCATGTGGTGTATGATTCACTTCTTCCACTCCATCATATGCAAGTTGAATTTCAATACTCTTGGCACTATCCATGAGTGAATGTTTTAAAGGTAAGAGGATGATTATCGATGAAGAATCATTCAAGGCTCTGCACCATTTCTTCTATTTTACTATATTCCACATGTTGTAAACACCTTCTCTACACTTGGTTCCCACATCGATCGTAGCTCAAGTGGGCTTAGGGATTTCGTTAAGATCTCTGCCCACTTGTAAGAGTGTCACTTATAATGGTCCAAGCTCTATGACCGTAAACTAATATCTTCTCTAATCCTTATCATGTGACGTTAAACTACATGAATATTTATAGAACTATGTAATGATTTATTTCCATCCTCATGGGATATGTAAGAACACCCCAACATTTCATCTTTTGGTCCAACTCAAGTTCCACTAATTATCTCTTATGTTCAACCATTTTTCCTTAACTTTTATAGGATTTCATGGTGTGGTGTATGTGGTATTATGTCCTCATTCATGTTGGGTGTGAAATAGCCACACCATGTACTCCTCTTTTAAGAGATAGTCTTTCCTTCCTCTTTTCCATCCTGACATTAAACTTCACCCACATAACTATGTATGGCTTGACTCTCATCCTCATGTGATACGTAGGAATACGAAGATGTTTTTCCCTTAGGTAAACCACAGTATTATATGACTTTCACTTTCCCCTTATCCCGAGGATTCATTGTCAGAATTGTGGGAGGTGTGGTGTGGACCTCGTGCTCATTCACATTAGGTATGCTTTATCATGCATTGCACATTCCCCTCTGAAACCCTGTTTCTTATATATGCATCCAAGACATATAACTTTAAACTGTTATGTTGTGACCCACATGACTTTAAACTGTCGTGTATTTTTTGCATAATGCTAAAATACATAGTCTGTTCTTATCATATGACCCTAAACTATGACATTATCGTCCTAGCCGTATGATGAAAACGACATCGCGTTGTGATTTCCTCACTCAAGGGGACAACATGTTTGGTAGTGGTTATCCACCATACCATTTTTCAAGGACTAAAAATTGGTTTATTCCTATATTGATGCCTGTATTCTTCATCCTATGTTTGTTGCTTCATAAAAAAAAGCACACATATCCATCCTAAAGAACAAACAAGATCTGTTATATGACGCTTATTTTGGTGCATGGTCTAGACTTTCATGACAGTATTATACCTAGCATTGGTATCCTACCATGCCACTTTTAGAACTATGTATGGCTTGATCATAATCATAATGGGGTACATAGGAATTCCCATTCACTTTTCATCAGTCCCATCCCAATATTCATTTTCAGTCCCTCGACCTAAAACCTCTCCAAGAAGCACATGGTTTGATATGGACTCCTAAAATTCTCTTTCACATTAGGTTTTGCAAAAACTAAACCATGTGTCTCCCTTGTCTCTTCCCAATCTGGTTCAAGTTCCATGACCCTAAACTAAGATCTCCCAATGGAAAATACACATTGGGTTTGGCTACTTATCCACCATATTCACATTCCATTAAACCATGTCCTCTATTAATGGTCTACTCTATGACCTTAAAGTAGGATCTTGTGACCCCGATGACCCTTATCCTTGGAAAGGGATTCGACTTCCTTTATCTGACCCATATCACTGGTATACTCAAATGTGTCACGAAAAAGAGCCCAAAGTGGGAATTTACATATAAACATCCCCTCGTTTAGTTTCCATGCAACATGAGCCCTTTATTTGGATCCCCACACTCTTTCATGTTTGAAGGCCCGTTTTCTAAAGTCTAGTCTCATGCCAAATTGGCTCACCTACCATCTTGGTCCAACGCCCCTAGAGACCCCCTTTGACATTTTTGACAGGTGACATGTTTCAAACATGGATAACGGTCGACCCTCCTTTTTCTATCACCATCATAGGCTAATGAGAAATGAATACTATGTTTTGAACATGGTCAGAATTTATCCGCTACTGTCTTGCCTCTATCATTCACTACTGAAAAAATACCCTATAACAACAGTTTGGAACCATTGGTATAGCCTATACCAATGGTTTGGAGAACCATTTCCATGTAAGTCGTGATGATAGGTATATACTAACAGTTTTGGGAAAACCATTTGTATATACCTATACCAACAGTTTTCAAAATCGTTGGTATAAGTAATATGAAAATCTATACCAACGGTTCCATAAACTGTTGGTATTTGTAATTCAAAAAAATAATCATCCGGTTGGTTTTGATCCCAGCACCTCTCATTTGTGATTGAACGACCAAACCACTAACCTAACATACTTTTTTAACATAATTTTATATATATATATATATATATATATATGTATTATCATAATTATTTTAAATTTTGATTTATTTAATGTTCACTGTAAGAATATTCCATTAAAAATACATGTACCTATACCAATGGTTCTCAAAACCTTTGTTATAGGTTATTTGATTTTGGGACCTGTACCAATGGTTTTGGCCAAACCGTTGGTATATGGTCTCTATAATGGACCTATACCAATAGTTTTTTCCAAACAGTTGGTATAGGACAAAATTAGTGAACTATACCAACAGTTTTCCCAAAACTGTTGGTATAGATCATATTTTCAGTAGTGATTATTATCCAGATCTCACGCACCATGATTCACATATTTCCACTCCCTTAGGTTCAAGTGGAATTCTATCTCACTCGGTTTTACACCTTCACACATTTAGGTGTGATAAGTAGGAAGATCAGTAATATTGGGATGTCATTCACTTTGCATTTCGTTATTCTTGATGTGTGACTCTTTGTACGAGAAAAATCCCACCACTACTCCTTGTTTCCAACATCAAGAAAGACTGACATGGGCTTAGTGGTTTTGGTGTAATGTGTATTGGCACAGTCATTCCACACATGCCTTTTTCATCCCTCATGATGTAAAACTTCACTCTCAGAACTATGTATGGCTTGATTCCCATCCTAATGGTGTACATAGGAATTCCCAAACACTTTTTCTTGGGGACAACCCAAATTTCGCCATCTTTGGTCTCTTGACCTAAGATTTCTCCCAGGGTTACGTGGTGTGATACAGACTCTTATTTTCGTCGTTCGTATCAGGATATGTACCACACCACACGTTTCCTTTCTGGGTAGCCATGTACTCAATTCATGACTTTAAACTTAGGTTCTACCATGATCAAGTTTGGGATGCCCCATGATAACTACGATATACATCAGCTTCCTCACCAGGGAGGAGTTCCTCTACCATCACTGTTCTCTGACCATAATGTGCTTAATAACTACGTTTGGATTGATTATCATCCTTATGGGATACGTAGTGACATCTAGGCATTTCACCTCAGGCCCAACCCCAGGGTCATTAACCCTTCTAGACCCTCAATCCCAATTATGGTCCAAGAAGTATGACCTTAAATTAGTGTGAAACATCCAAGTCATATGACTTTAAACTATTCCATCCATCGTCCTCATCCATATGATGTAAAACTACATGTCATTCAAGGTCCTTTCTAGATACGCACTTCATGGAAGGAGGTACGATCCCTCATCAAACCGATGGTCTCACCTAATATGTTTTCATCATGGTGGTGTAATTTCAAGAGTGTTTGAATCCAGTAAAACAACCCATCACTCCACCCTCCACACATTGAATTCCCTTTATTTATACCCTTGACCTTTTCACACCTGAATGAACCCCATAAAAATATGGATCCTCAGCCTATGGATAACCTACTATCATGGGATTACATCTTGGAAGACTAATGGATTACATTTTGTGTCAAGCCTCATGTTTCGAACATGGTCAGTAGTCGGCCCTGATTTGTTATCCTGATTTCAGGATAACACAATACGTATGTTGTGTTTCAAACATGGTAAATATTTAACCTTTATTTGTTATTCCACCACTACAGTGTTCCAAATTTTGGGTATCGTGCTTCGCACTTTCAACTCGCCTATGTTCAGATTGATTTTAATGCCCCTAGAGTTACCCTACTCGTACACTAGAGGATGTGGGGAAAATAGAAATTCATTTACATTGATAACTTCTTTCCCCAGTTAGGCCACCCTCCTTCATACCAGAAATCCTGATCGATTGTTCAGACCAAAGATGTTCAAAGCTTGGATGACACTCTCATAATCAAATGAAATTTTGATGTGTTCATACCCTATTTATCACATCGGTAACAACCCACATGAGCTTAGGGATTTATTATAGGATATTTAACAAATGTGATGGAAATTTAATAAACCAAATACAACTAATAGAACCCATGAACATAGTAAACATAAGCTATCCAATAATGAAAGTAATTTTATGAGTTTTCATACATTACAACACCCATGGATTGTCCCCTACAATGGATGAGTTGACCTCTTTGATAGAGAATTCCAGCTCCTCCACTCTCTTGATTGTGGAGTCAAGGATCATCTATCATCGGGTTAGATCCCACTCCCCCTTGATGGAATTAGGGAACAATTCATTAGCCTCAATCTGGGCCTAATCCTCATCAGATTAGATAATGGTCATCTTCTTATAGGCATTCTTTATTCGTTCTTTAGACTCTTCCATTTGGGCCTTCAGCCGAAATACTAGCCATAATTGTGCATCAAGAAAATTTGAGTACTCATTCGCCCATTCCCTCAACCACTGGATCTCATCCTCGACCTCTTGGTATCTCTTGATGTTCATGAATTTCCTCCACTTCCATCTCACACCAAGGTTGCGACCATGTTCCCAAATATTATCCTCCATGAAGGCTTGGATGATCATATGATGACGTTGGGTATCCACTCCTCCAACATATAGTTCGGAGATCTAGGAATAAAGCCTCCCAATCTGGTCTATCCATCACACTTTATGAGTCTCCCCGATGAAGCACTTGATCAGTTTCCATGACCAATGATGAATGATCTTACTGTCCTATTCAATAGAGATTGTCTTGTCCCAGTCTGAGGGGTCGGAGGGTTCATATGTAGGAAACGCCTCCAAGAACATTTTAGAAGGGTCTACATCTGGTTTTTGATCAGTTAGGTCAGAAACCAAGTCATCTGATTGTTTCCCATCATTGGATTCCACCTCGATGATTTCAGGTTCTATCCTACAGATGGTCCCACCTGTGATCGGGAGTGTTGCGGCTTGGTCAGTATGGGTGTACACATCCACTACCACCGAAATTCCCCTGGGAAAGGTGTATCCAAAATCTCTATTCATCCTCAGAAAGGTGGCCCACACCATTTAATGAACTGTGCATACAAAAAATTCACGAACATCAGTTAACCTGATCATGGATGATAGTTATGAATTCTATGATGAATAATTATAGAGATAAAATAGTTGGTCTCTTACACAATATATTATTGTGGGAACCCTGAGGCATGTCCCTCCATATTTAGCTGGGAAATCCGAAGACTTTGGGAGAACCACCCTAGGTATTGCGGCCCTACTAGGCACGATAATCACCATAACCGCAGGTGAAGATCCCGAGGTTCCCACGGGTGCATCTGCTATTGCTTGGGAGAGGTTTATTCATATTACACACTCTTTAAATGGTCAAGTATTAGTTAATAAGTCCTAAATGAATTGGATAAATATTGAGGGAAAGTGGTTTAGGATTTTAGCTGAAGATCCTCTACAAACTCTTCCAGCTCTAGGTTTGAACTATCAACATCAACCTCCTCCAGAGGGCTCCCTCTACTGGCCTCATCCCCCTAGGAGGACCCTTAAGATTCCTCAATTACAGGGAATCACTCCCTCAATTCAGTGGCCGACAATTGTAGATGGTTTGTTCGATCAAGAAACACATTCACTCATTCCGTCATGAAACATAGAGCACCCCAAGAGTTCACAAAGTCCTCCACCACTGCAATGTACTGCACAACCTCCATTTGAGACACCGCCAAGCCAGAATAGACATGAATAATCCCTGAAAAATCCATCCTGATATGGTTTATATGGTGCCACATCTCATAAGGTCTGAGGAACTGTCTGTTGATATACCAGATGTCCCAAGCCTCCAAAAAGATAGTATTCTCAGGAATATCTTAGTGGCGTAACCACATCCACAAATCCTGGGTGGGTATCCTATGTAACCCCCAAGGTCACCTCCCCTTTGGATATATTTTCCCCTCTGGGATCACTAGTTATGCTGGTTATACCTACCTCTCGGCTAGTATGGGCCTCGCCCCTACAACAGCCCTGCCACCATGGGGAATTCTTACGGCCTTTCAGCCCCAACATCTGGGTTGAAGAGGAACCCTGTTAGTAGCACAGATAGTCTTCTACTTCAACATCTCCCACTGGTAGGTTTCCTCCCAACTCTTGGCGTAATTCTTTCACTATCTCATAGACAGCTGCGGGCAGAGGCAGCTCATTCCGCATCTTCCCATCCTCCCATGTGAACATAAGCTACATCGGCTTCATCACATAGGGACGGTCCTCATGGAACGCTTTTAATAAGACATGCAAGGTCTGCCTCTACAAGCACCGAAACTTCTTCGTGAAATGGTGTGTGGTGTACGAATCAGATAAAGGCTCGCAGTCAACCCACACCACCAGGACTCCACCCTGAAAGGCTAGGAGATAGGACTGATACTCTTCCATTCCCTAGCAGTCATCATTGAATAGACCTATTGGCAATGGGAATAGATGGATGTTGAACAGGTCTTCCATTAAAACCCAGTTCAGCACCAGCAGCAGGGTCATCGTGGTTGGAAAACTCCCCACCACATTCACAATAGCCAGTCCAAAGTTTGACCTTAGAAGAGAGATAGAGTTAGGGTATCCATATTCACCATTAATATGTGCCTCTTTCCAACCATACATAATATGGAATGACCCACATACACTATGTGGCTTTTTCCCCTCAATGATATTCCATAGTACCTTGTATAGTTTAACCGGCATCACGATCCCTAGATTGACCTACTTCCCTATCCTCAAAATGGGGGCCATGATAAATGTGTTCAGTAACACACCCATGTTTGTGTCCCTTACTGGAAGAATCCAACTGCAGATGAGCACCGGAATTAATGCATCTAACCTAACAACCAATTGCTTCTTGGTGCGGATGATGAACCCCCAGGTCTTCCACTGGCTGTCCTCTAAGAGTCTCTAGTAAGAGTGATCCTTGCTACACTGATCCCACTTCAGGCTAGTTGGAGACCTCATGGGAAACTTATTATCTATAGGATAATTATGGAACTATCTAAAACAGAATTTAAAATGGGCATCCCTCACTGACCCTTTTTCCTCTCCCAGCACCAGGTTTAACAATGCCTTTTCCACCAGTAGGATTTTCTCTAGGTCCTCCAAAATATTCACGGTGGGGAAGAACTCATCATACATCACCCCTAATATCGAATCCCCTAAGATTTGTTGTAGGTTGTAGAGGATGATACCAACCTCCCCATGGTGAAAATGGAATGTGTTCGTCCTTGATGGCCACTTATTCAGAAACTATAGTATTAGCTACTTCGGCTGTTAGATGTAGAATTGGGAAGCCCAATCCACCTCATACAGGCCCACTTGCCTCATCTCAACCCCAAACTCCTCACTGGAGGAACATACCCAATAGGTCGAGGCCCTATAATCTGTTAAGTTTCTACCCTGGCATAAATCCCAAACATTGGTCTACCCCTTCTCTGGGTTCTCCAAGTTCGCCTTCAGAATGGTGTGATATAGTGGGGGGATACCTCTTGATGCAATGGCTTTGCATAAATGTTCTTCCCATGGTTATACATGCATTTGACATTAACGGGTGTGTTATCCTCCCATAAATCTTCCAGAAACCATTGGTGCCGGCACGACATACTCTTGAACCAGTAAGCTGGCTCATCTCTTCTCACCTCAAGAATAAAAACATCATCCCTCAGACCGAATCCATATAGAGGCAGATTTTTTCATAGTGGGTAGTTCTTTAGAGTCTTTTAAAGCAGCTCCACTAGCGACTCGAGGTCTGAATGGATCCATACATATTTCTTAATACCCAGTTTATTCTCCATTTCTTCCCTTAGAGAAGCATCCACAATGACCCCACCAGTAGCTTCCTGGTGAAGCATTCCATCTCAATGATTTTGAAATTTTAGTTCGGCATCGCGAAGCTCGGTTTCGAAGCTCTTTTGCTGAGCTCGATCATAGAGATAGGTCACAAAGATCTGCCTCAAACCTCACAAACACACAACGTGAAGCACACATTCATATATTCGGAAGACTCACTATGCATTGTAGATCACATAGGACCCTATTCTCAAAGATCAGTCACAGATCATGCAGAGATTTTCAAATTGGGAAATCAAGCACAATAATGAAAAGATAAGAAAGGAAAAAATAGAGGTCAACCTCACCTATTTATATACAATGCCCTCCCTGGGTATCATGGCACATCTAGTCACGGTGAGCTTCATGGCCTTCCCAAACCGTGGATCACCTCTCTACATAGTGACCCATCTTCGTGGCCTTCCTTTGCGATTTTCCTAAGCATTTTTGTGATTTATCATCTTATGTTGACCCTCGTTTTCTCCTCAGATATATGTCTAATGGGGGGAATCTTTTGGGGCCAAAATATGTTCCAAGAAAAATGATGCAACGAGGAAACCAATGACAAAGGGGGATACCTCTAAAAGCTCATTTGTGGAGCCCCTGAGCACCACGACCATCGAAAAGCCGACGCCCCCTCTATGGTTGTTACGGAGTAAAGAGTCAGGAGGCTCCACGGTTATGACAGAATTGACCAGATACTCTATGTCGTGGAGAAAACTGGATTGCCTTTGCGATCCCTAGAACATGAAGAAATCTTCTGTGAGAACCAAGGAAGGAATTTAGGAGGGATCTGTGTTGAGGAGGGTATGAAAATTGACTCATTGGTTGGAATCCGCTGTCAATCATAGAGAGCTACGTGGATTCGTGCTAAACTATCCACACTTTGCGCCACCTCCTGCCTATAAATATTGGGCTCCCCTCGATCCTAAAGGATGGATACCCAGACCATTCACCTTCTCGGATCTAAAATCATGAAGTACATTCTTCTCTACAAAACCATGAAAAAAAGATCTCTTCAAGGTACGTGAGCATTGTGAAGTACCATTCCCTTATCTCAAATAAAACCCCTCTCCAAGTAGGGATTCCCTTTGTGGAACCCATGGGTCGTCGCGAAGGAAAGAGATCCTTAAGGGGAATCAAGTGTTTTTAAATCACTCATGCTTCATGAATTACCTTCCATGAATAAGTGAACCACATACTATGGCAGGGTCCTTGTTCTTCATGAAGTACATTGCTTCGCAGTGCTATAATTTGTAAGAAAATAATCCTATATGAATTCCTACTCTTTTAAATACTTTATACTTCACAAAGCACCCTTCATATGCATATATACTCCATGCCACTATGAGGCCACCCTACTTCGCAAAGGATACCCCTTTGTGGAATCCTTCCACTCTGTGGATAAAAAAATCTTCACAAAATCCTTTCATGTGAACCATTAATCTTCACAAACCCTTATCTTGTATGACCATCCAAGTTTTTACAATGTGATTTAAAGGTCCATTGGGAAGTTATTCACATTGTGTTTCTTAGCCTTATTCTTCTTCGCATAGACATGCTAACAGATGTTACTTCTTCGCATAGCCAGGATAATGCGATCCCCTCAATGGATCACGCCAA
Source organism: Viscum album (assembly GCA_963277665.1). Classification (NCBI taxonomy): domain Eukaryota; kingdom Viridiplantae; phylum Streptophyta; class Magnoliopsida; order Santalales; family Viscaceae; genus Viscum; species Viscum album. Next base: position 392,771,311 of record OY728158.1, read on the forward strand.
AACACTACCACACCATGTAATTACTAATTCCTTCCCTTAGGAAATGGTGGGTGGGTATCAGTTATATAAGTCCTAGGTTGTGGAGTGAACTTTCCTTGCTTGATATGCAGGATGTTAAACAACCAAGCACCATCATCCTCATCACATGGCGTTAAAATATGGCCTTACACCATTCCATATATGCGGGGTTCCCCACCTAGGACATTTTCCATTCCCGCTCATCCCCACAAGAGTGAGATCATCCTCACATTAATGAGATCTTCTTTGTTTGAGTAGAATCTGTCTGTGGGAAAGAGCCACCATCTTGGTGTAAGCCCCTAGCAATTATTACAGGTGGTATCACCTATGCTCCTCCTCTATTCTTCAGTGCCAAAGAATATTGGAGTTATGGGAACTGGGACCTTTATTACCCCATCCTCATCTCAATGGACTTTGTCTCCACCCAGCCACCATCCTAAAGTAAGTCCCAATCTTTATCTCTCTAGGCTGCTAAACCACTGTAATCCCCTGCTTCTACTCTGGGATGCTAACTATTCATAAGCCCCACTTCATTTCTCATGTATAGAGCATTCATGATATGATCATCAAGTCTTTTCTACCTCTTGTTTCTCACACCAGGAATGACTCACGTGAGCTTATATTAAGAATTAACCATGGCATTCTTCATGGCCTGACCTAGAATAAGTCCCAATACCCCATCTGAACTATGTGGACTTTGATCCTTTCACTTTACAATAAAGGTATGTAGGAATCCTCCCTATGGTTCATGCCCAAAACCTACTTTTCCATACCAATTCACGTCAATTCACCTTCATCCTGCAAGACATTAAACGAAATCCCCTATCCTAACTATGTGGAATTTGATTTTGTTAATTTCCAAGAATGATACATAGGAAGACTCCCAGAGGTTCAAGAACAACACCCATTGGCCCCGACCATCTTCACATCAGTTCATCCTCATTCTGCATAATGTTAAACTATATTCCTATATCCATCCTACATGGAGTTAAATTATTCCCACTAAAACTATGTGGGTTTTGATCCCTATCTCATAGATAGGGTATGATGGAAGCCTCTATGAGGTTCAACCCCAACCATCAGTAAGCTGTTGTATCCCCCATCTAACGGTAATATGATGTATCCCACAACCATCGGTAAGTTGTTGTAGTTCCCAATAGACGATAATCCATTGTAGTCCCCTTTGTTGGGACACCTATATCTAGTCCACCACCATGGCGTTAGACCAAATCTTAGGCCACTAACTATGTGTGATCCCCTAGAGTTTCATCAGGTCACTTTCCTTTGTGCACACCTCGATTCCATCCCCATCATAAACTATGTGGACTTTCATTCCCCGTTATAGGGATACGTAGAAAGCCTCTTCGAGGCTTAAGCCCAACATCACCATCATCCTCATGTCGGTTCCATCTTATTCTTTATCCAATACTCTCAAAAATCTATATCCATATTAATTCTTATTCATGCCACCATAACCCAATGAGGTCTTTTCACCCTCTCTCTCACTGTTCCTAGCAGAAATCTGGAAACTAACCACACCTAAGCCACATAATCATTGATCCCTCATGGGGTTCCACCTGTCTAATCCACTCTTATCAATGTTTCGATCATTATGATCCATCTCTGTATGATTTTAAACTCAAGGCATACCCTGTGTTAAACATGGGAAGCTGAGGAAAACCTCAGAGACATGCCTATGGAATATAATTCCCCACACTAGACGTGAGATTCCTTGAGATTATGCACCATCAATAATCCCCATCCTAAGGGGAAGAAACATAGATACTTCAATATTCCAGCGTCCAGACATGCCAGTGATGTCCAACGTGACTACTCCCCAAGTCGAAGGTTACAGACCTAACTTGACCCCTTGGAATGTCATGAAAGAAGAAGTCTAATTAACCGGTATCCACAAAGATTTGGAACCGGGAAGAGTTTCACGAAAAATGTCTTAATCTTTAAGGGAGACCTGGACTATGCGATGAGATCAAAGGAGGAATCCATGGATGGAGGAACCGACATCCCATAATCCCATTTTGATCAAGTAGAAAATGTTCCAAAACAAGTGACTGATGTCGCCCGCCTTTGGAAACCAGGAATGCGGTGCAACAGATCAACACATTCCTCCACAGACAGATGCATTCCTTGGTGAAAGTGTAGGAAATATTTTTTAAAAAACATCATTTTTTAAACATTTATTCATTACTTGGGGAAATGAAACATAATAAAGGGTGAGAACAGATACACAGTAAGGGTAAACAAGGGATACATCATTGATCACATAAATATATCCTAGGATAAAGAGTATTAGAATATAATATTAAAATTTAAAAACCACTCCCTATATAAAAAAATATCATAATATTGAGTCATAATAAAATTTTTATATTTAATAATACATGGATGTTAAAGGAATAAAATAACATGATCCATGAGATCCTAAAATTGGAATAAGACATAGATTTATTCCATACTCATAAGAATAGAAAATTATTTATTTATTCAAAAGGATTATTTCTAATACTATTATAGTGGATTGGATTCACCCCTTAAACCATCGTAGTGGTCATGGTTCACTCCCAGGACTATCATAATAGATAAGGTCCCTTATTAAACTAGGTTCACTCCCAATTACAGTCATGTTTATCTAATGAGATATCCATCTTTACCAAATGCATTATAGGGATGTATAAATCTGGGCCCACCCATTATATAATTAATATCAAATATATGTGGGATACAAGATCATAAAACATTCATCATATCAAAATTCTTGATATGGAAATAATATTCATAAACATTTCATTATAACATATCCCATAGAAGAGAAATGGGTTTCACAAAGATCTTTTCATCATAATCCTAAACCATATAGAGAATGAATATGAATGTTATCATTGAATAATGTCCCTAGTAAATAATATGTAACCTCAAAGTATGTCATTATATATATATATTCCATTAAAAGACACATGGAATTTTTCTTGAGGAAAATAGACTTTTCAATTTTAAATCATATCTTTAAAAACTAAAAATGTAAAAAATATTATGGAAACCATTTTTATTTAAAATAAAATTTGAAACTTCTAATAGAATATTCAGTCTATTAGTGTTTCATGATGGTGGGAAATTATGTTCATGTCGTATATGTTAATAGAAAACATTCCTTTCATACATTTGTTAAAAAAAGTTAAAAAAGTACAACCTTAATAAAATGAAAATAATATTTCATTAAATGATTTAAAAAATTAAATCATGGGTAATATGACTTTCAATTATCATAAATGAATATTATAAATATTAATGAAAAACAATTTTAGAAAACATGTACATGGAAGTAAAATAAGTTTAGACTAAAGAAAGAAATAAAGTAAGATTTACATAAAAATGTTCTTTAAATCTATAGAGTTATTAATGGGATTAATATAAAAGGAAATAATAATTCTCAAGAAAAAACTATAGGATAAAAAAATTAAATTTATTTTTCATATATAGATCCTATAATTTTCTTAATGGAAATTCAAACATAAACAATCCCTATAAAATAGGATTCAAACATAAATCCCTTACAAATTTGGTAACTTTTGAATCATAACCAATGATGTGGCTTTATTATTGCATAGTTTTGCCACAGATTTTTACTTAATTTTTAATGATTTAATTAATTATTTAATCACATTATACTAAATATATGCACTTTTGTATTTTTATAATTAAATTTGTCAAATATTCATTTTTATAACATTTTATGTAATTATGGGCCCTTAAATAGTTGATTTATACCTTCTTTGATTTTAATATAATTAATTTTCAATTTGTATATTTAACCTATATTTTTTTATTTTATTTAATTTTTCATTATTAACAATTATTGTGTTTTATAATTAATTTACTTTTAATTTTAAATGTTTACTCAATCGGTAACTTAATTACCGCTTGTCAGACTACCGGTAGTTGAGCTACCGATAGCAGGGTTACATTTTCTCTATCGGTAGCCAGGTTATCAGTACTATGTATCGGTGACCTTGCCTCTATCGGTGACCATTCCTGTATCGGTGACCTTTGTCAGTGATACTCTTTCCTACCAGTAGCTCTCATTTATTTATAACGGTTGCCTGTAATTTTAATTATCGGCGAACCTTTAATTTTTTAAACAACGGTGAGTATTTAGTTTGGTTAATTTAATTCTGATCGACTTTTTAATAAGTTAATTTATAATTGAACAATTATTTAATCAACATAATTCTAATTAATTAAGTAAGTCTTTGTTTTAATAATTAATCTTTTAATTTAGTTACATTAGAATAGGTTATCAATGTTAAATTATGTGTTTTGTCATCCTACTAATTAGTTAAGTAATTAATTAGTGTTTTAAGTTTAATTAATTAGTTCACTTTTAATTTTATGTGTTAAAATAGTTAATTAACTAATTAATTAATAGTTTTTAAACCTTAATTTTATTATTTTATGTATGCTGATTAATAATTAATTCACAAAATATTGATTTTAGTGTACCGGTGAGTGACCTCGCGCTGCTGTCTTACCTCACTGATATAGCTGCTACCCATCCTCACCAATAAACAACATCCCTACCTCACTAATAGACCTTTCTATTTTTTCTCACCGATTACAGCTAATGATACTCTTTTCTTACTGATACTTTTATCCTCACTGATATCATGTTGTACCCTATCGGTATCCTAGCTACCAATAGATGACCTTACTATTCTTTCATATCCTCACTGATAGACATTTGTTTTTTTTTTCTACCTCACTATTGCATTCCCTATTCCTCACTAATAGCTTCTCCACCTCTGTATTTTTCACCCCTTCACCATCAATAGAGCCACCTCCTTCAAATGCCTCCTCTAGCATCTCTTCTGTACTGCTCCCTCTCACCCCACAGATGTCACGTCGCCAGACTACATCGCCGCCTCTTTCCATGCCTAAGTTAAGCCTAACCCCACTGTGAGGAGATGAAGCTACTGCTCTTTGTTGATGCCCGCTATTGCTGGAAGGTGAAGGAGGTCCGCCGCTAGGAGGACCCGAAGTCGTGGGTCTACCTGCCACAACCCTTGTTATAGCTTGCTGAAGAGGAGGTCTGCAGGCCTTCTGATCCACTCCTGAGGATGAAATCCATCATCGCTGCCCTGTTTGGATATTAGAGTTCCATTCACTGCTGTTCTCGCTGCATCGAGTCGAGAGGGAGTAGAGGCACAACCTTTGAGAAGCTGGGCTTCCGCCGGACCTGCTTGCGGATGACCCATGAGATGTCCCTATTGCCATGCTAGTGAGGAGGAGGAATACCAGGCCGCTGCCACTGGGATTCTAAAGGAGAGACGTTGCACCTGGTAGAACTCGTGCTGCTGAGGAGGTCTACTGGAATTGAGTTGTTGAGGGGATACTGTGCCGCTTTCCTGAAGCAGGGAGTCTGATCTGAGCTTGCTTCGTTGCTGTGTTGCCGCAAGATGAGGCCGCCGTTCGGAGTCGACACGAAAGAGGACCTCGCCGCGGGTTCCTTCTAGAAGCCGATACTCTACAGAAAGAAATAGAGCACAAGAATCCTCCCCCTGTGCGCCAGAATTAGGGGAGGAGAAGAAGATAAAAAAGAAAAAGAAAAAGAAAAATAATTATAATAATATAAGTAATATAAAACAAAAATAAAAAAATAAAGTAAAAAGTAAAGTAAGAAAAAAAAAGGAAAAGTAAAAGTAAAAAAATAAACTTTAAAAGTGAAATGAATTTATTACAATTTGTCAAAGTGATTAATTAAAACAATTATAATATTAATAAATAGATAAATTATAAATTAAATTATAAAAATAATTTATTAATGAGTATTAATAACTATTTAATTTACTATCAATAGTATAAAATTATAATTAAAAATAATTATAAATAAACTATAAAATATACTTATTATTTTAAAATATTTAAAATTTGATTATTAATTTTAGTTCCTTAATTAAATTTGACTAAATAACTAATTGATCTAACAATGAAATTTCTTTAATAGTAATAATTAAATTACTAATATAATCTTAAATATTAACTTATTTATTTATTTATTTATGTTGTCAATTTTAATAACATAGTTAAAAATAATAAAATTAATAAATTAGTAATTATTAACTTAGGTAAATTAATAACTTTTTAATAACTAATGTTTTGCCATAGTTTTACTAAGTTATTATCAATTAACTAAAGTTAATTTGTAACGAGTAATATAACAATTTACTTAAAAAAATAATTATTTTCCTTTACATCTCATTTATTTATTATATTTTATCTTTGCAGGTTCATTCAAGAGACTTAAACGTGTCCAGGTGCATTTAACTAACTCAGTGGGAGTTTGTTATGTGGGCAGAATTAGCGTGACGTGCTTGTCGCAAAAAAAAAACACACACATTTTGTAGTACGTGGGTGAAGTACTTGTGAAGTCAGTGGAGATCGTACGGTGACATGCAGAAGTTGAAAACTGATATATAAAGTGGATCAAGCTACAAATTTCTGGAGGATTGATTGAATCGAGATGGATTCATTCACTTGGAGACACACTCACTCGACGAACACACGAGTCCTGGAGAAGAGCAGAGGTCTAGGAGCAGCGCTTGATGCGAGCAGAGGAAGTTTTATTCCTCTGTTTTCTTTCTAATTGCTTCTTCTGTAATTGAATGACCGTTTTTTTCAAGTTAGTGTTAATGAACAACATATTAGTTAGCTAAATTTTCTGTTCGAGGAGAGTTTTAGTTCTACTGGTGATCTTTTTCATCCTCTTCAGTAATCATTTCTTATGTGATTAGTTTTGATCGGCGAGATCGATTCTAATCACATTCTTCTACTTTGTATCACAAACACTGAACTTTCAAAACTCTATAATCATTATGAGAGTTTGATTATGGTATCATTTTTTTAAATCAAACAAATTTTAATGAAAACTTCAGTACTTACGGAGAGTTTGTACAGTTGTTCATTTTAAGTCATCTTTCTGGAATTATACTTCTTTGGAGTGGCGAACACTAAGTTGTACAAATTCTATGAATTAAATCCTGGAGAGGGAAGTAATTTGTCTTTATTTAGTGGTACGATGTAGTACTTTTACATGAAAAGGAAAAATATTTGAACCAGTAGACTAGAGTAATCCCCGAGCGTTCTTTGCTGTTGTCCTTTATCAGCATCTTATTTCTTTTGTTGCACCTTATTTTTAGCTGTACTCTATTTTAGTATAGGTAGAACAAGTTTTTAAAAAAAATTTGTGGAATTAATTTCAGTTTATATAACATATAAACAAAATTAAAAGATACAATAAAATTAATAAAACCACTCTGCTGCTGACAATAGTGGAGCTTGACAAGTTTTTTTTAGTGTTTAGTGGCCAAATTAGCCTTCCCTGTGGGTTCTACCCAGCATACCACATATACTGTAGTAGGTAGGAATAAAAATATTAAACTTTTACCGGCTTCAACGATGGTTTAGGTAAAGTTTTTGGTTACTTTTCCGGGGAAGGCACGAGCCATTTCTTACTAATTTTTTTTTAAAAAACACTTATATAAAATTTAAAAAAAATGACTAATTTTAAAAATTGTAAAAAAAATTCTTGTTCATTGTTAAACCATTATCACTGTTAGTTCTTAAGCCTCACAACTCACATATTGCATGAGCACTAGGTATACCTTTAAAATATTAGAGCCACTGAATCAGAAGTTGGAAAAACATCTCACAACTCTTAGGAAAAACAAAAGCAAATATGAAATGGAAAACAAAGAAAATAGAGTTCTTGTACATCAAGACATCCAAAAACAACATGAACTCTTAGAGAATTAACTACCTAGTATGAGGGAGTTTCAACTTCCCCATGTGTCAAGTAACCCATCATCAATTAGGCTTAGTCCTAGAGCTCGAAACTATGAACTAAAACAATCACAAATTTCACTACTGCCAGCTTTCAATGGACTCTCTAATGAGGACTCTTTAGCCTTAAATAGAGATTTCTACAACATTGTACTGCAACTTACCTTGTTATTACTTATAGAGGATGAGTTTAAGATGAGATTTTTTACCTTTTTCTTTAAAGGTAATGCGAGAAATTGGTTTTTGATCTTAGATGAGAACAGTTTTGAGAATTGGGATCAATTTTACAACTCTTTTATTATGAAATTTTATCCTCAAAGATTAAAAGGTGAATTGAGAACTATGATTACTAGTTTTTACCAATAGGATGGAGAATCCTTCCATGAATCATGGGATATATTTAGGGACCTACTTAAGAAGTGTCCCCATCATCAACTCCCATCTCATCTTCTTATGGACACCTACTATGAAGAGCTTTCCTCCTCTGGTCAAAACGTAGTGAATCAAGCTGCTGGGGGTAATTACAATGATAAGAATGATGATGAGTTGAGACAAATTTTCAATAATCTGGACCTTAATTCTCAACATAAGTATTCAAGAAGAAATAGAGTCAATAGGAAAGGTAATACTGGTTTAGGAGCTGATACTCAAAGTCAACTGGCTGAAATCACCAACCAACTTCAAACCTTAATGAACCAGGATTGAAAACAAACTGTTAATCAAGTTGAAAACCAGAACCAATGTCATTCACATAGACAACAATGTATTCAATGTGGTATGTATGGTCACTCTGAAAATTTTTGTCCCGATGCAAATTTAACTGCCAAACAACCTGAAAATTTGTTACTTTTTCAATTATGGTCCTATGATGCCTCAAAAAGATGATCTGTTTTCCAAAAATTACAATAAAGGCTATAGGAACCATCCAAATATATCCTGGAAAGATCAAGGTATCATCATACAATCCACTTCCCCTAATTATCAGAACCAACCAAGACCAAAATTTCAAAATCAAAAAACGGGTGAGACTTCAAATATTCAAGGAAATAATGATAATAAAATGACTTCTAAATTGGATAAGATCATGAATAAAATAAATTCACAAGAGGAAAGGTACATGACTCAACTTAATAAAAAGATAAAATCAATATGAGTCAGACAAGATGCAAAATGATGTGAGAATGCAGAACATAGAAGCATAGCTAGGACAATTTGTAACACCCGAGATTTTTATGAATAATATTTTGTTTTTATGTTATATATATATCATCAAAGGAATCTTTCACTACACACTAGCTTGACTTACTTTACACGCAATCGCGACCTTCCTCGATAGCTTGCGTTGTACGTAATACCGAGTTTCACTAAACAACGATATGCTATTAAAATATTATTAAAACTAGCCGTTATGAATAGTAATAACCACTTTTTGAAATTTTATAAATTTTATTTTTCAAAATGGACTTCATTTTTGGATTCGTAATACCGAAATTAGCCTAGGGTGAAATTTTGGTATTTTTCTGAAAACTTTCAATTTTTGATGAATAGTGAAACCACTAAGTGGTAGGTTAAAAACTGAATTTTGCATAAAACTTAATTTTACCACTTCTATGAATGGAATTTCGAAAATCCGACAGACACGGTTGATATCAGTAAGTAAAATGTGGTTCAATCTGATAAAAATAGTTTTTTGGTGAATAGTAACTTTTTACTTTTTTTACCGCGGTTAAGAGTAAATAGGGTAACTAAGGGTAAATATGATATTACTATTACCCTAACACATGTCCTAATTCTATTGGATAAGTTTAATTCGACAAAAAACAACCTTATGAATATAATATGACCATTTAGGTCCACTTGGATTAGATTATGACATTTAATATTATTTTATTTAATGAATAGTTAAAATAGTTAAAATCAAAGTTTAATAAATAAAACATTTTTAATATGGGGTTATACATAAGATAAATTCGACTATTAATATTAATTAGAAATATAAAAATATTTCCTACATAATGATATTTTATTTATAATTTTTAGACTTTAAATAAATTAATTTATTTATGACACAACGATGATGCAGTAATTACCCTTTTAATGAAATGTTAACATAATTGATGTTATAAATGCTCAAATAAATGTAATTTGAGACTTTTTATGAATTCCACTAATTTTCTAGGTTACTATGATATATTAGTGTTGATTTAATCAACTTGTTTTGAACATATAATTCTGTTATGACTTTCACAAAAATCATATATCAAATAGTGTCAAAATTGACACAAAATAGTTTTTAAATCAAATATTATATTATTAATTGTTATTTTATTCCTAAAAATCTAACGTTCAGCCAAATGACTTATATAAGGATATATATATTAATAATAAACAATTTGGTGTTCGTTTGGCATGTTATAGTAAGTGTTTTAACCATATAGTGTAAGAAAACAAAAAGTCACGGTAAAAGTTAAATTATTTAACTTAGAGTTAAATCTAATTGATAAGGTTAAAATAATAACCTAAACTTGTCTAAATCCTATTGGTTGATAGGATTTCGACCCATCCCCACTTTACCATCTAAATAAGACCCTTTGGAACCATTATAATCCGATTTTGACTTTAATATAAAATAATATTTTGAGATATTCCTAAGGTGCCCCTCTCCTCCCTTATAAAAGGGCACATCCTCCCCCTCTTCCTCACACCACATTGAGTCTTCAAGCTCGGCCAACCCCTTCCACTTCCTCCTCTACACTTCCCTAGAGACATCCTAGAGGTCCTGGTCTTCTTAAAAGACCAATTTTAGTGCCCTAAAAGAAGGTCTCAAAGAAGAAATTCAAAGAAGAGGTAATGTCCGTTACCGATTCTTTCATCTTTATTTCATCTTCCACTTCTTCTCCTTTAGTTGTTTCATTATGAAGTAATAACATCAGTATCACTCATATAAGGATATGTTATTATAAGTATGAAACAACCCTATTTCACCATCTATCCATCCTATGGAAAAAGAAATCACCACGCGTGCGTACGTACGGAATACCGTCTCCACGCCATGGTGTAATCTATTTTCCACCACCACCTTACTTGGATGGGTATAATGGTTTAAATAATGACTATATATGACTATTATAAAGTGATTTTGATTCTGAAATAGTATACATACACTCCAATACAATTCCACGATCATAGGAACGATATCATCACTCGTGCGTACGTACGGAATACCGTCTCCACGATGTGATGCGACTCGTTCTACATGATCTTCATTTCATAGTAATTATATAAATCAATTGAATGAATAAATATGATATATGTTACACTAATACCATTCTGGATATAAGGTATCTATAACCTTAAAAAAGAATAAGAATTTATTCGGCAAAACACACATAAGAACAAAAGGCAATAAAGACCCGAGTAACAAGTAACAATGAAATATTACTAATAAGAAGCTAAGAATATGACCATATATGATATCATATCAATATGTATGATTCTGGAACAAGTCAATAACATTATTTAAACCATTATACAGGAGCTTCGGACACGTACAAAGCAAATCAGACCTAAGGTAAGGGAAATATCACAATTTCATTTTTATCCAAGATTGTTTTTACTTTGGTATTTACTGGGGTGTATTTTATCATCCACATCCATGTTCCCTCAATATGTAATATTATTTCTATCCTTATAAAATAGTTTATATCCAATTTTACCCTTCGGTGAGTTTTTTTTAAAAGATATGAAAGGAATCTTTTGTCGTTTTTCGTACGAGGTACTTATTGACTTTTCCGACAAAAGTACGAAGAATGTTTTTTTAACTTATACGGCATGAATGGATTTTTAAAACATTATTTCCAAGAAGCTTCCTTTACAAGTTTTCAAGTTTATTTTTAATCAACTTCTTTTAGTTTATAATTGTATGACATGTTATGAAAGGAAAAGTGTTTTTGAAGAAGAAAGTATATTTTCCTCAAGAATGGAGTTCAAGTGTTTTATCAAAATTATTTTCCATCTATGAAAATAAAGGGTTCTGTTTTTATCCCTATTATTACATTGATTTTATTATGTTTTGATGGAATTATTTTTATGAAGTCATTTACTTTATATGATTTGTTTTATGATGTCATGATGTTTCAAGAATCCCATTTTTGTTACATGTGTTATGCGATGATGTATGATTTATGATTATGTGTAACACATAAGAAAGGATTCATTATAAGATGGGTGTGACCTATATCTCCCTCCAATGCATTGGGTAAAGAATTATATCTCATGAGATAGACATGGCTGGAACGGAAGGTTATTTCGGTTCAGTGATACAGGACTGAAACGAGGAGTGAACTCGGTTCAGAAATGGACTTTGTCCGCTAAGATAGTCTTGGCAATGAGTCATGACTAACAAGAAATGATTTTCCATGATTATGTGTGCATGCCACAAAGTTTCAAGTTTTATGTTATGATTATGGGGATCTCATTTTCACTTCTTTGATTTATTCCATGTTAAGATATTATGATCTCTTTTGCAGGTTATGATTTTCAAGAAGATATGATATGATTTTTATTTCCTTTATTTTCCCTTGATGAGCATTTGACCTCATCCTTTTTTGTATGTTTTCATTTCCCCAGGTCAGGAAGATGGATATTAAGTAGAATATGCTAAAAGAGACCCTAGATATGATGAAATAAATGGGAGACACTGTAGAAGATTTATGAACCAGTTGTTTATGTTTCCCAGTTTCTAAAGACACTATACCTATACGGTCCTTCGTGGTTTTGTTATATGTTGTAATAAGTATGCTTCAATTTTGAAGTATTAACAATTTATGTAAAGTATGGGTCGTTATAGTTGGTATCAGAGGAAAGGTATAGTCAACCTTTGGAAACTAGGATGTGAAAGCCTTAGTAAGAACCCTAAGGATAAGTCTAAGCATAGAACAAAATCTTAGTGTTTTAGAAATGGCCATGAATAACCTAGGATAAGACCTTAAGCGTGAAAATTTTATTCTTGAATTATGTGGTTTTCCTATTATTATTAGTGTTGCTCACACTATTCTTCTTGGTTTTAGAAAATGGCTGGAACCCGAAGGAACCGTGTTAATGCGGAATGTGATGGGCAATGCAATGATTGTACCCCTGAGCAACCAAACTATATGGGAGCTGGAATGAAAAATCTTGTAGCCATTCTCACACAACTTTCTCAAGCTATGAATCATGCAGGACTTCTAAACGAGCAAAGGAAGGAGAAACATTCTGTTGAATCCTTCACGAGGCAGCGTCCACCTTCTTTCAGCGGGTCTACTTATCCATTAGTTGCTGAACAATGGATTAGTACTACTAAAAAGATATTTTCAGTTCTTCAATGTTCTGAACATGATAAAGTCATCCTAGCAGTGTATCGTTTGGAAGGAGATGCTGATCAATGGTGGAATCTTATTAAGAATACGAGGCAAAGGGATAAAATTGAGTCCATGTAATGGGATGAGTTAAAGAACTTATTTTTCAATAAGTACTTCCCTCATATTCTCCGAACAAATATGGAGAAAGAGTTTCATGAACTGAAGAAAAGGGATGATAAATCTGTTGGTACCTATGAAGCAAATTTTACAAGACTTTCAAGGTACGCTTCTGGTATTATTATCCAACCTGAGAGTAAGATCGATCGATTCTTTAGTGGCTTAAAACCAATTCTTCGAAGGGCGTTATCCATAAGGGACTTCAATAGCTACGAGGAAATCGTTCGATGTTCTCTCAAAGTCGAGATAGAGATTTGAGTAACCCATCATTCATATGGGTTTGATAAGAAGAGGAAAATGGAATTCAAAGGGAAATCTATAGAGCACACTGAAAAGAAGATGAGCTTTCCCTTATGCTCAAAGTGTGGAAAGAAACATGGAGGGAGTTGTCTTAAAGGGACAAGTAAATGTTTCAAATGTGGAAAGGAAGGTCATCGGGCATTTGAATGCCGCGATAATGGAAAGAAGATGTCTAATGATGCAAACAAAGTAAGGGATACACATAATGAACCTACTACACTTCAATGTTTCAAGTGCAAGGAGATGGGGCATTATGCCAATCAATGCCCAAATCCAAGGGTTGATGATGATGGTCGAAATCAACAAACTCTTAAGGCTAAAGACAAAGGAAAGTCACATGAAATTTCTATCAGCGATGTGGAGTACGATAACGAAGTGGTGAAAGGTACACTTACCATCCACTCTAAAGTAGAAAATGTTTTATTTGATTCTGGATCCACCCAATCATTTATTTCTGAAGAATTTTCTAAGGGTATCACCATATTACCTCAACAATTAGATGTTGAGTTAGCTGTGACAACACCTAATGGCACATCAATCGCATCAAAAGTTTATAATTCTTCTCCAATTGATGTTTGTGGGAAAGTGCTTCTTGCAAATCTTGTGATCCTTCCTTTAGTGGAATTCGATGCGATTATTGGCATGTATTGGCTTTCTTTATACGAAGCTCATATCAATTGCCAAAGAAGGGAAGTCACATTTCATATTCCAGATCAATCTATGATCGTCTATCAATGCAAGGATGAACATAACCTTCCAGTGGAAATTTCTTCAATTTTATGGGTATTGATTCCACTAAATGAAGGTTATTTATCTCAAATGGTTGGTGAGAAACTCGCGATTAAGAATATGCCCATCGTACGGGAGTTTGATGATGTCTTTCCGGAGGAATTACCGGGTCTTCAACCAAATCGTGAAGTTGAGTTTTCAATAGAACTCGTACCGGGTGCTTTGCCTATTTCAAAGACACCTTATAGAATGACCCCAATTGAGTTGAAGGAATTGAAGAAGCAACCCCAAGAGAATTTTGATAAGGGATTCATACGCCCTAGTGCGTCACCTTGGGGAGCACCTGTTCTATTTGTTAAGAAGAAAGATAGATCAATGAGACTCTGCATTGATTATCGAGAACTTAACAAGATCACTATCAAGAACACATATCCTCTCCCGTGCATTGATGACCTATTTGACCAACTACGTGGAGCTCAATACTTTTCCAAGATTGATCTTCGTTCAGGGTATCATCAATTAAGGGTCAAAAGGGAGGATATACCAAAGACGGCTTTCCGTACAAGGTCTGGACACTATGAATTTATAGTGATGCCATTTTGTCTTACTAATTCCCCTACTATCTTCATTGATATAATGAATAGAGTCTTTAGAGACTATCTTGATCAATTTGTGGTAGTCTTTATAGACGATATTATTGTCTATTCAAAGAGCAAGGAAGAGCATGAAGATCACTTGAGAATTATATTGAAGACCCTGAGAAAGAAGATGCTTTATGCCAAATTTACCAAGTGTGAATTTTGGCTTCAAAAAGTTGCATTTTTGGGTCACATAATCTCAAAAGAGGGGATATCTGTGGATCCAGCAAAAACAAAGGTTATCGAAAGATGGTCGAGACCAACAACAGTAACTAAGATCCGAAGTTTTCTTGGTTTGGCTGGATATTATCGATGTTTTGTAGAAGATTTTTCACGATTATCTAACCCACTCACCAAGTTAACTCGGAAAGGAGGTAAGTTTGTTTGGACAGTGGAATGTGAAGAGAATTTCAAGGAGTTGAAAAGAAGGTTATCCAGTGCACCTGTTCTCACACTGCCTTGTAGTGGAGAAAGGTTTGTGATCTATAGTGATGCATCCAAGAAGGGATTGGGGTGTGTTCTTATGCAAAATGATATGGTGATAGCTTATGCCTCATGACAGTTGAAAATACATGAGCAAAATTACCCAACACATGATTTGGAGTTAGCTGTGGTAATCTTTGCATTAAATATTTGGAGGCATTACCTTTATGGTGAAAGGTGTGATATTTATACTGATTATAAAAGTTTAAAGTATATTTTCACACAAAAGGAGCTGAATATGCGTCAAAGAAGATGGTTGGAGCTGATTAAGGATTATGACTGCTCAATCCATTACCACCCTGGGAAAGCAAACAAGGTGGAAGATGCATTAAGTCGACAAGACCATGCTAGTTTATCCATGATGGGGATCACAAAAGATGCAATATTTATGGATTTACAAAGGATGGATCTTGGAATTATAATGGAAGGGGAAAAATCATATCTTTCTCAAATGAATGTTCAACCATCTATACATGTGAAGATTAAAGAGGCACAGAAAGAAGATGTAGAGTTACAAAAGAAGGTGAGAAATCTTCCTGAGTTCAACCTTGATTGTGATGAGATAAGAAAGTTCTGGAATCGGGTTTGTGTTCCTCCCATCCCCGAGTTAAAGAAGGAGCTGCTGGATGAGGCTCATAGTTCATCATTCTCTATTCATCGTGGAAGCACGAAGATGTATAGGGACCTAAAAGAGTACTTCTGGTGGGATGGCATGAAATGAGATGTTGCTGAATATGTCTCTCGATGCTTGGTTTGTCAACAAGTTAAGGCTGAGAGACAGAAGTCTAAGGGGATGTTACAACCATTACCCATACCCGAATGGAAGTGGGAAAACATAACTATGGACTTTGTCACAGGACTTCCTAAAACATCCAAAGGCAATAATGCTATCTGGTTTATAGTTGATCATCTTACAAATTATGCACACTTCATTGCTATTAGAGAGGATTTCTCTCTAGATCAGCTTTCCATGATATATGTAAAGGAAGTGGTAAGATTGCATGGAGTACCACTCTCTATTATATCTGATCGGGATCCGAGATTTACCTCGAAGTTCTGGAGAAGTCTTCAGCATACTCTGGATACAAAGTTGAGTTTCAGCACTGCTTATCATCCTCAAACAGATGGTCAGTCTGAGAGAACAATTCAAACCCTAGAAGATATGTTGAGAGCTTGATATATGGATTTCAAAGGAGGTTGGGATCAACACCTACCTTTGGTGGAATTTTCTTATAATAATAGCTTTCACTCCAGTATTCAGATGGATCCTTATGAAGCTCTCTATGGAAAGAAATGCAGGACTCCAACTTGCTGGGATGAATTTGAAGAAAGAAAGCTATTAGGACCTGATCTCATTGATGAAATGGCAGAAAAGGTCAGATCTATTCAACAACACATAAGAGCAGCTCAGAGTCGGCAAAAAATTTATGCCGACAACCGAAGAAAAGACCTAGAGTTTGAAGTAGGTGATAAAGTGTTCTTACGGATATCTCCCTGGAAGAGAGTCATGAGATTTGGAAAGAAGGGGAAGTTAAGCCCTAGATATATCGGTCCTTTCGAAATATTGGATCGTGTAGGGAAGGTAGCTTACCGATTGGCGCTTCCACCGAATCTATCTCAAGTTCACGATGTGTTCCATGTATCTCTCCTGAGAAAGTACATACCTGATCCTTCACATGTACTCAGATTAGAAGTTGTACCGCTGGAGCAAGATCTTTCTTATGAAGAACAGCCGATAGAGATTCTGGATCGTAGTGAAAAAGTCCTACGAAACAAGACCACTCGATTGGTGAAATTTTTATGGAGGAACCACCAACTTGAAGAAGCTACATGGGAGCTTGAGGATATGATGAGGGAGAAGTATCCTCATCTGTTTGTTACAAAGTGATGAATTTCGTGGGTGAAATTCTTTTTAAGGGGGGTAGAATGTAACACCTGAAATTTTTATGCGTAATATTTTGTTTTTATGTTATATATATATCATCAAAGGAATATTTCACTACACACTATCTTGACTTACTTTACACTCAATCGCTACATTCCTCGATAGCTTGCGCTGTACGCAATACCGAGTTTCACTAAACAATGATATGCTATTAAAATATTATTAAAACTAGCCGTTATGAATAGTAATAACCACTTTTTGAAATTTTATAAATTTTATTTTTCAAAATGGACTTCATTTTTGGATTCGGAATACCGAAATTAGCCTAGAGTGAAATTTTGGTATTTTTCTGAAAACTTTCAATTTTTGATGAATAGTGAAACCACTAAGTGTTAGGTTAAAAACTGAATTTTGCATAAAACTTAATTTTACCGCTTCTGTGAATGGAATTTCGAAAATCCGACAGACACGGTTGATATCATTAAGTAAAATGTGGTTCAATGAGATAGAAATAATTTTTTGGTGAATAGTAACTTTTTACTTTTTTTACCGCGGTTAATAGTAAATAGGGTAACTAAGGGTAAATATGATATTACTATTACCCTAACACATGTCCTAATTCTATTGGATAAGTGTAATTCGACCAAAAACAACCTTATGAATATAATATGACCATTTAGGTCCACTTGGATTATATTATGACATTTAATATTATTTTATTTAATTAATAGTTAAAATAGTTAAAATCAAAGTTTAATAACTAAAACATTTTTAATATGGGGTTATACATAAGATAAATTTGACTATAAATATTCATTAGAAATATAATAAGATTTCCTACATAATGATATTTTATTTATAATTTTTAGACTTTAAATAAATTAATTTATTTATAACGATGATGCAGTAATTACCCTTTTAAGGAAATGTTAACATAATTGATGTTATTAATGCTCAAATAAATGTAATTTGAGACTTTTTATGAATTACACTAATTTTCTAGGTTACTATGATATATTAGTGTTGATTTAATCAACTTGGATCGAACATATAATTCTGTTATGACTTTCACAAAAATCATATATCAAATAGTGTCAAAATTGACACAAAATAGTTTTTAAATCAAATATTATATTATTAATTGTCATTTTATTCCTAAAAATCTAAGGTTCGGCCAAATTAATTAGATAAGGATATATATATTAATAATAAACAACTTGGGGTTCTTTTGGCATGTTATAGTAAGTATATTAACCATATAGTGTAAGAAAACAAAAAGTCACGGTAAAAGTTAAATTATTTAACTTAGAGTTAAATATAATTGATAAGGTTAAAATAATAACCTAAACTTGTCTAAATCCTATTGTTTGATATGATTTCGACCCATCCCCACTTTAACTTCGAAATAATACCCTTTGGAACCATTATAAACCGATTTTGACTTTAATATAAAATAATATTTTGAGATATTCCTAAGGTGCCCCTCTCCTCCCTTATAAAAGGGCACCTCCTCCCCCTCTTCCTCACACCACTTTGAGCCTTCAAGCTCGGCCAACCCCTGCCACTTTCTCCTCTCCACTTCCCTAGAGAAATCCTAGAGGTCCTGGTCTTCTTAAAAGACCAATTTTAGTGCCCTAAAAGAAGGTCTCAAAGAAGCACTTCAAAGAAGAGGTATTGTCCGTTACCGATTCTTTCATCTTTATTTCTTCTTCCACCTCTTCTTATTTAGTTGTTTCATTATGAAGTAATAACATCAGTATCACTCATATACTGATATGTTATTATAAGTATGAAACAACCCTATTTCACCTTCTATCCATCCTATGGAATAATAAATCACCGCGCGTGCGTACGTACAGAATAACGTCTCCACGCCGCGGTGTAATCTATTTTCCACCACCACCTTACTTGGATGGGTATAATGGTGTAGATAATGACTATATATGACTATTATAAAGTGATTTTTATTCTGAAATAGTATACATACACTCCAATACAATTCCACGATCATAGGAACGATATCATCACTCGTGCGTACGTACGGAATACCGTCTCCACGATGTGATGCGACTCGTTCTACATGATCTTCATTTCATAGTAATTATATAAATGAATTGAATGAATAAATATGATATATGTTACACGAATGCCATTATGGATATAAGGTATCTATAACCTTAAAAGAAGAATAAGAATTTATTCGGCAAAACACGCATAAGAACAAAAGGCAATAAAGACACGAGTAACAAGTAACAATGAAATATTACTAATAAGAAGCTAAGAATATGACCATATATGATATCATATCAATATGTATGATTCTAGAATAAGTCAATAACATTATTTAAACCATTATACAGGAGCTTCGGACACGTACAAAGCAAATCAGACCTAAGGTAAGGGAAATATCACAATCTCATTTTTATCCGAGATTGTTTTTACTTTGGTATTTACTAGGGGTATTTTATCATCCACATCCATGTTCCCTCAATATGTAATATTATTTCCATCCATCTAAAATATTTTATATCCAATTTTACCCTTCAGTGAGTTTTTTTGTAAAAGATATGAAAGGAATCTTTTGTAGTTTTTCGTACGAGGTAATTTTTGACTTTTCCGACAAAAGTACGAAGAATGTTTATTAACTTATATGGCATGAATGGATTTTTGAAACATTATTTCCAAGAAGCTTCCTTTACAAGTTTTCAAGTTTATTTTTAATCAACTTCTTTTAGTTTAGAATTTTATGACATGTTATGAAAGGAAAAGTGTTCTTGAAGAAGAAAGGATATTTTCCTCAAGAATGGAGTTCAAGTGTTTTATCAAAATTATTTTCCATCTATGAAAATAAAGGGTTCTGTTTTTATCCCTATTATTACATTGATTTGATTATGTTGTGATGGAATTATTTTATGTAGTCATTTACTTTATATGATTTGTTTTATGATGTCATGATTTTTCAAGAATCCCATTTTTGTTACATGTGTTATGCGATGATGTATGATTTATGATTATGTGGCACCCATAAGAAAGGATTAATTATAAGATTGGTGGGACCTATATCTCCCTCCAATGCATTGGGTAAAGATTTATATCTCATGAGATAGACATGGCTGGAATGGAAGGTTATTTCGGTTCAGTGATACAAGACTGAAACGAGGAGTGAACTCGGTTCAGAAATGGACTTTGTCCGCTAAGATAGTCTTGGCAATGAGTCATGACTAACCAGAAATGATTTTCCATGATTATGTGTGCATTCCACAAAGTTTCAAGTTTTATGTTATGATTATGGGGATCTCATTTTCACTTCTATGATTTATTCCATGTTAAGATATTATGATCTCTTTTGCAGGTTATGATTTTTAAGAAGATATGATATGATTTTTATTTCCTTTATTTTCCCTTGCTGAGAATTTGAGCTCACCGTTTTTTGTGTGTTTTCTTTTCCCCAGGTCAGGAAGATGGATATTAAGTAGAATATGCTAAAAGGGACCCTAGATATGATGAAATAAATGGGAGACACTGTAGAAGATTTATGAACCAGTTGTTTATGTTTCCCAGTTTCTAAAGACACTATACCTATACGGTCCTTCGTGGTTTTGTTATATGTTGTAATAAGTATGCTTCAATTTTGAAGTATTAACAATGTATGTAAAGTATGGGTCGTTATACAATTAGCTAGATATTTGAATTCTAGGGATAAAGGTAGGTTGCCTAGTACAACTGAACTTAATCATAGGGAGAATATCATGGATTTTGTTACTAGGAGTGGGCTAAATACTCAAACTACAGCTGAAAAAACTGTAAAAAAATGCCCAAAATGAGAAACTGTCTGAATCTGGAAATGAAAATCTTCTTTGTTCACAATCTGTAAATTCATTGAAAAATGTTGAATATGATGAGAATCTGAACCTTTCACCTGGATCTCAAACTAAAAATTGTTCTAAAAATAAAAAGAATAAAGAAAAAGAAAACTTTGTGTAAGAGGTGAGGGATATTCCTTCTATCCTTAGGAATTTTTCCCCACCCATCCCTTTACCTAAGAAGCTGAAACCTCAAAGAAACACCAAGGCTGAACTTCTTTAGTTCCTTGGTCTTCTGTCCAAGCTACAAGTGAACATCCCTTTTATCCAAGCCTTAATTCAAATCCCATCCTATCTGAAATCTCTTAAGAAAATTGTTTCAAACAAAAAGACCCTCGAAGAATTTTCTACCCACAGCCTCACTAAAGAGTGCAGTGCTGTTCTCCAAAAGAAAATCCCCCCAAAATTGAAAGACCCAGGTAGTTTTGTCATCCCTTGTACTCTTGGAAATTATAGTTAGCTCAACTATCTGTGTGATCTTGGTGCTAGTATTAATATTCTCCCATACTCACTGTTTTGAAAGTTGAGGTTGGGTGACCTTCAACCAAACACAATCATACTACAGTTGACTGATATATCTTTCACTCGTCCTGTGGGTAGGGTAGATGACTTGTTAGTTGGGGTTGGGAAGTTGTTTCTACCTGCTGACATTCTTGTCTTAGATATGGAGTGTGATCAAGAGGTACCTATCATCTTGGATAAACCCTTCTTGGCCATAGGTGGAGCTGTAATAGATGTTTCAAAGGGTCAACTGATATTAAAAATTGGTTAACAAGAAGAAGATTTCAATGTTTTTAAAAATATTTAGGAACCGACTTATTCTGAAAACTGCTCAAAATAGAGTTCCATGAAGCTGAATGTTCTTCTAAAAATCAACTTGAACACATTGACAAATCTTAAAATCAATCCTCTATTAAAGAATACATTTTTGAAGCTGGAAATCATATTGAATCTATTTTAGAAGTTGAAAATTCTGTTGTAACAACCAATTTGGATAATCTTCTAGAACTGGACAACTGTCCAGTTTCTATTGTAGGAGAGTACTCTACTTCTGAACTTAAGAGTTTTCTGAGTGAATTTGATGGTGTTTTTATTAGAACCAACCTTTCTGAGTACTTAGATGATAATGAGGGAGAACTTATAAAATAATTAGATGATTCTTCTTTGATAAACATGCTGAAATCTAATCTGGAAATTCTAGACAGTGTTTTGTTCACTTTGGACAGCGGGACTGTTATATCTGAATCTGAGCATGAAATTAAAAATCTTTAATCTTTAAATACCCCTTACAAGAGGCATGTTGAAGACCTTGGACCTCTCAGGCCTAAGAGTCTTTTATTTGGTGCTGAACCACCTGTTCTTGAACTTAAACCACTCCCTGGTCATCCGAAATATTCATTCTTAGGTGAGAATTCTACTCTACCTGTCATCATTTCCGCTGAACATAAATATTACCAAGAAGAAAATTTGTTAGAAGTTTTTAACAAGTTTAAATCTTTCATATTCTGGACAATAGCTGATATCAAGGGTATTAGTCCCTCATTTTTTATGCACAAGATTCCGATGGAGCCGGACCATAAGCCTAGGGTAGAATATCAAAGAAGATTAAATCGAAACATGAAATAAGTCGTGAGAGAGGAATTGATCAAAATTCTAGACACTGTAATGATATATCCCATCTCTGATAGTTCTTAGGTCATCCCTATCTAGGTTGTCCCCAGGAAGGGAGGTTTCACTGTAATTAAAAATGAAAATAATCAAGAAGTCCATGTTAGGAAAGCCACAAAATGGAGAGTTTGTATTGATTATAGGAATCTTAATGCAACCACTACGAAGGACCATTTTCTTATGTACTTCCTTGATCAAATTCTTGAGAGGTTAGCTATAAATGAATTCTTCTTTTTTCTGGATGGGTATTTTGGTTAAATCCAGATACCTGTTGCTCTAGTGGATCAGAATAAGACCACTTTCACATGCCCCATTGGAACATTTGCCTACAAGTGGATGCCCTTTGGGTTGTGTGGATCTCCATCCACCTTTCAAAGGTTTATGATGGCTATCTTCTCGGATATGATTGAGAGAATCATTGATATTTTCATGGATGAATTTTCCATTGTGGGTATTACTTTTTATACTTTTCTTGGAAATCTTGAGTTTTTTCTAGAGAGATGCATTGAAACCAACTTTGTTCTTAATTGAGAGAAATGTCAATTCATGGTCACAGAGGGTATTGTTCTTGGTCATAAGGTTTCTAAGAGAGGTTTAAAAGTTAAAACTGCTAAGATAGAAGTTATTCAAAAACTGTCACCCCCTGTTAATGTCAAAGGTGTTAGAAGTTTTCTAGGGCATACCGGTTTCTACCGGAGATTCATAAAGGATTTCTCTAAAATTACTAATCCCTTGTGTTCTTTACTGGTAAAGGATGCACCATTTAGTTTTTATGAGAACTATTTGAAATCATTTATTCTACTTAAATAGAAACTCACTACATCACCTATCATTACTGCACATGATTGGAAGTTACCATTTGAGCTTATGTGTGATTCTAGTGACATGGTTGTAGGTGTTGTCCTTGGAAAGAGGAGAGATAAGAAGTTTCATGTGGTGTACTATGCTAGTATACTTCTAGATGATTCCCAAAAGAATTATACCACCACTGAAAAAGGGTTGTTAGCTGTGGTGTTTGCTCTGGAGAAGTTTAGCAAGTACTTGTTAGGTTCTAAAGTCATCGTTTTCACTGATCATTCTGCCTTAAAATACATGATCTCTAAAAAGGAAACAAAACCCAGACTGATTAGATGGATTTTATTACTGCAAGAGTTTGACTTAAAAATTAGGGATAAACATGGAGCTGAAAACATAGTTGCTGATCACCTTTCTAGGATTCCTCTTACTCAATCTAAATCTGAAAATCCCAGAGAGATTAACTCTTCCTTCCCTGATAGGAAGCTTATTACTGTGTCAATCAGGCAATCTACATGGTTTGTAGATTTTGTCAACTTCCTGGAAGTAGGTGTCATTCCTAAAAATCTATCCAATAAACAAAGGAAAAAATTCATTTCTGAACTTAAATATTATCTGTGGGATGATCCCTTGCTATTTAAGAGGTGTACTGATGGTATTCTTAGTAGGTGTGTGCCTGAGGAAGAGATGTTGTCTGTCTTAGAAAGTTGTCATTCTTTACATTGGGGAGGTCACTAGGGGGAGAGAGAACTACTCAAAAGGTCCTACAATCTAGTTCTTATTGGCCTGCACTCTTTAAGGATCCTAAAATATTTGTGGTTGGGTGTGATAGGTGTCAGAGGCTGGGAAACATTGTTAGAAAGCAGGAGTTACCGCAAAAGGGTATTCTGGAAGTTGAAATTTTTGATGTATGGGGTTTAGATTTCAGGGGTCCATTTCCATCATCTCATTGGAATGAATATATTCTTGTTACTGTGGATTATGTATCTAAGTGGGTTGAGGTAGCATCTATTCCCAATAATCAAGAAAATAGTGTGATAAAATTTGTGAAAAAGAACATCTTTACAAGATTTGGAGTCGCAAAGGCTTTTATTACAGATAATAGAACAGATTTTACGAATTAAAAGTTTAAGGCTTTGATGGAAAAGTATGGTTTTGTTCATAAAACTGGAACTCCATATCATCCACAGTCTAGTGGACAAGTGGAAATTTCAAACAGAGAACTAAAACAAATACTTGAAAAAACTATTTCAAATTCTAGAAAAGACTGGTCACTCAAACTGGATGAAGCTTTATGGGCCTATAGAACTTCCTTTAAGACTCCAATAGGTATGTCTCCTTACAGGTTGTTGTTTTGGAAATGTTTTCATTTACCTGTGGAGTTGCATCACCAGTCTTATTGGGCAGTTAAAGCTCTAAACTTTGATTTTAAGAGTGCTGGTGAGAGGAGATCGCTTGAGCTGAGTGAACCTGATGAGATTAAGAGAGAGAGTTATGATAATTCAAGAATTTATAAATAGAAGACTAGAATCTTTCATTGATTATATCATTCAAAACAAAGAGTTCAAACCTGGACAGAAGGTCCTTCTCTTTAACTCTAGAATTATACTCTTTTCTGGAAAGCTGAAGTCCAAGTGGTCTGGACCGTTTACTATAGTGAGAGTTCTAAAGAATGGATCTGTTGAAATCGTTGGTGAAGAAAATAAACCCATTTTGGTCAATGGGAAAAGAGTGAAGCTTTATTTTTAGGGATAGCCAAAGTGCTTGGCTGCCTTCACTTTGTTTCAATGTTGATCTTGAATAAAGTCTAGCTGATGACTTTAAACCAAGAACTACATGGGAGGCAACCTATGGTTCTTCTCTGGTAAATAAATATAAATTTTTAATTAAATAAAGTCAAACTGATGACTTAAAAATTAGTGATTCATGGGAGTCAACTCATGCTCTTTCTTTGTTTTCATTTTTGTATTTTTTAGTGTTGAATAAAGTGATGCTTTGTTGTCTCCTAAATGAAATATATCTCTGTTGGATTTTTGTTCCTGGTTTTCATGTTTTGTGTTTTTAGGATGTTGCTGCTGTGTAGTAATGGAGTTGATTTCCCATGATCATCTTTGGACAAGAACTTATTTAGGGAAGTACTTCAACTTTTTGCATCTATTTCAACTCCTGTTTGTGCTAATAAAATTATGCTTCTTGTGTTTCTACTGAACTCAAATTCTTCTTGTTTTTTAAAAAAATATTATGCTACATTTTTCTGAAAATATGCTGCATAAATTGCATGTTAAAAAAAACTTTTTCTACTTGTCACTAACTTGAATTAAAAATATGCATGTTCCTTTTTCTGTGAACTGAATTCATTGTTTAAAACCCATTCACTACAAGACATTAAGTGTGGGGGGGTACATGCTTGATGGTAGTTGTGTTTTACATTGGAACCATTTAGTATGTTTGGGTGTTTAGCATAAACTTTGTCTGGTTTATTTAATATCTAACTGAATAAATTCTACTAAACTTGCTTACACCCAGTTAATTCTGCACCCACACGTTATATTCCACTGGACATCAATGTTAATTCATATACTTGCTAATGAACCTGCTGATTATTTATTTATTTTGTCAAACAATATTTTTGAACTCCATAGTGACCTTTATACATGTTATAAATCTACATAATTGAATATCTATTTTGAACCTTCATTGTCAAATTATTCTTCTCCATACTTGGAAGTCAACCATGGGGAAAAAGTTGGGTTTTAAGTGTGGGGGAGGGGGTCAATTCTTGACATTGCTTAACTGTGCTTATTTGAGAGCCCATCAATTCCCACTACCTTTAAAATTGTTGCTTAAAAAATGGTCAATTTTTTTTTCAAAATTATTTCATAATTTTAGGCTTACACTGATCTCAAATGAGTCTTGCCTTAGGATGATTCTTGATTGGAAGTTAAGTCATGATTTGAGTTTGAAATGGGTGTTGATGGATGCTTTTTGAGTGAAGTTTCTTAGTGATTAAATGAAATTGTGTTCTAGGTACTGTTTTTAGAGTGATTTGGCTACCTGTTAGTGGAGTTCTGGTCATACCCTTTGGAGGTCGAAGTTTGATTATGATTCTAGGGGCCTCATTAATTTTCTTTAAATTATTAAATGTAATTTCTTTAATGAACCAATGTAAATGAATTTTATATAAATCTTTTTAAACTGGAGTAATTTGGGCATCTGGGATCCGATGGTGAGTCTCTGAGACCCTAGATGCTGGGTGCGTTTCTGTTTACTATAAGCCCTCGGTTCACTTTGAATAAGTGCATTGCACAGTGCTCATCACAATGATACATGGCTTCAGAAAAATAAATAAACGGTCTAGGGTTAAAAATGAACTCATTAAGGTGAGGGGAATGATGAATTCCAGATGAAGAAGGGATCAAATGGTTTATATAGGAATCATTTAGGTTGTATCATTAAGGTCATTCATAAAAAAATAATTATTTTTGGGACCTAGGTGTAAAAGTCAAAGTACAAAGTTCCTTGGTTAGGGTCTTAATTCCATTGATATTTTATCTCATGTCATTCTTGGATTTAGAACCTGAGATTGGATTGAAGTTAGTCACTAAGTTGTATCACATATGTGGCATGACATCTTCATTACATGATGATTCATAGTTTTCAAGACTACCAGTGAGAATTTGTTCTAGGCAAGGTTCATATGAGAAACAAAGATTCTAAAAGCGTATTGACATGTGTTTTGAAGTCCTCTATTTAATGTTCTGTACATGTTTCACTTTGATTTGAATTATAAACATACCTCTGTTTTCGAGTTTAATAAAACATGATATTGTTTGAGGACACGCAATGCTTAAGTGTGGGGGAATTTTATGTGGCTCTATTTTTTCATAATTTTGCCACATCTTTTTACTTAATTTTTAATTATTTAATTAATTATTTAATCACTTTATACTAAATATATGCACTTTTGTATTTTTATAATTAAATTCGTCAAATATTCATTTTTATAACATTTTATGTAATTATTGGCCCTTAAATAGTTGATTTATACCTTCTTTGATTTTAATATAATTAATTTTCAATTTTTTTATTTAACCTATATTTGTTTATTTTATTTATTTTTCATTATTAAAAATTATTGAGTTTCCTAATCAATTTACTTTTAATTTTAAAAGTTTACTCAATCAGTAACTTAATTACCACTTGCCAGACTACCAGTAGCTGAGCTGCCGATAACAGGGTTACATTTGCTCTACCGGTAGCCAGGTTACCAGTATTGTCTATTGGTGACCTAGACTCTATTGGTGACCTTTCTTGTATCGTTGACCTTTGTCACCGATACTCTTTCCTACCGGTAGCTCTCATTTATTTATAACGATTGCCTGTAATTTTAACTAATGGTGAACCTTTAATTTTATAAACAACGGTGAGTATTTAGTTTGGTTAATTTAATTCTGCTCAAATTTTTAATAAGTTAATTTCTAATTAAACAATTATTTAATCAACATAATTCTAATTAAGTAAGTAAGTATTTGTTTTAATAATTAATCTTTTAATATAGTTACATTAGAATAGGTTATCAATGTTAAATTATGTGTTTTGTCATCTTACTAATTAGTTAAGTAATTAATTAGTGTTTTAAGTTAAATTAATTAGTTCTCTTTTAATTTTATGTGTTCAAATAGTTAATTAATTAATTAATTAATAGTTTTTAAACCTTAATTTTTTTTATGTATGCAGATTAATTATTAATTCACCAAACACTGATTTTAGTCTACCGGTGAGTGACCCCGCGCTGCTCTTCTACCTCACCGATACAGCTGCTGCCCATCCTCACCAATAAACAACATCCCAACCTCACCGATAGGCCTTTCTATTTTTTCTCACCGATTACAGCTACCAATAACCTTTTCTTACTGGTACTTTTATCCTCACTGATATGATGTTGCACCCCATCAGTATCCTTGCTACTGATAGATGACCTTACTATTCTTTCTTATCCTCACCGATAAGCCTTTGTTTTTTTATGCCTCACCGTTGCATTCCCTTTTCCTCACCAATAGATTCTCCACCTCTGCATTTCCCACCCCTTCACTATCGACAGGGCCGCCGCCTTCAAACGCCTCCTTCAGCAGCTCTTCCTCACTGTTCCCTCCCACCCTACCGATGTCGTGCCGCTGGACTGCATCGCCGCCGCTTTCCATTCCAGAGTTGATCCCAATCCCACTAAGAGGAGATGATGTTGCTGCTCTTTGCTGCTTCCCGCTGCCGCTAGAAGGTGAATGTGGTCCGCTGCTGGGAGGAGCCAAAGTCATGGGTCTCCCCCGCCGCAACCCTTGTTTTAGCTTGCTGAAGAGGAGGTCAGCAGGCCTTCTGATCCCCTGGTGAGGAAGAAATCCATCGTTGCTGCCCTGTTTGGAGATGAGAGTTCCAGTCGCTATTGTTCTCGCTGCATCGAGTCGAGAGGGGGTAGAGGCACCGCCTTTGTGAAGCTAGGCATCCGCTGGACCTGCTTGCGGATGACCCACGAGCTGCCCCTGTTGTTGCGCTAGTGAGGAGGAGGAATACCAGGCCACTACTGCTGGGTTTATGTAGGAGAGATGTTGCACCTAGTTGAACCTGCGCTGCTAAGGAGGTCCGATGACGTTGAGTTTTTGAGGGTATGTTGTGCCGCTTTGCTGAAGAAGGGAGTTTGAGCCAAGCTTGCGTCATCACTGCATTGCCGCAACATGAGGCCACCGTTCAGAGTCGCCAAGGAAGAGGACCTCACCACGAGTTCCTTCTAGAAGCCGCTGCTCTGCGATAAGAATCAGAGCACAAGAATCCACCCCATGTGCGCCGGAATTGGGGGAGTAGGAGAAGATAACAAAATAAAAAGAAAAATAAAATAATAATAATAATAATAATAGTATAAGTAATATAAAACAAAAAAAATAAAGTAAAAAGTAAAGTAAGAAAAAAACAAAAGCAAAAGTTGAAGTAAAAAGTAAAGGTTAAAAGTCTAATGAATTTAATACAATTTATAGAAGTGATTAATTAAAACAACTATAATATTAATAAATAGATAAATTTTAAATTAAATTATAAAACTAATTTTATAATGAGTATTAATAACTAATTAATTTACTATCAATAGTATAAAGTTATAATTATGAATAATTATAAATAAACTATAATATATACTTATTAATTTAAAATATTTAAAACTTAAGTATTAATTTTAGTTAATTAATGAAAATTGACTAAATAACTAATTAATCTAACAATTAAATTTCTTTAATAGTAATAATTAAATTATTAATACAATCTTAAATATTAACTTAATTATTTATTCATTTATGTTGTCAATTTTAATAACATAGTTAAAAATAATAAAATTATTAACTTAGTAATTATTAACTTAGTTAAATTAATAACTTTTTAATAACTTATTTTTTTCCATAGTTTTATTAATTAAGTAATTATCAATTAACTAAAGTTAATTTGTAATGAGTAATATAACAATTTACTTAAAAAAATAATTATTTTCCTTTGCATCTCATTTATTTATTATATTTTATCTTTGTAGGTTCATTCAAGGGACTTAAATGCATCTAGGTGCATTCAACTAACTCAGTGAGAGTAAGTTATGTGGGCAAAATTAGAGTGACGTGATTTTCACGAAGAAAACATTCATTTTGCAGTACGTGGGTGAAGTAATTGTGAGGTCGGTGGAGATCGTACGGTGACATGGAGAAGTTGACAACTGATATATAATGCGGATCAAGATGCAGATTTATGGAGGATTGATTGACTCGAGATGGATTAATTCACTCGGAGACACACTCACTTGACGAACACATGTGTCCCGGGGCAGAGCAGAGGTCCAGGAGTAGCACTTGATGTGAACAGAGGAAGTTTTCTTCCTCTGTTTTCTTTCTAATTTCTTCCTCTGTAATTGAATGACCATTGTTTTCAAGTTAGTGTTAATGAACAACATATTACATAGCTAAATTTTCAGTTCGGGGAGAGTTTTAGTTCTACTGGGGATCTTTTTCATCCACTTCATTAATCATTTCTTATGTGATTAGTTTTGATCGGCGAGATCGATTCTAATCACATTATTCTGCTTCGTATCACGAACACTGAATTTTCAAAACACTATAATAATTCGGCGAGTTTGATTATGGAATCATTTTTTAAAAAAAGAACTCTTAATGAAAACTTCAGTACTTACGGCGAGTTTGTACTGTTGTTCATTTTAAGTCATCTTTCTGGAATTATACTTCTTTGGAATGGCGAACACTAAGTTGTACAAATTCTACAACTTAACTCCTAGTGAGGGAAGTAAGTCGTCCTTATTTAGTGGTACGAAGCAGTACTTTTACATGAAAAGTAAAAAAATTTGAACTAGTAGACTAGAGTAATCCCCAAGCGTTCTTTACTATTGTCCTTTATCATCATCTTATTTCCTTTGTTGCACCTTATTTTTAGCTTTACTTTTTTTTAGTATAGGTAGAACAAGTTTTTAAAAAAATGTGTGGATTTACATTCACTTTATAGAACATATAAAAAAATTAAAATATATAATAAAATTAAGAAAACCACTCCGCTGCTGACAATAGTGGAGTTTGCCATGTTTTTTTAGTGTTTAGAGGACAAATTGGCCTTCCCTGTGGGTTCGACCCTGCTTACCACATATACTGTAGTTAGTAGGAATAAAAATATTAAATTTTGACCGGCTTCAATAACGGTTTAGGTCAACCACCATGAAGGAATAAAATATAATTAACCTTTTAATATCATTATAATAAATATATAAATGATATAATATTTCAAGGTTAATTACATACACCTTATAATGGAAGATAGGTGCATAACATATCATATGTTTCAAAGAATAAAATTTGAGATGATAAACACATACCTCATGTTCAAATTACTTCCAAAAAACTCTATCCTCATGTGTAATAAATTTAAAATTATTAAAATTATATTAAATATCAATTAACTTACCTATAATATCATATATGTTAAAATTTTAACATTTTAAAATAAATTTATTAATTATTTATTATTAAAAACATCATCTTAGGGTGTCAACTGTTTCATTTTTCATAATAATTTTTGTTTGGTATTTATATTCCCTATACTATGATCATAGTTACATAATATAAAGATTTTAAACCATGATATAAGTATAATATATATTTATTAGATATTTTTTTATAATTATTCATAAAATTAAGATATATAAAAATAAATTATGCCATCCATGGTGGTTGTCGGCCATACATACGCATGAACACTACTTTCACTTTTTGATGGATGGAATGGAAGAAATGTAAATAATAATTCACCTTTAAATAATAATTATTATATAATTTATATTCACAAAATAAAAATTTGATATTATAAATTTTATGTGTAATTGAAAAATGAATCACAATACTCTGCGGCGGAGGCAGTCCACAAGTACGCATGAACAACATTATCGTTTTCCAATAGATTGGAAGGTAAGAATATATATAAGATATTATCATTATATAAGAATAATAATTTCATATATATAATATATATAAACCATAAATACATAATAATACCCATACATAAAATTTGGTGATTGAAAATTAATTATATCGCTATTTGGAAATAGTAAATTGTAGGCACAAAGGATACTTTCACTTCACATTAGATGGTAAACAGAGTGGATAAGGGTGGATTCATAATAATAATAAAATTTTACTATAATAAGGATAAAAAATTTATTATTTTCTGATAAATACCAAAAATTTAGAGGAGTTAAAAAAAGAAGTAAAAAAAGAATGTGAGTGGTTAAGGTGATTACCTCTTCATTGAATGTACTACTTTCAAATCTTTTATTAAAGACCCTGGGGATGGTCTTATTGGGCCACAATAACCTCTATAACATATATAAGTTATTTTAGAAGAAACTTGGACCAAATTCGGTTGATCTATACGGCTTAAAGTTGTGTGATGTAATGAAATTTGGGGTCACCGTTTATAAGTGAAGGGATGGACACTCTTGGAATTTCATAAAAGGTAAAATTATAATAAATTCATTATCAAGTAAAATTCTTCCAAATTGATACATATTCAAAAATAATGTATTATATGGTGGAAATATAATCAACCAACAATGTTTTTATTTGTTTAAGTGGTATTTTAAACCTTATATTTGTTTATTAACCCCTTTCTTAATTGTTATTATCCTTCATCGGGGTTACAAATACCTCAATCTAAATGTGTTAATAATGTTATAATAAAAAGAAAAATTACTCATAAATAGACCATAGTTGATATTTTCAACCATATTACATTCAATAGGGATCATATTATATTTTTATTATGTTTAAATCATTTAATAAAATATTATTTATTACCAAATATCATTAATATAATTTTTTCAACCATTCATTTAAATTGAATTTAAAGAAGCTGATATAAAGATGGAATTTGAATATAATATTTTCACATACCCCTAATATGTAATTATTGTCTAAAAATTTCCTGAGACACACTAATCCACAAAAATTGAAATACTCTGAATGTTTTTAAAATAATTTATTTTATTTTTCTATTAATATGATAACTATTGTGTTAGAGTTATATTAGTTTTTAATGTTATTATTCAATCACTAAAAATTAAAAAAAATTAAAATGGTAAAAAATTAATTTATCTTTAAAATAAAAATTTAGAATCATACAAATCATCTTTACAATTTATAGTGTTATAAAACTTTATATATGCATATCCCATTACTTAAGAGATGTTTATGAGTCCCATTTTCCTTATACCCAAAGGGTTATATCTACATACATGATGTTTCATAGTGTTGAGTCTCTATAGCCTAAAACTTATGTACCTATTTGTCACATGAACATGTTTCTCACTTATTTGTATTTAAAATTTATATGGAATTGTTATAAACTTCATTACATTCCTTGTAAATTCATATAAACCATTTGATATAAAAGTGTTTACTTAATCCATTTTTTTAAAAGTACCAATTGTATAAAGAAACATTTGTTTAAAAAAAATTTCATCATATGAAATGTATTTTCATCATTTGAAATATGAATCATGAATTTATAATTTAGTTATATCTTTTAAATTGTAAATAATGATTTTTTAAATTTGTTTTTGTTAATATAAAACATGTTTATTTAAAAATTGAAATAAATTTTTTTTGGTTAATATTATATTGGTATATTATTATGTAATCTCTTGTGAAATACTATTTGGATTTAGAACACACCCTAATTGTGCCTAATTTTTTTATAGATTATCTCCTTTCAAGTTCGAGAAAGGGAAAGGTATATCTTGGTGGGTAATATGTATATTGATCCTTTTACAAGGTGAGTTGCATCCTTATATACTTGGGTAATTTTCTCCGTTTTGTTTATTTGGTTGTAGTACTTTGGGATTTATTACCATGTTGACTTCTGGTACATTACTCATAGTAGAGTTTCTTTTGATATGCATATTTTCTTCATTCTTTAATTCTAAAATGGTTAGTGGAGAAATTTGTCCCACTTTCAGTTTTTATGATGAAAGGTGCCAGTCGATGAACCATGGTGATTGGGCATGCTCTTCAAGGTATGTTAGATTCATCTCTGTTGTTCGATTACTAGGGTACCTAAGTTGGTTCATGATATAATGGGTCAAACCATAAAATGGAAGCTTAATACATATCTCATTGATAATTAATTAGTGTTGTAATGTAGTCTATTTATAGTTATGAATCTCTATTCCTTGTAAAACTACTTCTTCCAAACTTACCTAGGTATTTAGGTTCCTTTGTTTAATTAGAGGGAGGTGCATTCCATTAATCATAAAATTCATCACATATAATTCAATATCATACAAAAAATATCCCCTCTCACATCCTCTCTAATCCATCCATTATGTAATCATAAAAAAATCCCATTTGAAGACATGAAAACACATCCTTATATTAAATTTTAAAGATCAATCCCAACACTTCAATAAAGGGCTAGCTGGGTCTTAAATCATTAATACATGATTTAAAACATTTAAATGTCATTTAAATACTAAATGGTTGGAATAAAATTATTTAAACTAAAATTAAACTTTATATCCATGTTGAACACATTTAACATGATTAAAATGAAACCCAAAAATCATTAAAATATCACTTCATAAGATAATGACCAAAAGAGAATAAAATAGTAAAAATAATAAGAGGACACCTAATATCAGCAACCATAAAAGACTCTTATAAAAAAATAAATTTAATTAGGATATAGGTTTTATTTGTTTGTTAATACTTTTATAAAACATTTAAAATTTAATAGAAATCATAAAATTTCTTTTTAAAACCATAGTTTTCTTGAAAAAAACATTAAGTCATTTTATTTATCATCTAGCATGATCTAAATATCAGTTTTAACAATTAAGACCTAAGTTCCATTGTAATTATCATTTTTCAAGTCTTGAAATTAACCAAGAAAGTTAAATAACCATATAATTTTCAAAACAACCTTAATAAAATGGATTTTTGATAAATTAATGGGTTTTTAAATTTCAATCAATAAAGGTTTTAATTTTTAAAGAATTATTCATATATAAACATAGCTCAAACCAATGGAAATGAACTGACTTTGATGAAAAATACTATAAATTTTTTAAATACAGGCTCCATGATCCCTTTAAATAAAAAACAATATTAAACAATCCCCATAGGATTCATCCATCATATCCTACCTTTGATAGAATAAGAATAAGAAAGAGAGAAATTAAATAAAGGGAAGGAGAAACTAGTCCAAACCTCAAGGAATCCACTTGGGATCAAAGAAATATCAATAGAATCAGTGGATAATGAAGGGAGGGTCATGCTTATGGGTCTTCTATGGAAGTCATAACATGAAATAGGAGTAATATTTTCAATGGAGGGGTTAAAAAGGTGTAGGATATTTTTCAAAATTTAACATTTTTAAAACATGAATAGGTCACATGGTTTTTCTGTATGGTTAAAACATGCTTCAACTATGTACCCCTCAGTAGAAATACCAAATATGTTTAATTGTTTGGCTATTTGGTCAGGATAACTATGAACCAACTGTGGAAATATCCATTGATAATGAATTTTTGGTTTTTCATGGGCAATTCACACATTTATCAATTATAATGTGCTAACATTGTTCCTAGAAATACAATCTAATTTTTTTGATAATACAAGGTAATCTGACCTAAATCTCAATGAAAATGATAAAATCCAATATAACAATAAAATAATAAGGAAATAAAGGTTTTGATGTGATAATTTTACCCCTATAAGTTCCCCCAAAATGTTATTGATCAAAATACTAAAACAATTAATAAGGAGAAAAATAAGGATGTGAAATTTCTCAATAATCTAAAGGTGAGAGAAACATTAATTCAAGAACCTCCTTAAATCCGTAATGATACCTCATAAATTCAAGCCATAAAAAATCTGATAAAAATTTACCAAAATCTAAAATAGAATAACAGAATCCAATAATTGTGGTAGGACACCCCAAAATTTAAATATTTCACTAACATTGGGGGATATAATGAAATAGTACAAGGAACCAAGATTCCCACACATGTGGAGGCCAAGATAAAATAAAAAAAATGAAACAACATACCTATAACCCTGTGGAGGCAATCAATAAACATTCCTAAAAAGGAATGAATATTTATTTTTTAATTAATATAATATAAACATACAGGATAACAACATAGTTCAATGAAATAAGGAAGGTAAGAACAAGGATATAAATTTAAGAGGAATTACTCAAAAAGTAACCTTATAATACTACCCAAATTCAAACTAAAATACACTAATTCATAAATTATTTGATGATTACTCAACTGGATATAATGATTGCATGTTATTAAGAATTCAAATAATAGGTATTATAATGCTGAAACTGACCATACTAAAAATTCACCAAATATTTATACCTCATAAAAGGATGAAAACATGATAATAAGGTCCAATAAAGTATATCCTAACTCTCTATATCACTTTAATCCTACTTCTAATTTTCTCAAGATAGTGGGATCCCACCAAAAAAGTGATAGAGGTTCCACTCATTATAGGATTCTATATCAAAAACAACACAACCATTTTTGTTCTACTAACTACATTTTATATCATTATCAAACCAAATGAAAACAATTACGAAGGAATTCCAAACCCAAGTCCTTAAAACATGAAAAAAATATGAGACAAGAAATCTAGAGAATGTCTCTACACTAATAGGTGTTCAACTCCACCAATCCAACTAGATTCATAGTATGGTCATTAACCTGAAAGGATCACCTCCAAACTATATGAGACTATTTTGAGAAATATTCCTAGACATTTACTTCCCACAACCCATTAATAAATTTCTAGGAGGAATACAATATAATAAATGAACACAAAACAATGTTACGAACACCCAAAATTCAATTAATATTAATAAAATAAACCATCATTCAAAATAAGAGGCCAAGGAAAAAAAATTTCATTACCACTGAAATTATTAAAACACTAATAAAAATTAAAATGCCTATTTTAAATACTTTGAAACATATAGTTTCATCAAAATTATTTCAACTCACTTTGAGAATATTAGTTGATGAATTTCAAAAACAATATTATTCAATTAAAGTCTTTTTTCACCCCAAAACAAAAATTCAAAGAACTTGTTATCCAAATTTTCCAAAAAATACAATTTAAAATAAATCTTATTAGTCTTAAAAAATTAATTCCACTCAAAATTAGCTTACAATTTCAAAATCCCTTAATAAAACTATTTTAAAATTATAAATTATTCAACCCATTTCAATAATTATAGTATACCTTTATTAATTTTAAAACTCCCCTTGAAAACCACTATACAATTTTAATATTCATTTATTAAATCCATTTTAAAATTATAAAACATATAAATCATTTCCATGCATATTTTAACACTTCATTAAAAGTTACAAAATAAACCCTTGATATTTAAATTAAGATTCCCAACCTAATTCATATATTAATTTTATTGGATGGTTATTTTGAATCTATAAGCATTAAAGGATTTATTATGAGACCATTAATTTCCATTTTTATGAGAATATAATATTTATAATAATTTATTCAAAGAAAAGTCAATTTTTTCATTATTTTTTTAACAAGTGAAATATTTTTAATCTAGGGTTATATAATGGATATTTTTTACTATAAATATTATTTTAAAATATTAAATTTATATCTATATTATGATAATTCATTTTTTATTTTTAGGAGATAAATAATTATCTTAAAGGATTACACAGTAATGATCTTGTGAGTGTTTAATTAAAAGAAATATCAGATAAATGGTAAGATCCACAAAATAGTAGAATATATTTCCATATATCTTATAATATTTTCCAAAAATGATATGGTTTGTATAAGTCATCAAATATGCATAAATATTTATATGCTGAATTAATAAATTAATTTCTAAAACCACAACCAAAGTTAATCATAAAGAATTTAACCTTATGTCCCTTCCAAAAGATCAAAGTAAAGAAGTTTAAAAATATTGTCACCAAATTCCCATAATGAACATACCATTAATCCCCTAAATATCCTGAAGTATCTCACTACTGGAATGTGGGTTTTTCCCCACACTTACATACCAACGGTTTCATAGAACCGTTGGTAAAGGATGGTTTAGGGAAGGTTTTACCAATGGTTCTAGTAAACCATTAGTATTGATGTGTTTAGGGGATTTTTACCAATGGTTCTCATTGAATCGTTGGTAAAAATATGGTTGGGGGAGGTTTTTACCAACCGTTCTAATAAACCGTTGGTATAGGTATGGTTGAGAGAGGTTTTTCCCAATGGTTCTTTAGAACCGTTGGTATAGGTGTGCCCTGAAAGTATATACCAACGGTTTTTAAAAACCATTGGCACAACTTTCCCCCAAATTGGCAGCGGCCCGTCCTCTCCCCCATTTGCGATGCAGAACCCTAAACGGGAGCAACAGGTGATTTTGGAGCTCCTTCTACCAGACCAGTTTGGATCTTCAAGCTATTTCAGGTTCCTCTTCTTCCTTCATAGTAAGAGAAGTAAATGAATAAGGTTTTTTATTTCTAAATATTTTTAATATTGTTGAGGATTTATTTTACTACATGGAAGAGGAACATAAGGAAATATACTTACTTTAAAGTATAGTTTCATAATTTAACCAATTTCCACGACAAACTAATATTTTACTCCAAATGATGAGTATTCAAGATGAATTTATCACCATTGAAACAATAGAATAAACTTCTAGAGAATCAAATAATCACTAACATTTAACTCTGAATATACTTAATTATTGAATATAATAGTGGACAAAAAATGCATAGTAAATTGCGTAGTAAAATTTTTGACACTTGAAAAAAATAAAAGTATTTTTGTCCTTTATAATTAAAAATGAGTGTTCTTATAACACTATATAATTATAATAAAAATTATTAATAAAACCTTAGTTTAGTATAATATTTTATATAGAAAATGCCCATAAAAAATGTAAAATACATAAATAACAGGTCAAACACAAAATTCAAATAGGGGTTATTTTTTGTGCATGGTTTTCTAAACATTTTTTTGGATCATGCACCAACTGTGAAACTACCACTAGGGTCCCATAATAGAACCCTGTTCATGGGAAACACATAGATTTCCAAACCATATGAGATAACCATGTTCCTCTAGTTATTCTCCAATTATCTCTCCAAAAAACATAAAAAAGTTGAAAAAATTCCACATAATCTCAAGATAATTCAAAATATCGTCGATTAAAATCATAATATATAACAAAATAATGAAAAAAAGAACCTAAAATCTAAAATTCATTACCTAAATAGTTTTTGTAACTCAAGGATTGGTATAAAAAATGATTTAGAATCATGATTTTCAAGGTAAAATGAACACTATAATAAGAGCCATTTGAAGTAATGATCCTAAATAAAACCTAAAACATATAGAGGCATGAGAACATGACCTAATACGTATCCTCACCATGCCTAAAAAATACTCTTGAAAAGAAAAATCATTTCAATATAGTTTGAAAATAAACCTCTAAAACTAATATTTAAATTTTTTTATTAGAACAAATCACATGTAGATATCATAGAAATTCATTTCCGATCCAAAT
Source organism: Viscum album (assembly GCA_963277665.1). NCBI lineage: Eukaryota > Viridiplantae > Streptophyta > Magnoliopsida > Santalales > Viscaceae > Viscum > Viscum album. Next base: position 392,811,209 of record OY728158.1, read on the forward strand.
CAATTTTTTTACAATTTAAAATAAATTCAAGATTTAGAATATTTTATGATGAAACTAAAATTTTAAGAAATAAATATATTTCAAGAAAAAAAAATTTAACACAACAATGTTAAAAAACAATAAATATGAATAAAATTTAAAATAAACATTTCCATTACAATATCAATTATTAATAAAATAATAGAAATAATAAAATTTGAGCATAAACAAACAAGATAATTAAAATTAACCTGAAATAGTAGTATCATAAGTGAAAGAAAATAAATAAATGACATCATAAGTAGTGAATAAGAAGTAATTGAATGTAACAACAACAAAATCACTTATATAAAGGGGAAAATAATTGATAAATATCATTGATGTGTACCTAAAGAACACGGGTCAAGGAAACCTAGATCCCAATTCTATCATAGTGATAAAACCAATTGTAATCAACTACACGCAATCGACTAAGAGAGTAATCTAAATTCTTAATGGTAAGGGATCACCCTATAAGGTATCTCCCTAATCCATATCTCATTAATGTTTAGTTAGTGTTATAACATAGTATAAGGATAGGTACAATGAACTATGCCTAGTAGTAATGTCCTAATCATCCTTACCTTGGTCTGGGGGTTCACATGGTAAATTAAAGGGAAGTGAGTTACATGAATCATAAAATCTATCAAATATATTTCATTACACAAAAAATATCCCATCTCACCACCTCTCCAATATATCCCATACTCAATCATAAAAAGTAAAAAATGTCATTTTAACACATCAAAACATATCCTTATATATAAAAATAAAGATCAATCATAACTATTCTATAATGTTTGAACCTAGACTAACATCTTTAAACAAAGGTTCAAAAAATTAAAGTTCCTTTTAAAGTCTATTTATGATATAATACTTTGAAATCAATATTTTTCATCATAAAATGAAAATCAAATTATGTGATAAATAGATTTGGAATTCATAACACAAAACCCAAAAATTATTAATATATTAATAAATATTCCAAGGAATACAAAAATTATCAAATCATAAAATAATAACATAGGGATAAAAAATATCAAAAACCATGAAATAAAATTTTTAAATTCTCTTTTTAATTAGGAAAATAAGTATAATATTTATGTAATTAACATTAAAAACCAATGGGAATTTATATGGACACATGAAATTCATTTAAAATTTTAATTTTTCAAGAATAAATGGGATATAAATTTTATCAAATGCTTATATGGATATAAAATAAGTTGTACCCATTAAAAACCTATGTCCCATTGAAAATATTAATTTTAAATGACATAAAAATAACAATATATGATAAATTACTATATATTAATCAAAAATAGATTCATACCATTTATTTTAGATAAATTAATGGGTTTATAAAACATAATAAAACAAGTTTTTGAGTTTTATCGAAATATTTGTGGAGAAACATACCTTAAGCCAATGAAAATGTATCACCTTTAATGAATAACAGTGGAAAATATCATAATATGATCTTCATGAACCTTAAACATAAAAAATAATATTATTAATGAATCCCCATAACCGAGTGGTTGAACCCCTTGTCCTATCTCAGAGAAAAGTTGATGAAGAAAAGAGGGAAAGAGAGGAAGAATAATGAGAATTGATATTAATCTTTAAGGAATCCACTTGGGATCATATAAGAAGCTAAGTAATTTAAAGAGGGTGGAGGAAGTGTAATTCCTAGTGTTACTTCTTATATGGAATCACAAAAATGGGGATGAATATGAATAAAGGGAGGTTAAAATAAAAGGTGACTATTTTAGGTAATTCATACATTTTAAAACCAAGATACATCACACGAGTTGGCCACACATTTTTCTCAAACTATGTTCCAACCATATTCCCCTCACATTAAATACCTGGGAGGTTACATGGTTTGGTCTTATAGTAAGTAAAATTGTGTGTCAAAATTATAAATCACCACTAATAATTAATTTTAGGTTTTACACGGGTAGGCCACACAATTAGTACAAATCCTGCCTTAACTAGAATCCAATCACTCAAACATCATGTTTTTGAAAGTATAAGGGAATTCAACCAAAAAATAAAGGAAAAGGTTAAAATATATTAAAAAAATAATAAGTTAATAAAATATAAATATGTGAAATTTAGGGTTCTCGAAGTTATTATGAAGAATCAAGTGGAACCTAAACCACTCTACTTACCTATGTGATGTGTTTCTTTTTTGTTCAGCATGCACAAATGTTATAGTTGATTTTATGGTATATTATAATGAGATTTATTTTATTGGTTTATATTATGTCTAGTGATAATGTATTTAATATTTTTATTACTTTTTTATTAGAGTTTTCTTAAATATTCATCACATTTTTATTCTTTTAAAATATTTTTTTATTTTATTGAATATCATTAACTATTTCATGTATCCTTATAGAATTTATTTTTGTACAAGATGAGTTATTAAATTGTCGATTCACTATCTCATAATTTTTACAAATTAATTCTTGGATTAATGGGTACCTTTTATATGTTTTTATTATTTATTTATTTATTTATCAATGGATATATACTTTTTTTATTCATGAGTATAGAGGTAGTTATTATTTTAAATATATTTTTATTTTTGTTGATGTATATTTTTCATTATGTTCAGTGTTTCTTAAAACATAATCATTCTAATTTACCGTCTTTTTAATTTTTATAGTTTACTATCTTTATTATTTTAATGTATGGGTAATTACTTATTAATAATATTTTGTGATTTTGTTGCTGTTTGTTTTTTTATTTACAATAATTTTATTTTTTTTCTGAAATTCCTGTTATTTTTTTACATTTTTGATCTTTCAAATTGGGGGACATTTAAAAAGTTTTTTTATGTTAATTATCAAAATGGGGGAGCAATATGAGGGGTTATTTTCTATTTATTTATTATGTTTTTAGAATTACATATCTATATTACCTATTTTATTTATTTTTTATTATATATAATATTGGTTTTGTTATTAATTTTATTTCTTTTTATTATTCTTTAATATTTTTCTAGAAATTATTATCCTAGATTAAAATATGTTGTGTTAAATAATTTTACAAAATCACATTAAAAATATGTATTGGGTTATTGGAATATTGGTAAATGATGTTACCCATACATATGATGAAAGTGGTGGAAATTTGGTTAAGTATATTACCCTTATGTCTTCCAGTGATTCCAAAATTGAATCTCATATATAGATTTTTTTAATGCAACTGACCCGTATAAATTAAAGTGTTTCTTAAAATTTACTTTTATGTGTGCTACAAGTTGGAATTTTTTTAAATTAAATAACCTATATGTATGAAGTAATGACCTTTATTTATTACAATAAGTGTGTTTTAGAAGTTAAAGTTATGATATTTAGGATGTTAAGGATTCCAAGGAATGGAACATATGTATTGAGAGTTCATATATTTTGGATATGTGTTGATATTTTACCACTATTATGATAACTAATATTTTCTATAATATATTTATCATAAGTTAAGGTTTCGAAAGTTAAGTTTATAGATAAAGGATATTACTTTTACACATGAAGATGCATAGAGAATTATCTAACAACTTCTATAATAATATGGTGTTTTGTCTATACCAATAAAAATTAAATATTAGGTATGTCTATATATGTGTGTAAAATAAAGATTTTAATATTTTTCACTCTTTGTAAAAATTGATATACATTATAGTGGGTGTTTGTACTTTTCAGTTAAGAGTATGAATAGTAAACATAAGATATTTTGGATCAAAAACTACTATAAAATATCTTTTTTTCTCATGTTCATCATTATTCCACATACACTATTAAAGATCACTTCAACATTTCATTATGTCATCATTTTTTATCATTTTATCCCCTATATTCTACATGATTGTTTAAATTACTCTATTTTGGAGTTGGATCCCTAAAACCAACTACTTTTTACTTTGGATTGTTTTTATTTTGAAATAATTTAATATTTATATAAATATCATATCCCATATTGATTGTTCTTCTCTATAACATTGTTGTGATAATGACCTGGAGTGTCTATTTAATTGATAATGTCATTTAAGTTCCCCGCTATGATGAGAACCTTGATATGTTATGATGATATCTCTCAAATATAGTTCTATAGTCAGATAACATTCTCTGATGGGACACATAGAATGTGACTGTTATGTGTGAGTACATATAAGTGGATGAGCCTTCTTCTCATGAAGCTTTCATTTAGTAATATTTATGATGGAGACTATGAGAATATACCCACTATTAAGAATTTTGTATGTTTTTTCATCTAATATTCTTATATTCGACCATGTTTAATTTTCCATTGAATTTAATATTATTATTAAATCATCTTACGAATCATGTACATGGATTTTCAGAAAAAACCATCACACCTTATATTTATGGGATGTATGGTGTATTGGGTTATTCATAAATGACATGTTATTAAAGGATAATATAAGAAAGGATTTGTACCTTACATATTTATAGAAGCTAATATCTCACACCTCTGATTGGAATAGAGTCATCTGATAAAATTCCATGTATTTGGTGTAAAGATGTGTTTATTTTATATATTCAGAGAAATAATTATCAAGAACATATTTTGATGTCATGAATATGAAATATTATTAATGAATTATTTAAGAAAATGGGTTATCTTTAATTGCTAGTGTTTGTATGTTTTTTTGACGTTTTGATGTTATTCTCTTTCTCTTATTTTCCTTGACTTTTTTATAGATATAAATCTTTTACTTTAGGGGTAACCACCTAATGTCAATGAGAAATAATCCTAGAGGGTCACAAATTAAGTGTTTCCATTTATCTTGATTAAAATTTATTTGAATTTAATTAATAGAATTAATATTATTCTCAAGACTGATGAATAATTTTACTCAAGTTTTATTGAGTGCATAAATTAAATAAATAATTATTCACCCGATTTTGAATAAAATATATTTATTCCTTTTAATAAATATTTAATAAATATTTATTGTCTGGTTTTTCGATAAAATTAGTTATTTATGAATAGAATTTTTATTATAGGATTCATTAAATGTCTACGTGTATGAAGAGACCAAGACCACATCTTGTAATAAATTTTAATTTACATTTTCAAAAATAATTATTGTTATTTCACATGTTATTATACACCATAAAATTATAAAATTATTATAATTATTATGTGATACAGGGTTTACTAAATATTATTTTACTATTTAAGGAATGATATGAAATTAAATAATATTTTATCTGAAACACTAGATCTATATTTAGATGGTTATGTTTATTATGTGGCGTTAATCAAAAATTAAGAATAAAGAATCATTGTGCATAAAAGACTTCCCTCTCTCTCTCTATGTCTTTCTAATTCCTCCTCTCTTCCTCTCAATAATGAGATTAACTACTTTAAGCATGAATGATATTGGATCAAACATGAAAAATAGAACAATAAAATTGATTCACCGTGCTAATACTCAAAAATCTATCGGTGTTTCTAAGAGATCAAAGGAGAGAATGTGGATCAATTCTTGAGATATTTTTCACTTGAATCCCTACAATGGAATGAAGGTAATCTAAAAGTGTTTTTGGAAGATCAACAAAATATAGGAAGAAAGGATCTTAATATGTGGTAATAATTTATATTGAAACTAAATAAATTAATTATAAATTTATCATTCAATATTCAATATTAGGGTTTCTTGAAATTCTAAAGTAAAAGATATTTTAATGTAATGCCGACCAAAAGAACATCTACTATTCCCATAAACATCACTGTAATCATTTTAAGATTTAAAATTCTCCCCCATATTCCCCTGTCTATTTAAATATCTCAATTGTGACCTTATACATTGTATCATTAAATTTAACTCATGAAATTTAAAAATATTTATCCTTTACTTTTTCCCATTCATAAATATTCTATAATTTGTCTCAAATATCTTTTTTAATATTCAAGATCATCACTTTTGTGAATTATATTTTAGATTGAAATTTCAATATTGATATTCTTATTTTTCCATCGTTCTGAATATTCTTCTCATTAGTTTAATACATGAAACCTCCTATATCAATATAAGTAAAACCAATTATATTAGTATCATTAACATCCAAGGATAATGATAATAAACAAGGAATATTAACATTTTTCAATACATGATATGTTTTACCATTAAATACATGAACTTCCTTATAGTTAATATAATTTAAAAACTCTATAGGGACTCTATAAAATCAATAATAAAAAATTATTTCAAAAAATATTTTATGTCATCCTACAAATATTCAATAAGTGGTAAAAACGGTTCTTCTATGGCACTTATACTATCTAGGATTAATGAGAATCCAATTATAATAGGGGTGAATCTATTTTGGTCACTATTTATTTTTATTTATGACTTATGTCTATTTAATAAATTATATCAATTGATATATATTTTATATTAAAAACACCCACTCATTTATGAAACAATGTAATAGAAATCGACACACTAAATTTACATGGTTTTCCCACAATGTGCATGACTACATTAAAATTTCTATCATCATAATTCCAACCACAGATTAATGAACTAATATCATAAATCATATTAAAATATTGTATGATTAAGAAAATTATAATATGAAACTAAGAATGAGAAATATCACATTGAAAACATGATTGAATTCATCATAATTAAATCAATCTCCATTGATTTATAGAAAATACAATAGAATTAACCCAATAGTTGATCAATCTCTTATTAAGCATTGTTTCTTATATTGAGTAACTTCATGCACTACCTTGACTAACCTTACTAGATCTTCCTTATTTAATTAAACTTCATTGAATAACTTTCTCATCGACATCTCATGTATTTTACAAGTCTATTCCACACATCTAAAAAAATTGCATTCAACATTTGTTTTGTGTATAAAGATACTTATACTTCATGAAAATTACATCTTAAATTTGCTGTGAAGATTATTATTTAAAATTTATTGGTGAATTTAGACTTATTATATAAATCATTCAATAAACACATATAATTATTCTATGATTTTCACAAAATACATTAATTTTGTATCATGGTAATTAATAAATAACTACAATTCGTTTCTTTTATAACATCATTTATTTAGTGAAAAAAACCAGATATCTTACACATAAAAAAGTAATTTCATAGGGTACAAAATCCCACCATCTTATAAAATATAGTATCAATTGATAACCAAAATGATAATAAAAATACAACATTATTTGGGGGTTCTTCAATCACCCCTTTTTGATAATCCTTCAAAATTCCTTCAGTGTATCAATACCTCATAATCTCTCATAAAATAAAATTGAATAATAAATTTTAATAAAATTTATTTTTAAAAATAAATGGATTGTTTTGGACCTAGTTTAGGTTAGGGTAAATATTGACCACATTTAATGACCTGACTCAAGGATACCCTGATTATCAAATTTGATCACTACATGACCTCAAATATGTTTTTATAAATTCTAAAGGATGGTGAACAATAATGAGGGTTAGAAAGGAATAAATATGGAAATATTTTCCTCAATACTAACTCCTTATAAATATATAATTTAAACTACCAAAAAATTAAATATACTGTTAACCCATAATCATCATATTGATAGTGTAATGTCCTGGCCTGGATGACCACTAAACCTATAGCCGGACCGGTGGGTCACATGCCCTCAAGCACATTTTTACAAATGCCCAAGGCTTCTGAATAGTAGGGAGGGCCCAGGCTGTGTCTCTAGGGATACTATTACCTCATAGATCAGAGTAGTACAATGTTATAACAAAATAAATAATAGTCAACATTGGAAGTAGTAACAAATAAATGAAAAAACTATGAAAGGAAAATATTATAATAACCGATTTAAAGTGGTAAGTTCCAATTTTAAACATTTCATGTGTGAAAAAAAATTCTACATGTGAAAGTAGAAATTAATAAAAATAAATAAATAAAAATCAATAAAAAACCTACCCAACAACTACCACCACGATCATATCGAGCATCAACATGGTCTAATTCTCCCAAATCCCATGTATAAGTAAAGTAGCACAACTCAGGAAATGAATCCAAAGAGTAGTAGGAATGCAAGACTTCTTGGGTACCCCAGTGCAATGGAAGTCCAGACAAGGTGTGAAACAAAAAACTTAGTAGGCCTGCACCACCGGTGTGTAGCCCAATCCATACAATTAAATAAGAACTAAGATGTGTGCCATATATAATAAATGGAAATTGAAAACAAATTAATAATATCAACTTGGCTTGGGTCCTTAAACATACACCCATCCCAAACCACCTACTTCAGCCAAATCTAGATGTTCATAAGTTATACAAGTGCAAGGAATAATATATATATAAGGTAAAATAGTAACATTGAAAACATATGAAGGCATTCCCCCAATCATGAGTTTTTCTTGGGTTATAGATTTTATGTCACCAAATAAGTGTGATAGTAAAGAAAGGGATACATATCATGTGCAATCAAAATACATAATAATATTTAAGGATACATCTCTTATAATTCAAAAATCAAACAGACAATGAAATTCATACCATTCATCAAATATAGGTGTGGAATATCGTGCTCGTCCCAAGTGATATATAATGAATCCCATGCATCACAACAAGAAAATATGACAATTCAATACCACCAATCCTGTCCATGGGGACCCTTACGGTGTCTCATGTATTGCTGCGAGGCATGGTAATATAAGATTCTATCCTAGGTATCACACATAGTGGAATGAGCACCACCCAAGGCATGACATAGCCATCTTGCCAATTAATCTATCCATGGTTGCTCCCTGAGGGAACCAGTATCACTCTGGAGTATAATAAATGCCTAAGAATCCATTTCCTATAAGGATAAATCATTTCCCTCAGCGTGTCAAGTCATAACCAAAATTAAATTGGTGACTCCATCCATTTGTCCTTAATATAGAACCCTTACTCTCTCTCATTATATATGAAGAGATTAACAGTATCTATACACATCACATGTAAGGAATATATCAAGTCAATGTATATATCAATAAACACATGCGGACAAGGAATCATCTCAATGTCACATGCTTACCAAGTATTTCATATAGCTCAATCCATTAAGCAAGGGTATAAGAATAAAGCAATTTTTATAAGTAATGGAATATAAACCAAGGCATAATGCCTAAAGATACCTCCTCTCACATGTTATTGAGAAATTCTGAATGCCCAAGATATTAATCCTTGAAACATGTTTCATTCAATTCAATATAAATAAATTTCCACAATCAATATGCATAAACAAGCATAGCACATGGCACTAGGCATAATGAAGCAAGTAAATGAAAATATCACAACATGAAATAATATTTATATATAATTACATGTCATCAATTACATTTAAGTAATTCAATATATCAATAATAATAATTCAAATATATGGTGATAGGTATGTAGGTCAAGCCATCCAACTATGGAATATGTCCAAAGACATTATGCACTAAGCCTACATATAAGCATAGGTGTATGGACATTCCATACCTTGGGGTCATTCCATTTTAAACAAATTAATTCATTTTAGGGAATGTAAAATCATTTAACATGGCTCAAGAGCCACTTAGGATGTGCCATGGATAACTGGAAAACTACCTACATGGGTAATCCCATTAACAAGGGAAACTATTTGATTAAACAAAGAAGACAATTTATTTATTGATGTTCAAGAGACACTTAGAAGGTGTCATCGAAAAATGGGAATTTTCTGACTTCAGTATTCCCATTTATTAAAAATATAATTCAATTAATATATATTTCATGTACTTATAAGGTTTTATTGGAAAGGGGAAATCACTTACATGTTTAATTCTAATTAAAAATGGGCCAAGCATATAGAAGGTGTCTGGGTTCATTTGAAATTTATTTTCATGGGGGAAAATATATTGAAGAAAATCTATATGGAATAGGTTATAAACATTCCAAATTATAACAGTGGTAAAAATGTATAAAAATACCAAGTAATATGTTCAAGAAAGATAAATAAACATAAATTACCCCTATGAGTTTTCGAAGATAGTGCACCTTTGTTGAAGGGTTTTTATTATAAAAACCAAGACTTTTCATATCAATCAATTCATGTATCATATCAAAGAATTTATTCTAAAATTTAACCATCACTAATTAAATGCATGAAACTGAAAGGGTAGTAAATTAATTTATTATTAAATTTAAGGGAAGGAGAATGGGATCCTACCTCAAGAAGATCTCCAAGTCAAATGTTTTGGAACATGACACATTTTTCAATGAAAACTCGAAGCTACTGCTACCCCCTTAGAGCATATGAAAATTTTCATATTTATATGGACACCAATCCCCTATCCACATTTTTGTATCACTATGAATATGTGTAGGGGATCCATTCATATATTCTTATATGCGTACAACGGTCTCCACTCACGGGCATATGAATTTTCATATAATATGAAAGAACACCTATCCCCAGGTATATATATTCACATCCATAGATAAATATACATATATAGAGGGAACATACATATAAATATTCCTAATGATGCATACATATTGATCCAAATTTGACAACAACAACTCAAAACTGCATCAAGGGAAACCCAAGATACTACAACAATTATTAATAAGTCAAAAAAATTCAGCAAGGTTCAATAAACCTAAACGAAATTACTAGGGACTAAAAAGCACATAAAGATTCTAAATTAAATAGGGAAAGATAAGGAAGAGGGTAAAAACCTCACCTCAAAGTGATGGTGGTGAGCTAAGATGATCTGGACTACTTCACCTTCAGCGATGGTTTTCAGAAAATGAACAATGAAGTATCAGGAGATACTTCAAATACCCTATCATTGAAAGAAGAAACAAAAATTGGATTATCCTAAACATTAGGGTTTACCTGCATCAAAATCGATCAATGGAGATACCTAGAATCACCCAACAAAGGAGGATAAGGGATTACCTTAATGAATAAAATGTAAAACTCGGGATCATCACATCTGAGGGGGTCGTGAGGAGGGAGATTGTGAGGAGAGAGATCATGTGGAGTGAGGTCACACAAAGGGAGGTCATGAGGAGGGAGGTCACATGTGCAGGGGAAATTGGTGATCACCGCACCAGAGGAGGTCATGTGGAGAGAGGTCATGATGAGGATCTTCATGCGAGGGTAAGGATGGTAAAAAGGGAGAGAACCCATTAGGGTCTCTCTAAACCTAACATAATACATAAAAAATCATTATCATAATAATTATTTATTATTATTATTATTATTTTCATTTTTTTATTTTTATTTCCAATTTTCACCCATTTAATTTTATTTCCTTCTTAATTTTAATTTAGTTAATTTAATTTCTTTAAGAAAAACAAAATGCAGTGTTCAGACTCTTAGAATTAAGTTCCAAATATCAGTTTTAAAAATTGACCATCTAGTAAATGATAAATTTAAATTCCCATGTAATTTTTCATCTGGTTTAAAATATGGGATGTTACAACCTCTCCACCTTAGAACATCTCATCCTTGGGACGTCTTCTGAAAAAATTAACACATCACCCGACCTATAAGGGTTGTGAAGTTTTGTTCAATCAGTTATGTTGTTTTTCCAAACACGCAATGAACCTTCACAAATTACTTAATATTATGGAACTTAATTCATCCCATATTAATCCAAAGCTTTATTATCTAACTAAAACACTTAAAAATAGATCACATAAGCTCATTATTATAGATACATGATCATGTTAAGGTCCCTTTAATATTCTATCCTATGGTGCTCCCCACCATCGCCTCTCAACATCAAAAGGATCCAATTCTAAAACATGGTATGGCCCACTATCATAATTGCCTATAAATCTTGATCCAGTGTTCCAATTATGCTTATGGAATGAATTTTGGCATAATTAAATAGTAGACACACACCACACTCACCTCCACCTAATGATGTACCCAAAAAACATTCTTATGCTAACCACAAACCCCACAAAGAAAGATAACATGTTGAGTCACTATGGCTGAACAAACAAAAGATAGTTTTATTAGATGGTCAGTGCTTTATAATCTAAATTATGATGACTTCTCCTAATGCGCGTTGTAGTTAAAATGAACACATTCACCGAATAATTTACCCAACTTATGGTGACACTCCTTTGTCAAACCATCACCTAAAAATTTCTAAAATATTGCACCTCAACTAAATCAAGGGTATAACCCCAATCTTTTCCACTAGAGTCATCACACCCTTCCTAACCATTAACTATGATGGAAAAAAAGTATGGGATAACCTCGAATTTAAATGAATCCATTCCAAGGAACTAGCCATAGTAGTTCATACTCCATGCTTACAAAAGATACATTGGTATGAGTCTAAAACGTCCACATTAGAACACTGACCGAGCCCATAGAAACATACGGCAGGTCATCAAGTCTTAAAAGAATGTTTGGTGTCCAAGAGTTTGTCTAAGTGGTTCTTACACGGTATACCAAGTATCACTTAGAACTAACCAAGCCTCAATAATAACCACATGTTAGTGTGAAGCACTAATAAAAACACCCCAACAATCATAATGGATTTAAATATTTGCCACTCTATATGACCGAATTTATCTTAGTGCATCAAGGATGACTTCAAGATAAGGGACATGATCATTTCTCAGTAGAATACACTAAGAGGAATTTGAATACTAATGAAATGTTTCAAGACACTTCCATCATGCCTAAGATGAAGTGTTTTCTAGATCCAAACCAACCAAACCCAACCAACGAAGGGAAGAACAGTCAAACCAATATCATTTGATGTCTCTGAAAAGAAACTTCTCTTCACCCAATAACACATCGACACCAACCGATCACTGATCATTTACCACCTGAGGCATTCTGTGATCGATCAAGATTTACCCCCAAAGTCTACCCAAGACCAATGGAACTTTCTTAGGGGTTTTTATACACTACCGGACATAATGAAGTCATGATACCAAGCACAGACAGATGCATATTTAATACTTACAAGCCTTAAGGGAAAATAGGAAAGCCAACAATTTTCAAATATTCCTTTTATGTTTCATTACTTCTACATGGAAGAACACCCTTACTGTATTTTATACAATGCTCCCCACCTTAAGAGTGTCTTATTCAATGAAGGAAATAAATAGACTAGATTTTCACCAACGTGCTAGATCCAGATTCATCATAAACATACACATGATGCTCCTTTGAGCCATGATCATGTATGTTATAAGATTTGGAAACAAATCTAAACAACCAACTTCCTGGCGTGTCAAAAATCCCAAGTCCTGGATATGATTTAAATAATTGGGAAGAATCAGATATCTTTAACTCATAGGTTACTCTACTATGGAGATGAAATGAGAACATACTCAACAGATCAAGGATAAACAATTTGACCTAACTCAACCAGCTTGCTCCAACATTATCGACTTGACGGGTACCACATATATCAATGCATACTACCCTGAGGTTTCAAAAGAGAGATGATGTACCGTCGATACAATCCATAGTCTATCCTCCTTGTGAATTCAAGTATCAAGTGGTTTGTATAAAACATTTAACTAAAAGTCATATTTCCCCATATGACCTTTAACCTGGACGACGCCAAACCATGTCGCCCATCACTGAGGGAGACGAAAGGGTCACCAGACCTATGAAGGAGCTGTCTATGCTCAAGGCATGCATAACTTTCTAAAATCGCGCATTAATCGATTCCCACACCCATAAAAAGGTTCAATGATACAAAAACCACCCATCTGAATAAGGGATTATTTATAATCTATGAGCTCTACGAGGGACAACGGTACCAAAACGACACAAAACATTAAAAAATTTCTACAAATTTAACAATCCATTGAAATTATACTGGTTATACCAAATATTGTTTCTACCCTTAGGAAAAAAGATACATCTACCCAAAATGTGGTCATGTCAATCAAATTACACTAGGCCATAATATTATCATTGATGCCATTGCTAAAGGAAAATGTCCTATAGAAAAAAAAACATATGTTATATTTCAAGACAACTCAAAGGATGGATTAATCTACCCATACACAAGGTTTTAAACATAGGAAACCACTACAGGTTCCACTGTTGGATCATCATGTTACTGTATATGTATATTAGATGGCACAATACAATAGGGGGGGTGAATTTTACGTTTAAAAACACTGTATTTAGACACTTAAGAAAGAACTTAGTTTAATAGGTCTTAAAATAATACAACTCAAAACCAATACAAATGACCATATAGGTCTTGGATCCTTTGTATATGATATCTTGTAAAACCACAAGTAATGAAAAACAATAGTATTCAAATTGAATAAAATGATCAAAGTTATAAAAATGTAAATTATTTTACCATACAGTGTATAGAATCTTTTAATACAATTTTTAATGAATGAATCACATTTGAAACAATTACAATAGTGAATAATATGAATAGAAATAAAATAAAAAATGTTTCCATTTATATTAAAAATTACAATAGAAATTTATAAGTATTGAAATTATTTTATCCCAAATAGTAGGGTATCCATTCACATAGGATAAAAGGTCTGTCTTATCACCACATTGGTAAGCCCTCGATACGATTATCCAAACGACCATCTTACAATCCCCAGAAGCCCTCAATTTAGAAGGTAATAAACACCTCTATCTTTCAAACACTTTAAGGCCCCCAATATGATGATAGAAAAAATTTATTCCTATCCTTATAATCCCTCGATCACGATCAAAATGATCAATCACAAAAAAAATTCCCTTATAGAAATATAATAACTAGGAACAAGCCGTTCACAACTTGTATCTTCAAGGATTTCGAAAGAAGTAAGAGAGTAGTCACACTATCTATGTATAGAACTTGATAGAAGAAAAATTTGTAAAATCTATTCTATTTGGTTCAAATGACCTCTTATTTATTGTCCTCTCATTCCAGCGATCATATTTCGTCCAATGGTCATATTTCTTTGAAAAATTAAGAGGGACATGGACACCTAGCCTTACAATGGTCAAAACAAATAGAATACAGGACATCATTTTGTTTAGTGTATTACTAACTCAAGGACATCATTTTAGTTAGAAAATAGTCAGTACAAAAGTATGAAACAATGAGTAGGAGAATCATGTAATTTTTATTGATGTAAGACATGAATTTAATACATTACATGTGTATGATTAATAATATGGTCACAATTCTTTTCAAGATTATGATGCATATAGTGGTTACGATTCAAAACATAGTTATGATGCTTAACATGAAAAAGTTTCATATCTTGGTTACAATTTATATCATGATTACGATGAACGGTATGATTATGATGTATATCATGGTTACAATACATAGTTACAATGCTTATTATTATTACGATACATATTCTGGTTACGATATATGACTTGGTTACAATACATGACCTGGTTATGATACATGTGGTTAAGATTCATGTGGTTACGATGCATAACATGAATACGATACATGAACGGGTTACAATTCATGATTACAAAACAATACTTAACCTAGTTAGGATGCATGATATCGTTACATAATATTTGGTTATTATTATAAAATACTTTCTGTGATTATTATTGAAAGATGAACATAATAATATTATAATGTAGATAAAAAACATGTGTGGTTACGGTGGAAAACAAAATATGTGATTTCGATTGTAAGTTATTATGATATATGTAATTACGATGAGAATAAAACACACATACATAATTATGATAGTAATACAACATATGGGAACCAATATATGTGATTATGATTTTAAAACAACATACATGATAAACAATATATGTGATTACGATATGTGTGACTTATGATTTCAAAAACAAATGATAAATGGGATTATAGAAACATGTTTTGACTCAACAATATCTCCCGTTTTGGAAATCACAAAAAACAATCAAACAAAAAGAACTTCTCTCCCCCTGAATTTAGCAACTCTTCTAAAAGTAATAGTGAATATGACTAATTCCACCGTAGGTTAAAATATCACTAAGGATCGTATTCTTTTTAAATTTTATTTTTTATTTCTCCACCTCAATAAGGTATTAATTAATTTAATCTTTTCCAAAATATTATCGTCCTTTTTGATTTTCAAAAATAATAAGGGATATAATTCATTTTTGACAAAAAATTAGAGAAATAGAGTATGAAACAATAGTTCTTACTTTTAATGAAACAAAATTATATTCCAACAAGAGTTATAAACATCATTATTTGCCTTTTTTTCAAAAGGATAAACATTGAAAGATTCATCTTTTTAAATACTTTTCTATCCTTCATGAGTTTTTAAAAAACTTCTTGCTGAGCCTTCATCTTCTCATATTTTTTGGAAATAATTCATTCTTGCTTCTGGAGCCTATCTTCATGAAGCCAATTAATTTCTTCTTGAGATTAAAGTCTTTATTCCCAGTTATTGAAATCATCCAACATGATACTATAGGCCTTCTCCAAAATTACAACTCTATTTGAGGGAAAAACAACCTCATTACAATCATTCTCCTATTTTTTCTTTAGACTTTCAAGCTCTTCTGAGCCTACTTTTTTTTGGGTACCAGGTCTTTGAAAGACTTCAATATTTTCATTAAAATTAGCAATCAACTTTTGATAGAGAGAATTGAGTTTATTTACCCAGTTCACTAAATCATATTTCTTATCCAGATGATTCTTGAGACTATCATCAACATTTTATAACCACTTAACAATATTGTTAGAATCCTTACTGTGTTCAATAACATGTTCCTTGAATATCATAAAATCAGCTTCAAGACTTAGAAAACCATCCATCAGAACCTTGATAGATTCCGTTATATCATTATGATCATTTGAAATAATTTCTAGTCTATCTTAAATCTTTGAAATGAATGGTATAATCATTTACAATCAATTCAAGTCTTGTTCGATGTAATGAATTCCCATTAGAGTGACTGCCCTTTCAGAATCCATATCATCAGTGTATTCTGGGAGATCACTGAAATGAGTTTCAGTAGTGATCAATTGAGATGGATGATTCCAAATCATATCATATTCATCATATTCTTCTTCTTTATCTGAAATCCTAATGAAATTCTTGGGAGTAACCCTTTGAGATACCTTATCGGAAGGATGCGTATTAGGAGATGGATAAATAAACTATGTATCTTATAATGATTCTACGGTAAGACTTTTCTTGTTTTAATATTCTTTTTCTTCAACTTCTATTTAACTAACCACCCCTACCTCATTGGCTTGAAGAGGCGGTGAGGGTTACTTGTCCTTAAGTGACGTTCCCAAGTCGCCAAAGGCTTGCAATAAATGCTGAGGGCTTCAGGGATCAGTGGGGAATGATTTTCCCTTAAAGAGATCACCCAACTTAACCAACCAACAATGAAAGATGCATGAACTATTAAACCCAACCATATGATACTAAAAAATCCATCACATACCCCAAAACTGTTCAACTAGACATGTCCACCAAACATCAGAGTACAAAGCAAAAACTAAATAGAAAAACACCACGAGCCATGACACCACCACAGCTCTACACCAAGCTCCAAGCTCCAAGATCCACCAACACATAAAAGAATCACCACAAACTACTTACAATGAGATACCTTAACTTTACCTATATCTCGGTACATGACATCTGCAAAGACACAAAAGTTCCAAATCAGGGGGTGAGTACAACTACTCAGTAGGTTTTCCCAAAATGACTTCCCTACACACACCACTAGGATAAAACCGTTAGTACATTTATATAAAATAACTTATATGAAATAATAACAAGTGCATCCATTTCCATATTTCAAACAAACCCATACCAAGCCATCTCACCCAATCAAGTAATCCTAGGGAAGTCCAAACTGTCATTCCACAAGCCAATTACCATTTCAAAATTTCACTCATAAGCCCCATCCACAAGCATCACCAACAAAGAACACAAAAAACCATGGTCTCACTTCTTGTCCAACCCATTCATTAACAATCCACTCAAGTGGTAGTTTCTGCCCACTTTCTATAGATGGTGGCCCTTCCGTCCACTATCCATCCCCTTTTTATAGTTGTACTTCCCGCCCACTTCCACACAACATTAAAACAAGCCATAACCAAACATATAACCCCTCAAGGACAAAAAAACATGTAATCAACCATTTCCATTACATTTCAATCCACTTCAATAAATTATACATTTATTGAAAATACCCACTAACCATTTTCCATACAAAACCACATTTCAATAAAAAAAACCCTTTTTATTGAAAACCATTTTCTCAAATCATCTTAATCAAGCCAAAAAAACAACTAATTTTAAAATCCCATTTTAAAATCACATCAAGATCGTTTCACCACAATCCCTTTTTCCCAAAAATTCCCAGACCATTACCAAAGGGATTTACAACCAATTTTTTCACATCAACACACAATTAATTTAAAGTAACATAAATTAATTGAAAAAAAACCACTAGTTCTAACCAAGTTGAGTTGAGAGAGAGGCCACCTACCTTTAGGGTTCTGATGATATCAACCCACGAGAAACCACTCTTTAAAACTGGAGAACGCACCACTGAAACCTCTCTAGATCCCCTTCCCTAACATCCACAAGCCATAAAATCAACATCCAAGGAAACCACAACCCTAGATATACATGAAATGAATGTAGATCTAGAAAACTAAGGAAAGATGAAGAGTATATCTAGATAGAAACCAAAAGAAAACATGAGGAGAGACTTATCCGGGAGAAACCACCTTAAATCCTCCAAGAAACCTCTTCAAAATTCTTCCAAAACGAGTGAGAGAGCACCCTCAACCTCTGAGAACCCAAAATCCCAAGTGAGTCTTGAGTGGGAGGAAGTTTGGAGTGTTTTAGGTCAAGCCCAAGGGAGCACGGATTTAAAACACTTTACTTTAAGTGGTCGAAAGGTTAGCCCGCATGGTTTGACAAGTCACGCGCTAACCGTACGCATGCTACAGTCTCGAGAGGAGGGTTTTTCATGGTTGCTTTGCATGGTTTGGAAAATTGTGCACAGGCCGTGCGAAGCCTACTATCTCCCCTTGCATGGTTTCCTGGAGAACCCGCACGGTTTCCTCTAACCATGGTCAAACCGTGCTCCCTAAGAAAAGGCTCCAAACTTATTCAAAACCATTCCAAACTCACCCAAACTCTTCCCAATTCATCCCATGAAGTTTAAACACATAAAAAAGCATAAAAAAGGCTACATACCTCAAAAGGGGTGATACATTATCCCAAACATTATAATTTCCACCTCAGAAAGTAGTGAACCCACCCTTTGCCGAAAGATCTCGGTCCATTGCTCGACCATATCTTTATCCCGCTCCCAAGTCTCCTCTTGGATCTGTCCATGCTACCACAAAACCCGAACTAGACAGATGCTTTTACCCCGCATGAATTTCTCTTGCCTATCAACAACCCACACTAGTATGTGCACCAACGAAGCATCCGACTCTATCTTAACATGATCCCATCGAATAACATGGCCCGGATCCGGCTGATACTTTTTCAACTGCGACACATAAACACATTGTGTACCACAATGAACCTAGGTGGAAAAGCCTAATGATAAGTCACCTCACCAACCCACTCAAGAATCTAAAAAGGTCTAACATACCTTGGGGATAACTTTCCCTGCTTCCCAAACCGACGATATCCCAACCTAGGAGAGATCCTCAAGAAAACATGATCATTCACCTTGAATGACAACGACCATCAACGATGATCTGCATATGATTTCTGACGACTCTGAGCCATCTCCATTCTATTCATGATTAACCGGATCTTCTTCATAGTCTCCTGGACAAGGCTTAGTCCAACCATCGATGACTCACCCCTTTCCACCCGAAATAGTGGAGAACGACACAACCGCCCATACAACGCTTCAAACGGAGCCATATGTATGGATTCCATATAACTGTTATCATACAAAAACACAACCAACATTAAGTGATCCCCCCACGAGCCACCAAAATCCCTGACACAAGCCCGCAACACATCCTCCAATGTTTGTATCGTCCTCTCGGATTGACCATCCATCTGAGGGTGATATGCCATGATCACAATCAACTGTTTCCGAAGGGCTTGCTGCAAGGATTTCCAAAAACAAGATATAAACCTCGGATCTCTATCTAAGAAAATCAAAACTAGAACACCATACCTCTTTATAACCTCTCAGATGTAGATTTTGGGTAGATCCTCCACCATATGATATTCACAAATCGGGATGAAAAGGGATGACTTTGTTAGTCGATCCACTATCACCCAAATGGCATTATGCTTTCTGACTGTTATTGGGAGACCTATGACAACATCCATCACTATTTATTCCCATTTCCAAATAGGGATTGGTAAAGACTGAAACATTCTTGTTGGCCTCTAATGCTCTTCCTTGACCTGCTGGAAAGTCAAGAATCTTGAAACAAACTCATCCACTCTTCTTTTCATACCAGCCCACCAGAACCACGCTTTCAACGCTTTATACATTTTATAAATTTCAGGATGAAAAACCCACCTGGAATGATGATAAGCCCTAAGAGGATACTCTTGAAAAGTAACTGGTACAACCATCTGATTCTGAAAACACAAAAATGAATCTCCATTTAGTTACCAACCCTCAATGGTCTCCCCACCATTGAGTTAAAACCACATGGTCATGCACTAAGAATCAGATATCTGTGCATATTTAACCAGGCCAACCAAGTCAGGAATCAAAAAAATCGGGAATAATAACACTCTATTTCCATGGTATTCACATTCAAACCGCATGTCATCTATAGTCGACATCAACTGCCACTGGTCTGATGCATGTGTCTCCACCTGAGCATATGATTTTATACTTAATACATCCGCCATTGAATTTACATTACCCGGTGTATACATCATGTTTAAATCAAATATCTCTAGATATTCCATCCATCTTCTTTGCCTCAAGTTCAAATCCCTTTGTGAGAAAATGATCTTCAAGCTCTTATGTTCTGTATATACCGTGGATTTCTCACCGAAGAGATAATGGCGCCACACTTTCAAAGCACGGACCACTGCTGCCAATTCCAAGTCATGAGTTGGGTAGTTCTTCTCATGTACCCTCAAATGTCATGAGCCATATGCAACCACATGATTCCATTGCATGAGAACACACCCCAACCCTGATCTCGATGCATCACAATACACCACGTACCCTTTTTTTGATTCTGGAAAAACCAATATTGGTGTAATGTAAGGAGACCCTTTAGCTCTTCGAAACACTGCTAACACTGTTCATTCCACTAGAATGGAACCTAATTTCTTTTCAAAGCTTTCATTGGTGAATCCAAATGTGAAAAATCATGAACAAAATGTCGATAATACCCATCAAGACCATGGAAACTCCGTACCTCAAAAAAATTATTTGGAAGTTTCCATGAGATAACAACCTCTATCTTTTGTGGATCTACTAAAACACCCCTTTCAAAAACAACATGGCCATGAAAATGAACTTCCTGTATCCAAAAGTCACACTTTGACAATTTTTCATACAACTGATAATCCCTCAAGATCCCCAGCACTGTCACCAAGTGCTACTCATTATCCCCCCTTTTCTTTGAATACACCAGAATATCATCTACAAACACTACCAAAAATGAATCCAGATATCTCTGAAATATCTAATTCATCAATGCCATGAACACTGCTAGTGCATTTGTTAGACCAAAGGGCATAACCACATATTTATAATGGCCATATCTACTTCTGAAAGCTGTTTTAGGAATATCCTCCTTCCTCACCTGCAATTGATGATATCCCAACCTTAGGTCAATTTTGGAGAACCAATAGGCTCCCCACAACTGGTCGAACAAATCATCAATTCATGGATGTGGATATCTGTTATTTATCGTAACTTGGTTAAGTCTACGATAATAAACATAGAGCATGAAAGTTTCATCCACCCTTTTCACAAACAACACCGGCGCTACCCACAGAGACATGCTAGGTCGGATAAACCCTTTGTTTTCTAACTCTTACAACTAGAATTTCAATTCCCTCAATTCAGTAGGTGCCATCTGATAAGATAGAAGTGAGATATGATTGGTCCCTAGAAGGAGATCAATCATAAAATCCACTTATATTATGGGAGTTAATCCATAGAATTCTTCAGAAAAAAAATATATGAACAGGTCCACTACTGGTGGAAGAACACTCTTCTCAACACCCTCTACTGATTCTAATGACACCACGACCAACTAATACGATAACGTTCCCACTACTAGTTCCAAAAAACCCATTTCAACTTTCCATTCATGCCTTTCTCCACTAAAGAGATGTCTAATTCCATTGTGTGTCATAAAATACACTGTCTGTGCATTACAGTTGATGTGGGCCTTAAACATCACCAGCAAATCCATTCCAAGGAATACATCATACCCATCCATATCAAGCACTAACAAATTCCACATAATATCAACCTCACCCACAACGATACAACATGCTCTACACAAGAAGGTTTGAAACTCTCTTCGACCCAAATGAGTTTGAAGTTTCAAAATCAAAGGAATCATTTCAACCCTTAAACCCAACAACTCAACCACACATGTTTCAATAAAAGAGTGTGAAGCACCCATATCAAAAAGCACTCGCATTAAGGTAGAATTTAAAATAATAGTACCTCACATCATGGATGGTCCCGACTGATCATCCACCACAACCTACTCGACTCCGAACAACACCTTGGTTGTCACACTCTGCTCTTTATTTCCCTGCTGAGGAGTTGTGGAGTTCTGAGAATCACCATAACTGACTTTGCTCTACTGACGAGGGGTATGCTACTGTCCCTGTCCTGTCAATGCATACGACGTCTGTGATCCCTGAGGAGTGTCATACCACCCGTCCTTGGATAATTCCGACAATAACGTTGTAGATACCCCATATTCTTAAAATTGTGACATACTCTAGGTTGTTCCGTACAGTCCCTCTTGATGTGTGCTAGAGAGCCACACTGAAAAATCCCATTTTTCTCTAGGGCTTTGGAGGATGATTTACCGATTATTGCATCAGATTTTGTTCCATACTCCCACCCTAGGAATAAGTTTCCCCCCTCTATTTGAATCCATCGTTATAGTTACCACTATTCCCCATGGTTATCACCATGCTTCCTCTTGCCGAAGCTCCCAACAAATCATGCTCAGCCACCGATTCTCGATTCACCATCTCTGTGTAATCCCCAATACAAAACACTACTATTTTTGAACAGATCTATTTCCTCAAAACAGCTTAAAAGATATGAACTTTCAATGATGTACTACCTGCCACCTCAGGTAAAAATCTCACTAAGTTCATAAACTTAGTTGTATACTCCGTCACAGACATATGCTCTTTCTTTAGACTAAAGAAATTAGTTGCATGTTGAATTCTGAACGTATGTGGGTAGAATGTTTTATTAAAAAATTCCTCAAATCCTTCCCACGTCATACCCTGGTCCATCCCCACTTGGACTACCAATTCCCACCACCGAAGAGAAATATCCTCTATCTTATACATTTCAAGATTTACTTTCAACTTTACTAGCATCCCTAATAATTCGAAAATTATATTCATTCTGGACAACCACGCCTCTGCCCTTTCCGGGTCCAAATCACCCCTAAAGATGGGTGGATCTTGCTTTTAAAACCGAGCCACATAATCAACACGATTTGGATCTTCCGTTCTATTCACACTTTCTATAGATTATAAATCTTGCACTATGCTCTGAACTAACTGCTATATCACCTCGGGGACAGGTGCAACCATGTTCTCATCAGCCACTTCTTGTTTGTCTCTATGATGCCTACCCGGTGCCATTTATATAAATAGAAAAAATAACCATGAGTATCGATTCCGTAGACATCAATAATTCCCATTTCAAATCACATCACACAACACTATCATAATGAGGCTTTCCACCTTTTCACATTTTCCATGTTTCACCATTTTTGAAAACCCAATCATTTTTAAAATACTAAATTTATTCACATTACAATCTCACACATTTGAAAATCCATTTCTCAATTCAGTCCATAAATTATTATTCCCAATAAAATATTCATCTAAGAGGGAATTCATTTCTACCATATGTCCCATGCACATCTCATTGGCTACACCCATGAAAATGATATTTCCAATGCCTATAAGTGTCTCCAAAAAAATTATGTACCCAACTCCCTAGTAACTCGAAGTTCAACATAAAAGGGTTAGCTACATACTTTTATGCTATACATTCAAAGTTCCGATATTCTTATGCCTTGATACCATCCCGACTCAAGGAATATACCACAACGAATGTCAACTCCAAATCCAAGAATCAACTCCAAAGGAACGAACAAGTTGATGTCACTTGTAACACCCCTACCTCATTGGCTTGAGGAGGTGGTGAGGGTTAATTGACCTTAAGCGACATTCCAAAGGAGCCAAAGGCTAGAAATAAATGCCAAGGGCTTCAATGAACAATGGGGAATGATTTTCCCTTAAGGAGATCACCTAACTCAACCAACCAACAATAAAATATATATGCACTATCAAACCCAACCATATGATACTAACAATTCCATCGCATACCCCAAAACCGTTCAACTAGACATGTCCACCAAACATCAGAGTACAAAGTGGAAACTAACCATAAAAACACCACGAGCTATGACACCACCACATCTCCACACCAAGCTCCAAGCTCCAAGCTCCAAGCTCCACCAACACATCACAAGCATCACCGCGAACCACTAGCAATGAGATGCCTTACCTTTACCTGTATCCTAGTACACGACATCTGCAAAGACACCAAAGTGCCAAAGTAGGGGGTGAGTACAACTACTCAGTAGGTTTTCCACAAATGACTTCTCTACACATGCCACTAAGATAAAACCATCAACACATTTATATAAAACAACTTATATGAAATAATAACAAGTTCATGCATTTCCATATGCCAAACACACTCGTACCAAGACATCTCACCCAACCATGTAATCCCAGGGAAAGACAAACAACCATGCCATGATCCGATTACCATTTCCACATTTCACTCACAATCCCCATTCCCAAATATCACCAACAAAGCACACAACAAACCATGGTGGCACTTTTCGTCCAACCCATTCATTACCAATCCACTCAAGTGGTACTTCCCAACCACTTGCTATAGATGGTGGCCCTTCCATCCACTATCCATCCTCTTTTTATAGTGGTACTTCCCACCCACTTCCACAAAACATTCAAACAATCCATAACTAAGCATATAACCCACCAAGGCCACAACACCATGCAATCAACCATTTCTATTACATTTTAATCCACTTCAATATATCAAACATTTATTGAAAATACCCACTAACCATTCCCCATACCAAACCACATTTCTATAAAACAACCATTTTTATTGAAAACCATTTTCTCAAATCATCTTAATCAATAAAACAAAACAACTCATTTTAAAATCCCATTTTAAAATCACTTCAAGAGCATTTCACCACAAGCCCTTTTTCCATAAAATCCCCAAACCATTACCAAAGGTATTTCCAACCAAATTTCACCCATCAAAACATAATTAATTTAAAGAAAGACAAATTAATTACAACCAAACCACTAGTTCTAACCAAGTGGATTTGAGAGAGAATCCACCTACCTTTAGGGTTCCGGTGAAATCGACCCACAAGCAACCACTCTTCAAAATCGGTGAACGTACCACTGAAACCACTCTAGGTCCCATTCCCTAACATCCACAATCCTTAAAATCAACATCCAAGGCATCCAAAACCCTAGATCTACATGAAAAGTATGTAGATCTAGAAAAATAAGGAAGGGGGAATAGAATATCTAGAGAGAAACCAAGAGGAGAGACTTACCCCAGAGAAACCACCTTCAATCCTCCAAGAAACATCTTCAAAATTCTTCCACAATGAGTGGGAGAGCACCCTTAACCTCTAAGAACCCAAAATCCTGAGTGAAGCTCGAGTTGGAGGTAGTTTGGAGTGTTTTAGGTCAATCCTGAGGGAGCCCGGATTTAAAACCCATTATTTTAATTGGTCGCACAGTTATCCCACATGGTTTGACAAGTCGTGCGCTAACCATGCACACGCTACTGTCTCAAGAGGAGGGGTCTACACAGTTGCCTCACACAGTATGGTAAACCCTGCACAGGCTGTGTGAGGCCTACTGTCTCCCCCTACACAGTTTTCTAGAAAACCCTCATGGTTTCCTCTAACCTTGCTCAAACCGTGCTCCCTAAGAAAAACCTCCAAACTTATTCAAAACCATTCTAAACTCACCCAACCTCTTCCAAACTCATCCCCTGAACTTTAAATACATAAAGAAGCATAAACAAAGGCTACATACCTAAAACTAGGGGTGCTACACTCTATTTATTCTTCCTATATCTATTCTCCTTATTCTTATTCTTCTTGTTCATATTCTTTAATAAGAAATTGTGTATCTGATTGTTCAAAAGCTTGTTTTTGTTTTCCTTCCTCTGCTGGATCTGATTGAGTCTAAATAGGTGGAAATATTATTATAATTCTAGAATTTTCTTGCTCATATATTTTGAGAAGAGTATTAATGTCAAAATCTTGTTCCTTTCTCTTATATATCCTCTTCTTTCTTTTTCATTCATAGCCTATTATGATCATATTTTTAGAGCTAGAACATTAGATAGATCCAAACCAAATTTTGGATCCCCTTATTTCCTTTCTTCCTTTTTCTTACTCCACTTAACAACAAGCTCATCAGATACATCCTTTTATTTATTTGATATATTTGGAGTTGTAGTCTTAACTACATTTCATTTTCATTAAATTCTCTTGGATGGATTTGAAGGATTTTCACTTCATTCAACTACTTCCTTTTATTTCTCAGCATTCAGATTTTTCTCAAACTTTTTCGATTCAAGATTGAATCGTAACATGAGCCTCATTATCACATCCTTACTGATTAAGGGCTCTTCAAAGTATATAAGATCTAACATGATTGTAACATTATAAAAGGTCATTAATTATTTGAGAAACATACTAATAATAGTGGGAAACATGACAATCTGAAATTTTATAACACCAGACTGAAGCTTCTTAATTATCAAGAAAATAAATGCCATTAGATTAAACTTCCTCATATTGACCAAATAATCAATCACATACACATCTAAAACATTCAATGATAGTCACCCTTTCTCTGAACTAAAAAGCCTTGAATCTAGAGGGATATGAGTTTATTATCTCCTGATAGGTTACTTACCTTTATCTTGTCCTCATTAATCTAAAAAAGATATTATTTATCTTTATTCTTACCAAAAGTCTCATCATATTCTAGTAACTTGTGGGAAGGACATAAGGCATCACCCTCACATAGAAAACCTAGAAAAAAATAATCATGTTTAATGTATTTTTTATACATCTTATCATACATCATAAAGGAAATCTTGAGACCTTTTTATATATCTATTCATTTATAAAATTTTAACATCTCAACATGATACACAAAATTCTGATCTAAATTCTGTCTTTCAACAAAAATGGATTCCCAGCCTTGAATACTTATTATCATTTTCAAAGATGAATCAAAAGTCTCCTAAAATTCTCGTGATGCTAACCTTTCACCTTTAAAAGTCGTGATAGATAAATCTTTAGGATCCATTCTCTTTAGAGAATAAGCGGTTTACTCAGACATGAATGACTACCTCGAACCCAAAAACTGAGGAGATATATGATTATGAAAACTGATGTAAAAACTGATTACGGATATTTATGTACTTCTAGAGCACTAGGATTTGTGAGAAAATAAGAGGAATTCAATATGGAATAGTTTGGGAGGGTTTTTTTGTAAAATAAATTGGTGGACAAGATTAGATCTAAAAGATCAAGTGGTCGAAAATTCATTCAAACTCTTGAGGTTTTCCTTATTATAAAATCATATTCAGACTGAAACTGATTAGATGTCAAAAGAAATAATTGAGAAACAAATATTTGAACAATGAAAATAAGAATTTAGAAATTGTACCTATCAGAGTATCAGTATATATGTATTGGTTTTAGTAAATTGTTCTTATGATAAACATAATATAAACAATACCAAAAAGAAAATGTGACCAATTAGAAATCTAAAATCGATAGAATATAATTAGTTTGATGCCGATAATTTAGTACCAATAAAGTAATAAAATACGGATAGTCTAGTACTGATAATATACTAAAATATCGATAATGTAGTATCGATAAAGTAATCCAATACCAATAATGTGTTACTGATAAAGTAATACAATACTGATAATATAGTATTGATAAAAGTGAAACAGATTAAAATTCTAAAACCAACAAAAGTAAAACCTATAAAAATAAAAAACCGATAAAAAACTATAAATATGTAAAACTGATAAAAGTTAAATAGATACCGGTTAAAGTGAAACCGATAACATGTTAAACCGATTATAATGAAACTGATTACATGTGAAACCGATTATAGTGAAACTGATAACTAGTGAAAATGATTATAGTGAAACCGATAACATGTGAAACCGATACACAAGTGAAACTGATAAACAATTGAAACTGATAAAATATAAAACTGAATAGGGAAACTGGTAAAATCAAAACCATAAAAACTAAAATGATACAAGTAAAAATGATAAAATAAAACTAAAGAGATAAATGTATACTCTCCCTTTAAAAAGGAGTAACTCAATGTAATGAGATGGTCTAAGCAAGAAATAGATGTCAATGATTACTTTACAATGATAATTCCCAGTTTTCTTTTGATGTAATCAAATCTATTAGAAGATAATGTTTTTGTGAAAATGTCATACTGTTGTTCTTGCATTATGATGAATTATAAAATAAGATCTCCCTTTTTAGTGTGATCTCTAAGAAAGTGATGCCTAATATCTATGTGTTTTTCATGTGAGATATGTGCAGGGTTTTTTATAAGAGCAATGGAAGAAGTACTATCACATAATATTTTATTTTTCAAAATATTTGTGTCATAGTCATTGAGTGTGTGTTGAATTCACAAGACCTGAGCACAACAACTACCAACTGATACATATTCATCCTCAGTAGTGGAAAGTGCTGTTGAATTTTGTTTGTTGAATGACCAGTAAACTAATGAATCTCATAAAAAATAACATGTTCCATATATACTTTTTCTATCCATTATATAATCACCAAAGTCATTATTTGAAAAACTTTTCAAAACAAAATCATTTCTAGAAGAATAGAATTGTCCTAAATCCATAGTTCCCTTTAAGTAGCAAAAACAATTTTCTATACTTTTAAATGAGATTCATTTGGATTATATTGGTATGTTAATCATAAGAATACTAAAAACATTAAGTTTTTACAACTTGGTGTTACATATTAAAAACTTCCTATCATACCTATAAAATATGTTTAATCTACTAGTTTCCCAGTTTCATCAAGATCAAGTGTATTTGAGGTAGCGATTGGAGTACTTATACTTTTAGTGTTGTCATATCCATAATTTTTATGTAAATATTTGATATACTTATGTTGGTATATATAGGTTCCTTCTGGTTTTTGAGAAATTTGGAATCCTAAAAAGAATGATAACTCACCCATAATATTAATCTCGAACTCATATCTCATTATAATCATAAAAGAATCTATTAGAGATTACTGATTTGATACTTACATTTGAACAATCAAAGTTTTTTTGTTTTCCAATTTTATAAAAAGAGTTGGATCTTTAGTACCTTTTACATAATTGTTTTGTAAAAGAAAACTTGTTAGTCTATCAAACCAAGATCTTGGAGGGTTTTTAAGTACATAAAAAGAATTGGTATGTTTAGAAACATGATTAGGTTGTTTTGAATCTAAAAAACATAGAGGTTCTACTCCAGAAATATTCTCTTGTACAAAACCATTACTAAAAGATAAATTTTACTTCAATTTGAAATTTTTTTAAGTTAAATAATGCTAAAAAGGCTAAGAAAATACAAATAGATTTACGTCTAGCTAACAGAGCATAGTTTTCTTCATATTCTTTTCCCTCTTGTTGATTTTAGCCATTAGCAACAAGCCTTTATTTAACATGGGATATAAAAAATTTCAAATAGAAAAAGGGTTCAGATTTCTTTGCTAGAAAATAGACCGATGTGAATCTAGTGTAGTCATCAACTAAAACTAATACATAGTACTTTCCTCAAATGATTTCAGTTTGTGTAGAACCAAAAATATCCATATGCACTAAATCTAAAACATTATAACTTGAAACTTCATTGATTGATTGAAATCTAGTTTTTTGTGGCTTTTCATATTGATAAGGGTCAAAAAGTTTTGACGAATCTTACCTTAGATCTGGTATATCCTTAAAAATTATTTTCTTTGAGAGTTTACAAAGGGTCATAAGCTTAAAATTTTCTATCCTTCTTTTCCATAACCCTGATTGGTCTTCCATTTCACGTATGCAAGATATTTCATGGCTCTTAAGGTCTTAAACTTTAATTTCATATACATTCTCATGCCTATGGGTAGAGAGAATGAATTAATCCTTGGAATTATGAACTAAACATTTATCATTCCTAAAATTCACAGGGTAGCCTTCATCACATAATTTACTTATGATTATAAAGTTATTCATAAGACCTTTTACAAACAAAACATTTGAAATAAAAATTTTTCAAAAAAGAACAATATTACCTATACCAATGATCTTTCCCTGAGAATTATTTCTGAAGGTTACTCTTTCACATTTCATTTAAATAATATTTTAGAATAATTATTTGTTTATAGTCATATGTTGAGAAAAACCACTATCCATGTACCAAATATTCTTACTTTTGGTACAATTTTTGATTTCCTGAAAAAGAAACAACTAGTTTTTTGAAACCCAAACTTATTTGGATCCGAAAATTGTAGAATTTTTTTAGGAATCCTCATTTTTTTTTTCAAAAACGAGCATTATTAAATTCTAAATATTATGTTTTATTGAGACAATAATTTCTTAACTAATTTAAACCATATTGACATTTAGTGCAGAATAGAGAATTTTGGGGAACAAAATAGTAATGAATAAAAATCGATTGTGAATGTGTAAAACCAATTCTATAACTATTCCTTAGATAAATAATTTGAGAATATATTTTATCAAATTCATTCCATATTGTAGTGAAATTTTATAAGATATTCTTAAGAAAAAAATTTCACATTTTAGTCTAATGACTAAATTATCATTCTCACAAGAAATTGTTTTGGAATTATTTTTTGATTCAAAAACACTTTTCTTTAAAAAAGGTTTTTCAATATCCTTAAAAAGTTCATCCTTCTTAGAATTTACTTCTATGAGGTTTTTTGAGATATTTTCAAAATAATGATATTTATTATTAATATCTTTTGAAATATCTAATAATTATATTTTAAGGATTGATATTCTAGAATTTTCTTTATCATTCTTTTTCTTGAGTTTATAATTTTTATTCATAAGTAATTTGGAAAATCAAGAAACTTATTCAAAAGTGGAAAAATTATCCTCTGTTAAGGAAGATTCTTCATCCTAAGATTAATAATATTTTTCATCACGGTAATTTACATTTAAAGATAAATTTGTAATAGAATAAGAATTTCATACCTTAGCCATGAGACATTTATTTTCAATAGGTTGTCTGGATAGGAGCCCTATATTCTTCTGACCAGAAGATTCATATTTTGATGATTCTTCTAATGAATCACCAACACTTTCACTATAATTATCATTTTCTTTCAATACTTTCTTTGTGTTTGACTTTTAATACATTTTATTACTTCTTTCAGAATGTTTCTACCTTTTGTTTTTCTTTTTAAGTAATGACCAATCCGGTCTAATATGACCTACTATTTTACATTCATAAAAAGTAACTTCTGAGTCTTTCTTTTCCTTTATATCTTTCTATTTTAATAAGTATTGAAAATATATCTTTCCGATAGTATTTTTCATTCCTTGAGAAATATTATATAATTCATTCTATGATGATCACTATCACTAAATTTTGATATAACAAAAATTTCTTATCTTTGGATATTGTTATCCTTTATGGTGTCATGGTTTTAGATGTAATAGTAAAAGCTACACTTCGATTACAATTATTCTTCTTATTAAAATATTAATTTCTTTTCATTATTGTATCATGTTGTAGGAGAGTACCAAATAATTCATCAAGAGTTATTTGAGTATCCTTCATGTTCTCATCAATAGTTGTCCTTTTTTATTCCCATTCATTGAACATTATATCAATTATCTTGTCCACTAGCAATTCATCATCAAGACCCTTTTCTCCTATGGATTTAAAACTATTGATAATGGTCATAAATATTTGTTGAATCATTCATTCTGGTTCTCCAGAGGAAAAAAAACCATGATATTTAGCTTGAATCATGGATCTTCTTCTTTCTATAACATTGGATGTACCAAAATGTGTTACTTACAATTTCTTCAAGATAAAATTGGCTAATTCACAAGATGATATATAACTATATATATTCCTGGTCATGGAACAAAAAAAATATTTAGTACCTTATAGTTTAATTGATATTCTTATTTCTATTGGTTGCTTAAAGTTCTCACTTCTTTGTCTATAATTTTTTAATCACCAGTAAGCATGAAAAAGTTGTCCTCTCATGTATTAATAACAACAGTCTTCATTTGATCTCTTCAGTACTCATAATCATTCCCATAAAAAATAAGTGTTCTAGTTGGATTGATATTGTCAATTGATCTGACATTCATTTATTCCATCTTATAAAATGATATGTTTCCACTTCACACACTAGTGTAGTAAGTAATTATAAACAAATATTTGTAATAAAAATAAAATTAATTTATAGAATGAAATGAAGACATTAAAACAAATCAGTGGAAACCTACCCTGATACCAATTTTTGGATTATAATATAGATGTATATATATTTTAGATGGCATATTACAATAGGGGGTGAATTTTAGGTTTAAAAAATTTGTTTTTAAACACCTAAGAAAGTACTTAGTTTAAGAGGTCTTAAACTAATACAATTCACAACAAATACAAATGACCATACAATGGTTAGATCTGATGGATATGATAATTTCAAATACCACAAGTAAGGAAAAGAAATTGTAATCAAGTTGTATACTATGATTAGAGTAATACAAATGTAAATGATTCTACCATAAAACTTATAGAATCTATTAATACAATATGTAATGAATGAATCATAATTGAAACAATTAAAATAGAGAATAATATGAATAGATAGAAGAAACAAAATGATTCCCTTTCTATTAAAAATTTCATTATAAATATAAAGGTATTACAATTATTTTATCCCAATGAGTAGGGTATCCTTTCACTTGGGATGAAAAGGTATTTCTTACCACCACCTTGATAAGCCATCGATATGATGATTGGACCGACTGTCTTCTTCTCCCAAAAAGCCCTCAATTAAAAAGGTAATCAATTCCTTTGTCTTTAAAATACTTGAAAGACATTGATATGATGATCGTCAGCACATCTTCTTATCCTTGTAAGCCATCGACCATTATCAAAATGATCAGTCGCACAAAGAAAAACAAACACTTATAAAAATACAAGAACTAGGAACCAAACATTCACATCTTCTATATTCTAGGATTCCGCACAATGTAAGATTGAAGTCACACTATCTCTCTCTATAACTTTATAGAAGAAAAAATTGAAAATGTTATTCTGATTGGTTCGAATGACCTCCTATTTATAGGCCTCAGGTTCCAATGGTCCTATTTCTTCCAATGGTCATATTTCTCCAAAAAAATCAAAGGGACTTGGAAACCTTCCATTACAACAATAAAAACAAATAGAATACACGACATAATTTTGTTTAGTTTATTACTAACTCAAGGACATCGTTTTAGTTATAAAATAAAAAGTAAAAAAGTATGAAACAATGTGTATGAGAAACATGTAATCAATATTGAAGTAAGACATGAATTAAATACATTATAAGAGTTTGATTAATAAAATTGTTAGAATTCATGTCACAATTATGATTTATATCGTGGTTATGATACAAAACACGGTTACGATTCTTAACATGAAAAAGATTCATATCGTGGTTTCGATTAATATCATGGTTAAGATGTATGATATGATTACGATGTGTATCCAGGTTACGATACATGGTTACGATGCATATTATGATTATGATACATATCTTGGTTACGATACATAACCTGGTTACAATACATGACCTGGTTACGATACATGTGGTTACGATGCATGTGGTTATGATGCGTGTGGTTATGATGCATGTGGTTACGAAGCATGTGGTCACGATGCATGTGGTTACGATGCATGTGGTTACAATACATAACATGAATACGAGACATGACTTGGTTACGATGCATGATTATTATACAATACATAACATGATTAAGTTGCATGATAATGATAAATAATATGTGGTTACGATTATACAATAGTTTATGTGGTTACAATTGAAATATGAGCGTTATAATATTATTATGTAGATCAATAGAATGTGTGGTTATGATGGAAAACAAAATATGTGATTACGATTTTAAGTGATTACGATATATGTAATTATGATGAGAATACAACACATAAAACGATGTGAACCACAAACATGATTATGATAAGAACAAAACATTTGAAAAACAAAATATGTGATTACAATTGTAAAACAACATACATGATATAAAATATATTTGATTTTGATATGTGTGATTTGTGATTTCAAAAACAAATGAGCAATGCGAAAGTTGAAACACGTTTTGACTCAACATCCATTTCTAAGTACTTCACATTTATTTACATTTCTTCTTTAAACATTAAAAGATTTAATTCAAATGACATGTATAAAATTTAAAAAAAATCACTTTGTACTTGATTTAAACAAAGCATCAAAGAAAAATAGTAAATTCTTATCAAACCTTATTTTAACAATTAAACATTTATTAACATCCCATATTTATTAGGAAATTTATCATATAAATTCCTTTTTCATTTTTATTAGATAAGGAAACATGTGAAGGACCCATTGATCAAACCTAGTTTCTCTAGAATGAAACCCAATAGTATTTTCAATGTTTTTTAGATTTAAAAAAAATCCAAATGGGACATCCCATAAGTTTCATGTCCCAACTAGCCTATTTGGACCCAGTTTCCCATTTTAGAAGGTAACTAATTGATTTTAGATCAAAATTAAATAGCTTCCAAATTTATACTATTTCAAATATAACATGACAATATATGTAATGGTTCGTGATATGAGTGTCCATATACTAATCCATAAACCATCCATTCACTTTACATGTTGAATTTGGATCCCTTTTAATCAAAATCAATTTAATAAGCATTTAACATTAGTAGATTTTACATTTTATCAATGACCATAAAATGTATAGATATATATTATTCTAAAGATGTTTCGAATATATAGGTTATAATTTCTTCATTAAAAGGCTCCCAAACACGGTAAAATAAAAAATGGGTTCTCATTCATTAAATAACCATATATTTCTATCCCTACCATATATTCTATTAATTTATTTAAATGAAAACAAAGAACATCATTACATGAAGCTTACATAAAGTAACATGGTGTTAAGAACTAAAGCATGGACATAAATATGCTAGAGAAAAAGACCATAAATTACATAAATAAATATGAAGTGGATGTTACACCAATCACTCTTGGTGAAATAAAATTCAATTGTAACATCAAACAATATGAACATCAATTCCTAGCCCTATACACTTTGTTATTTTCCTATAAGTAGGGTGATCAGTCCAAACAAGAAATATTTACTAAGAATTGAGAAATTCATAGTCTCATATCTACTATAAATGATACCACATTATAATATCCCAGACTGGAAGACCGCTAAACTGGTAGCTAGACCCGTGGGTCACATTACCTCAAGCACAACTCCCAAAATTCAAGAAGGATCCAACTAAAAGCATGATCCTAGGGTGTGTCTATGGGGATACTTTGACCTCATAGATCAGAGTAGCACAACAACATAACAGAATAAATAATATTCAACAACAGAATCAATAACAAATAAATGAAAAAACTGCAAAAGAAAAATATTATAATAACTAAATTAAGGTAGTAAAATCAAATTTACAACATTTCATGTATGATAGATGATTCTAAAACTTCAATTAGAAAGAAATAAAAATAGAAATATAATGTAATAAAAGAAAACTAATGAACTAATATCTTCTCAAGAATCCCGAGCATTATCTTGGTCCTCTACTTCTAACTCCCACATAAAATCAAATAAGCATAACACAAGAAATGAATCCAAAGACCTATAAGAATGTAGAACTATTCATGTACCGTGGTACAATGGCGGCCTGAGAAGGGTGTGACACATAAATAATTATAGGCTTGCACCACTAGTGTCTATAACAATCCAAACAATAGAATACGAATTAAGAAGTGTTCCATATATAATGAATTCCATGGGATAAAAAATTAATAATATAAACATTGTCTGGGATCCTAAATGGACACTCATCCCATACTACCTGCTTCGCCCAAACATGGATGTTTATAAGGTATACAGGTGAAAGGAAGAATATATATACAAGGGAAAATAGTAACATGGAAAACTAATGAATGCATACCACCATGATTGATTTTAGCTTGGGTTCTATACCCCATTTCATCAAATAAGCTCTATAGTAAAATAAGGGATACATCTCATGTGAATTCACAATACATAATTATAATTAAGGATACATCTCATATGATTCGACAGTCAAATAGATGAAACAATCCAAATAATATGTCAAATCTAGGTTTGGATTCCCCCATCTGTCCAAGTTGATCTATAAATAATCCCAAGTATCTCAATGAGAACATCCCATAATACAATACCACCGAGCCCATCCAAGGTGACCATTATGGTATCCCATGTATCACTGTGAGGCATCATAAACTCTGAGTCCATCCTAGGTATCTCACATAGGGGACTGAGTATCACCCAAGGCATGGAATATCCATCTTGCCAATGATTCATGTCACTGTTACTCTCATAGGGATCCGATATCATTATGGAGTATAATAAATTCCCAAAAATATCTTTCCAAGAAAGAAAAATAATCACCCCAGATGTGTCGGGTCATAACCAAAACGACCACGGTGACTCCATCCATGGGTCCTTAATATGAAACCCATGTTCTATCCTTCTCTAAATCAAGATAGTCATAGTATACTATCACATCACAAAAGTAATATATCTAGGAAATGTATATATCAATAAATAAATTAAAATAGGTAATCATCTCAATATCACATTCTTACCAATTATTTCATATAGTTCGGGCCACAAAGCAAGGGAATAAGCATAAAGAGATTTTCTTGAGAAATGAAATATAAACCATGTCATAAGGCCACAAAATACCTATTATAACATGTCATTTAGACATCTTGATGGCCCAATCTATTAATAATATCCACAAATTTCATTCAATTCAATCCAAATAACTTGGGACAAGAAATATGAATAAAAATCATTATAAAAGGCACTTTCCAAAATTAAACAAGTAATAAATATCACAATAGAGAATAAAATTTATAAATAATCACTTATAATCAATGTAATTTAAGTTATTCAATTAATAAATAATATGCATTAAAATATTAGGTGAGAGGAATATAGCTCA
Source organism: Viscum album (assembly GCA_963277665.1). Classification (NCBI taxonomy): domain Eukaryota; kingdom Viridiplantae; phylum Streptophyta; class Magnoliopsida; order Santalales; family Viscaceae; genus Viscum; species Viscum album. The sequence continues at coordinate 392,848,868 of OY728158.1, forward strand.
ATCCAACAAACTATGGAATATGGCCAAAGACAATTGGCACTAAACCTAAGCATAAGAAAATGGGAATGGCCTTACCAAACCTTTATGTCATTATATTTTAAACCAATTAATTCATTTTAGGGAAGGAAAAATAATTTAACATGGCTAAATAGGAACTTAGGAGGTTCCATAGTTAACTGGGAAACTACCTACATGGGTAATCCCATTAACAAAGTAAATTATTCAACTAAACAAACAAGGAAACTTATTTATTATGGTGAAAGAGACACATAGAAGGTGTCATTGACAAATGGGAATTTACCTTCTTAGGTATTACCATTTATTAAACATGTTATTACATTTACAAAATGGTTTATGTAGTTACAAGGAGTCCTTGGAAAGGAGAAATAAATTATATGTTTAATTCCAATTAAAAACTATGACAAACACTTGGAAGGTGTCCTCATTCATTTAACATTTGTTTTAAAGGGGAAAATCTATTGAATAACATCTATATGAGATTTTTTATAAACATTCCATATTCTAAAAATGATAAAATTTCATAAAACTGCCATGTAATATGATCCAGAAAGCTAGATAAACATATATTATAACTGTGATCTTTCTAAGATAACACACCTCTTTTGGAGGGGTTTTATTATAAGAACTATGACATTTCCTATAAAAATTATCATGTATAGTAACCAAGAATTTATTATACAAATCATCCATAACTAATTAAATGCATTAAAGTCCAAAATAAATAAATTAATTCATTATTAAATTTCAGGGAAAGGGAATGAGATCTTACCTCAAGAAATAGTCCATATCGAATGCTTTGGAACTTTACACTTTTATCAATGAAAACTCGAAGCTACTGCTAAACCTTTCAAGTAGATGCAACTTCACATATATTTAAGGAAACCTATACCTTATTGACATTTTCTCAAGGTTATAAATATGTGCATGGGGATCCTTAAAAATATGCTCATGTGTATACGCCTGTCTCTACTCACACAAGTATGAATTTTTTTATTATACGTAAGCACATTAAAACTCAAATATATATATTCATTGACACGGGTAAATATACATTTAATGTTGGAACATACATATAAATATATTTACTGATTCATAAGTATTTTTCTGACAATGACAACGGGAACATGAACCCGCATTAAGGGAGACCCAACACACTTCAACAATTATTAAGAATCCAAAACACTACAAAAAGGGTCAATGCACATAAAAAAAACCAAGGACTCAAAAAAAATTAAAGAGCCTAAAATGAATAGATTAAGATAAGGTAGTGGTTAAAACCCCCACCTTAATGTGACAGTGGTGAGCCATGATGATTTGAACCGCTTTACCTTCAGTGGTGATGTCTTGAACGTGAACAAGGGTGTCTTAGAGATGCTTCGAATACCCTAACACAAAAAAGAACCAAAAATCGAAATAGAATAAATTCTAGGGTTTGGATTCATTAAAACCGAGAAATGGAGAGTCCAAATATTACCAACTAAAGGAGGGTAAGGTATTAACTTAATGAATCAAATGTAAAATTAGTGATTGATGCTTTGATGGTGTATGCAAGGTGGGAGGTCTCATGGAGGGATGTTGCGTGGAGGGAGGTCGAGAATAGGGAATTTTCATGCCCATGGGGTACTAGTGATTTTCATACAAGAGGAGGTTATGCAAATGGAGGTCACTAGGAGGATGGCCACATGAGGGTAATGAGGGGAGAGAGGGGGAGACCGATTTTGGGTCTCTCTAAAATAAACTTAAGACATTAAATAATAATAATCATCATCATCATCATCATTATGATGATTATTATTATTTTCTAAAACTCTTCTTTATTTTTATTTACTATTTTCCCTATTTAATTTTATTTCATTTCTAATTTTAAGATAATTAATTTAATTTCTTTAAGAAAAACACATTATAGTGTTTTGACTCTTGGAATTAAGTTTCAAAGCTAGGTTTTAAAAATGGACTATCCAGTAAACTAAAATTATATATTCCCCTATACGTTTTCATCTTTTTTAAAACATGGGACGTTATAGACTATAAGTATAAAATATAAATTAACATCGAAAAAATTTCATACCTATTAATAAGAAAAAATAATTTAAACCAGAAGTAGTACCCAATTTGAACATCCAGGTGGAATATAATTTAAAAATATAAAAATAATTAATATTTCTAGAATAAATTATAGGTATCCTTATTCATAACCTTTTAATGGACTCTGAAAATTCAAGATAAATACATGTGAATAGTGATCAATAAAACTAATTACCATACATCCAAATTATTCCTCTAACATTCATCATCATTGAGAAAAGATGTATTTTAATTTACTTGTATAATATCAAATAATAAATACATTTAAATTTGAGAAGTGAAAACTTGAAATATCATTGATATACTTTTATTTTTCTGGTTGATTTATTCCTTGTGTCCATAGAGTATTAGGGGTGAAATTTTGAGTTTTAGAAGTTTTTACAGGGCTGTGTGGTTTGGAAACTGTGTAGTAGAAATGATGTTCCATCTACAACTCTCGAAAGATTTGATCACATGGTCTATTCATGTTTTGGTAATCCATTTGAGAGAACCTTGTGACTATTGGTGTTTTTAGGTAGTGGTTGTTTCATGCTCTATGTACGGTTTGGTAAACTATGAAATCTTCATTGGTTGGGTATTTTTGTCATTTCAACTCATTTTTAATCATGTATTTTACCCCACGATCACCATTACACTTCACCCAACCTAGGAGACTTATATAGAGATTTATCCTTCTTCCAATCTCCTCTAAGTGGATTTGGAGTGGATTCATAATGGTTCTTCATTCAGATTAGATGGTAAGGATTCCTCTTTTCACTTTCCATTGTTTTCATCGATATTCTCTAATTTTCTCTAACTCAAGTTGACTATGTGGGTTTATTTTAATGTTTAGGGTAAATTTAATTTAGGGATTTTAGTTTATAGAGTATTCAATCCATATCTTATGTCCTATTCCATTGGTATCCATTGAATGTGACCTGTTTCCACCAATTTTGATAGGTGTTTCTATGATATTTCTATTTGTTAAAGATTTCCTTTATTGATTATTGTTTTTAATGTTTTATTAAACTAAATTAATGATATATGCGATACCTATTTTTTCGTTATTAGAGTTTATCCATGATTTTTTGTTTTACTTTTCCAAAATCGGGTCTAATTATTAGTTCCATGGAACTTTAATTTTAAATGTTTTTTTATGCATTTAAGGTGTTTGATAAAATTCCATTTATAGTTTTTAATGAGGAAAATGGTTGGTACATAGAGTTTTGAGCCAATTAGAATTTATAAATTTATGTTTTCATTATTTTAAAAGGTATTTCATCATTTTAAGTTGTTATATTGGCATTAAAAGAGGCTACCTTGCTTAAAATGGGCTTCCTTGTTTGAAAAGGTTTTTTCCTTCATTCTTAAAATATGTTTTTTATATTAAAAAGGAAATTTAAATGTTTTAAAAAGGGTCATGATTATTTTTCAATTTTTTAATGAATCGTTTTATTTATTTATTATGATGATTCTTTGTTTTCATTCAGTGTAATTTATTTACTTGGGTTTCATTTGGATACCAATTTGTTTTAAAAATGTATTTTCAAATTATGTGATATTTATATATAAATAGAAGGCCCAATTGAAACTTTATGTGATTTTCATTATCTGGATATTGATTACACCCTAGTTGGTATTTTTAAAACTCATTTTTTATTCTTGAAGTTATCTTATTGTCTGTTTTAATTGTGATATATTTTTTAGGTTTGGGTTGGGGATCATTATCGAAGGGGTGTGTTAAGGGTGAGATTATTATTTGATTTCTATGAATCTCACATTAGGGTGGAATGATTTCCACATAATGATTTTATATTTAATGAAATCACTTATTTTAGTCATGATATGAGAAAAATAGGTTACAAAGTGGAATGTTTATTGTTATTTTCATACTAGTGGAGTTTGATACACTGGCTAGTAAACCATAGTTGAAAGTTACACCTAGCAAGGGGTGTATCTATAATGAGGCTAGTGAAAGAGAAATTTGGGTGATGATTTTTTTTACAATTAACCTATATGTAATTGGTTACACCTATTCACATCAAGAAACGTGTGCCACTAGTTCCTAGTGAGTTTCTTCCTTGTTTTTAATTATTATTATTATTATTTATCTTTATTAGTCTATGAGTTATTTATTATTTTTATGTTCATACTTTGATTCTTTGTGAGTGAACATCATGAGGGTGAGTCATGCATTTCATGGTTATTATTATTTGTTTATGATTTTTTATTGATTATTACATTTTTATCTTTCCCCTTATCTATATTCATCTTGAGAGTGATTTTGTGTCAAATTTTAAAAATTGAAAAGTGATGTATGTTTTAAATAAAATCCATATGAAAATTTTATTTAAAAAGCTATTTAAAACCATGATAGTGTATGTTTTTCAAAGTAAAGTTTTATTTAAAATGTGAGCCTTGGAAAATAGATTCTTTTAAAAATTTATCCTTAAACCATGAGTGTGTTCACTTTCAAAGGAGGATGTTTTTAAAAAAATGTTTAGATTTTTATTTTAAAATTAAAGTTCATTTAAATGTAATAGATTGTTTTTAAATATAATTATCTTAGTAAATCATCTTGGAGGAATGTTTTATGAATGGTTTGTTTCAAGAAGTACATGAAGTTTACTTGTATAATTTCTATTTTAATTAAAGAAAATGAAAACATATTTTTCCATTCCATACTTTTAATCTAAAATTCATGGTTTCATTAAAAATTAAATGTGAATGGACTCATAGTAGAATCCTATTGGACTTTTTATCACACCCTGCATACTCATGTTGGTGGGTATACATTCTACATGTTTTCTATAGTTTCTCAGGCTATGTATTTCATGTTTGCTGGATATGATTACCTATTCGAAATTGGTTATTATTTGAGTTATAGTGGTGACTTGAGAGTCATAAGGATATTTTAGGGTTCATCACCCATATTAGTTGATTTATTTGGGTTATGTATTATATCATCCTCACAGGACATATGATTCCATTCATATTTGTTTTTATTTCCATATTTTGGGAATTTATAATAATTATATAAAAATGGATTCATTTATAAAAAATATTTTAAACAATATTTTATCTATTTAGAGCATTATGACATATTTGTATTTTCATCTTTTCCATTTTCTATTAATTATTTAGGCATGGTCATCCAATATAATGAGACCTCTTTTCAAGATCCTATTTAAGACCATTGTTCATATTGGTCTTTTGGAGGGAAAATATTTTCTCAAAATATTAATTTTGATACATTGGTCCTTGTCTCTAGCCTGTAGAAATTATGAATGCACTTCGGGCCTTAGGGAAGAAAGATCTTGGGTGACATGTTAGGTTAACTTAGGTTGGCACACAAAAAATAGTCTTAGAGATTTTTTTTGTTAATTTTATACAAGTTTTAAGACCATGAAAACATAGGTGATAAGTCTGGGGAAGTGCTTGGCCAACTCTTCCTTGTGTTTTATCTCAAGTTTCTATGGGTCTTTAGGGGTTTTATTTTATGTTTAGATTTTTAATTCATTTTTCTTGTGATTTTTTATGTGGTGTTTTGATAGTTTGAGTTTTAGGAAGATTCTCAAAGACATCTTGTGAAGTAACCATTTTGGAGAGAAACTCGAGAAGTTATAGGAGATAACTGTTAAGGCGCATGGTTTTTCAATTAATTTGAAACCCATGAAAACTGTTATAGACAATTCAAGTGGAACTCACATGGTCAATTCATGGACTAACAAAACATGTGTCTAAAATTTTTATAGTAAATAAAAGTTTGTAATTTTTATTTTTTCTCCTCCTTATTTACTTTTAACCTCCTTTCCGTTTGTTAGGGATTGTTTATGAGTGTTTAAGTGATCATTTTTTGGATTTTAAATAAATTATATATGTTTTTAAATGATATTTTTTAAGATTTGGTGTGAAATTTAACATTGAAAACCTTTCATCACTATCCTGGTTTAAATTTTGAAAAAGTTGTTGAAATATTGTTTAGTTGGTTTAAGTGACTGGTTTTCAAGGAAATAATTTCATGAATTTTAAATGGTAATTTTCTTGTAGTATTATAGTATAATCAGTTTTAAGGTAAATTTATTTTCATGAATTGATCTATTTTATTGAGGGTTTTATTCATTTTTTAATGGATTGAACCTATTTAGTTCTAAAAAGAGAAAATATGGTTATGTTATGAATTTTTGGAATGAGGTTTTAGAATAAGTTTTTTGGAATATTGTTTATTTTTTAGTACTTTATATACATTATGTTTGTATTTGAAGTGATTTTATTGAGTGTTATATTTTTGTGATGTTTTGGAATGTTACCCCCAGTAAGGAATCCCTAAGACAAAAGGAAAACCTCTTGGGTGGTTTTACTAGTGATCAAAAAGAATTATTTCTAGCCTTAGTCTCTACCGAGACTCTTAATGGAGTGGCATTCCCTAGTTATTTCCATATTATGGATTATGTGTAATATTTTATAAACAGGATTATTTATGTGTTTAGTGGTGATCCAGTATCCCATGGGGAAATTAAGTGGATATCTATGGTTTAATAGATCATCGAGTCTTTCAGAACTCCAAGGTCCTATAGGGTAAAGATCCCCTATTTGAATGTTTGGCCTCTAATTAGTTGAGGTGAACTATTTATGTCCAACCATTTGAAGTGTTTTATTGATAATGTTCCAAGGCCACCTTTATGTAGTAGTTTTATTTTAAGGAAGTTGAAATATCTAATAAGACGGAATTCCTGAGTGACCTCCAAGGTATTGAGTCATTGAATAATTATTCAGAATAGTTCAATAGATTATTTTTATTCAATCTAGAGTTTTATACTATTTATTTAAAGAAGGCGTGTTCTTTATGAGAAGAATTTATCTAGATATCAATTCAGTGGTACTTTAATCAGGAATGAATCACTTCAAGAAATTGGTGTGTATTTATGTCATTTTGGAAGAACTTTCAATATGGAATCCTATGTCATGTGGTTATTATCCCCCATCTAGTGTCAATAAAAGTGATCTATCTTGCAAGAGGTGTAATCGTATTTTGTTCTATCCCTGTGGGAATTCCAGGCATGCTTGGCCTCCTTTAACGATATCTCTATGGACTTATAATCAATGTGGTCATTTGGGACACCATAAGAGGTTATTTAAGCTGAATGGATATCAGAAGAAAAAGTATCAAACAATGATTTGATCTGAGCAGTGATTTACTAGGTTTCTTTAATATGGAGAGTCAAAAGCTATTTTATGGATTTGAGGATGTTCTCTTTGTAATCCTTGTTTTTATAGTATTTTTTCAATCCCTTTTTTGTACATAATTTATTTTATTGTAAGGGGATATAAATATTTTACCTTTTATTTTTATATTATAATTGTTCATTCTTTATTTACTTCCTGCTTTAAATTTTGGTTCATGGTATTCACCATGTTTTAAGGATTGTTTGATAAATGAAATGGGAATTCTTTGGGTGTTGGATAAGGAGTTGGGGAAAGGTGTTTCTTACTATATAGACCATAAGATCTATTGAGGTTATATTTTTTCTAGAATTGATGCACATAGTTATTCCACAAGTTTTTAATCAGGTTATCCTTTGTGAAGTATCGTGACCTATAGTAAAATCCATTTCATTATATTTTGAGTCATCTTCATGTTTAGGGTGTTTCTCCCAATTTAGCGGAGTGTGTTAATCTATTTAATCCTTGGATTTTTGGAGGATGTACCCTTTGTGGTGTTTTAATATATTTTTCATGGTTGTAAAATCATTCTTATTTAATGATTATTATTTAGGTCTAGAATTTTGTAGTTTTTACTATTTTATATTAATTATAAATGGTTGGGAGATCTTCATCTGATTTATATGTGTTTTGAAAGTTTATTGGGAGTTTTATCCCTATTTTATTGGTTGAGATGTGTAGTTTTTTCTCAACCTTATGGTATCAGTTTCTCTGGTGGTGTAGTTATCTCCTTTGGTCATGTTTGAATCGTGGAAAGAACCTATGGGTTTTGTTATATGCATTTGGAGGAGTTCCAAAATTCATGATAGACCATGTATGTTTTTATCTCAACATTGTGTGTTGTGATAATTTTATTATTAGGTTTTATAATGTATTAATGGTTGGGAAATATCCCCTTTTCCTCAGAATCATATTGTTTAGGTATAGTGTTTCGGTTTCTATATGGGTGTTGGAATTTTAGCTAGATACTTATTTTCTCTGAGTGGGTTTTTACTATTACCTAAATTAATTTGTCAAACACTTTATCATAGTATAATTTCTCGGGGAAAAGGGTGTATGGTGGGGAGAATTTTGATACTACAAAATGTTACTTTTTTTGATTTGGTTGATTTATACCTTAGGTTTAATGTATCCTTAGATTGAAATTTTGGGTTTTTAGATCTTTTCCCAAAGTCGCATGATTAATCACATGATTTGGAAACCATGCCATAGAAATTGTGCACCATATTTATCTCATGAAAAATTATATCAAATAGTATATAAATTTTTTGGTAAACCATGAGGGAAATCAATGCGACCATTGGGATTTAACTGTAGTGTCTATCACTTGGTCTACGCGAATTTTAGTAAACCATGAAAAAAAATTATGCATCCATTTTAGGATGGGGAATTTTTTTCATTTCAAATCCTTTTAATTGGGTATTTCACCCCAAGATATCCCATTTTACATCCCCCAACTTATGATCCTTATTAGGATATCTCTCCATTCTAAGACCCTCTAAGTAAATTTGCAGTATATTCTTTCTGGTTCTTCATCCAGATCAAATGTTAAGGGCTCATATTTTCTCCCTCCAAGGGATTCTTCCACTCTATATAATTTTCCGTACCTCTAGTAGATATGGTGGTATGATTATCATGGTAAGGGTTTCTCTAAATTGTTTCTTTTGGTTTGTAATGTTTTTAAGAATTAACTTAAGGCATATTCTTATGGATTTCATTTAAGTAGAAATGTTTTAAATAATGTTGATAGGTGTTTCCATTACATTTTCATTTGTTTAATATTACCTTGATATCTTGTTTTTTTCTATTTTATTGAAAAAAATAATGATATACATGATACCAAGTTTTTCATCATCAAATGTTTTCAATGTTTTATTTGTTTTTCCATTATAGATTTTTGGTGAAATTATTGATTATATAGAACTTTGATTTTAAATAGTGTCTTATGAATTTATGGCATTTGATAATATTCCATTTGTAGTTTTTAAAGAGGAAAATGGTTATTTCATGGTTTTTTAACTATTTCAAATTTATAAGGTGAAGTTTTCTTTTTTAAGGGGATTCATAATAGTAATAGGTTCCCCCATTTTACAAAGATAATTCCTTATTTAAAAAGGGTTCTCAATTGATTGTTAAAAAGGGTGTGTTTTTTAGAAAATAGACTTACCTATTTTAATAAGGAAAAAAAAATCATTTTTGGTTTGTTTATCTTGGATGAATCCTTTTATTGATTTAGCATATTGTTGATTTGTTGTTCATTGGTGTTATTTGTGATTTTCCTTTGTTTTCATATGGATGTTAAATACTTTTTTAAAAGGGTTTTTTTCTAAAGAATGTGATCTTTATGTATAAAGAAAGGATCAGTTAGTACTTTATGTGATTCTATTTGGTTGGATATTTTTTACAGCCTAGTTGATCTTCTTATCACCCATTTTTTATTCCTGAGAGAGTGTTCTTGTTTTTATGGATTTTGATCAATGTGTTTATGTTTGGGTTAGAGATCATTATCAAATGGGGCATGTTGGAAGAGAGATGCTTATTTGTTTTTTATGTATATTTTTGTAGTCTGATCTGATAGTCACATGATGACATTATCTTGATGGTAATAACCTTTTTTAGTTATGGCATTAGGAATCCCGGTTACTAAGTGGGATGTTTAGGGATGTTTCCTTAGTATTTAAGTGTCATACCCTGGCCAGTAACCCCTAGTTGAGTGTTAAAACTGGTTAAGGGTTGTTTATTTAAGGAGTCTTGTGTAAAAGAGATTAGAGAGACGAGTTATGTTACCATTAACCTATTGATAGATGGTTTCACCTTTACATACCAAGAAACTTACACCATTAGTTCCCCATTAGTTTCATTATGGTTTTTACATTATGATATAATTATTTATCATTATTAGAATACGAGTTAATTTTTCTATTTAAATTATTAATTAAATGATCTATGAGTTATAATCATAGGGATGAGTCATGAATTTATGATTATTTTCATTTATTTATAAATTTTTATGGATTTTCACATATTAATATTTTTCCCGTATTTATACTTATTCTTCTTGTGGGTGTTTGTTGAGTTTTAAAAATTGAAATAGATTTTTTAAAATGTAATCCTTGTGATGGGTCTCTTTTGAAATTTATTTAAACTCATGAGGGGTTTTTTTAAGTGTTTATTTAAATATGATCATTCAAAAGTGGCGTCCTTTGAAAATTATTCCTTAAACCATATGTGGTTTTTGTTTCAAAGGTGAATGTTTCAAAAATAAAAAATTAACGTGTTTCTTCTAAAATTAATTTTTTTTAAAGGTAATGGATTATTTTAAAAATATAATTCCCTTAGTGATTCCTATTTCTGGAATGTATTAAAAATATTGTATTCTGAGAAGTATATGAGGTATACATATTTCTATTTTTATAAAGGAAATGAGTAATAATTTTTATATGTCTTACTTTAAAACAAGAATGATTGGTTTCTTTATAAAAAAAATCTGAATGTAGTCATGTTTGGATGACACCCTACATAATAATGTAGGTGGGTATTTAGTATTCCTATTTTATGTATGTTTAGGGGTTATGATTTTGAGGCTATCTAGTTTCAAGTCTATGTTGGGAAGTTGGTGTTTCTCATGTTATGGCGATGACTTGAGAGTCACATAGTGGTGTTGAGGTTTTTCAACCATTTTATTTTCGCAAGTTGGGTTGTCCATTGTATCCGTCTCTTAGGAAACCTATTTGCTTTCACCTTAGTTTATGTTTCCTTATTTTATAAATATAAATTACTTGAATAAAAAATTCATTTATGGAAAATGTTTTTTAAAATAATTTATCTAGTGTGAACATCATTCCATGTTTGGGATTTATTATTTATATTTCCACATATTAATTTGGGAATGGTCATATAATCTAAGGGTACCTCACGCAGTGTTTTCATTTAAGACTATTATTGATACAATTCACGTTGTGGGTGAAATCATTTCAACATGATTAATTGTGATACCCTGGTGATTTTTGACAGTTCGGGGTGATCGGGAATGCGCCTCAATCCTTTTGGTGGAACGGTCTTAGATGACATGTCAGATTAGCTAAGTTGGGTTTACTATGTGATTTTTTCATGTTGGTAGTGGGTAAAGGCTCAAAATAATTCATAATAAACTAAACAACTTGTCATCGGTCTATAAAAGTGCATTTATGTGATGTTTCTATTATGTAAAATATAAATAAAATAATATTAACATGAAAAAAACTCCATAAAAATGTATTACTATGGGGGTCTCAAATTTATAACAACAATTCATGTGTATCAGTATCCTTAGTCTCACTATCCAACCAAAAAGGTAAAAGGGGATGTGTTATGTAAGCCTTTGTATTCCCCATAAGTGTATAAAAGTACTTGATTTTAACTAACCTATAATACTCCATATAAATCTTTATAATATCATAATAAAATAATTTATGAATCAAAATTCAAATGATAACTAGAGTAAATCCACCATGATATCATGGAATTTGAATTCTACAGAACCTCCCCAAATATAGTCCTTATTTGAATGAATAAAGTCAAATACTCCTAATTAATGAACCCGTGTAACTAAAAATATGTTTAACCACACATATATAATTACCCAGGTGATAATAAATAATATATGATATCTATACCATAAAATTAATATTATGATAATGTTACATGTATGAGACAAAATATAAAGTCTTTTTTTACAACCTATATATCATGAACTGCACTAATCATCACCTTCTTGGTGCCTAAGATAACCTATAATAGGGCCCGTTGGGTTTTCCAAAACACCATGGGAAATAAACATGTTTCTTGGAATCAAGAACATAGTTAGTGAATTGTTTCACATAATAAGTAATTACATAATAAATAGAGTTTGTCCCAAAAACTCAACATGACCATTCCATATACTAGTAAGTTATGATTATAATAAGACGTTATTCAATTGTAATAATAATAAAACTTTTAATTTAGTAATGAAATTTCATATTAATACCATAACATGAAACTAAAAATAAACTAACCATTAAATATAACCATACTTGGAACCAAGTTAGTAAAATAACCCAATGATCTAAAATAGTGAAAAAATAAGAATGGGAATCTGATGAGGCATGGTATATTAGATAATTATAATACAAAACCAAAACGAAAAAAATATTTGATGCCCATCTATGTGTGACATGAGGGTCAACTCTTTTCATGTAACCTTCTCTAAACCTAGATCTATGACCACACATGTAACAAACACCTTTTGGTGGAAACTTAAATTTTCTTATATAGTTAAATTAGGGTATATATACAACCATATGTCATATGTCTGGTGTGATCGTAACAATCCTAGTGGTATTCATCAATCAAATTATGCAATACCTGTACAAAAAAATTAAAGCAATTCTATTTTGAAATACATGTATAATTTTTTTTCATTTAATCCTTAAGGGAAAATATAACAATGTTAGCATTTAGAAGATTTATTTTCATAAGTAAAACACATAATGAAATGAATTTTAATGAAATGAATAATGAAGAAAATGTATGTAAATAATTATGGGTAGGGACCAAGGGATTAAGGATGTGGTTCCTAGGGTCACTATTATATAATCATATAATAGAAATATGTTCTTGATAGAGAACCATGTCAACCAATATGAGATGGGTGGGTCTTAGTATCTCTCTCATTTAACCAATTAAGTAATTTTCATGTCCCAAATATAGTTATCTATAGGAGATCCATGTACCAAATTTTTTTATGTTATTATATATAATCACTACCCCCGTAATGCCTTCTAAGAACCCTTGTTTTAATGACTTGTGACCTACCTACATTGATTTGAGGTCTTTGGGTTGACTATTGAATGGTTAAATCATGAGTTTGTTCAAAATATTTATTCTAGTGTTGGGGTATATTTTTGTTTAATGTTTTTCATTTGATCTAGGAAATTTTATGATGAATTATGGGGATTTTTGTGTGATGTTTGAGTCCACATAGGGGTTTAGAGATCAATTTGAGTATCAGGGTGGTAGCATAGACATTTTAACATTATATATGGAATTGGGTTCCCATTGGACTGACACCAGGTTCTCAATGAGTATGGAAAAATACTTATAGGTCTATGAGCCCTAATGGGTACCTAGTATCCAGGGACAATTACTTTATGGAGTTTTTAATAGTTTTATTTATGGGGGATTTTTTCCTTTCACCCCACTCCTAATATCCCCTTCTCCAACCTCCCTCGAACCCACTTCCTCCCAACCAAAAATAGGCACTCACAAGATCTATATCATGGATCTCCATCAATCTTAATTATTTTAATATGATTCAAGGTGGATTCATGGTCATTTATCATTCCTAAATCCAAGGTTATACCCCCACATCATCTTTTTTACCTCCTTCCTTTCGTCTTTCTTATTTCTCTTCATTGGTTAGGGGTTTTTATTAAATTCCACTTGATAATGGTGAAATTCACCCAAAAACATGGGGATTATCATTTTCTACCTTATTGGAGGCTTGTGAGGGTTTTTATACCTATTAATAAATGTTTTCATGTGAATAAATTATGTAAGATCCATCCTATGGTTTTTCAATTTTTTGGTAAACCATTAGGATTATTTTACAAAATCCTTTTTCATTATTACAAATCAATTAATCATTTACTAAAAACATTTCACATATTATAACTACGATGATTGATAGGTATAGCATCTTTTGGAAATTAGGTACCTTATAGAACAACATAAAATATGGTTTATATCCCCATTATTGAAAACATCTTTAACAAGCGCATAATATTCCATCGTACTTTACACTACCTAGGATAACCCGGGGACATAAATAAGAAATGGGTGTTCTATAAAGCCCAGTAAGGAAATAGTCAGGGAATAACATGAAGAAATTAAAAAAATTTAGACAATAGAAAATTAAATGGTACATAAAAATAATAATCATAAACATGAACAAAGAGGCATGACATAACATGATAACATAAAGGAAACATGGGAAAGTGGAAACAAATTTAACCATAACATCATAAACATAGGTCAATGATAACCACAAAGACATTATAACATAGTGGAAAATAAAATTTTATAGATTATGTTTACTTCATAATCTGTTTAATGAGGTCTCATGAGAATAAATGTTTACCCAATACATTGGAGCACAATAGTAGGAAAACTATTTTTTTAGGACATAGTTTTCACATTAGTTATTTATAAATGATGTGAAAATATTTATATATCACTTTTTCACATCATTTTTTATAATAATGACATGAAAAATAATTTTTTACATTGGTTTTTATTAAAAATATCTAAAAAAATGTGTGTATTCTTTGCACTTTCTCATCGATTTTATAATTTAACCGACTTGAAGGAGTAAATTTTTACATCGTTTATACTATAAACAATATAAAAAAACTTGAATATTAATTTTAAATGTTGGTTATAATATAAACAACATAAAAAACCATTTAAAAATTTATGTACCAGTCAAAGGTTTCATTATACAATCTTCCTATTTCATGATGAACCTCTAGTTTCTCTCCCATCGAATCCATAAGCTTCTATTTTTTACTTGGTTTTCTAAATATCTTCATAGGATCTTAATCAAACCATAGGGTTTTGTCGTCCTCGGTTTATGCATTTGAGGTAAGCCTCAAACTATTTTTCTCTCTCTTTTCAGTCATTCTTGGGATTCAAATATTTAATGAAATATTGTTCAATGAGGTGTTCTTTATTCTTGCATTAGAATCTTCATATATTAGGTTTTTTTATCTTTATTGTTGCACATTTGGTTATAAATATTTTCATATACAATTTCCTCACCTAAAGGTTTAAGTATATTTTTTATTATGTTAATTAGTTGTTTCATTATATTAATATTTAATTTGATATACATTGTTCTATGTTATTTAAGTGTTTTTATTTGTATTTATTGTTTTTGATTTAGAGTATGTTAATAAAAAACAATGAGTTGATTTTTTTTGGTGATTCAACATATTATTATAGGGTAATAGTAAAACCATCAATGATATAGGGGATTTTTTAATTAGTGGGAGAAATGATCCTTGTGGTGGGTAATAGTTCGTATGGTATATCTATTTATTATAGTAGATTCATGTATGATTTTCCTTAGATTTCACCGCCTTTTGGTAGATTTTTCCTTGAATGATCTGGCCTTTTCATATAAAGAATAATGCAAAAAAGTGATTTAGTACTTAAATGAAGTATTAATTTGTGTATCCTTAATTTTTCCCAAAAAATTGAATCTTTCCTATTGAATTTTAAGATACCTAAAATATGATATTTTCATATTTAATGTGATGAACTTATAGAAGATTGATGAACTTGAAATGTGATGTTATATTTGAAATGCATAAGTCATAAGAATGTTTTTGAAAATATTTCTTTGAAGGGGTAAAACCTTTTGAATTGTAAAATAGGAGGATGAAAATTTTAATATTTGATAAATTAATAGGATACATAAGAGTTCCCAGTATCCCATATGTAATATTCACTCAGCTAATGGAATATTCTTTCTTGTAACATTTTTATTCTTAATACAAAAATCCCAAGTGACTTCATCTAACAAATATATTTTTATTATGATACTTTTTTTATCACTAAATGGATTTAAAAACATGCATACCTTATAGTCTTTAATTGGTTTCACTAACCCATATAATTGTTCCATATAGACATCTTCCTTATTTTTTCCATTAAGGAATGTTGTCTTGATAGTATACAACCAAATCTATTGATAATAGAAGGAGCTAATACATATAGAATTTGAAATGATTGTAGCATGGGGATCAGTGTAATATAAATTATATTTAAAATTATAATTCACTTTTTCGTAGTTTATTTATTCGAATATAAGATATTAACATTATAAGAAATTAACATAATAATAAAATCATATGTGGTAGCTATTTATTAGGTCTGCAGCTTGTTAGATCATGTTAAAGTCAAATTCTCTATGCATACCTCACTTGATTGAGACTTTGTATTATACTTCTGAATTTACAATATGTTAATTAGTTCCTAATTATACTTACTAAGACATGTTTTTAAACTAAAAATAAATTTAGTTTTAGGATATATTTTTAATTACAATATAGAAAAAAGTATTTATTTTCATTAATTATCAACTATGAATTAATTATTCTCATTCTATATATTTATTATGGATATTGTTTTATAGAAATCATTGTAAATATTTTTTAATGATTTCATAAGGTTATATTCATTAATTTTTACCTAAGAATTTTTTTAAAGGAATATATTTTGTAATTCCTTTCTCATGAATGAATTTCTTCATAAAAATTTTCTATTTCCTTCTAATGTATACATACCTATTTTTATATATTTTTTATTTCATTAGTAATCTCAATATTTTATTAATTATTAAATTTTTTATATTTATTTTTGATATTTGGTATATATAATGAATCGAAGATAGATTAATGCACCTCAGATAGGTGTGGAATATGAGGAAGGTTTCGATGCTTATTTAGAATTTACTGAATGCAATATTCTAATCAATGACATGTTTTTCTATCCATGTTGGAAGTCTTTAAATTTGGAGAAGTTGAAAAGAATAGAGATCAAATAATCTTTAATTTTTTTATGTATTTAATTTGATTTATAGCCCTTGGATTTGGCATGGTGAAATTGATCATAATATCAGATCTATTGATGATGGTTCTTTTCAAGATAATAAATCGGATAAACATGATGTAATGAATCATGATAATGAATTAGGGAAAATTGAGAGACAAATGAAAATTGAATGCTTATATAGTGATGTATAAAAACCATTGTATCCATGGTGTACGGAATACATGATTTTATCGATGATTTTAATATTGATAAACCTAAAGGCTAAACATGGATGGAGTGATAAGTGTTTTACATAGCTGTTACAATTGTTGAAATAAATTATCCCTAAAGACAATGTTCTTCCATATTTACATTATAAGTCCAAGAAAATATTATGCCCAATGGGATTGAGGTACAAGAAAATACATGCCTTCCCGAATGATTGTGTTCTATATAGGAAAGAATATGAATTACTATCATAGTTTCATAAATGTGTGACATCATGGTATAAGTTGAAATAAAAATCACATGATGATTCAGAAGTTTCGAAGACCTCTGCCAAAGAATTTTTGTATCTTCCTTTAATTAGCCATTTGAGATATTTATTTTATAATTCAAATGATTCAAAAAGGTTAATATGGAATGATGAGGAGAGGATATGTGATGAAAAAATATTCCATCTAGCTAATTTTCCACAGTAAAAGAACATTTATCACTAGTTTCTTACATTCAAAAATAAAGTTTGAAATATCTAACATAGATTGAGCACATATGGAATGAATCCATATCAAAGCCTTAGTAGAACACCTAGTTCATGGATTGTTTCATTGGTAATTTACAAAATATCTATAAAATTATTTATGAATAGAAAATATGTAATGTTGAGTTTAATGATAAGTGGACCAAAACATCCCAGAAAGGATATTGACATTTCCTTGTCACCATTAATTGATTGTATTAAATTGTTATAGGAGGAAGGTATAAGGGTGTATGATTATTATAAAATGGAATATTTTTAACTACATAAAATGATTATGTTAACTATAAATTACTTCCCAAAATACACAAATTTTTCTGGATATTGTGTTAAGGGGTATTAAGCTTGTCCAATTTTGGAATAGTAGACTTCTTATTTTCAACTATATCATGGGAGAAAAATAGTATACATGGGTCATCGAATGTTTTTTTCCTATTAGTCACATATAAATGATTAAAAAAAGGATTTAAATTGATCATAGGAATATGATATTACTCTAAAACCTTAATTCACTGATCAGTATTTTGAGTGGATGAAAAACATTGATGCGATATTCAAAAAGACACATAAATCTGGTAATGATTGAAATATTTGGATGAAATGGTCAATTTTTTTCTTCAGAAACCATATTGAAGTGATCATGGGTGAAACATAACATTGATTTTATTCACTTAGAGAAGAATATTTGGGAACTTTTGATTATAACCTTGTTAGATATTAAATGAAATACTAAAGATGGGTTGAATGTAAGAATATATTTATTCTCAATGGGAATAAGTTTAGAGTTGGCTCTCACTCTTCATGGAAGGAAAATATTCCTACCCCCAGCTTGTCATAACTTATCAAAGAGGGATATAAAATAGCTTTTTTCAATGTCATCATGACATAAAAGTGCCACATGGATATTTTCAAATGTAAATAAATTTATGTTTTTAAAGGATTTGAAGTTGACGGGTAGAAATATCATGATTGTCACATCCTAATGCAACAACTCTTATTTATTTCATTTACTATAATAATTTCTACACATGTTATAATGACTATAATAATGGTTTGTTATTTTTTTAATTCAATTTTTAATAATAATATTTATTAGAATGCGTTGAATTTTTTTGAGAATGAAGTGGTTTCTATAATTTTTAATTAGAAATATGCTTTCCTACATATTTTTTTTCATATTAAGGTGCATTTAATGGTTCATTTGGTTCAAGAAATAATGCTTTTTCGAACTATATATATACGTTGAGTGTATAGTTTTAAAGGTTATATGAAGATATTGAAGTGGTATGTTAAGAATTGATATCGGCTTGAAGCATCCATTGTTGGGAAGTATTTTTTTGAGGAGGCTGCAGAGTTTTTTACAATCTATTTGTCTAGTGCAGAGCACATCAGTTTGACTACATATAACTGTGAATGAGTAAATTTTGGGGGAATGGGGATCCGTGGCATGAAGGTAAAATTGTTTATAGGTTAAATGATAAAGAAGATATAGCTATACATGTTGAATAACATAGATAATTCTCAACCATATATAACATTGCATATGAATGGGTTGAAACAAAGTTATCCAAAGAAAAAAGATAAGTGGGTTTTGAATGAGCATGACAGAACTTTTTTCCCATGATTTAAGGATACCGTGAAACCAGATGCATCATAAAAATTGAGATGGTTAGGGGAAGGTCCATGTTTAAATTTGATAACATGGTTTAGGTATGATTTTAATGGCTTTAGTTTTCATATTAAAGATCAAGACAACAGAATTGCATTTCAGAGTATTTGTGTGTCATTGTTTCCAGCAACAATCCATTTTTCAAGTGCTAGAGACAAAAACCCAATCTCTCAGTAATCTATGTTGACCTCACCTGTTTTGATAATCCCAATTATGATTTTACATACCTTTGATAATCCCAATTAATGTTTATCTATATTCAAATTCTCTCAATATATGATATTATGTTATCACGATGATAATAATATTATAATAATCATTTAGATTTGTTAATAAATGTTTGTATAAGTTCTGAATTAATTATAACCCAATCGAATGTGTTTTGCATAAAACAGATAAGTGTTAAGTCACTGATCTGTGCATAGCTACTGATAAAGATCTACTGGTACTCAGTCTACCGATAGAATTAGTCTACCAATAGACAGAGTCACTGATACACTAAGGTCACTGATATGAACAAAGCTACTGACAAAATACGAGCTACCAATAGAACAAAATACTGATAGAACAGAATGGAGCTACCGATGTGCACAAGCTACTGATACAAACAGCTACTGATTGACTAGAGCTACCGATAGAATCTGTCTACCGATAGTTACCAATAGAGTAAGTCCACCGATACAAGTGTAAACAGCTATCAATGCAAGGAGCTACTGATAAAAAGATCTACTGATACAAGTACAAAGTCACCAATACTTTGAGCTACTGATATATAGTAAGAGATACAGATACCAAGCAAGCTACTGATAAAGACACCTATAATTTGAGCTACCGATAGAATTCTACCGAGATATCGATAGAGTAAGTCTACCGATAGAAGGAGTTACTGATTCCCAGAGCTACCAACTCAGAGAGCTACCGATGCAAGTTCAAAAAGCTATTGATGGAAGGACTGTTACAAAAAAAATTCACCATACACGTCTACCAACAAAAGGCTACTAATGATTGACCAACAAGTAAAACTCTATACTCTTAATACTATTTATTTATTAAGCTAACAGTAACATTTGACGTTTTTAATATAGTTAATGTTATTTAATGATCTCTGTTTCCATGTCAAGGAACCATACCTAGTACCCATGCAAAAGCTAATCATTCCCATTTTCCAGAGCTAAATGATATAAAAGGGAAGATAGAGACCTAGCTGAATGGTGAGATAGATGACACAATATATAACAAGGAGTGTGTAACGAGCAAGAATCAAGTAGAAAGGAATAAACATGAAGAGTACATACAAGCTTCATACTAAAAAATGAGCTGCATACCGAAGGACCACTCCATACTGGAAGAACACTGGATATACATGAAGCCACTCATTCTAGAGGACAAGACAAGCTGCATCTTGAGTGAAGAAGTACAACAAACACATCATGCACTCAGGCCGCCAAGCTGAACCTAGAACTAAAGAAGAAAACGACACTCTGTTTTCTGAACAGAAACCATAGAAGGAATTAGAAGCTTTTCTGACAAATCAAACGAGTACAGAGCTGCACTGCCAATCACAAAATATTTTCTGAACTCATTCTCACTTACTTTAGTGATTCTTTCATTTAAATTTCAAGCAGTGTGTGTACCCTGTTTATTTTACACACACACTGTCTCCTGATCTAAACTGGAGGATTCTTAAATCCTCACTCAAACTCCATAACTCTATGTTTCCCACTGTGGATAGTGGTAGAGGTCGAGTAAGACCTGGACAGCTGTGAGCTATTGTTTGTTTTCCCACGTAGAAATGTGGTAGAGGTCTTTGTACCTGGACAGTGTGTTCACTGTTGTTTACCCCGATCCGGGGTGTGGATCCATTTATATAAATTATTTGAGAGGAATAAGTCTCAGCTTGAGACTGGACCTTTTGGTTACCTCTGCTATGATTTTTAGTTTAAATCTTAAGTATTCTATATATAGATTTCATATTCCGCTGCTATTAATTTGAAATACATAGCTATTTTAAATCTACTTTGATAGTTAAATTAGCACGTGTATATACCTATTGTAAACCAGTAAGCTAGTTTCAAAAGTTAATTTAATCTTCAGATTAAGTTAACAGAGACCTAATGAATCTTTTAAAAACTGATTGAACATTTACACTCTATATAGATTCACTACAGTTTAACTTTGTTTTTAAATTCGGGGAATTTAAGAGAAATATTTTTAACAGAAATATTAATTGGAACTCAATTCAGCCCCCTCTTAAGTATCCACTCCGACCAACATTTGGTATCAGAGGTTGTTGTTTTTCAAAGATTTCAAAACACTCAGGTTTTCAACTCTGATTTTAGTTGCATCTTTAAAGATCTTAAATTTCTGTTAGTGCTAAATTTTATCTCTTTAAATTCTTTTCTAAAATCTAGTTATGGATAATATACTAGAGGGTGCTACTACTAACCAGAAACCTTTCTTTAATGGTATCAAATATTCCCAGTGGAAACTTAAAATGAAAATTCATTTATAAAGTATGGGTTTTGATATCTGGAATGCTATAGAGTCACAATATAAAATTCTAGAAACTAATAGAACAACTTGGGATGACCCTAAATGGACTTCTTACAATAATAATTGTAAATCTAAGAATGCCTTGTATTGTGATTTAGGAGATGAACAGTTTAACAGAATATCTGCTTGCAAAACTGCTTATGAAATTTGGGATACTTTGGTTGTTTCTCATGAAGGAACAACCAATGTTAAAGAAATGAGATTAAATACTTATACTATTAAATATGATAATTTTAAAATGAGGACTGATGAACCTATTTTTGATATGTATCTCAGGTTCAATGAGATTATCAATACTATGAGGTCACTTGGAAAGGCTATTCCAGCAGAGAAAAAAATCATGAGAATCATAAGATGTCTACCGAAAAGATGTAGGGGCACTTTTTTTTCCATAGAGAATCATGCGACATCAGCACACTCCCTGTTAAAGAATTATTAGGTAAACTTATGATGTATGAGTAAGAACTTAAGGTAAAAAAGGAAGATGATCATGAACCTAAGATAAAGTCTATGGATTTCAAGTCTACTGATTCTACGAGAAAAGACAAGGAGAAAATACATTTACCTACTGAAAGTTCAACAAATGAAGATTCAGACTCTGATAGTGATGCTGAGATGGCTCAAATAGCTAGGAGATTCAAGAAGTTCTATAGGAAAAATAAATTCTTTTGAAAATCAAATTACAAAGGAAATTATGACAAAAAGGGTCATTGGAAGAAGGATTGGAAGAAATCTGATAAGGAGGATGATATAGTCTTCTATGAGTGAAAAAGGAAAGGACACATCAAGGCTGACTGTCCAAAGTTAAAATTCAAAAAGAAACATGATTATAAGGAAAATAAGTACAAGAAAGCTATGAAAGCTACTTGGAGTGCATCAGAAGACAGCACAAGTGAATCTGAAGTCTCTGATTCTGAAAAGAATCGTTCCAATACGTGTTTTATGACCAACACATCTAAGGTAACTTTAGATACTTCTGTTTTAAATTCCTATTATTCTGGAGATGCTGCAGAAGCAGATTCTGATTCTAAAGATATGTCTAAAGATGAAATGTTTGAATATTGTAATATGATGGAATAAACATGTAATGAACTTAAGGACAAGTATAAGTCACTAAAGAAACACCATTCTCTTACTTCTAATGTTAAATTTTCTCTTGATATATAAAAGGAAAATACTGCTCAACTGTTAAAGGAAATTACAGAACTAAAAATGTCTAATGAGCAACTTAGAAAAGACTTAGAAAAGTTCACAAAGGGAAAGGATATACTTACTAAAATGTTAGGAAAGAAAGTTGCACCAAAATATACTACTGGTTTGGGATACCAACCTGGACAGAGACAGTTTACTAAAACTCAATTTATTCCCAAGTCTGGACAAAATTCTGCTTATTCCAGTTCTGGAAATTCGTATGCTTGAACTATCTATTCATATGGTTATAGATTGAATACAGTTTATCTTTCAAAATCTATTGATTCTGTAAATTATTTGAGACCCATAAGACAAATATGGGTACCTAAATCTTTGATCGCTAACCTATCTGGACCCATGAAGATCTGGGTACCAAAGTCATTTTCCATCTAAATCTGTTTTGTAGGAAAACTGCTTGAAGAGTTCTCATAATAAGGTATGGTACTTTGATAGTGGATGTTCAAGGCACATGTCTGGAGATTATTCATTCTTTAAAAGCCTAATCAATTTTGATGGAGGCCATGTCACCTTTGGTGATAATTCTAAAGGAAAGATCATTGGCCTAGTCCAAATTGGTAACACTAATTCACTTTTAATTTCTAAAGTTTTATTTGTTGATGGAATTAAGTATAACCTGTTAAGTATTTCTCAATTATGTGATGATAGATTTAATGTTAAATTTGAAAATGATTCCTGTAATGTTCTTAATTCAAAAAATGTTTTAGTATTCTCTGCCTTGAGAAATGAATATGTTTATGCTATTGATTTAAATTCTTTAGCTAAGAAAAATGTTACTTTTTTAAATGATTTTTATAAAGTGTCTTGTATTTGGCATATGAGATTAGAACACTACAACATATTTTAACATAGAAAGTTGACTAGGATGAGTTTGGTTAGAGACCTACCTAAAATTTAATTCCCAAATGACAAAGTTTGTAATCCCTATCAAAAGGTAAAGCAACATAAAATTTCTTTTAAATCAAAGAAAGAAGTTTCTACTTCTCAACCTCTCGAGTTGGTTTACATGGACTTGTTTGGACCTTCAAGAGTTTATAGTTTAAATGGGAAGAACTATGTTTATGTCCTAGTATATGACTTTTCTAGATATACTTGGGTATACTTGTTAGCTCACAAAAGTGAAGCTTGTTCTTACATTGTCAAATTCTCCAAATCTGTAGAAAATCATTGTGGAGTTAAGATTAAAACCCTGAGAACTGACAATGGCCGTGAGTTTGAAAATCTTGAGTTTGAATCTTATTTCTCACACAATGGCTACAGTCACAACTTTTCTGTTCCTAGGACACCTAAACAGAATGGTGTTATAGAAAGAAGGAATAAAACCCTTCAAGAAATTTCAAGAACCATGATTAATGAGTATGACCTGCCTATTTATTTTTGGTCTGAAGCTGTGAATATGGCTTTTTATATTATTAATAGAGTCTTGATTAGACCAGTTCTTAAGAAGACCCCATATGAACTATAGAACAAAAGAAAACCTAAATATAGTTACTTTAGAGTCTTTGGCTGCAATGTTTTTATTCTTAATAAAAATGATAATCTGGACAAATTTGCTTCTAAAAGTGATGAAGGAATTTTTCTTGGTTATTCTTTATCTAGAAAATCCTATAGAGTTTTTAATAAAAGAACCAAATGTGTGAAAGAATCTGTTCACATCAAGTTTGATGAAACTGATCCACATGAGCCTAAAACCTCTCTTGAAAATCGTGAAGAATATTTGACTATTCTGAACCTTAATGATAAATCTAATGAACCTGCTGTAAAAATATCCAGTTCTAGACATTTTATAGAATCTGCTTATATTGAACCCTAGCTTAGAGATGAACCAGAAATTTCCATTCCTACCTTTACTAGATTAACTAGGATTCTAAAGAATCATCCTTTAGATGCTATTGTTGGTAATCTTGATATAGGGACACAGACTAGAGCCTCTCTAAGAAACCAGGTTGAACATCAAGCCTTTCTTTCACAGCTAGAACCTAAGAATGTCAATGATTCTATCAATGATGAATTTTGGGTAATGGCCATGCAAGAAGCGTTAAATCAATTTGAAAGAAAAAAAGTCAGGGAATTAGTTAATAGACCCAAGAACACTTTGACAATTGGCACTAAATGGGTTTTTAGAAAAAAAGTTGATGAGTCAGGAAACATAGTTAGAAACAAAGATAGATTAGTTTTACAAGGATATAGTCAAGAAGAAGGTATAGACTATGAGGAAACCTTTTCACCTATAGCTAGATTAGAATCCATTTGGATCTTACTTTCCAATTCTCCTCATCTGAATTTCAAGTTATATCAAATGGATGTCAAAAGTGATTTTCTAAATGGTTTTATAATTGAATATGTTTTTGTTGAACAACCACCTGAATTTACTAATCCTCATTTTCCAAATCATGTTTGTAAACTTTCTAAAGCTTTATATGGTTTAAAACAAGCTCCATGAGCTTGGTATGATAGACTAAGCAATTTTATTATTTCAAAAAGTTTTACTAAAGGAATTGTTGATCCAACTCTTTTTATTAAAAGAATTTATAAAGATGTTTTAATAGTTCAAATCTATGTTGATGATATTATTTTTGTATCTTCTAAACACTCCTTATGTATTTATTTTTCAAAAAGTATGAAAAATGAATTTGAAATGAGTTTAATGGGAGAACTCAAATATTTTCTTAGATTTCAATTTTTCCAAAATGAAAATGGTATTATTTTGAATCAATGTAAATATAAAAAGGATATTTTAAAACGTTTTGGTATGGATAATATTAAGAAAAGTGATACTCCTTTGAGTACTTTTTGTAAATTGGATGCAGATGAAACTGGGAAACCAGTGGATCAAACCAATTATAGAGGTATGACTCGAAGCTTACTTTACCTTACTACTAGTCGACCAGATATTATGGTTAGTGTATTCATGTGTGCAAGATTTCAAGCTAGTCCAAAAGAATCTCATTTACTTGTTGTTAAACGAATTTTTAAGTATCTTAAACATACTGTAATCTTAGGTTTTTTTACCCAAAAAAAACCCTTTGATTTGATGAGTTATTTAGATGCTGACTTTGCTGGTTGCAAGTTAGATAAAAAAGCACATCAGGAACATGTCATTTATTGGAAAAATACTTAGTATCTTGGTGTAGTAAGAAGCAGAATTCTATAGCATTGTCCACTGCCGAAGTAGAGTACATAGCTGCTGGTAGTTGCTGTGCACAAATTCTATGGATGAAACACACTCTTTTGGACTATGGATATGACTTTAAGCATGTTTCAATTAATTGTGAAAACACTAGTGAAATTAACATTTTGAAGAACCCTGTGTCTCACTCTAGGACCAAACACATTGATGTAAGGAACCATTTATTGAGAGATCATTACCAAAAGGGTGATATTACTCTTGAGTTTATAGGTACTGAACATCAATTATCCGACATTTTCAACAAACCATTGAGTTAGGATAGGTTAATTTGCATTAGACATGAGTTAGGATTGATTAACCTTGATCGGTTGCTACCTCACCGATGGAACCTCACCGATGGTACCTCAACAATGATACCTCACTGATGGAACCTCACCGATGATACCTCACCAATGTAACCTCACCGATGATACCTCACCAATGTAACCTCACCGATGCGAATTCTCATCAATGTAAATTCTCACTGATAGACCCTACGGATGAGTGTGTTGTTTTAAACTTCTGTCTGCCACCAGAATCTGAATTGTTTTTACTTTATTTCATTTTATTTATTTATTTCATGATTCTTATATGATAAAAATAATGTGATAGAAACTTCTCAATACACTGAGTCTCAAACCCTTGACCTCAAGCCTTAGCTCCCGAATCCTTCGAGAACCCTAAATCTCTTGAACCGGTGATGGTAAAAACGAAACTTCCTACCATCAGAGATGGCTCTGATGAGCCGAAAGAAAAGAAGCAAAAGTCTGAGCCAGAAGAGAGTGGTAATGTTGGAAGAACAAGGTCAGGTAGGTGACCAGTGAATCCTCATCTGCAGAATAGAGTTATTGTGATTGAAAAGGAACTCTGTGTGGAATGGATGCTGCCTATCAAGTTGTTAGTGCTCTAAGTGCTAGAAGATCAAAAGTGGGTAGATTGTTTTTCGAACAACAATGGACCCTACTATCTGAAGCTTGTGAAGCAATTTTATGACAATGTATGTTTTGAGAAATTTGAAATTGAGAACCGAGTTACTTATTATGTGAATGGAAAGGAGATATCCTTGTCATCTGTTGAATGGGTTGAATGCTTAAAGGTTCTGCATGAAGGTGTATCCGCTTTTCTCTCGAAATCTATACCACCTACTAGTGATATCTTTGATTATGAGACTGCCTTGGAGGATCTCACTGGCGATGGAAATCAAAGACAAGTAGTAGCTACGGAAATGGATGGAGAGAACAAATTATTGTTTAAATTTTTTCAGAATGTCTTAATACAGAGGAGAGGAGACTTTGCTAATTTTAGAAATCAGGATATATATCTCTTAAATCTTTTGAGACATGTAATCGAGGTGAATCTATGAAGATTTCTGATGAGTCAAATAGAGAATATGATTAGACCCAAATCAAAGACTAATGCCCTTTTTTTGACAAGTTTATCTCTGTGATGATCAAAGTAAAAGGGGTAGCTGAATCTCAAGATGAGAAAGTGGTGGTAAGGAATAATTTTATAATTACTTATATAGTTTGCAAATACATGAAGATAAATTGGAACCCTTGGATAAGAGAATGGGTTAATGATGACCAGAAGGTCTATGATAAGTTTAATCCTGTGGATCATCCTTCAAGACCTAATGATGTGAGGGATCCAGGTCTGGGACCTGATGAAGGGGAGACAGAATACAGTGATGATTCAAAAGAAGAAGAGTCATCTGATGATGAAGGAGGAGACCCTTACTTACCTCCTAGACCAGATCCTAAAAATCTAGACCAACATAAATCAGA
The DNA here is from genome assembly GCA_963277665.1 of Viscum album. NCBI lineage: Eukaryota > Viridiplantae > Streptophyta > Magnoliopsida > Santalales > Viscaceae > Viscum > Viscum album. The sequence continues at coordinate 392,876,932 of OY728158.1, forward strand.
TAAGGAAAAATCTGCTTTACAGGATGTTGAAGTGGTTGCTGTAGAGAATGAAGAAAATACTCATGAAAGTGAAGCATCTCTGTCAGCTGATTTGAGCCTTAGTCCAGTGAATGGAAAATATTTTGTGCCTACTGAGGATGAAGTAGGAGAAGTGGAAGAAGATATACCAAATTTAGAGGACCGTCCTGCTATTGCAGAGATTGAATTGATAGTAGAAGATTCTCCAGAAAAAGGAAGACCTACTGAGAATGCTGCTGGGAATGCTGTCATTTTACTTGAGGATGCACCAGTTGAGGGGGAGCATCAAACAATGTTTAGAAGTGTGCCAGTGGCTGTTGATATTTAAGATTGGGTAGAAGACCTAGGTTTTGCAGTATGTGGTTTAGACTATCCTGATTCTGACAATAAAGCATCTCTCAATAGACCAAAAATAATTTATGATGTCGAAAATGAGATGCTACCTAAAGATGTGGTCAAAATCAATGACCTGGATACTTTGAAGAAAAAGCTTAAGGACAATTTTGTGGAAGAGGTAAAGAAGATGGAAGTTTCTATGGTAACCTCAATCTAATCGATTATGAATGACTCCGTGGTCGGTTTAGCATCTGAAAGAGTACCCATTTCAGTTGCGCCTACTGATTTGATCACCAGGGCTGATATGGTATCCTTAAAGGAAGAGCTGAAAGAGTCTTTTAGTTCCTCAGTTGCTGAGATGAAGCATTTTTTTCTGAAGAGATGAGTATGTTGGAAATATCTTTTGAACTTTCTCTAGGTTGTAATTTGTCAAAATTTATGGAATAAATAGTGGAAGAAGTTAAAGAATGCCAGACTCAAATATCCAGACTGGAAGCAGATCTTGAAACTCTACAGAAATCAGTTATCTTTTTGGACTCCTACATGAGCTAAAAATCCCAATCAGACAAAGACTTAGCCTATGTCAAAAGTGATGTGATCCAAATGGTTTCAGTGTTTGAAGGTTTTAAAACCTCCATGAAAGATCATGTTAAAACCCAGGATTCCCAAGTTCAAAATCTTATTAGTGGGTTGACCAAAAAATTCAAGGAAACCGTCTCTTTCTCTGTTGGTTCTATTACATCTAAGCCCTCTTTGGATTTGAATCAAATTCGAGCTGTGATGAAGGAGGAGCATGGTCAAGATTCAACCAGTGGCTCTGTAGACTCATCTAAACTGAGCAATGTTTTGTTTGCTACCAGATATTACACTATAGAAATAATGAAGATAGTCCAATACATTATGAGAGAATCTTCTGCCTCTCAGAAAGAAGTGAAGGAAAAAGTGGACTCCTATTTCTCTAAGATTTTCACAAAGCCTCAACTCAACCATAACTTCAAAATTCTGTTGGAAAATATGAAGCTGCCTCCAGTCAATCAAGCCTTCAGAGAACAAGTTAGAAAACTAAAGGAATTTACTCCAACGTTGGACAAATTTATGGAGAACAAGGATGACTTCATATCCTCTATGGAGAGAGGGGGAGGAATAATTATGGATTTCAGAAATCTGTTGCTGCCTTTCCTACATGTTGATGCTCGGCTAGTGATTATACCTCCAGCCTTACCTGCCTCTGCCTCTACTGCTTCTCCAGTTCAGATGACTCCTGCACAAGCTATTCGAAGTCTCACACCTATGATCACTCAAAGAACTCCTCAGTACAGGCCAGGCACAGTGTCAGTTGCTCATCCTCCTATGATCATCTCTAGAATTCCTAAGCCTTCACCTGAATCCACACTACCAGATTCCTCTTATAATCCAGAAGAAAAATCTCACATTGAGTATGTGGATTGAACAAGTGGCTAGACTATTTGATAGGAATCCATTGTATTTTGTTTTATTTATTTTTACCTTATTTACACCATGCAATGAAACTGGCTATTATCTCTTTTCTCATTTTGTTCCTCTTCTCTTTGTTGTTTCCCACTTTTTGATTATCACAAAGGGGGAGAAATATTTTGCCAAGATTATACAAAGGGGGAGAAATATTATCTAAGTATCAAAGGGGGAGAATAAATAATGGGGAGCAAGTATCAAAGGAGGATAAATTTTCTCTAAGAGCTATCATGCTTTTCCCATCTAATACCATTACATTTAGTTCTCTGATACCATTTTCTCTAACTCTCTGATACCACTAAATTTTATCCTCTCATATCATTGCATTTAATTTTATCTATGATACTATCACATTTATCTTCCACCTCTGATCCATTATGTTCTATAACATATTGTTTTCTCTGAGAAAAGTGAATTTAATGATATATCCTATGATATAATTATTCATTATTTTAAAATGATAATATCATAAGTTGTAATTATCAAAAAGGGGGAGACTGTTGACCTCGCCTATTTTGATAATCCCAATTATTGTTTATCTATATTCAAATTCTCTCAATATATGATATTCTGTTATCAACATGATAATAATATTAGAATAATCCTTGAGATATGTTAATCAATGTTTGTATAAGTTCTAAATTAATTTTAACCCAATAGGATGTGTATTGCATAAAACAGATAAGTGTTAAGTCACTGATCTGCGCATAGATACTCATAAAGAGCTACCGGTACTTAGTCTACTGATAGACTTAGTCAACTGATAGATATAGTCATCGATACACTAAGGTCACTGATATGAACATAGCTACCGACAGAATACAATCTACTGATAGAATAGAATGGAGCTACCGATGTGAAAAATCTACTGATACAAACTACTACCGACAGACTAGATCTACCGATAGAATCCGTCTACTGATAGTTACCAATAGAGTAAGTCCACCGATACAAGTGCAAACAGCTACCGATGCAAGGAGCTACTGATAACAAGATCTACCGATACAAGTACAGAGTCACCAATACTTTAAGCTACCGATATAGAGTAAGAGCTACCGATACAAAGCAAGATACTGATACTGACACCTATACATTGAGCTACCGATAAAAGTATACCGAGCTACCGATAGAGTAAGTCTACCGATAGAAGGAGTTACTAATACCTAGAGCTATCGACGAAAAGAGCTACCGATGCAAGTTCAAAGAGATACCGATGGAAGGAATATTACACAAAATCCACCGTACACGTCTACCAATAGAAGGCTACTGATGATTGACCAACCAGTCAAACTCTATACTCTTAATACTATTTATTTATTAAGCTAACGGTTACATTTGATGTTTTTAATGTAGTTAATGTTATTTAATGATCTCTGTTGCCATGTTAGGGAACCATACCTAGTACCCTTGCAAAAGCTAATCATTCCCATTTTCCAGAGCTAAAATATATAAAAGGGAAGATAAAGACCTAGATGAATGGCACGATAGATGACACAAGAGGTAACAAGGAGCTTGTAAGGAGAAAGCAACAAGTAGTAAGAAATAAACACGAAGAGTACATACAAGCTTCATACTGAAAAACGAGCTGCATACCGAAGGACCACTCCATACTGGAATAACACTAGATATACACGAAGACACTCATTCAAGAGGAGAAGGCAAGCTGCATATTGAGTGAAGAACTATAACAGACACGTCATACACTCAAGCTTCCAAGATGAACATAGATCTAAAGAAAAAAAAGACACTCTGTTTTCTAAACAGAAACCAGAGAAGGACATAGAAGCTATTCTGACAAATCAAACGAGTCCAGAGCTGCACTACCAATCACTAAAGCTTTTCTAAAATCATTCTCACTTACTTTAGTGACTCTTTCATTTACATTTTGAGCAGTGTGTGTACCCTATTTATTTTACACACACACAGTCTGCTAAGCTAAACTAGTTGATTCTTAAATCCTCACTCAAACTCCATAACTCTTTGTTTCCCACTGTGGATAGTGGTAGAGGTCAATTAAGACCTGGACAACTGTGATCTATTGTTTGTTTTCCCACATAGAACTATGGTAGAGGTGTTTGTACCTGGACAATGTGTTCACTGTTGTTTACCCCGATCCAGGGTGTGGATCAATTTTATAAATTGTTTTAGAGGACAAAGTATCATCTTGAGACTGAACCTTTTGGTTACCTCTACTGTGCTTTTTAGTTTAAATCTTAAGTATACTATATATAGATTTCATATTCCGCTGCTATTACTTTGAAATAAAGAACTATTTTAAAGCTACTTTGATAGTTAAATTAGCAAGTGTTTATACCTATTGTAAACCAGTAAGTTAGTTTCAAAAGATAATTTAATCTTAAGATTAAGTTAACTGAGACCTAATCAATCTTTTAGAAACAGATTGAACATTTACACTTTGTATAGATTCACTACAGTTTAACTTTCTTTTTAAATTGGTGGATTTTAAGAGAAATATTTTTAACAGAAATTTTAATTGGAACTAAATTCACCCCCTCTTGAGTATCCACTCCGACCAACAATCTACATATTATGAAGTCATTGAAGAAATATGGGAATTTTATTACATTAAATTTCAAGTTCCAGTGTTTAATATTAAAAAGTTTATTGATTACAACAATACCCAACAAGATGAATTTTGAATGACACTAGTTAATCCGAATAAATTAGATTGCACAAATGATCCATTAATTTTGAAAACACATACAATTTTTTCCCTATATTCTCAATCAATCTGATATGCAGTGGTCTATTGTTTTACAAGGAAAAAATAGTATGTTGGTGATGATAAGCATTAAAAAGATGCTGATTTATATGAGATCCCTACATCCAGTTAGTGAATAACAAATAATATTGATGAACATGGTGAAAACGTGGATTATTCTATACAAAACGATCATGATGAAAGAGTTTGGGAAAATAATTTTTATTATATTCTAAATATTATAGTTATCATATGTATAATTATGGTTTACATTTTTCACTTTCATTAGTTAGTTATTTTCATTTAATTTTCATTATTAAAACAAATATTATAACTAATAAGTTAAATTGTTTGATTTATATTAGTTTAGTTCTATCTAGTATTCCATATTTACAATTTTGTATATTATCTATTAATTGATTTTTTTGAAAACTATTTATTTTAAATTTAATATTTTAAATAATATATATATATATTATAACTGTATATTATAAATGAATTATTATTTTTTAAAATGAATTATGAGGTTGGTGAATTTTTTCTATGTCATTTATTCTGTTATTCATATTTTTAGTTTTAATTAATTTATTTCATTTCATATTTCATTAATATTTTTCAAATTTTAGTTAACAGTAAAAACTATGAATAAAAATTTCTTATTTTTAGTTTACTCTTTTTTTTTCATAATTGTTAATTTTTTATTTATATTTTCATGTAATTGTGGGATTTTTAAATATTTAGACTAATTGATGTTTCTTTGATTTGTAGGATGAAAGATCAATCCTATGACACACCACATATTTCAAGATATGATCATACTCATTCTTATAGGGAGGAAGATACACATGCTCCTGTTAATGAGCTTATTAACCCTTCTTTACTTGAGACATCTACTTCAATGGGGAAAGAAAAGAGTTTGAGGGTTGGTAAATGTGGAACCACACTTTTACCAAAATTATTAGTTTCTCATACCCAGGAATAGAGGATACCATTTGACTTTGATTATAATCATATTCCAGTAGGTCCAATAGAAAAACAATTTATGACTTTTGTATCAGTATAGGATAAAAGAACAGTTAGTATATTATTTTTTGATTGGAAATGTGTTGAGAAAAAGAAACTATCACTATTATGGAAGACCATTTTGGTTAGATTGTTTGTTATTATTTTAATTATCTTGAATTAATGTTTATAGTAATATAATTTTTTCCTCTTCTTATTAGATAACATATGATATACCAGACTCTAGAGGAGTTAGGAGGAAATGTGTGTCATTAGCAGTTAGGAGATGGAGGGATTTTAAATCATCCCTCACATCATAGTTCATTTTTGGGAGTAGAAAGCATGAAAATCCATGTGATATATATCAATTTATGGATGAAGATATTTGGAAAAAACTTGTTGAAAGTAGATGATGATATGAGTTTTTGGTAATTGAAATGATGAATTTTTAGATTTATTTATATTACTGACCATGTTACTAATTTCATTATTTTTAATTCCTAATTTATAGTAAGAAAGGAGGTCTCATCAAGTGACTCAAGCTAAAAATGTATACCCTCATATGATATTATGGGGAGGGTATACCTTATTGAAAGAATACATAATAGAAGAAAAGATTCAAAAGTTGAGAACTGAGTAATTAGTATATGGAGAGGTTTCCCCTCCCCCCCTTTGCTAGACATAAAAAATAAAAGAGGGCTGGAATGGTCAAAAAAGGACAATATCATACGGACAAGTCTATAGTTATAGATAATAATATTGCAAGATGTTTATTTATTAATTAAAGTTAAATGAACTCTATATATTCTAATTAATTATAGAATTTTTCAAATACCTCATACATGATTATCTTAAGGAGAAGAGCACACATGGGCTCTTTATTGTCTCACTATTTTACATGGGGGGATAGGTTTTATTTTTCTTGTTAGACAGGTGAGGTTATTTTGGAATTAAAATAATGAAGAACAGAAATTTTATGAATTCATAGATGGAATGAGGGAGGACATAAACAAATAAAATTTTAAAGTAATGGACTGAGATCTAACTAAGTTCTCCCATTAATTTCCATAGTTTTATGAAGATTCCATGGGACAAGAAGATCCACCCTTATAATTACCTACTTTTTCTAAGGATATCCAAGAAATAGAGGTGACCGAATACCTACCTCTATCTTCTACTACTCTACTCCAATAGGTGCTTTCTACTGAAGATGATATTGAATATAAACAAACATAGGGAGATTGTCTTTTCTTTAACTTTCTATATTATAATTTTATTAAAAATGAATTGTTTATCGCCCCACCTTGCTTGAAATTTTCATATTCAGAAAACTTATGTTGTAACTTGGAGGTTGATTATGAAAAAGAAGATAAACCTAATGAGGAACAATTAGATCACCCTAAATATGTTGACCAATTATTGGAAGAAGATCAAGAGAATATCAAAGTGGATTTTCATGAGGATAGAGAGACACAATATGCATTATTTTAATGGGAAAATTTTGATATTGATTATTTAAGAAATTATTTTTTTAAATAGAATTAATCTCAAAAAATCCCTATGATTATTCCAATGATGTATCTTACCCTGAGAACGCACTAGTTAATAAAAATGAAATTTGTTAAATGGAAACCAAGAAAGTAGAGTACTAATTAATTATCCTACCTCCACCATGAAGGTTTTATCTAATTCTCATGTAGGTGGATTTGGTATGAAATATCCATGGAGTCCTCAACAAAAACGAACAAGTGTGTACTGGAAAGAGGAATTTTTATTGGTTCCTGAGCAAGAAACATCACCCACCATAATATTAGGGATAACCGATTAGAAATTCCAATCTAGAGGTAGTAAAAACCCATGGATAACATGTTTTTATCATTAAAATTCTATTTTAATTCAATTTCATAAATTTATTATGATATTTTTTTACTTTATTTAGGTTTTTAAAGAGAAACACTTAGGATCCTAACTAAACGTTTCATTTCCAATAATTCAGGACATACCTCTCCTTTACAATTGATTTCATGTTGTGATTCATTTTTAAAAATATTATTACATGTTAAATCCATTTTAGTGCATTGAGGATATTGAATCATTTATGTTGAGGGAGGGAATCTTTCTAGTTTTGGATTTTCATTTGTTCTTTGGTTTATAATTTTTATAATAAAATTGTTTGTTTTTAAAATATTTGTGAGTTTATTTTTAAAATTTAATTTTTTGTCAAAACTTTTGAGATGAAATGATTATCATTTATATTTTTGAAACAATTATAAATGATTGAACCAATCTATTTTATGAAACTGATCGTAAATGAATTATAAAATGACTTTGTTTTAAGTTCAAATATTTTGGAATTTCATGAAAAGTACTCTAATTTTTAAATCCCATGTTATATCTCAAAGTCTTTATTTTAGAAATCACTTTCCAACGATGATTCTATTTTTTTTTTCATATTCTTAACATTCACCTCATTTTTTGAGAGAACCATACCATAATTTCTTTAACTAGAATTTTATTTATTCTTGTCAAAACATGAGGTTTTGAGGTACTTGTGTTTTAAATGAGTGAGGAATTTATTTGGGTTTAAGACCCCTTTTCAAAATAATCCATTTTTATGGCCTACCTTGTACATTAATCATTTTAGCCCTTAGAATCAAAGAGCGGCGCATTATGTTAACCACATTAAAATGAAATTTTACCTATCCATCCTTATCTTGATGTGAAATTTCATGATCTAGTTGAACTTAAGTGCGGGTAATGATGTCTTATGGTGTACTACATCATTTGGTGATACTTGGGGTGTAAAATTAAATGTTTAATATATGATGTTTCTACTGAAATTTTCATTTTTTCAAAAGCTATGCCTTTATGAAGCTTTTATGACAAAATAAGTTGTGCCTTTATAGAGAATCAAATGTAGAAATAAATCTATGCCTATCTGGAACTTTGAAGAAAAAATATATTTGAGAATAATTTTTTGGCTGGTGAAATGCTAAATGTAGTAAAATTTCATTAAATTTTCATGATGATGGAGATAATTTTCTACAAATGGGAATAAAATGAGAGTATATTGATTGAATATTATAATAATTCAATTTTTCTTCAAAAAGAAAAAAACCCTCCTTTTTCAGCTTCAGAATTTTTAACATCTAAATCTTACCCACCAGAAGCCACAAAACAACCCTGAAAATCCCTCATGAGAAACACATATCCTTGAATAACATTTGGTAGGGACATAGGAATTTATCATGCCTATGGTGACTCTTGAGTGAGTTTCGATGAGAAAATCCTTGTTGAACTTTTATATTGGTGAGATGAGAGAAAATACATGTGGGGTTTGTGTTTTGTGTAAATGGGATAAAAAATGAAGTTGATATATATTAAATGATCTAAATAGTGAACTTGAAATAATGATTTTTTATAAGGCATGATTTTTTTTTTGTTGGTATGGATTTGGTATATCACATGATTTTGTGTTTTGGATTTGATTTTATTTATTTTTGATGGTTACTTATCCAAGAGTCCAAGTGCTAAGTGTGGGGGAATTTATAGAGAAAATATTTTCAAAAAATTTATGTTTAATTTCATTTTTTAAATCACACCAAAATGATACTTTAAGATAAATTTCATCGTTTTATGATATTGGTGGTATTTTGTGCTTAATAGTAAAATGGGACATTAGATATTTTTAATTGTTTTAAATTATTTCTATATTTTTGACATAACTTTTTCTAAATTAAAAAAAATTGATAAATTCATTCTTTTACTGATTCTAAACATACAGGTATGCATTCCATTCTTCTTGAACAAAATCTTAATCATACATACAGAAGCTCAAAGGAAGCTCACAAGTTGGACCATGAAAATTATTTATAGATCAATTGATTTTTTATGGGGCCTATAAATCATTCATGGTGGGACCAATTTCTCTGAAATTAAGTGGGTGGATGCATAATACGTTTTGAAATATCATTAAGGAGGGTAAGGATGCATGAATTGCCTATTTTAAGGATTAGTAAAGAATTCTAATCTGGATTTTTTCGATTTGGAGAGTCTGACTGGACAGAATAAGTTGTCAGAGTAAAATAGGTATAACTCCATGAATACTTATCTAAATACTCCAAAGGTTTTATTAGAGATAGAAAAGATAATTATTAACAACATTCAAGAAGGTTTAAATGTATGAATATTTCCTTTAATGGGGCTACAACATTCCATCTTTTGGGTGAAAAATTCTACATATAAAATGAGGGTAGATCCTCCCTCTCTAAGCATCTAATTCAATCTCATTCCTTCTGATACACCAAGGATGATAACATTACAACTTTCTCTATTTTATTTCTTTAATTTTCTATATATTTTTAATTTCTTCTTTTTCCCCATTCATCTCTATTATCCTTACCATAGTGGGGTAAACATTTTGACTGATTCGGTAAGGGTTGGTTTTCTATTTTGTAATGGTTATATTCTTGGACATAGTTTAATGAAATTTATTTCTTCTTAAAAGTTATTTTAAATTTCATATAGAGTATTTTATTATCAAGTAAGATATTTCTTGAATTTCAATTCAATTATTGATTTTATCCTTGTTATAGAATCACTATCTCCCTTAACTGATTTCTGGTTTATATATTATTGAATAGACCAAAAATTAGTAGTGAAGTACTCGACGATCATCAATACGTGTAAAAGGTGTAGTGAATGTTCTTGATTGTTTGGGATAACCTAACTGGGTATTTCCCAAGTCAATTGAGGATATTCAATAAAACTCTTTTTCACATGGAAAGAGAGTTAACCAAATTGAGATCTTGGGAAGGTTTTCTCTCACCATTATAATTTCACCAAGGAAGTGAGAGGAAACAATTGTAGAAACTCACTTTAATAAATTTAGAGGAGAAGATTTGAATTAAATTGAACAATTATAACATTAAAATTTGGATACCAACCCCTACCTAATCACATGTTTAATATCACAATTTTTAATTTGTTTAATTTTAAATTTCCTTTCAATCTTTTTCTTATCGATTTATTATAAAAACACACAATTTTTACCCTTGTTTAAAAGTAAAAACTATTTTTTGTGTGCACCTCTTTAGGAGACTTCTTGGGTTAACCACTAGGAAAAAATTAGGCAATTAATAATTTATTTTTCCATACACTAAGATAATCATGCGTCAAACATGGAACTATTGTCCGGGAGGTGGTGCCAAATTTTAATTGTAAATATTTAACCTTTTTCAAATTAATTATTTAAAAAAAACATTGCCATGATGTTTTCAAATGATTATTTCTCCAATTCATAGAACAATTACCCACTGATGAAATAACCAATTATTGTGTCACCCATTTTCAGGGGGTGGCGTTTATTTTCTAATTAGATATGTGAGGTTATTTTGGAAGTGAAATAAAGCGAAACATACATTTAATGAATTCATAGATGGCCTGAGGGAAAATATGAACAATGAAATTTTTGAAGCAATGGATCGAGAGCTAACTGAGTTATCCCATTATTTTTCTAAGTTTTATGGTGATTCCTAGGTCCATAAAGATCCACCCTTAGACTCCCCTGATTAATTTAAGGAGATCCATGAAATTGATGACATCGAATACCTACCTCTATCTGCTACTACTCAACTTCAAGAGCTTCTTTCCACTGAAGAGGATATTTAAGATGAACAAACTAAGGGAGATGATATTTTAGTGAACTCTTTATCTTCTAATTTTCATAAAAATGTATTTTTTATCACCTCCCCTTGCATTAAATTTTTATACCATACAAATTATTTTTTCCCGTGGAGAATAATTATTAAAAAGAAGATGAACCTAAAGTTGAACAACTGGAGCTCCACAATCATGTTGATAATTTATTAGAGGGAGATCAATGAGGGTTTTCATGAAGAAATATAGACATAATATGTATACATTGAAAGGGAATATTTTTATATTTATTCTCCATGGATTAATTTTCTTCAAATATAATTGTTGTCTGACATTCCCTTTGATTATTCTAATGATTCATCTTACCTTGAGAATGCATTGGTGAATGAAAAATAAATTGGTCAAATGGAAACCAAGAAAGAGGATGGATAATTCATTATCCTACCTATACCATGAAAGTTTTATATCATTATTATAGAGGAGGAATTGGTATTCTATGTATATGGATTCTTAAAAAAGGAATAATTACATGCTGGAAATAATAATTTTGGTTGGTTCATGACCAAGAAACATCACCCACTATTAGATTGAGAATAACTGATTAGTACTTTCCATCTGGAGGAAGTCAAATCCTAGGGCCCAATTGGGGGATTAAACCATGAATTATCCTTCTTTTCTCATTAAAATTATATTTTAATTCAATTTGATAAATTTCTCATGATATATTTTTTACTTTATTTAGGTTTTTAGAGAGAAACACTTAGGAAACAAACTCAACGTTGCATTGCCAATAAGTCAGGTCGTACCTCTCATTTACACTTGATTTCTTGCGGTGATTCATTTTAAAATATTATTACATGTTAAATCCATTTTATTGAATTTAGTAAACTATATCATTTAAGTATGGGGAAGGTAACCTTTTTAGTTTTGGATTTTCATTTGTTGTTTGGTTTAAAATTTTTATAAAAAAATTGTTTTCAAGATATTTCTGTGTTTATTCTTAAAATTTAGTGTGTTTTAATAAAATTTGAGTTGAAATTATTATCATTTATATTTTTGAAAACCATTCCTATGATCAAACCAATCTATTCCATGAAACTGAGCTTAAACAAATGCTAAAATGACTTTGTTTCAAGTTCAAATATTTATTAATTTCATGAAAAGTACTCTGATTTTTAAATCTCATGCTACATCTCACTATAATTATTTTTGAAATAAATTTCCTATGAGGCTTCATTTAAATTTTTTTCATATTATTAACACTCATCTCATTTATTGGGAGAACCATACCATGATTTCTTTAACTATAATTTGATTTACTCTTTTCAAAACATGAGAGTTTGAGGTACTTATGCTTTAAATTATTGGGTCATTTATTTGGTTGTAATCCCCATTTTCAAAATAATCCTTTTTATTATGTCCTACCTTGTACATTAATCTTTGTAGACCTTAGAATACATGGACAAACAATTAGGTTGGACACATTACAATACAATTTTCTTTATCAAACCTGCTCTTGAAGTGAGATTGCATAATCTAGTTGAACTTAAGTGTGGGGAAAGATGTTTTATGGTGTACTACCTCATTTGGTGATACTTGGGGTGGGAAAATAAATTTTTAGGAGTTTATGATTCTACCTTTTTGGATATTTCATGATAAAAGAAGTTGTGCCTTTCTAGAGCATCCAACATAGAAAAAAGTTGTTCCTATCTAAGGATTTCAAGAAAAACTATTCTCTAGAATAATTTTTCACTACTAAAATTCTAAATGGAGATAATTTTCCTTAAATTTTTAGGATTATGAAGATACTTTTCTACAAAGGGGAATATAATGATACCATACTTGATTAAAAATTAGTATAATTCAAATTTTCTTCAAAAATAGCCAAAACCTCATTTTTCGGCCTCGGGGTTTTTAACATCTATATCCTACCAACTAAAATCCATAGAATAACTCTGAAAATTCCTCATGAGAATCACATGTACTTGACTCACATATGGTGGAGAATTAGGGATTTATGGAGACTATGGTGACTCTTGTGTGAGTTTGGATGAGAAAATCCTTGTTGAAAATTTATATTTGAGAGAAGAGATAAATTTTAGGTGAGGTAGGTGTTTTGAGTGAATGGGAAAAGAAATGAAGTGGAAATATATTAAATGATCTAAATGGTGAACATGAAATAATGGTTTTTGATGAGGCTTTATATCTTTTTATTTCATGGTATAGATTTGGTATATCTCATGGGTATGTGTTTTGGATTTGATTTGACTTAATTTTGATATTTACTTATATAAGATTCTATGTGCCAAGTGTGGGGGAATATATAGAGAAAATATTTTCAATAAATTTATGTTGAATTTCATTTTTTTAATCCACCAAAAGCGTTACTTTAAGATAAACTGCCACATTTTATGATATTGGTGGTATTTTGATCTTAATAGTAAAAATGTCCCACATCGGATTTTTAACTATTTTAAATTATTCATGTGTTTTGAACATAAACTTTTTTACATTGATTCAAGTTGAAAAATTTTTTCTTTTCAGATTCTACATGTCTGGGGCTTCATTTCATCCTTTTTGACCAAAAACTGAATCGACCTTATGGAAGCTCAAAAGAAGCTCACAAGTTGGACCATAAAAACTATTTATAGGTCTGTAGAATTTTTTGGGGTCCATAAATCGTTCCTGGTAGGCCAAATAGTTGTTAAATTTGGTTGGTGTACATGTAATATGTTTGTAACATCTTCAATAAAATCTAGGATGCATGGATTTGCCTTTTTAAGGGTCAATAAAGCATTCTAATTTGGAAGGTTGCCATTTGGAGAGTCTGATTGGACAGAAAAACTTGTTAGAGTAAAATAGGTATTACCCATGGAATACCTATCCAAATATGCTTAAATTTTGAGTAGATATGGACAAGATAATTATAAAAAATATTAAATAATGGTGAAATGCGTTAAGTGGTAATTTATTGGGTCTAAAACATGAAAACTCTTGGGGGAAAAATTCCACCTATAAAAGGATGGGACCTCCTCCCTCTCAAAGCATCTCATTCCATCCCATTCCTTCCGGGACACCAAGGAGAAGAAATTTTAATATTTCTCTATTTTATTTATTTTCTTTTCTTATATATTTTTAATGCCTCATTCTTCCTCATTCATCTCGATTACACTTACCATGGTGGGGTAAACATTTTGAGTGATTCATGAGGGGTTGGTTTTATATTTTTTAATGCTTGAGTTCTTGTACATAATTGAAGGAAATTTATTTCTTCATAAAATTTGTTTTCAATTTTATATAGTGGATTTTATTATGAAGTGGAATCATTCTTGAATTTTAGTCAAGTTATGGATTTTTTTCCTTGGTAAATAATCATTATCTCCCTCCCCTAATTTCTGGTTTATATATGATGGAATAGACTAGTGATTAGTGGTGAAGTACTTGTCGATTGTCAGTACTTGTAAAAAGGGTAGCGAATGTTCTTTAATTTTCAGGATAAACAAGACCTGACCGGGTATTGCCCAAATAAATTAAGGATATTCAATAAAACTCTTTTTAACATGGAGGAGAGTTGAGAAAACAGAGATCATGGTAAGGTTTTCTCTCGCCATCATAATTTAACAAAGGAAGCGATTGTGGAAACTCACTTTAATCAACTTAGAAGAGAAGGTTTGAATCAAATTGAACTAGAATATCATTATAATCGGGAAACCAACCCCAACATAGTCACCTTTTTAATATCATAGGTTTTAATCCTTTGAATTTAAAATTTCCTTTCAATAATTTTATTATAGATTTATTCTAAAAACACAAAAATTTTACCCTCATTTAAAAGTGAAAAACTGTTTTATGTGCACTCAAATTCAGGATACCTCCTTGGGTTAATCACTAGAATACACTTATGGGATTTTAAAAATTATTTTTCCATGACCTATGATAGGCATGCTTCAAACAAGGCATAATTTAAAAGGAGGTAGTTCTATAATATAATTGTAAATATTTAACTTTTTTTCAAATTAAAAAAAATTAAAAAAACATTACCCTGATGTTTTCAAACAATTATTTCTCTAATTCATGGAACAATTACCCACTGTTGAAAGAACAAATTATTGTCTCACCCTTGTTTATGGGGGATGGGGTTTATTTTCATGTTATATATGTGAGGTTATTTTGGAAGTCAAATAAATAGGAACAGACATTTAATGAATTCATAGATGTCCTGAGGGAGGAAAAGAACAAATATATTTTTGAAGCAATGGCCTAAGAGCTGACTGAGATATCCCATTACTTTAATTAGTTTTATGAAGTTTCCAAGGTTTGAGAATATCCACCCTTAGACTTATCTAATTTTTCTATGTAGATTCAAGAAAGTGAGGAGACTGACTACCTGCATCTATCTTCCACTATTCAACTCCAAGAGGTTCTTTCCACTTAAGTGGAGATTAAAGATGAAAAAACATAGGGAGATTATCTTTTAATGGATGTGTTATCCTATAATTTTATTATAAATTAATTTTTTATCACCTCCCCTTGCTTGAAATTTTCATAATCATCTAACTTATGTTTTTACTTGGAGGATGATTATGAAAAAGAGGATGAACCTAAAGAGGAACAACTGGAGATCCCCAAACATGTTAATTATTTATTAGAGGGAGATCCCGAGGAGATCAAAGTATATTTTCATTAGTAAATAGAGACACAAGATGCATACCCTAAAATAGAATAATTTGATATTGAATCTTCAAGAAATATTTTTTTTAAATAGAATTAATATATAACATTCTTTAGGAATATTCCAATGATGTAGCTTACCTTGGTAACACACTGGTGAATTAAAAAGAAATTGGTCAAATGGAAACCAAGAAACAGGAGGACTCATTAATTATTCTACCTACACCATGCAATTTTTATCTCATTACCATGGAGGTGGATTTGGTATTCTATATCCATGGAGTACTCAACAAAAAAGAACAAGTGCGTACTAGAAATAAGAATTATTGTTAGTTCATGAGAAAAAAACTTCACCCACCATCAGATAGGGGATAATCAATTAGAACTACCCATATGGATACAGTCAAAATCCAGGGACCACTTGGGTTACTGAACCAATATTTATCATTATTTAATCATTAAAATTCTATTTTCATTTAAATTAATAAATTTATCATGATATTTTTTAAATTTATTTAGGGTTTCAATGAGAAATAATTAGGATCCTAACTCCGCATTGCATTTCCAATAAGTTTGGTCATACCTCTCCTTTACACTTGATTTCTTTATGTAATTCATTTTAAAATACTATTAAATGTTAAATCTATTTGAGTTAATTGAGGAAACTACATCATTTATTTTTGGGGTAGGGAACATTTATAGTTTTGGATTTTAATTTATTGTTTGGCTTACAATTTTTATAAATTTTTAATGATAATTTTGGGTTTATTTTTAAAATTTAGTGTGTTGTAAAGAAATTGATCTGAAATGATTATCATTTCTATTTTTGAAACCCATTTCAATGAATAATCCAATATATTACATGAAACTGAGCTTAAATGAATGCTAAAATTACTTTGTTTCATGTTAAAATATTTTGTAATTTCATGAAAAGTACTCTGATTTTTAAATCCCACACTGCATATCACTACCTTTATTTTTGAAATCAATTTCCTGTGAGTATTGTTTTACATTTTTTTTTTCATATTCTTAACATTCACCTTATTTCTTGAGAGAACTATACCATGCTTACATTACCTTGAATTTGATTTATTCCTATCAAAACTTGAGGGTTTGACATACTTGTGTTTTAAATGATTTATGAATTTATTTTGTTTTAACCCCCCTTTTCAAAATAAACCTTTTTTATGGCCTGCCTTGTATGCGAATCCTTGTATCCCTTAGAATCCATGAATAGCCTATTAGGTTAGCCACATTACAATCCAAGTTTCCCTATCTGACCTGCTCTTGAAGTGAAATTATGCGATCTAGTTGATCTTAAGTGTGGGGGAAGAGGTCTTATGGTGTACTACCACATTTGAGGATACTTTGGTGGAAAATTAAATGTTTAAGATTTGATTTTTTCTACTAAAGATTTAATTTTTTCAAAATGTGTGCCTTTCTAGAGCTTTCTTGATCAAATAAGTTGTTCCTATATAGACCTTTCAAAAAAACTATATTTGAGAAGAAATTTTTTCTGGTGAAATATTAAATAGAGAGAAATTTTATTAAATTTTCATGATGATTGAGATAATTTTATAAAAAGGGGAATAGAATGAGACCATAATTGATTGACAATTAGAATAATGCAATTTTTCTTCAAAAAGATCCAAACCCTCATTTTTCAACCACAAAATTTTTAACATCTAAGTCCAACCAAACGGAAGACATAGAACACCCTTGAAAAGTACTATTGATAAAAAATGTCCTTTAATCACATCGGGTAGAGAATTATGAATTTATAAAGCCAATGGTGAATCTTGCATGAGTTTGGATGAGAAAAGCTATGTTGAACATTTATATTTGTGATATGAGAGAAAATTCATGTGAGGTAGGTTTTTTTGCATACATGGGTTAATAAATGAAGTGGAAATATATTAAATTATCTAAATGGTGAACTTGAAATAATGGTTTTTTATGAGGCATGATATATTTTTGTTTCTTGGTATAGATTTGGTAGATCACATGGGTATGTTTCTTGGATTTGATTTGATTTAATTTTGAAGTTTACTTATCTAGGAGTTGAAGTCCTAAGTGTGGGGGGGTATTGATAGAGAAAATATTTTCAATAAATTTACATTTAATTTCATTGTTTTAAATCCTACCAAAGTGTTAATTTAATATAAATTTATACATTTTATGATATTGGTAGTATTTTGAACTAAATAGTAAAAAAAAGCCCATTTTGGATTTTTAACTATTTTAAATTATTTCTGTATTTTAGAAATAAAATTTTCCATATTAATTAAAATTGAATAATTATTTATTTTACATATTTTACACATCCATAAATTCATTTAATCCTTCTTGAGAAAACACTTGATCGAACATATGGAAGCTCAAAGGAATCCCAGAAGTTGGACCATGAAAACTATTTATAGATCTGTCAATTGTTTTTGTGGGGTCTATAAATAATTCCAGGTGGGGACAAATTCATTTATATTGAGAGGGTTGATGCATATGAAATTTTTGGAACATCATTCAGAAAGGATAAGATGCATAAATTGGCTGTTTTATGGGTCATTAATGCATTCTAATCTAGAGGTTTGTGATTTGGAGAGTTTGACTGAACAGAACAAATTTTCAGAGTAATACAGGCATAACTCTCGAGATTCTTCCAAATATTCTGAAATGTTGAGTAGATAGAACCAAAATAATTATGAACAACATTCAATAAGGATGCAACATGTGAAGATGTAATTTATTGGGGCTACAATTCATCATCTTTTGGGAAACAATTCTGCATATAAAAGGATGGGAGCTCCTCCCTCTCAATGCATCTAATTCAATCCCATTCTTTCTGGGACACCAAGGAGGAGAACTTTTTTGGCTTTCTCTATTTTATTTATTTTCTTCACATATTTTTAATGCCTTATTCTTCCCCATTCATCTCAATTACCATTACCATGGTGGGGAAAACATTTTGAGTGATTCGGGAAGGGTTAGTTTTCTATTTTTTAATGCTTGGGTCCTTTAATATAATTTAATAAAATTTCATTATTATTAAAATTTATTTTCAATTTCATATAGTGTATTTTGTTATATAGTGAGATAATTATTGAATTTTAATTTAGTTATTGATTTTTTCCTTGGTAAATAATCATTATCTCCCTCTACTAATTTCTGGTTTATATATGATGGAATAGACCAAGGATTATTTTCCAAGTACTCAACGATTGTTAGTATATGTAAAAGGGGTAGTGAATGTTTTTTATTTATTGGGATATACAATACCTGATCGAGTATTTCCCAATTCAATTGAGGATATTCAATACAATTATTTTCCACATGGAATAAGAGTTGACCAAACTGAGATCTTGGTATGGTTTTCTATCACCATTATAATTTCACCAAGGAAGTGAGAGGAAGCGATTGTGGAAGCTCACTTTAATCAACACAGAAGAGAATGTTTAAATTAAATTGAACAAGGATAGCATTAAAATTAGGAAACCGACCCCGACCAAATCAACCTTTTAATATCATAGTTTCTAATCCTTTGAATTTCACATTTCCTTTAAATCATTTTCTTATCAATTTATTCTAAAAAACACCATTTTTACCCTTATTATAAAGTGACAATCATTTCTATGTGCAATCATCTTCGAGAGACATACTTAGGTTAACAACTAGAATAAACTTATGAAATTTAAAAAATTGTTTTTCCATGCCCTATGAAAATAATGTGTCATATGTTCTTAATACTTTGGTCATGCTCATAATATTTGTTAAGTGGGTTTCTTGAGTATGGAAATGATTTCAAGAATGTTTCTTCTTTTTTATATCATGCATGTTGTCACTTTATTGTAATGTGAATGTTGATTGATATTATCAAATATTTATGTTAACATGTTATAGATTTTCTAGGTCAAAGTATACTATTGTTTTATTATATTTTTCTTGGTTGATATTTTTATTTATCGAGTATACATATCTATGTTACTGAAAATGTTACATGGTTAAGGATAATGATTTGATATCTGACAGTGCAGGTTTATAAATATAAGGGGGTATATCACGTGTTAATACACAAAGGTTACTAGGTACACCATGAGTTATATTTAAATTATAGTAGTTGAATATAGGTACACACATAGTGGTATACCAATCAAGAATATAGGATATGATACATGATTTCCCTAAATTCGTTATACCCAATCTCCCACTCATGAAGGGTAGGCTAAAAGATTCCAATAAAATATTATATAAACCTTCCCATTTCAACAGGATAATGTTTCCCCCTATCTTCTACGATCTGGTTTCCATGGGTTGACCACTTCCCTACTATATTAAAATATCTACTATTTACTCAAAGTAGGTTTGCTAGGTATGTCACATCTAAATGTAGGGGATTACTATTTATTTCTTATTATGGATTCTCAAGAAAAATCAATGTTATATTTCCATCATATATTGTTTGTGTCCGGTAAAAATATTTTATGAAATGTGCATGTAAACATGTATACAAGTTTAAGCATACACATGTTATATTACTATTATTTCAAGACATCATTGTTGGTTCCTTATTAAGTATTTTATTCTCATGCCCTATAGAGACACCTCAGTGGACATTCATCCTGTATTTTTCTACATTTTAGAAATCTATATTTATTATTAGTTTATATATTACCTTAGTGGGTTTCTAATTTTATTATGTTAGTCGGGTTTGTTCCCCTTCAAAGTAAGGAGTTATTGGGGTAATCGAGGCTTTAGTACAACTATTTTTCATAACACCTTTGGTGGGATCTATTTTAGTCGATGTTTGTCTTGTGATTTTACCATGAGTTGTTCTTTTTTAGTAGTTTTTCATGTGAGTTTGTGTGTGTGAATAAATACAGAGTGTTATACCTTATTTTCATTTATGATTACTCTTTTGTGACATATTTTTTTGGGGGTCTTTTTTTAGTTTATTTTGATAGGTCCGATTTATGGATAAGTCATTCATGATTTTTAGTAGAACACGTACAAGAACTATATTTTTAATGGATGTGGAAAAATCATTCCCATAATTATATATTTTTACACATGTAAATATTATCCAACCCCTGGGGATTTTGAAGCACTCATATGGTAATAATGGATGTGATTTAGGAATCATATCAATATTAAAGTAACATACATTTCAAATTGGTATCTGAGTGGTATTTTTGGGATATATTGGATTAGGTATTTATTATTTAAAAAAGATCTATACATATTAGGACATGATAATTAACCAATAAAATTTCCCCTTAAACGTCTTAATGAAAAATCTCAAGTAACTAGATAATGTATTGGTACTACGTAGGCACTCTAGTTATGAGAGGTATCATTTTTATTTGACATTGGATTGATGGAATAGTTCTCGATACATGCCTATAGGATTGAAACAGATTAACCCACTATTCTATTTCATGGATCATGTTAGGCATTTGTAGGTTTTCGTCGGAGTGAGTATCTCAAGAGGGGGGGGGGTGAATTGAGTACCCAATAAAAAATATTAAAAAGGATAATTTTGAAATCCCCAAAATGTTTAAATATGAAAATGTTTATCAAAATAAGTAGTATGATATATATATTACTATTTATAATGATTTATATAAACACTAATTTGGTCTCTGGTGAATAATACATATAATATTATTAAATCCTTTGAAATCAATTTACTTGATCCAAATACTATATGAACAATAATTGAGATAAACTATAAAATTATATATATTTAGTTTATAGTTAAAAAACATTCAATTTTAAATCATAATTAAAAAACAAAATTAAAACACACATAAAAAAGATGAATAATAGGGGTCCATTCTCAAGTAGAGACACCGTTCTCTCCACTTGGTCATAACCCAGCACTAAGTAGTTTATAAGAAATAAAATACACGATGCACTACCTGGATCAAGTTTACAAAATAATTGAAAACTAACCAGGAAAGACACAACCTCTTCCACAGTTAACCATGGGAGTAAAAAGAAACATGACACAAACGGACCTCTACCACTCTTAACCATGGGGGGAAAATAAAAAATGTGTTTGAGAAGATTTCAAGAATATTTCAGTGTAGTGTAGGAGATGGTGTGCATGTTGAAAAGAAGATTAAAAACACACAATACTCAAAAATGTAATTAAACTAAATAGAATAAAGAAATCTAAGAGTATTGAGATTAGAAGTTCTCAGTTTGTCTTAATACAGTTTTTGACTCTTTAGTTGAATCAGTGATGAAGTTCGAATGAGTATCATTTAAATATATAGTAAAAACAGAGTGTCACAAACTCGTGTTCTCTAACTAGAAGAAAGCATAGGATTTGATGATGCTTTGGCTTCCTCAGTCGAGTGTTCATAGGAGTTGAGCTCTATATATTTGTAATCTGGTTTAACTCATCATCTATCAAATATTTAGTGAATCAAAATCTATTTTTTTACAAGTCTCATTTATTCTCTATAGCATGTCACTATCTTTTCTCCACAATTTTTCCTATCTCTTCAAAATGGAGTGTGCTTCACTTTTATCAGCAGCAACGGCAATATCTGGATCAAATTCTTCCTCATACAAAACATTATAAAATTATTTTTATTGTAAATATTAAGTATAATCATTAAAATAGTAAATGGCCTTAAATATTAGGAATATATCTGTTAGATTAATGTAATTCAAAGTAATTAATGTAACAAAAATAAAGATGGTGTCTTAGTATTTGGTGGTGTCTCACATGACGGTGTCTCAGTTGATTGTATGTTGTTATGGTGATATGAAAATAGTTTTATTTTTTTCCTGGTTGTATCACACTAGAGATGTTTTATTCTCTTCCAAATTTCCACTATGTTGGTAGTGTATCAACTAATAGTGTATCTACCAGTGATGTATGCTCTAACAATGTATTAGACTTAGCCAAATTAAATATTTGAATTATGATACTAACTGTATGACTTTGATTGTTCCTCATTTGGTTATTTCTCACACATAGCCACATTTTTGTTCTAGTGGTGTGACATTCTGACGGTGTGATGTCCTTGTGGTATCTCATACTTAGATATTTTTATGCTGGTGGTGTGTTTGAACAAAGGTTTATGTATCAACGATGTCTCATCCTAAAAAATTTATCACTTTTCTCATATTATATTTTACTTAATGGAAAAACATGAAATTCTTGAGTATCATTATAATCATGATTTTATGATAACTAAAACTATGAGGTTAACAATCTCCCCCATTTTGATTATCAAAAATCATGGAATTAAAAAAATGTTATAAATGTAAAATTAATTCCTCAAAGTTAATAAAATAATTTAAACATTATATCCAAGGTAAGATCATAATATAAAATCACGAATTGTCATTAATAGAATGTGTAGATGGTATCAAGGAAAATAATAAGAAAATAGTACGTATCAATGGTAATTAAAATGAAAAAATAGTATCAAATATAAAATGTTTAGATAACATAGAAAAATTATTCCATGAATTCATTGAAAATAAATAGGCAATAAAATTTCTCTCTAAAATAATGTATCCTATAAGAATTCTCATAAACACATATTCCATTAAAATTCTCCCCCTCTTAGGATTATCCAAATTTCAAGATTATTAAAATAAATACATTAAATGAAGGGATTATAAAAAGTGGGGATTGATTCCTTATAAACTTGTGAAACTCATAAATTGGATTTTCACCAAAAAAATTCATCTCATATTAGGTGACTAAATCCTTTGGAACAACTAGAGGAGATGGATCATGTTTAGGTACTAGAGGCCTTATATAACTGATCTTTTCAAGTATACCTTCAAGATCAACCTGGGATATCATGTATCCCTTAGGATAACCTTCAATACTAACTTTATGTTTATCACTCTAGGGAGGGATACTTACAACATTAGATAATTTTCCCCACTCCTCTTCAATAGGGTATACCCAATGGTTTGAAATAGGAACTGATATAGATGAAGTTGTAGGAGGTACTGAAATATCCATATTTATCTAACCTTTTAAACATTGAGTAGCCCCTTTGTGTTCAAAAATAGTAGTCTTGGATTCTAATAATGTACCAATAGTTGGTGCATATTTTATATCAACATCCTTTTGGGATCAACAGTAGTGAACTCAGCATCCACATTTTCATCCACATGAGACTTATATACATTTAAAACAGTCAACTATTAATTTCGAAATACTTCCTCAATAAGCTTCTTTTTCTCTTGCTCGGAAACATTCTATTCTATAATAGATATAAATATCATCTTCTCAGACATGGAAGAATATAAAACCTCTTGACCCATGGAAATTGATCTAGCCACAATACCATTAACAACTAGATATTCATGAAAAATCTCCAGTTATGGGGAATGATACCCATCAAAAAATACATCCTTATGCTCTAGATTCATTTACACATCCTTCCTTTTAATTAGGCCACTAAGATAATTAGGATTAGAATCTTGTCTAGCATCACTTCCATCATCTACAACACATTTTTCATTATATTATTACGTTTTCCATTCTAATCTTCTTTTTTCCTTTATTATTCCTCATCATCATCATCATAATCATCAGTGGATTTGGATCTTTTATATTGATCTTCTCTCGAGACCTCAGTCTATTATTTATCACTCTTAACCAACTTTTCACTGTTTGGAAACCTCCTAGGTGAACTATAATATCCAAAGATAACGGGAGAGGCTTTGTAGAAAGGTTAGGGTCACTCCCTACAATAACATTTTTTTCACATCTCCATCAATATGTTGTTCCTCATACAAGTATTCCACAACTTGGTCAAGCTCCAATCCTCAATCAATTTCATCCTTAGGGATGGTGGGATGATTGACCGGATAATATTCAGCATACAAATTCACACTATCACCAACCCATTGTTTCTTCCATGGGTTATACTTGATTTTCATTCTTGAACATGGCGAACTAGTTATGTATAAAACAACGCAGTCTAAAGCAGACACTTTAACATAACGTACTATTCCCTAGGACATTGACATGGTAGAAATACTCTTTTGGAATATTAGTGAATTTTATCTGGAGGATGATTTGATCATCTCACGAATATGTACTATTATATTTCTACATAGATTAATCTTGTGACCTTTTGACATAAGATATAGTAGAAAAACGTCTTGATACCTAAGGGTTGAAAAATCTCTTTTTTATGGACATAGCATATACTGCAATAATATAAACAAAACAATACATTCTCCATCCAACTCTGAGGAAAAATGACTTATGTTCGAACCAAATAATGTTATCATAGTAAGGGAATCCTCATAAATGAATAAGACACCACCTTCTGGGATGCTCCCTTAATATTCATCATATTCTCCATGATGAGGAATAATCAAACAATTATCCTAATTTATTTATAAAAAACCAAATAATTTTCATTTCACACAACTTTTTATCCAATCGTAACCATCTTCATTAAACTAAAATGGTACAAGATAATTAAATTCATATACCATTTTTAGATAAAAATGCATCTTATTGGACAAAAATCTCTCCAAACACCCTTGGTTTTGAGAAACGTAAGTACCATAGACATAGTCGACATCAACCATTTCGAATCTACTTATTTTTTGGAAACAAAAACTCAGTTGACAAGATCCATATTAACTGGTGCAACTTGAGAAGGTGCACTCAACTATTTCTTCTACTTCGTAAATGATTTTGACTTAGAATGATAAATCTCAAAAGAACACATCATTCTTGTCATTCATATTGGCTCATTAGGCATAGTCAAAGGTGAGTAGAAGGATTGAAATGTAGGATGAAAATGGTTTCACTATTCTCAAGAGAGAATGATGTGGGGGTATCGCATGGGGCTCATGGTTTGTTGGGAATAGATATATGCCATTTTCATATCATTTAAGATATTAGGTATTATAAAATCAAAATTATAATTGAAATAAAATTTAATATTGAGTTAAAACACACACTAGGTTATAGTAAATGAAATAAATCAGAAAATAAACCGGCAGTTCAAAACATTGTGAAATAGAAAATCAAAAAAATCGCTAAGGCGTTAGAGGAAACGACATGAAAACTCAACAATGTGACAAACCAGTGGCCTGAAAATACCAATGGTATGATAAGCCAATATAATTAAAAACCAATAGTATAATAATACAATGTCATGAAAAACCAATGGCATGAAAAAACCAAATACATGAAAACCCAACAATATGTCACCACAGTGGTATTTCATCAAAGATTAAACATAACCAAAATTTAACATTCCTAATTCATGTTTGATATAATTTATTATTTCATAATTAAAAGTCTTAGTAATTATATTGGCTAACTAATGTAATGTACCAAAAAATTCAAGAGTGATATCTCCCTTTTTAAAATAATCTTTTTAGAAGTGTTGTCTTATATCAATTTTCATTGTCCTAGAATTAGAAACAAGATTCCTAGAAATGATTATTGCACTTATATTTTCGCAGTATATGTGGACATGTCAGAATAGATATCCATAGTCTAGTAGAGTGTATTTCATCAAATTTTTTTTATCATTGAAACTACCTACAATTATGTATTCAACTTAAACATTAGACAATTCACCACAATTTTTTTTCTTGCTACACCATGAAACAAGAATTGTTCCAAAAAAGTGACATGTTCTTGTGGTGATTTTTATATCTAACTTAAATATATAGTAATCAGTATCACAATAACATGATAAAGTAAAGTTTACTCCTCTAGATTAAAAAAATCAAAAATTTGTTTTATAAATGAGTTATTTTAAAATTATTTTACCATAAAAAAGATGTGACTCTTTTGGGTTTTCTTGAAAATGAGAACACATACACAAAATAAACATAATATCTGGTTGACTATCATTAAAATAAGGAAGATTTCCAATCATACCTATATAAATGGTTTGATCAACTGTTTTCCTAGTTTCATCAAGATCAAATTTATAGGTGGTAGTCATAAGAGTATCACTACATTAGTGTTGTTTAGATTAAAATTATTTAAATTATATTTTGTAAATTTAATTTGATTCAAAATAATTCATTTTTTTTCTTTAAAAAATATGAAATACAATATTGGATTTATGTTCACCCATTAAAATAATTTTAAATTCACTTTTCATTAAATTAGAAAAATCAGAACAATGATAATTTTTTATAGACCCAAAAAAATATCATCAATATATATTTGTACTACTAATACATTTTTTAAATTTAATTTTATGAAAATCGTAAGGTCAAATATTCTTTTTGAAAATAATTTTAAAACTAGAAAAAGAATTATCCTATCAAACCAAGATCTTGGATCTTCTTTTAAACCATATAAATCTTTTCTTAATTTAAAAACATGATTTGGAAAATGAGAATTTTAAATACCAATGGATTGTTCTACAAAAATATCCTCAACTATAAAACTATTTAGTAATGAAATCTTTACATCAGTTTGATAATGTTTGAAATCAATATGTGTTGCATAGGAATTTAGGATTATTATAGATTAGTGATTCGATGTAGCTGAAAAGTTTTCCTTCTTTTCAATTCCTTTGTCTTGACTATAAACTAGTGCAATAAGTCTATCATTGGTTCTAACTATATTTCTTGATTCATCAAATTTATTCCTAAACAACCATTTAGTGCCAATAGTCACAGTTTTATTGGGTCTATCTACAACTTCCCACACATCATTTCTTTCAAACTGATATAATTCATCTTGTATAGAAATTACCCAAAATCCATCATTAATTTTTTCATTGATGTTATGAGGTTAAAGATGGGATAATAAATATTGATGTTCAATATGGTTTTTAATAGAAGATTTAGTTTGGGTTAATCTATCCTGGTCTCCTACAACATCATCAAAAGGATGGTTCTTAAGAGTTATAATAATTTTATAGAAGTTAGGACTGGTAACTTCTAGATTTTTGATTCATATTTTTAATTTTTTGGGAATTGGATGAGTTTTTTAATTTTTTTACAGCTAAATAGAAATGTTTTTAATTTAAGTTTAGAGAAGATAAATCATCCTCAAGGTTTTATAAGGAGTTAATATACTCTTATGGATCAATTTTATTAAATTTTACATGAACTAATTCTTCTATAGTTTTGGACTTCTTGTTGAAAACTCTATAGGCTTTGTAAGAAATTGAATAAGCAAGGAAAATTCCTCTATCACTTTTGGGAGAAAAATTGTCTAAGTAATCCTTATTGTTAATAATAAATACTTCGATAAAAATAATTAATGTAATTAACCAAAGGATTTTTATCATTCAACATCTCATAAGGGGTATTCATAAGTATATGTCTAATCAAGACATTGTTGATAATATAGAAAGTTGTATTGACAACTTATACCTAAAAATAGATTGGTATGTCAAACTCATTTAGCATAGTCTGGGATATCTCTTTTAATGTTCTATTTCTTATTTCAATAACTTCATTATAATGAGAGGTCCAAGGAGCATATAATTTATAAGTGTATTTATTTTGTGAGAAAAATAATTCAAAATCTTGATTCTCAAACTCACGACCATTATCACTTCTTAAGGTATTAATCCGAAGTCCACTAATATTTTCTATAAACATACCATACTTGGTAATATAAGAGGAGGATTTACTTTTGTGACCTATAAAATATACCCCAATACACCGAGAATAGTAATCTACTAGAAAAAAACATATTTTGTCCCATAAATACTTGAATCTTTAGAAGGTCCCAACAAATTCATGTGAACTAAATTGAGAGGATGAGAAGATGACACTTATTAATTTAGTTTAAAATAATCTTTATGTTGTTTCCCTTTTTGACAAGGGTTAATGAATTTATTAGTTTGAAACTCAATATTAGGTATATCCTCAACTAACACTTTACTAGTTAGATTCTTAAGTAAGTTAATGATATGGTGGACTAGTATCCTATTATAATTACAAGATTCCTTATGAAAGGAACTTAAGCATGATATATTCTAACAAACTAAGGAATTTAATACTATTGCATAAAAAATTTTATTTCTCAAATCATTTAAAGTTTAATATTTTTTAGAATAAAAAACATTAAAAGAACCATTAAAAAATTAACATGAAAATCATCATCACACAACTAATAAATTCTAAGAATATTATATTTTTAACCATAAATATATAAAATTTAGAAATAAAAAATGAGTTTTTGTTACAAATATGGCCTAGGCCGATGATTTATCCTTTTTTATTTTCACCAGTGGTGACATGGTCACATTCAACCATAACAAGGCTCTAGAAAGAAGAATAGTCTCGTATCATATGTCTTGAATAGACACTATACGAGTACCATAGACTTTTACTGGAATTCCTCAAGAATTTTTCTCACAAAAGAGTTTTTAAACAAGAAATGATTTTGGTACCCAGATCTAAATGGTTCCATATTTTTAAGTAATAAAGTATTTAGGAACCCATTTTTTTCTATTGGGTTTCTCATAAATATATTGTATACTCATATAAATAAAATCATTATTGGGTACCTTGAAAAATTTTTGTCAGTAGATATTTCAGGTCCAGATTTAGAAATGAAATAATTTTTAGTTATTCTCCTCTATCCAGGTTCATATCCTATCCCAGTAACATATTTGGGTGAAACTTGTTTTCCAAAAACTTGTATCAATGTCTCTATATCATTTTTAAAATTTTCAAGGCCTTTGTTAAATTTATCATTTTAATGTTTAAGATCATTGTTTTCATTGAGATGTTGAACATTTTTCTCATTTTCTAAAGATAGATCAAATTTACAATTTTCAGTTAGAGAATGCTATATTTTTTGAACATTGTATTTATCCATTATCTCATTATAGGTTTCTTATAGAATATTTAAATGGTCAAAAAGTTATTCATTTAACATATTATTATCATAAATTTCTTCATTGTTAGAATTATCAGACTCATCAGACTCATGAATAGGTAGAATATAAGATACATTAGTTAATGAAAATAACTTACTAACATTATCCAAAAAGTATATATTTTCTCTCTTATACTTCTCTTTAGGTGAATAATATGAGTCACTGGAGTAGTATTCAAATTCACTATAGGTGTATTAATATCTTTTTGGAATTTTTTATCCTTTTCCTTATATTCTTTTATTGTATTTCACATTAAAGTAGTTAGATTTTATATGGAATTCTATTTTTTATGCATAGCAGACAAATTATTTTGGATCATCACCCATTTTCTAGAAATTTATTCTATTGTCATATTTTACTTTATAGTTTTTTTTCTAAAAAATAATTTTCTTTAAAACTTCTTAAACCTCGCGGTAGGTGATCCATTTACTAATCATTATCAAAATTATATTTAATAGAACTCAAATCAACAACTTAGATGTTTACTTTTTCTTTTTTCTTTTTTCCTTTTGTTGTATGGAGGTAGTAGTCTTGAAAGCTGTAGACATTATTTTAGGTTCTTCATATTATTATTGTCTTAACTTTTTTTTCTTGATATGTCATAATCTTTCCAATCATCTCTTTCAAAAGAATTTTACATATAATGCATGATTCTATTATTGAAATTGAATATCATGTCCATCTTTTTGGTAGACATGTCAACAATCTCATTATCTAGTCATTATTAGACACATGCTTCTCTAGGGATCACATGGTATTAACAATCTCATTAAACCTGGGGTATGCATTAAAAATGGGCTCCTCAAGATTAATATTAAAATAATCTTATTTAATAGTATATATATTAAGACTCAATTTTTAACATTTGAAGTTCCATTATGAGAAATAAACAAAGTGTCCCAAATTTCAAAAGAAGATTTACAATATGAAATTCTATTAAACTCCTAATCACTAAGGGAATGGTACATGGCATTCATTGATTTCTAATTAATATTGTATGGTAATTTTGAGTCATCATATAATGTGATCTTTGTAGTATTAGGTATTATATATTCATCTTCCATTGAATACTAAATGTCAAACCCATGTTCTCTATGTGCATTTTCATCTTTATTTTCCATTGGTTAAATTTCCTCCATTTCAAAAAAGAGATATGTTGGTAGAAGAAATGTATTTTTGATTATCCATATTATGAAACTAAATTTAGAACCAACAGAAATTTAAGATCATTAGTGTATAACTAAAATCAAAGTTAAAACAAATTTGAAAACATTAACACCAATAAAAGAAAACTCCTTTGATACGCAATATTGGCCAGAGTGTGAATCTCAAGAGGAGGTGAATTTTGTACCCAATAAAAAATTATATTAAAAATGGATTATTATTAAATCCCACAAATGTTTAAATATGAGAAATTTTATTAAAATAAGTTGTATGATATATATATTAATCTTTCTAAAAAATTTCTCTAATGGAGGATTTCGCCTCAGATGAATAATATATATAATGTTATTGAATCTTTGGAAATAAATTTACATGATCGAAATACTAAATGAACACGAATTAAGTTATAATATAAAATTAATTTATTTATTTTTAAAGTAGAAATAAAATAAAACTAATAAAACACATAGAGGAAAGATGAATACAATAATTTTAGTATCAAGTCGAGGCCTAGTCCTCTCCACTTGGTGATCACCTACCACCAAGAAGTTTATATAAAATAAACTATACAATCCACAATCAAGATTAATTTTATAAAATAGTTTAAAACATTCTAGGTAACACAAAACCTATTCCATGGTTATGTGTGGGATTAAAAAGAAACTAGTCACACAGAGACCTCTACCATTCTTATCCATGTAAGAAACAAATAAGAAAAGTTTATGAGAAGTTATGAAGTATCTTCTAGTTTAGATTAGGAGACAATATACATGTTTTAAATCCGAGTAATCACACACTTTCCTCAAAAATTTAATAAAACTATAAATAATATAGCAATATAGGAGTATTATGTTTATAAATGCTTGATCTATTTCAATGTATCTTTTTAATCTTGATTTGAATTAGTAATGAATATTTATCTAGGTTCTTTCTAAATTTTCAAGAAAAATAGAGTATCAAAAACTCTTGTTTTCTAACTGGAGGAAAGCACTAGATATAGGGACCTATCCTTATTAAATACATATTCTTGAATTTAGTAAATAAAAAAAATCATTTTACATTGAGGATATTTTGAATTCAAGAGATTTAGATAATTAAGACAATACCTGCATAACATTACACATTATTACAGAGTGGATACCATAAAAACAGTTTCTATTTTTTTTTCAGAATATAAAACATTAAAACATAAACAAGACTCCTTGACAATTCTTCAACATTTAACATGTATTCATTACTTTTCGTACACATACATTAACCTATGAAAATCATTCAAAGACTTCTGATGATCCTAAAATCTCAGTAAGGGATGGAAAATAATGAAAGATCGCATTAGTCCATGAATACTCGTAACGTATGAAAGCATTTTCAAAAGACATTCTTGTCACCATCATATAATTAATTTGTGTAACAAGAGATTTACACAAGATCCAAAAAAAACAAGAGAGCATAAATATAATCATAAAGGTATCTTGGGGCATTTCTTACATAATCTTGTAACCATTCTTGTCAACCATATAATTTGTAACCCTCATGACTACCTTACTTTGTGTAACCATCGCAGTTACACTTGGCGTAACCATACGACCGACCTCCAACATACTCATACCAAATAAATTGGAGGGTGATATAGGTCCCCCCCCTTAATCATAAATAATTACCAAGAACCAAAACATAATCATACAATATGAATAATTCCATAAAAATTTACTTCGGAATTTCATAAAACTGAATTTGAAAAAAAAAGATTTTTAAAGAAAAGGCCCTTATAAATACCATACAATTGAATAGAGACTTAAAATATTTGGTTGTATTATGTATATATACTATAAATACACATAATAAAACATAATATAAATATAAACCATCACACAAAAAATTTAAATATCACATAAATAATGAAGTAGAAGATTAACCAAAAGAATGGAAATTGGTTTAAGAATTCGCTTACCTCAGGTTTTTCTTACATCAAACTTGTTTAAAATTCCTGTATAATGGTTAAAATAGTGTTATTAGTACTGTAAAGAAATATGTTCATGTTTATAACATATTATATTATCATTTTATAACATCATTTCACCCTTTAATTGTTTGTATTTTTCCCCTTGCACTGTTTTTGGGTGAGTTCTTTACATGATTTCCAAGATTAGTTCATGGTGGAAATTCTTGTCGATTGGAAGTAAAACTCCAGAATTGGAATGTATTAGTATTAAAATATATCAATTAACATACATTATACCATTAATTGTTTTTAATTCTTATATGATGATGATTCAGAAGTTAGAACATTAATGATGTTCGTTTAGATCATTTTAGTGGTTCTTTGATAAAAATGACCTCATTTCGTTTTATAAATTAAAACCATGAGTAAAAAAGAATTAAAGAAACAAGTATGAGAGATAATACATATATTTTAACCTAGTTCAACCATAAAAATGGTTTCATGACCAGTCTTGAAATAGTTAATGAAAATTGAAATCACATCATCCACGATGTCGGTAATTCAACACATCATGAATAATGTTTTAATTCCTTGAATAAGTGGGAGAGGGGGAGAAGAATCATGAAGAATTTTCCAAGAACATGAGAACATCCAGAATATACAATATTCTGGAGATTTAATGCCTCTTGGATAAGAGGGGGTAAGGAAAGAAGAAAAAGGAATCAAGAAATAAAAAAGAAAACTTGAGAAAATTCACATGAAAATTCGGTAGCCTAATGGCATCTCTTAAAATTTCATAAAAAAATTGTTTGATGAAATAAAGGGAATATCTCATCACTCATACATAATATAAAAACTAAGGGGGATATGTAATAAAATATCCCAATATAATACAATGGTAAAGGAATAGAATAACCTAAAATGAAAGAAAAGAAAGAAAATAAAAGAGGATGTTTACCTGTTGATCTCTTCTCCTTGAGATCCTTCTTAAAGGATTTGGTTTTGGTCATTTGGTGAGACCAGAAGATCTAGGACGTGGGGAAGAGCCTTGGGAGGAGTATTAGGTATATATTAGGCATGGATCATGGCTTGAGAGGTGTGGGAAGAAGAGGGGAGTGAGGGATGTATTTATAGTGGAGGAGAGGGGGTATTTTTCATTATGTTAATCATTATTATAACAGTTTTTCCCAAGATTATGAATATTCTTAGTTCATGTGACCTAAAATAGTAATAATGGAATGTGAGGTTTAAACAAGTGGCCTTTCATCACTTATGATGTCATAAATAGTGTATTTTACTAATAATTTGATTATACGATATTTTATCATATTTCACTATTCACTAAAAAATCAAGAATTTGAGAAAAAAACCCTTAAACTTTATCGACATGTAGAATTAAAAAATGAATTCCATTTTTTGAAAATAATTTTATAAATATTATGAATTTAATTTTTAAATAAAACCATACTTAATTAAAAAATTAACAATTCTAATTCTATAACTACTTCTATATCATGATGAAAAATTAACCAAGATGTTATTATCTTAAAGACTAAAGAAAATAAAATAATAATAAAATTTACAATTCATTAGCTTCATATTACTATTCATATGGGTATGTTACTATTCACCATAAAACAAGTTGGTTCCAATAGACTCAAAATAACCTACTGAACACAATTTTAGATGACAGTTTCTTGAAATTCAATACATAGAAGTGGAAAAGTTATGTTTTAAATGCTATTTAAAAATATCAACATAATATAATGTTCCATGCATTTATATTTATTTTAGAAAAAACATGGGGTGTTAAATTATCCCCACCTTCTAGAAATTCCGTCCTCACAATTTTATTTACTTATTAAACAACTGAGGGTACTTTTCTCTCATAGCATTTTAGGACTCCCATGTTTTTTATTCAACCTTGTGGTTTCTCCACAAAACCTTTACCTGGTGGATTAACTTATTCCACAATACCTGTTTCCTTCGATCAAGAATTTCAACTGGTTTCTCATCATAAGAAAGGTTCTCTTCTAGCTAAACTACTTCTGGGCTCAAGACATGTGATGAATTTGGCACATACTCCCTCAACATGGAAACATGAAAAACAGGGTGTACCTAAAACAAGCTTGGAGGAAAATCTACATGGTATGTAACTGTTCCAAATTTCTCCAAGATTTCAAAAGGACTGATAAACCGTGGAATTAGATTCCCTTTCTTACTGAAATGCATCAGACCTTTCCAATGAGAGATTTTAAGGAAAACATGGTCACCTACTTCGAAAGAGAAGTCTTTCCTTTTGTTATCTCCATAACTTTTCTGCCTGCTCTGAGCTATCCTCATGTGCTGCTGTATCATCCCCACTTTCTTATCCACTTATTCAACTAATTATGGCCCCTCAAATTTCTTTCACCGACTTCATCCCAAAAGGCTGGAGTCCGACACCGCTTCCCATACAAGGCCTCAAAAGGTTCATCTGAATACTGGAATGAAAACTATTAATATAAGAAAACTAAACTAAAGAAATATGATGATCCCAACTTCCCTGATAGTCCATTGAACAAGATCGAAGCATATCCTTCAAAGTTGGAATCGTTCGTTCTGACTGCCCATCTGATTGAGGATGAAAAGATGTACTGAAATTTAACTCTATTCCCAATGCATTTTGAAGTCCCTTCCAAAAGGTAGAAGTGAACCTGGGATCTCGGTCAGATACAATGGAAAGAGGAACTCCATGTAACCTGAAAATCTCATTGAGGTACAATCGAGAAAGCTGATCCAAAGTCATTGTATCTGGAATAGAAAGAAAATGTGCAGACTTTGTCATCCGATCAACAATAACCCAAATTGCATTGTTACCTCGAGAAGTCATTGGTAGTCCCACCATAAAGTCCATGGATACATTCTCCCAATTCCACTCTGGCACTGGAAAAGGATAAAGCATCCCCTTCGGTAACTGCCACTATACTTTAACCTACTGACATGTCAAACATTTCATGGTAGAATCAGCAATATCTATTTTCATTCCATACCACCAATAACACTCCTTATGGTCTATGTACATCTTAGTACTGCCAGGATGAATATAAAATCGAGAACTATGAGTTTCACACAACAAATATTTCGTCAACTGAGAATCACTAGGCACACCCAACCTTTTTCCAAATCTTAAAACACAATCTTTTTCAAGGTCAAATTCTGGAAACTTACCCATTTTAACCAATTATACCTTTTTCTATAGCTCACGGTCTTCCTTCTGTTCTTTCTTAATTCTATCTAACAACGAAGACTACAATGGAACCTGAAACAAAACAGAGGTATTTCCTACACCAACAACTTCCAAGCCAAAATTCATCAAATCATTAATCAATGGATCATGTTCCAACGTGACATGGTTAATGATGCATGATGTTTCCAACTTAAGGCATCTCCCACTTCGTTTGCTTTTCCAGGATGGTAATTGATCATGCAGTCATAATCCTTTATCAGTTCTATCGATCTTCTCAGCCTCATGTTTAATTC
The DNA here is from genome assembly GCA_963277665.1 of Viscum album. Taxonomy (NCBI): domain Eukaryota; kingdom Viridiplantae; phylum Streptophyta; class Magnoliopsida; order Santalales; family Viscaceae; genus Viscum; species Viscum album. The sequence continues at coordinate 392,913,326 of OY728158.1, forward strand.
CTTCTGAGTGAATATATACTTTATACTTTTATGGTCAGTATATATTTGACATTTGGTTCCGTATAAATGATGCCTCCAAATTTCAAAGAAAATACCACAGCTGCCAATTCCAAATCATGTGTGGGATAATTTATCTCATGAGGTTAAAGTTGTCTCAAAGAATAGGCAATTACTTGATCATTATGCATCAAAACACAACCATGTCCCTTCACAGAAGCATCACTATAGATGACAAACTCACCATTTCAACATGGTAAAGCCAAAACTTTAGAATTCACCAATCTCTTCTTATGTTCCTAAAAACAAACATCACGTTCCTCTGTCCAAACAAATATAACCCCTTTCTGTGTTAACTTGGTTATCAGGATAGATAATCGTGCAAAGTTCTTAACAAACCGTTGGTAATAACCTAAAAACCCAAGAAAACTACGAATCTCTGTAACATTTGTGGGTCTTGGTCATTCATAAAATACTTTTGTTTTTGTGGGATCAACTATTATTCAATCCTTATTTATAATGTTCCCAAGAAAAGAAATCTGTTGCAACCAAAAATCACACTTACTGAACTTTCCATACATTTTCTTTTCTTTTAAGGTTTGTAAAACAACCCTTAGATGTTTTTCATGCTCCTCTTTATTTTTATAAAATACCAAAATATCATCAATAAATACAACCAAAAAATTATCCAAGAACTAATGAAATAATATATTCATAAGATTCATTAATATAGTAGGTACATTAGTTAATCCAAAAGGCATAACAACAAATTCATAATTCCCATATGTAGTATGAAAGGCTGTTTTCAGGATGTCGTCCTCCTTCACCTTCAGCTGATGGTATCCGGATCTCAAGTCAATCTTGGAAAAGTACTGAGCAGACTGGAGCTGATCAAACAATTCAACGATATGAGCCAAAGGATTATTATTTTTAATAGTGATGTTATTCAAATCTCTATCATCAATGCAAAGTCTCATGGAACCATCTTTCATTTTAATAAACAAAACAGGGGATCCCCATGGTGAAGTGATAAGACGAATGAAGCCTTTGTCAAGAAAACCCTGCAACTGATTTTTCAATTCAAGAAGTTCTATTTG